>BROG01000395.1:0-670667 GCA_030159075.1 Atrina japonica | reverse complement strand
TATATATTATGGTATGTATGTATGTATGTATGCATGTTTGTATGTATGTAGGTATAAAAGATATATATATTTTTAAATTATCATTGTTATAATGTCTCTTTTTTATATGTGAAAATAAGGAATTTTAACATGATTAAGAAATTTAGGTTATGTTTAAGACTGGGAATTGGAACATTTTGAGCAAAACTATTAGATATTCTGAGTTTTATGGTATGATTTATCAAAGATGATGGAGAAATGATTCTCCATGAATGTTTTGTAAAGTTGATTTATATGAAAAATAACAGTTGTGTCAGTTTTTGCGCGTCAATGTACACGTAGATACCAGAAAAGTTCATGATTTGGTGTTTGCCGTATGGGTTCATGATCAGACCTTAAATTGTCGACGAATTTGTTAGTTCTTTTTCAAACCTGATCGATAGAAACGGAAACATTTAATATACTAAAGTCATGCAGCGAATGTTATTTTCTTTGAATAATGTATCATGAAAATATAGAAAATCAAAGTTTTATGAATTACGTGAACGATTTATAAGTGTAATATGTTTGAAAATAAAATAAACTTTGGATAAATGTTACTGGGGAGTTATGATACTGTGATAAATCTATTCAGCACACGTCAGATTCGATTTCCACTTGAACACCAGCTGATTTTGTGAGAAAGTTTGCCGGTTTACTTGCGGAAAGACGGTGGTCTCTTCCCGGGTACATTGTAACCGGATTCTCTCCTCCAACACTAGAAACTGGCCGCCACTATGTGACTGAAAAGCTGTTGAGTGTTGCGTATAACAACATTAGAGTTAAAATTCCAAAAATAATTCTATGATGTAGCAAGAAATGAAGATTTAAGAAATATCAATTAAATCAGCTTATCAACGTGCGACAAATTTACTGTCATATTTCTTTTATTAATCCGAGTGGTTTTGGTACTGATTTTGCATTAATCGAATACATATTTGGTAAGCGGAACTTCTCTTGACTTTCCATTACTTCCGCTGGTATATAAAGAGGTGTCGCCAAAATTTCCTGCCCTCTCTCCTTCCCTTACTTTCACTGTATTGATATATTGAAATTTCTTTGAGTTTGTTATTGCTGTTAGATTTATATTTTTTCAGATAACCAGTTTATCACCGGTTACAAAAGGATCGTCACGGCTGTACATTACTTAGATGGTGCTGAGTGGTGGAGATTGGACCAGATGTCACTCCCACCCCCTTGATTCATTAAATTCTGTGAAGTGGCAATGTTGCTCATTAGATTCCGTTGAGTGTTTCATTTCTTAGCAGACTCTGTTTAAATTAATTTTATTCTGTTTACTCTGTTTTCGAAGTTCATACCTAAACATTTTCATTTTTCCATATTTATATTTCTGGAGATGCCCATAGAACTCAACCTGGGTACTGGCTCCCATATTTAATCTGCGTATAGTCCGTTTGCTCTCCACTGAAACTGAGGTTTAGTCATTTTTTGCAAAAACTAAATAATTTATATATTCTAAATGCTCATCATTGTTATTTTAAAGGTTATACATAACTAAAAATGAATTTTTATTACATCAAACAATTCAAGGGAAAAGTTTTCCATTTCTAACAGTCTAAGATTTTTTTCAAATTTCAAGAAAAATTACGTGGGTGTAAATCCAATACATTGAACAGCCATAATACTGTAAATATCAACAGTCTTCAAACCCCATGGTTACCTAAAATAGTCCATGTGCCTGCTATTGTCCATTCACATAAGATGAATAGGGCTAACTTGTCACTCACTTAATTCGTGCAAACTGGTCAATAAGGGATCATCTCACAATTGCAAGTCAACATAAGTTTCAAGTTAACATTTTTTGTTTAATTTTATGTTGTTTTACATCTAGCGCGCCATGAATACTACTAATAAGATGATTTTATTTTAGTAACATAGTTTTGTGCATTATATTAAAAATGATGCAGACTTATAATTCCGATTTTTTTTTTCAGTTCATAAAAAATAATTATGAATTTGCATACGACCTACTTATGCATGAATCAGAAAGAATTATGGATGCGGTTTTATCAACTCTGCATTTACCCACACAAACTTTTACAAAATTTTGTATTGCATAAATGGGTAAAAGTTTTGTTAACAAGTCAAAATTTTGCATAATCACAATTCAGTTATGTACGGTAAAGTTAAAAACATTGCTGTGAAATTCAAATTTTATAATTAAGTGAAATTTATGAAATTTAACAAAACCCCAGTTTCAATGGAGTGTAAACGGACTATATAACCGTGGCACATATCGACAAAATTAAAAAAGTAAGAATTATTATGCAATATTCTATCTGATAGACATCCCAAAAGATCACCTGGTGATTTAAGAACAAATGGATTTGTATAATTACAATAAATTTGTCAAACGTAGTCCGTTGTATCCGTAGATTACCGAGCCGGCCTGGATCAGTCGGTAACATGCTAGACTCTTGATCATGAGATCGTGAGTTCGAGTCCAGGAGGCGGAAGGCTGGTTTCCTGTCCTTAGGATGAGACAGTAAAAACAGAGGTCCCGTGTCACAGTAGGTGTCGGCACGTTAAAGAACCCTCACTGCTCAATGACCGCAAGTGCCGAGCATAGGCCAAAATTTGAAGCACTTCACCGGCATTTTGTGACGTCTCCATATGAGTGAAATATTCTTGAGTGGGACGTTAAACAGCAATAACCAAACAAACGAAGATTACCGATTGTCAAAAAAGCATAATGCGAGACGTGTGCATCTATCATTCCATGTAAGATAATTTGTCAAATTTCTCAGTATCGAAAGAATATTTAAACACCCCCACATAATTATAGTTAAGGTGATTAGCTTCTTACATTCCATATAATTGAAAATTGCAAATATCTGTTTAAATGAAGATTTTTTCTACGGCCCTTCAAAAGTAATGGGGTAGGTCTGATCTTTTTGACAAAAAAATCAGCTTTAAATGTGTCACCGGGTCATTTATCACAATAAATATATTTCGGAGTTCGATAATTGTTTATTTTAATATTTCAATCAATTCTGTATAATGTTGAGATACACATATTTTCGTTGTTGTTACTCATAATATTTCTTGTGTTGTTTTGTGTCCTACAATATCACAAATACATTAAATTACTATACACGTTCCAACTACAGTAAACATTATACATACATATACATGCATAGATTTCTAGATTATTTCAACACTTGCAAATAAAATTAGGATAAATTTTATATTTTAGTTGAATTCGGAAATCAATAATTAATATAACATTTCCGCGGATTAAATACAATTTATTTAAACAGTTTAAGTAAAAAAAATATTCGCTTACCTGCTTGACCATATACAAATACGCTAAGTTGAGAAAACTGGGAAGTTGACGCCCTTAGTACAATTCTATAACCATCTAATTTTCGCGCTGGTCAAGCCGGTTTTATACATATACACGCATGCGCTATATTAAAAATTCAGTCAATTGGTCAGTCTGTCCCTCACTATTTTTCACTAATTTTTTGCAAAAGTTATAATACTTGGTAAATTTTTAGATGTTATTATAATCAACCCTAAAAATAGAAAAAAAATATCAAATTTTCCCCACAAAATTTATATTGTAATTTCATAGGAAATTGTACGATATATAGAAGTAATATGGGGTGGAAAGATAAACTGAAAAATTCTATACAGCAGAAATAAGTAAAAAAAAAAATTTTTTATCTCATTTTATACATATAATAAGTATAAATTAAGAGGGACCATATTTTGTCACTGGATCTTCTTTGAAAATTGACATACAATGAAGAAAGAAGAAAAAACATGAATTCTTTATAACCATTCTAATTGTGTTGTATGATGACAATGAATATGCAAATTATATAAAAATCAAAAATGTTTTCAATATTTATATAATATTTATATAATATATAATACCGTTACAAAGTTGTTTTCTTATGGGTGTTTAATGTAAACATTGATTTGAATATTATATCCCAAATACCTTCTATCCATGCAAACCATGTAATAGTTACAAATTGTAGGGTTAAATGTGTTTCCCAGTAAAATGGAGGGTGTTTAGAGTGACCTGTTTGCACTTAAGTTCAGGAATTTGATTAAAATCGCACCCACACATATAAAGAAATATCATTATGTGAAAGTAATGTAAATTTTCTAATATCCAACATCTGATTAGCCTTTTGTATTAATTTACATGGATGAGATTTGATTTGATTTGATTTTTTGTTTTACGCGATACTCAACAATCTTTCAGTCATATGATGGCGTCCAGTTTTTATTGGTGGAGGAGAAACCCCGGTTACCCGGGTAAAGACCACCGACCTTCCGCAAGAATACATGGATGAGGTTCATGATCGAATACGATACAACATTGGCAATTACCCATGATTCATGAAAAAACATGGTGGCGACCAGAAAAGTCAGTAATGGCGTTTTCCACACAGAATTTGACTTAACAGTACTTCTAACCAGATACACATTAAGTGTTTGATAGCACCTTGTATGGGGTTTTAGTTCATTTTTACACTTTCTACCATTAACTTTGCTTCGCGGAATATTTGTCATTTTGTCTACATGTTCTTATGAATTTATAAATTATTAGATGGTCCAGAGAGAGAGAGAGAGAGGGAGAGGGAGAGAGAGTGTGTGTGTGTGTTAACAAGTTTTTGTCAAATGAATTTATTTTTCTGTTCATTATATATGTATTAAATAGATTGTACGTAATCATATCCGTGGAAAAATCAATAAATTATCAAAGATTTTTTTTTTAATTTTGCGACTTAGTCTGATTTATGCCCAATATTTGTACATTGAATTTCATTCTCATTTTAGTTCAATCTGCTATTCTCCAAAAAGATTAAGGTTTCGTTAAGTCTCAAAGTTTCAATAAGTATGTGAATATTACAATATATTTAATGAAATTGTCAGTTGACAATTTTCTTAACAATCCAGTAATTGGACTGCTTTATCGTTGTTTGGCAACCCGCCAAGAATGTTTAACACATATAGATACATAACCAGCTACAAGTAGAGTTCCAAATTTTTTTACCTGTGCTATGACAATTCAGTGAGGTCTTTTGAATGGCAACACCTGTCTACCGTCAAACTTTATCTTGGTCTTAAGCCACCTGAAAAAAAAACCCGTGACTACCACGTACTTAGCAAAGGAGGGCCAGTATACAGTATGATTCGAAAACAAAAATCGTACCGGATATCTTCCGGTTGAGAGGTTTAATTTCCACAGGTTGGATCTTTCATATATTTCCCACAAAGACAGCTTCATTGTGTCCAAAATTCAGGATTTTTCCATAACTGTGGGTATAGCGAATATGAACACTACAATTTATCTTCACTCTACCATGCCATACCATGGCATGCATGCCATGCCATGCCATAGCGAGGGGTTCCTAAGTAATAAGCAACGCATATAAAATCTCGGATAACAAAGTATGAATTCACAGGATGTCCAGCATACATATACAAATCTGGTAATATTGGACCAGGACCTCTGAAAATCGAGAGGTGGGATCAGGAGGATTAAGTATCCCCTGAATGGTCAACACAATAGTAAAGTATTTTAAACTATGGTGTCAGAGAAGATACTTAAGTACTTACATCTCTCTCTCTCTCTATCTCTCTCTATCTCTCTTTAGATAGCAAAAATAATGATAAAAATGATGATGATGATGATGATGATGATGATACTAGGTCTTATACAAACACACGAAATGTGGACAATTTTGAAAAGTTCAGAAAGGAGAACAGGTCCCAAAGTACCAGGTAACAAGTAAATGTCCAAGGCAAATCAATAACAATGCCACTTCATGGTAAATTGTAGTTACAATGCATTTCATCGATGTTTGGTGAACAGTCAATATTTTGTCCCCATGAATCAGGAAAGTTCGAAAAAACACACATATAGACGCTAGGATCGGTGGCATCCAAGCTGCAGAAATCGGTCCGTTTTATCAAAAAGTGGTAAGTCCCAAGTTGATTGACAATAAATCAAACGTAAGGATAATTTTTTCAACAATACCCTAATTCAAGACCGGAGTCATCCTTTCAGCATATACCTGTTTCAGTTACAAATATAATTTATGCCGCTTGCATCAATAACCTACACTTTGAACTGCCAGTTGAACTGCCAACTGCCTTTAGATAGTCATAAAGAAAGGATAATATATGGTCGTAAGCCATATATCCTATTATTGTGTAAAATGGTGCGGCGCAAGTCCTTAGACCAAATCTAAAGATATAACAGTACGACGTTTCTTAGAACTGGTCCAGTTCATTGGGGTTGGGGTGAAACTGATAATAAATTTTACCGGTTGTAAAAATTATAAACATAATACCAAAGTTGTACTGCTCAAGACGATCGCGTCTGTCAATAAGACTTCATCAGTTGAGCTCAAATTTTAAATGGACTTTCTAAAGAGAAGTGGTATCGGACAAGGTCAAATAATAAATCTAAACGTATAATCAAAATCCGTATAAGAGTAACCATTGCAAAAAGATGGCTATCTTAGCTTTAAAGGGGTTTAGAATTTTAAGTGATGATATTAATGAGAAATGCTGCTTTAGTATAAGATTATCAGCTGGTACCGAAATACCAGGTACTAGGTTTATGTATACCTTCGGGGACTCAAACGGTCCACCAGCAATGGCAACGACCTAGTGGTTATAAATATTATAAACATAATACCAAATTTATACTGCTCAAGACGATCATTTCTGTCAATTAGACTTGATCAGCTGAGCTAAAATTTTAAATGGATTTTCTAAAGAGGAGTGGTATCGGACAAGGTCAAATAATAAATCTAAACGTATAATCAAAATCCAAAAAATAAATAAAAAAAGAAACAAAAACAATACAAAACAATAAATGCAAATACTTGAAAACAATTCAAAACTTCAAAACTATATATATACATACATATATTTTTATTGACGTCACTGAAAACAAATCTTGACACAGTTTAAAGCGTGATTGTCGTACACGATCATCGTATCAAACATAGGGAGCTAGTCAATAACAATAGTCAAGTATTTTAAACTATGGTGTCAGAGTAGATACTTAAGTCCATCTCTCTCTGTGTTGGAAATAGAAAAAATACTAGAATGATTCATGTTCTTGTCATTGTTATGTTTCCTCCTTCCTCCTTACAACAGCTGTTACAATTACATCAGCAAATGATAGCAAAAATAATGATAAAAATGATGATGATGATGATGATGATGATAATAGGTCTTATACAAACACGCGAAGTGTGGACAATTTTGAAAAGTCCAGAAATGAGAACAGGTACCAAAGTACCAGGTAACAAGTAAATGTCCAAGGCAAATCAATCACAATGCCACTTCATGGTAAATTGTAGTTACAATGTATTTCATCGATGTAGTAAAGTATTTTAAACAATGGTGTCAGAGTAGATACTTAAGTACTTACATCTCTCCATCTCTCTCTCTGTTGAAAATAGAAAAATACTAGAATGATTTATCTTCCTGTCATTGTTATGTTTTCTCCTTCCTCCTTACAACAGCTGTCACAATTACATCAGCAAATGATAGCAAAAATAATGGTAAAAATGATGATGATGATGTGTGTTGTATTATGGGGATTCTGGCGCAGTATGCACTCTATGACCCCAATCGTACCTAAATTTATCTCTCTCATCTAGTGGATAATCCCATACTGGGGAATTCCCTATTTTACCTGGGGGGTAATCGGCCATGACGATTTTTAACAGATGTGGATAATAATAAAATTGAAAATGCATTCAGAAAATTGTTTGTATATAAAATTATGAATATTCTGAGTGGCATGAGACGTTTATTTAATGTAGGTAAATGGGGGTATGATAAAATAACCAAAACCGTTTGGGATTATGTGAAGGGCACGTCAACGTTAGAGCAAATGAGAGAGACTATCAGACAGAATTTACAACAAACATCGAATGAAGAGCCTGAGGAAGACGTTGCTAGGATTGAACAAAGACGAAGACAACGTCATGAGTCTAATCTTGATTTTGGCGATAGTTTTCATCATTTCTATACCAGCTATAAACAAGATGTTCACAATCATATACATCGAGCAAATCTCAGAGCTTTGTTAGAACATTTTAAGGATGATTTTTTTTCTAAGATTACTAATGAACTAAGAAAGGGTCCCATAAAGATCCAAATTCAAGTGAACCAACGATTTAAGCGAGATATTTTTAATGTTGGTTCACAATCTATAACACAAACCCATAAAACTAGACAACATCCAATTTTGAGAGAAGATGAAATAGAAGATGTGTTTAAAGATATGATCGAAGAGTTAATAGATTCGCTTGATAAAACTGTTCAAGCAGGTTCAGGGTGGGTCATTGACGAAGCTCAAATGATTTATTTGAATTTTACCAAGTATAAACCTCCTTTAGGATCCTCCTATTTTAAGTTACCCAAACAAATTGCTGATAAGAAAGCTGTTATAAATGTTCAAAACGAAGATCAGAGATGTTTTATGTTTAGTGTATTGGCGTGTTTGTATAACGATTATATTAAAAAGGATCATCAAAGACCTAAAAAATATACACCTTTTATTGATAGACATGATTTCGATTGCATTGATTATCCAACACCACTAAAACAGATCTCCAAATTCGAACGTCGCAATAAACTCGACATTAACGTTTTCGGGTGGACAGAAAGTGGAGGTTTTTTTCCTTGGTATAAATCGAAAGATTTTCACAATAGGGAAGTTAATTTGCTGTTGCTAGAAGGCCCAGATGATAAATGGCACTATTCTTGGATTAAAAACATATCCAGATTGATTTCTTCCCACTCAAAACATAAAGAGAAATCATATCCATGTCTTCGTTGTCTTACAATATTATCTAGCGAGGATGTTTATAAAAAACACATTGTTGATTGTAGTGGTATTAACAATCCAGCTATGAAACCCACCATGCCTGAGGAGGGTAATAATGTTCGCAAATTTAAGAAATATGGTAATAAACAACCCGTATTTTACTTAACATAAACACAGACGGGAAATTAGCTACGAAGCTATACGATAAACGCGACGATTTCGGCTTTCCCATCGTAAATTTTCCACATTTAAGTAGTAATATCCCTCAGTCACCTGCATATGGAGTTTATATTTCACAAATGATCCGATATGCCAGGGCGTGCACAACGTGTGAAGATTTCATATACAGAGGTAAACTACTCACTGACAAATTATTGACACAGGGATATCGAAAACCGCGTTTAATGTCAACGTTCCGCAAGTTTTACGGTCGGTATAATAGTCTTCTTTGCGACTACTCTGTTTCACTGGGTGAAATGTTGAGTTGCCTTTTCGTTGGCGTTTGTTGAGACGTCTGTACCAATTGTGACGAGGATACACTCCTCACGTGTTTCACTGGACTTGACTGTGGACTCGCGGCGGGTGTGACCGGTCGACAGGGGATGCTTGCTCCTCCATGGCACCTGATCCCACCTCTGGGTTTCCAGAGGTCCGTGTTAGTCCATTTTTTGTCGGATTTGTGTCTGTGTCCTGAACATTCTATTGATTTACACTTTGGTATCTGAGGTTTTTATATTTATGCAGATTTCGAGTGTATTCTTTTACCTCTTGAAGAAAATACTAACAATAAAACAACGAAAATATCTCATCATCAACCTTCAGGATATTGTTATGTAGTTGTTTGGAGATCTAAGGATGGTATTAAGACCGAAGAACCTCAACTTTATCGTGGTAATGATGCTGTGAAACATTTTCTAAAAAGTTTACAACGAGAAAAACAAAAGATCAATGACATTTTTTCTAATAAAAAAAAGATTTGTATGACTGATAAGGAGAAGAAAAAATTCAAGGAGTCTAAACAATGTTGGATTTGTGGAGATGAATTTTCGGGGGATATTCAGACTAGAGCGTGGTCTTATTTATGGAATAAGAGAGAGAATCTTTTAAAGGAACAGGAAAAATTACCTAGTTTATCATCTATAAAACATGATACTATAAAAACTGATATCGTTGAAATCATGAAAAAAATTAATGATGAGAAATTCGATCTCATCAAAGTTAGAGATCATTGTCATATTTCTGGTAAATTTAGAGGCGCGGCTCATAATAAATGTAATAAATTATTAAGAGTGAAAAAAGATGAAACTTTTATACCAATCATTTTTCACAATCTTCGCAATTATGACTCTCATTTAATATTATCAGAATTGGAATTGAGAGAAGAAGAAAATATAAATTGTATTCCATTGAATAACGAAAAATTTATTAGTTTTTCTATAGGACAATTGAGATTTATCGATAGTTTCCAATTTTTATCCTCTAGTCTTGAGACTTTAGCTAAAAATCTAAACGATTATCCCATCACAGAAGAAATATTTAAGGATGCTTCACTTTTAACGAGAAAAGGAGTTTATCCTTACGAATATATGAATTCTTTTGATAGGTTTAATGAAACCACTTTGCCACCAAAGGAAGATTTTTATAGTACATTATCAGATACTCATATTTCTCAAAAAGAGTACGAACACGCTCAAACTGTTTGG
The DNA here is from genome assembly GCA_030159075.1 of Atrina japonica. Classification (NCBI taxonomy): domain Eukaryota; kingdom Metazoa; phylum Mollusca; class Bivalvia; order Pterioida; family Pinnidae; genus Atrina; species Atrina japonica. The sequence goes on along the minus strand of BROG01000395.1, from coordinate 660,107 downwards.
CATAAATATGGATGTAAAAATATGGGGGATTATCATGATTTATATTTAAAAACAGATGTTGTTTTATTAGCAGATGTCTTCGAAGAGTTTCGCAACATTTCTTTAGAACATTACGAATTAGATCCGTGTCATAATTACACTGCTCCTGGGTTGGCTTGGGATGCAGCTTTGTTAACTTCCAAAATTGAGTTCGAGTTGTTAACCGATTATGATATGCATTTATTTATTGAAAAAGGGATTAGAGGTGGGATCACTTATGTTCCACAACGTTATTCTAAAGCGAATAATAAATATTTGGAAGATTATGATCCTAATTTACCTTCCAATTACATAATGTATTTAGATGCTAATGCTCTTTATAGTGAGGCTATGACTCATTCTTTGCCATAAAAAAACTTTGAATGGGTCTATGAAGTGTCAGATCCGTGTCATCCACCAGAAGGAAAGGGTTACATTTTAGAAGTTGATTTAGAGTATCCTAAAACATTACATAATGATCACAACAATTATCCACTAGCTCCAGAAAAGTTAAAAGTAAATGAGGATGATCTTTCTGATTATCAGAAAGGATTGATGAAAAAGAATAATATGCGTGACACAGGTCCTGAAAAGCTTGTACCAAATTTACGAGATAAAAAAGAATATGTTGTGCATTATGAAACGCTAAAACTCTATCTAGAGTTGGGATTAAAATTAACCAAAGTTCATAGAGTTTTACGATTTAATGAAAAACCATGGCTTTCGAGTTACATACATAAAAATACTCTATTGCGTCAAAAAGCTAAAAATAATTTTGAAAAGGACTTTTTTAAGCTTATGAATAACTCTGTGTTTGGAAAGACTATGGAGAGCAAACGTAATAGAACTGAATTAAAAATTGTAAATGTAAATGATAAAGATAAAACGATCCAAAAAATGACTGCTTTACCTTCCTATGATGGATTGACTAAAATTAATGACAGCACAGTTTTTCTTCATTTCAAACCAACAAAGGTTAAATTAGACAAACCTATCTATTGTGGAATGGCAATCTTGGATATGTCTAAGAGACTTATGTATAATTGGTATTATAAACATCTAAAAAATAAATATGGAGATAGATGTAATTTATTGTATACTGATACAGATTCTTTGATAGTGGATATTCAGACAGATGATGTTTATCAGGATATGTTAGAAGATGAAGATGAATATGACTTTTCTGATTATGATGAAAATAAAAATAATAAAAATGATTGGTAAATTTATTTACAATGGAAATGATAAAAATAAAAATAAAAAGGTTATAGGGAAATTTAAAGATGAATGTAAAGGAAATCTCATTAAAGAATTCGTTGGATTAAGACCTAAGATGTATGCTACTTTGATGTATGATGATAGTGTTTCTAAACGAGCAAAAGGTGTAAAAAAATGTGTTTTACAAAATAAGATAAACTTTCATGATTACAAGAACGTTCTTTTTCACGATGTTAATATGTCACATGAGATGTATAGTATTAGATCGTATAATCAGAGGCTTTATGGGATTAGACAAGAAAAAGCAACTTTAGATCCTTTGGATACTAAAGTTTACATTCGAGATGATCGTGTTCATACATATGCATTGAGATAAATAATTTTATATCCGTATGGATATAAAATTAATCTACAACCATCAATTCTTCTCGAACAAAACTTCTCTGAGGAGCAGGTTCTTTCAGATAATAAATATCTATACCTTGCATTTTGAACTGTCTATCGATTTCATGTTTGTCTACACTCCAAATGGGATCAGTTGCTCTGTGTTTTCCACCTTCCAACTCACCTGGAAGATAGAGGTATCTGACTTTGTTAAATGGGCCTATTGGAGACTGAACTTTGGTGGAAGGTTTTATCGTTTCAGGAGAGTTGGTTTCTTTATTGATCGTTTTTACAACTTCTGGTAATCGTTTTACCCATTCTCTATTTCTGTCTTTAAATTTCATCTCTTGATCGTATTGATAGCTAAACAATTGTTCACCCAATGTTCTATTAAATCGTTCAACTATGGCTTGGTCACGATGAACGTCAACTCTTCCTCTTCTTATTCTAGTGCCATGTTTAGTCATGAGTTTGGATACAGCACCCATGAATTCGCGACCTGGATAGATTTGTAATAATTTTGGAAACGTCAAATGTCTTTTGTAAATCTTTTCAAAGGCATCAGCTACTTCTTTACTATCTTTAGTTCTCAAAGGTTCAGCTTCTTTGTATCGAGTGCCAACATCAACCAATGTCAATGCATATTTATATGTTTTTCCATCTATTTTATCATGTGGTAAAAATAATAGATCTGCTTGATGAATGTCATTTTTTTCCACATGTTCGAATTGGGGTCTTATGATTTTCTTTGGAGCTGGTAGATAAATTTGCCACACATCTTGTTTTTTCAGGAAATCAAACGCTTTCTTTTCACTGACTTTAGCTGCTTTGGTTAATTTACCAATTGCAGTTTTTCCTTTCCAATAATGTTTGTAATAAATCTCTTCCATTTTACTTTATGCGACGTATTTTTTAATGCCATAGAACACTAATCCTGTCCCAATTAACACGAATAGGATTTCTTTATCTTTTTGCTCTTCTGAGGGTTGATAAAAATCGCTTAATTTTGGCTCAGGAGATATCTTTTCTTCTCCCATCATCTGTGAATATAAAGACATGGCAGCATCCACTTCTTTATAGGTGTATAATGCGTGTCCTTCTTTTTTCAGTCTCTCATTTAAAAAATCTAATCTTTTTGTGCGTTCGTGATTCCATTGATCTCTAGCCTTGGTTATTTTTTCCATTGCCTCATCATGTCTTTTTTGCTCCTCGTGGTTCGAAAATAAAAATTGTGATCCAGAAAATGCCAGAGCATTGACTAATGCACCTCCAACCATCATTGCAATAGTAGCCATTTTTAATAGGAATGGTTTTATTTTATTTCATGATATCAGCGGGAATGATTCCCTTTTTAACTAACATATCCTTGGTGTAATTAGAGAGAGCAAATTCGATGAGAATCATCCCAAAGTCTTTTGGGTCAAAATCCATCTTGGGTGTTGACATCTTTAAGAATTTCTTGGAAAGTTGTGCGTAGCCGATGGCAATTCCTGTATTAACAGCTGCGTGATATGCGATGTTGACCAAATCTTTTTCACTCATCTTTTTTAATACGAAAGAAATTATTTATAACATTTCATGGGGATTGGGTTTTGATTCTTTAGGTGGTGGTTCTGGTGGTGAAATGACTTTGGGTTCTGGTTTTTTTATGTAGATCAGCAATCCAACAACTGCGAATCCACCTGCTAGCCATTTCCAGCTATCGTTGCTAATAGCATTGCTATTCTGGCTATTAGCATTGCTATTCTGGCTATTAGTATTGTTATTCCATCGACGTTGAGCACCCTTCTTCCCTGCTTCCTGACGTTTCGGGTTCTTTTTCTTCTCCCATATTAGTTCCTCTGGATTCATCGTGTTTTTCTATAACGTCAGATTTTTTAAATCCTACAATGTGACGACTAGAAATGGTGGCTACACTGAGTGGTGCTAAGTAAGCTCCATATTGGTAATATAGTTTACAACACATTTCGCAGATGGCATTATCCAAAAATAGATCTTCGTTTAATTCCTCAATCAGTTTAGGTTCGTCTTTGAGATCGAAAAAATGTTTAAGACCCTGGGAATACAGATAGATGAGGGAATTACCTATCGATTTAGTCATACGCATACCAATTCGTGCGTTTAACAGACGATTCAGATTTTCCAACTCCTTGTCATTCATCTTTTCCAAATCAGAAGTGACATCTTTTCCTAAAAACTGACGTGCACGTCCAGAACCAACAATGGTTAACAATCTATCTTTGGTTGACATATCTGTGATGGGCACATCATTCTCTAATATATCATCTACATTCATGTTTTTAAATAGAGATACATTTATTTATAAAGATTGCAAAAGTTTTCTCAACCATCTTTCTGTTCTATGATAACGTTCTAAACGTAAAATATAGAATATCACAAATAATACGAGTAAAATCCATAAAACGATAAATGATAACAACGCAAATACCATTATTTCGGTAAAACGTTTCATCTTTTATTTTTAAAACTCTATGTTTAATGAGAAGTGGATTTGTTTACGAGATCTTGAATTTGTTTGCGCAAGTCCTCCATTCCTTGATTCGACTCTTTTTTTAAATTTTCTTTTATTAAAGTTTCTTTATGTTTAGAATATATTTTGTCCTTCATCTCACGATATTTAGTCAACTCATGAGACACGGTTGCAAATTCTTCATCAGAAATCTTTCCATCTTCTAATGCACGACTTACTAGATCTGAAATAGAATTGAGTTTACTCTCTGCAAGTTTGACTATTTTCAGGTGTTTTTCTGATTTTTTAAATAATAATCGTCTTATTCCTTTCATAGCTAATCCTACAGAACCTACAGTCAAAGCCATAATTTGTAAAGGTAATCCTGCAATGGGAACTAGAAATCCTATTCCTCCAACAATAACACTTCCCGCAATTAAGTTCCATCAACACCTTCAGCAGTGTTCATGATTCGATTATACTTTTTTCTAATGCTTTTACGCGTTTCTATCTCTCGATGAAATGTCTGTTCTATCTCACTGATTCGTTTTAAACGATATTGTTGTGGATCGCTTTCTATTGGTTCTAATGATGGGTATAATTCGTTTTTACTCATCTCTTTTTTTATACATTAAATTATTTATATGTTTAATATTATAACGCCATTGATTGTCCCAGATTTTGACCCCTTATTCACACCAAAATTTAAAATATCTCCTGATTTCACCAGCAATAGAGGATTTAACGTGACTATCTCACCCGTTTTTGTTTGAAAAGTCTTGTGTTCTACGTCATTCACGATTAGAGTCACGTTCAGTTCTCCCAAAAGTCCAAGACGAAAGATGTGACCATCGAATAACATTGTTGTTCCCAAAGATGGTTTGATTTTTCCGTTTTTATTTATATCGAATTGGAATGTGTTCATGATGCGACGATTTTTAGTCAATGCGGTTACATCCTCTTTAATGTTTTCCAAGATTTCAGCTGCTAGTTCTTCTCTTTCCAAGTCTTCATAATAAAATCCTGACATAGACATTTTATTGTTATTAGATTTTCTTAAACTCCAAGAGAATGTGAATGGGATATCCATGATTGTCAATGTGATTGCCATTCTCGTCTTTTAGATCTATCCTTAATTCCGTGATGAGATCACGTCTCAATTTTAAGAACACTGGATGTTCTATATCTTTTTCATACAACTCTGAAAAATTTTACAGTTGGACATGATAGAGACATGGCAACATCATTTGATCTCCCATCTTTAAAAATATCTCCTTCAGCAAGTACATCTAGATGAATGTTGAGAAGTTCCACTGGTTGTAAGTTGATGCTATTGTTCGTGTAAATACTGCCAGCGAGAATCACATTCTGTCCGATTCCTAGAATCCTGCGAAGTTCTGGTGAAATTTCTACTCTCCCCTCATTACCACCATCTATTCTTAATCTCGTATTAGTCTTGTCCAAGAATACCTTATCAAAGAATCTCGCGAGAATTCGTCGTATGTCATTAAATGTATATGACCCTGCGTGCATGACTTGGATTTTAGGTTTTTCACCACGTCTGTAAAGTTTTATTTCAACGTCTTTCTTTATGTTGTGCAGGCCATTCCAGAAACGAAGAGACTTGACACCCACACACCATTCATCATTCGTGTTATCTATATATCTAGATAGTTTCACTGGTTTTCCTATTTCAGTAACTAGATGGAACATATTATTTTTATAAGTATTTTATTTTTTAAATAAAAGATGAATGTTTACGAATACAGAGAAGATTTAGATTTGTCATCTTTCGACATCTACATTAATACAACTAAAAAGTTTCACGCGTCGTTTGAGAATATTTTCGTCAAGTATAATAACCCAGATATCTTCGAAGATGGAACCCCAAAATACTATGCGATGTTGAGGCGGTGGTATCAACATTCCATAGAAGGATTCTGGCAGAACCAGTTAAATTTTGCAGTGTGGTGTGCTACAACTGGATGTGGTGTGACTTTAGAAATGGGTAAAGACAAATTATCGAAATCGTTCTTTCAATTTCACGTTTACTATCAAATCAGAAGGATCTTGAAGGAAATATCAGTCCCATTGCCTAGTGATTCTGATTTCAACCATTACACAAACACCGTAGATATTTCAGCATATGAAAGAATTTGTCGTGAATTTGGTGTGTCAGTCAACACAGATTGGAAAATCAAGGGAACTATTTTTGGAAAGTATAATACAAAATGGTCCACGTTCATCATGAATAGTTCAGAGGGATTCACACTTCCAGGTTTAGCCAGATTAGACGCATCCATTCGTGTTTTTGCTTGGGTAATTTTAGGTGCTCAAGGTCAAACGAGATCCTCAATTGTGGATGCTGGTGCTACTTCGTTAGATGCACAAAAACAGTTTTTAGTCAACGTTGAGGATGCAATTAATAGACCTCTAGATTTACCAGCTGATATTTCACGTTATGAAAATTGTCTAAGATATGCAAATTCCAAACTAGACTTTGTCATTCACCCAGGACTTTACATGCTTTCCAGAAATATGGAGTTAAAAATAGATAAAAATATAGTTAATTATAATAACGAAATTTTAATCGCACCAGAAAATACAAAACCAGGAACAAATATCAATCTTAATACAAAAACATTCACTCAACCATCATCTCCTAAACATATCAAACCATTATCTCCTAAACAGATTAAACCATCATCTCCTAAACAACTACAAAAACAAGACGATCATGAAAGCCAAAAGACTTCTATTTTTGCTCTATCGTTATTTTCTGTTCTTCTCTTCGTCGAGTTTCGTTAACAACCAACCAACAACGACCATACCCAACACCCACAGATGTTCTCCAAACCACATTGCTGTTTTTCCGAGTGTAGACAAGATCCAGGAAACAATGGCACCTAAAATTCCTGGTAAAGCTTCTCCAAATTTAGTTGCCAATCTCGCAAGCAATTTCCCAACTGCGTCTAATTGTTTTTTGAGCCATTCCTGTAATCCACCCTCTTTATTTGGAGGAAGAGGAGGTGATGGTGAAGGTACAACTGTCGTCCCTGGAAGGAATAATTCAACTAAGAATCCCACAGTCATTCCAATAGCTGTCAGAATGCTGAAAATGGTAATACCTTGTTCTCTGAATAAATTAGTAATTCGTTCTCGCAATGAAATATTCTCATCTAACAATCCCATTATCGTTTCCTTAATAGTAGTGAGTTGCGATTTTAGCTGTCCTTTGAGAATGTTGATACTCTCATTCACACCATCCAATTGACCTTGCATCTTAGAGATTTCTCTCTCTATGTGTTCTTTATCACCAGGATTATTTTCTAGGTCTTCCTTCCATTGTGATAACATGCGTTCCAACTCCACTCTCTTGGCTTCTTGAACACTTAATGAACCGCGAATGGTTCTTAAACTCTTATCTAAACCCAACAATTCTCTCATGGGTAATAATTCCTCAGCTTCTTCTTTAGTTATTTCCTCACGGAGATCTTGCAAATTACTTAATAGAGTATCTACTCCATCTTCTGTTTGTTTTACTAGCGTTTCGTCACCGTTTAAGGGTTCCATTTCTATTTCTACCTGATCTATTGCACTAGATACTTTTTTTGCTGCTATTGTTACCTGTTTTAATAGACCCAATTCTCTAAAGAATTTTGTACCACCTCTCGTTTTTAATGTTGACTTCGCGAGATATTCCCTAGTATTTTTTTCATAATTTAATTTAATCCAAATTATCTTTTCTTTACTATATGCATATAAATTACCATCCTCATCGTATTTAAATTTTATAGTTTCATCAGGTTTACCTCCAGTTGCCCTTTTCCATCGATCCACGAGTTCGTCAGTTCTCAAACGTTCTCTTTGATCTCCTTGAGGAACGATAGGTGGAGATGGTCCAAAATCGATAAGATTTTCGTTATTATCATCCTCGTTGATAAACGATGTCTCTTGATCATCGTTATTCATCATCATCGTTAAGCTTCAGATCATCTAATTCGTAAGGTTCTGCCATTTTTAAAACGCTTTAAATTTTTTATTAGGTAATAAAAAAAGATGATAAAGTACGGACACATTCTCAACCCAGATAGAAAATTACGAACTCCTACGGTGTAAAAGGTATTCGTCAAACAGTTACAGTTTCTCATAATCCTTCGAGCATAGAAGAAAACCAAACGTTGACGGTTCGCTTTCCCAATTTAAGCGATAATGATGTCATTGTTCCAAGAAGTGCGAGATTATGCTTTGATATGGAAGTCGCTGTTGAAGGTGGTGATCTCACTAAAACAGGTGTTTATAATAATCTGGGGCGTAACATAGTTAAAAAAATAGAGGTAAAGCTTTCGGGACACACCGTGCAAACAATTGACGATGCTGATAAATTATTCGTCTATAATGATCTTTGGAAGGTAGAACGACGTAATATGGCCTATCAGGGAATACAGAATAAAGATCTAAATATAATAAGAGCAAAACCCACCACCTATAAAATACCTCTAGACACAAACGAAGACTACGAAATTGTTGCAGCATTCAGGAATCGTTTTTGCATTCCCTTGGATTTCGAAATCTTGGAGACGAGCGAACCATTTTATCAAGCAGGATTACAAGATAGATTGGAATACATGCTAACATTTAATGATGCCAAACACGTCGTCTCGACAGATCCCAGCGATGCTGATAAAGCGATAAGTTATAAGGCGACCAACATCGCTTTGGAATTTGAAAAAATTACTGATGCCACTTTCGCTCGCAGCATCAGACAAAGATATAATGGAGATCACGCTTATTACTTCAACCAAATATTACGATAATGCAAAACAACTATGAGTAAATCAGATAGCATCCTCAATTATCAAATTAACACCCCAGCGCGATCTCTCTCTGGCATTCTGTTTCTATTCAAAGATATTTCTAAAAACGATCCTGAAAAATTTTATAATCCTAGAATTACTAAAGTGGAAACAACTATTGAGGGGCAACCAAACCAACTCTTCTCAGCTGGAATGAGACCATATCACCAATTTGAAGAAATTAAAAGGTTTTTCTTAGCTTCTCTGAATCGCGAAAATGTTACAGAATTAATAGCCAAAGAACTCATGTTAAGCGAAATAAATTTAGGACAATACCTCAAAAACCATTACGCTCTCTGGTTAGATTTACGAACTACTCCAGAAAATCATCTCCACGGCACAGGGCGTAAACTTCAAAACATTAGTGAAGGTGTTTCCGTCAGAATCGAGAGAACTCCAGAAATTGATACTGATCCCTTGGATGTTTACATTTTTGTAGTAAAAGATGGGCAGATTAACATGTCAGACGGTCGTTTCGCGAGAGTTATATCTTAAAAAATTAAAGTCATATAAAAATGTACATTCGACAACCTCATTCTGCTATGATTGTGGGTGCCACGGGTTGTGGAAAGACAGAATTTGTTCTAGATCTATTAGAAAACGAATACAAAGATTTCTTCGAACACATTGTGATCCTGTGTCCTTCGATCGATTTCAACAAAGCTTACAAATCTAGAAAATGGATTGGAGATGATGTCAAACACCCAAAAGACAAACGCGTTGTCATCGTTAATCCAGTATCAAAAACAGGAGAAGAGAGATTGCAGGATCTGTTAAGACTCTTTTATGACAAATACAAGGGAACATCCACGTTGTACATCATAGATGACTGTTCAGCCACGAGGCAAATAAAAAAGAAAGCGGATGCTTTATCCATGTTAGCATTTTCGGGAAGACATGCCAATCAATCTGTATGGATATTAACACAGAGATATAATAGCGCGTCCAAAGATTTTCGTACACAAATCAAATGGGTTGCACTATTCTTTACCAAGGACAAATTTAGTTATAATGAATGTTTAGATGAGAATGATGTCGTTCCAGATGAAGAGAAAAGATATCTCAAACATGAATTATCACAGCACAAACACTCTAAATTAATCTTACGAACAGAACAGCCGACTGAGTATAAGTTTATACAATAATTTATATTTTTATAAATATAAATTAATACTTGCGCGGTCTTCCACATGTATGAGGAGGTCCTCTATACTTTAAATAATAATAATGGCTTCTTTGTTTTCTATTATCACAAGATCGGCACACAGTATGAGGAGTAGAATCAAACATCCACAAATGACAAGATTCACAAAATTTCAGGGGACGAAACTCGTGTTTTTTCATATAATGAAGGTGAATAGAACAAAAGATAGAATTCTTAACAGTTTTGTGAGGGCATGGACCATCACGAATCTTTGTTGCAGGAATAGGCATCTGACATGATGTTATTTCATTAGGTTCCATCCCAATACTACTAAACATTTGTTGAAGAGTCATTTTTTTATATTTGATGTTTATTTAATATATTTTCATTTACTTATTCATCATCGTCGTTGGAGAGGTCCTCCTCCTCTTCCTCCAGCTTCATTCTCTCAACCTTTTCCTTAACAAGAACAACCCCCGTGGATGTTATGATAGATTCATTCGTTTTTCCTATAAAAACATAATCAAATGTTACAAGAGCAACCACTTTACAAATTTGGCTCACGTAATCTAATGGTTCAACCTTTCCTTCTATTGGTGTTTTGAACTTGGTTATTATTTTTTCTCGATCCATTTTAAGTTTTGGATAAAACTTATCACCTTTCAAAATCCTGAGATCATCACAATTGAGTGACTTCTTTCTACCATTGTCTTTAATGACAGTCTTATATTCCCCCACTTCTTTTCTAATCGTTTCTTCTATCTGTCGAATGACTTTCTCGAATAGCTCTTGTTTCTCTCTATTCTTTTCATCATGATCAAAAACTAGTGACATGCTATAAGACGGTTTATACATGTCACTCACTCCATATGAAAACAGAGTGGGCGTTGTTTTTATTCTAAGAGATTGAACGGCCCCATCAGAATAATTGTATAATATGTTGGCATAAGAGTTACCTTTGTTTCCTTTTCTAGGTCTCTGGATCATAAGCTTTGTCACATCAAACTCGTCAACATTAATTTTACATACTTTACCACTCGTAGACATTTTAATTAGTCATATTATTTCTTATCTCATTTTCAATTTTATTATTATCCACATCTGTTAAAAATCGTCATGGCCGATTACCCCCCAGGTAAAATAGGGAATTCCCCAGTACGGGATTATCCACTAGATGAGAGAGATAAATTTAGGTACGATTGGGGTCATAGAGTGCATACTGCGCCAGAATCCCCATAATACAACACACACATGATGATGATGATGATAATGATGATGATGATAGGTCTTATACAAACACACGACATATGGACAATTTTGAAAAGTCCAGAAAGGAGAACAGGTCCCAAAGTACCAGGTAACAAGTAAATGTCCAAGGCAAATCAATCACAATGCCACTTCATGGTAAATTGTAGTTACAATACATTTCATCGATGTTTGGTGAACAGTCAAAATTTTGTCCCGAGGAATCAGGAAAGTTCGAAAAACACACATATAGACGCTGGGATGGGTGGCATCCAAGCTAGGAAATCGGTCCGTTTTATCAAAAAGTCGTAAGTCCCAAGTTGATTGATCGGAGTCATCCTTTCAGCATATACCTGTTTCAGTTACAAATATAATTTATGCCGCTTGTATCAATAACCTACTTTTGAACTGCCAACTGCCTTTAGATAGTCATAAAGAAAGGATAATATATGGTCGTAAGCCATATGTCCTATTATTGTGTAAAATGGTGCGGCGCAAGTCCTTAGACCAAATCTAAAGATATAACTGTACGACGTTTCTTAGAACAGGTCCAGTTCCTTGGGGAAGGGGTAAAACTGATAATAAATTTTACCGGTTGTAAAAATTATAAACATAATACCAAAGTTGTACTGCTCAAGACGATCGCGTCTGTCAATAAGACCTCATCAGTTGAGCTCAAATTTTAAATGGACTTTCTAAAGAGAAGTGGTATCGGACAAGGTCAAATAATAAATCTAAACGTATAATCAAAATCCGTCTAAGAGTAACAACTGCAAAAAGATGGCTATCTTAGCTTTAAAGGGGTTTAGAATTTTAAGTGATGTTATTAATGCGAAATACTCCTTTAGTATAAGATTATCAGCTGGTACCGAAATACCAGGTACTAGGTTTATGTATACCCTCGTTGACTCAAACGGTCCACCAGCAATGGCAACGACCTAGTCGTTATAAATATTGTAAACAATACCAAAGTTATACTGCTCAAGACGATCATTTCTGTCAATTAGACTTTATCAGCTGAACTCAAATATTAAATGGATTTTCTAAAGAGGAGTGGTATCGGACAAAGTCAAATAACAAATCTAAACGTATAATCAAAATCCAAAAAATAAATAAAAAAAGAAACAAAAATAACACAAAACAATAAATGCAAATACTTGAAAACAATTCAAAACTTCAAAACTATATATATACATACATATACATGTATTTTTAATTTTTATTGACGTCACTGAAAACAAAGGTGGGATCAGACATGGAGGAGTAAGCCTCCCCTGTTGACCGGTCACACCCGCCGTGAGTCCACAGTCAAATTTAAATGAAATAAGTGAGGACAATTCCTTTTTCTGTGAGGAATCACTGCAGTTTTCGGCTATTCTATTATGTTTTGTTATATTATTTCTTCCGTCAATTTGGTTGTTTTGGTTTTGTAATGTGTATGCATATTTGTTTCCATTTTGAGTTTTAATGAGGTTGAGTAGTGTCGTTCATTTCGTTTTTGTTTCCTGTTTATCTGTCTAACTAGGTTTATAGCTAATCAAGGCTCTGACACTATAAAACTCTAGGATTACTGAAGTTTATGCTTAGGTGTATAAATTTAACTGTTAATTCTCGGGTTTTACGATGCTAAGCCCTAATGTGTGATGATTGGAACACTAGACAAATGTTTTCCCGATACGACTTAAATGATGTAAGTAATTATGATCTACGGGGGGTCTAGTTTTTATGACAGAGTGTGCCCCTCTCAAATTTAAAATATTATATTCAAGTCTGAATCACACCTGGATTTTTTATTCACAAAGTGGCAACTACGGCTCAAATCTTATATACCAATTAGGGAAACAAAAAACTTCAACTGTCTAACTTCCAGCTGTAGTAGACTGTTTCCAGATTTGGGAGAGTATACTATCCTTACATTTATTTTCAAAAGTTTTAGTTTAATATCTATTCACAAATTTGTAACATTTAAATAGAAATTACCCATATCGTAACTTCAAACTACGACTGAAATCCTGGTCGATTAAAAGACTGTTACAACCTAGAACGTTTAAAAAGACAAGATCTTAACAAATCAATGTCGAAAACCGAGTTCAAACATTTATTTCAAAGACAAAATATGCTTGGCGAAGAGAAGCTGGTGGCTTACTGAACTTGGCTGCAATCGATACGGTACCGTATCGTAGTGGCATCTGTGAACGAGTGGTTAGAGCATTGATCACTATGACAACGTCTATCACCTAACTTCGAGCGCCGCTTGAACCTTTGCTGATTTTGGAGAGAAACTTGCCAGTTAACAAGCAACAAGTCAATGACCTTTTCTTGGGTACATAGTAACCAATATTTCTTCTTCATCATAGAAAACTAGCCGCCCTATAAATGACAAAATTGTTGACTGTGGCGTTCAAAAGTGAATAAAAACATATATTCTTTTGTTATTGCTTCCTGGTTTCATAATTTATTTGTCTGGGCCTTATCCGAGGTTACTGAATAGGGAATTCTGTTATTCGGCATTGAACCGCTCCAACCATAGATTCGAATTTGATGTCTCGATACAGGCGGAACCATTATGACAAGCAATGGTATATGGTATTTTCGGATAGATGAAACGTAATTTCCTTCACATTATATAAATTAGCTTAATTGTTGTTTATCTATGTCATTTCAATTACATTTTGAACATTTCTTCTGTTGTGTGAGTACATATATGTAAGCTTGTATGCACCAGTGTTTGTGCAAACTTATCGCTGTATCCAAGACGTGCCAGAATGTAGGCGAAGGGTAAAGTCCGGGTCAATTACAACGATTAAATGTTTTGGGGGAAAAAGAATAAAGGTGCGTTCGGAATAACACCGCTGGTTACCATACAAAAGTAACCAATGTTTCCCGAAAGGCACCGATGGTTACCGAGAGCAGCCGAACAAATATGCAAATTAGTTTTGTTGGTAGCCAACTTTTGCCAGCACCTTATACCTTGGGCAGCTTCGGTAGATTCATGATTACATCACACCAACATGGCGAAAAGTAGTAGTCGCAGTATTAATCGATATAAAAGGCAAACGACATAATATTATACTGACAGAAAAGGGTGTAAAACTTGTATCAGAAAGTAAGTATAGTATAAATACAACTAGATTCAATAACATCGTTTCAAAGAAATACGGATAGGTCCCGCAAATTTTTAAAGGAACATTGTTTGAAATTCTGGTATTTGAATTTTACCTAATACAGTAGATGCGTTTTGTAACCATTTTTTAAAAATTAAAACCTTTCTCAATATTTCGCTATGCAATACATGTTTTAGATCTATAATATCGATATGAAAAAAAGCCATAAACCCCGCAAATTTCCCCTGAAGTCAAGTTTCTCTAAAAAAATGTCTATCTGTAAACTTCTAAAAATGCCAGAAACTACTATTTTTCGACGTAGATCATCCATGATGTTTCTTATATCCTATTTTACCAACGATACCAAAAGTCACCGAAGGCGCCAAAGGTTGTCAATTATACCGATATCCGTTCAAATATCGTCGGTACCTTCGGGGCACCACCGGTACAATTCGGCAACCATCGGTCAACACAGGTAGCCTTCGCTCACCATCGGTAGCCTCCGGTCGGTAACTATTCCGTCGATGGTATTTCAACGAACGCACCTTAAAAGTCCTCAGCCCACACAAAGAGAAAAGATCAGTCACATCATTTGCATTGTAAATGGATAAGTACTTCCGAATGAATTATATGACGGATTCCGGATTCATCTAAAACTCTTAATTCACAGGATGTATCTAAAAGTGAAAGCGTGTTACAATTCATTTTATATTTCCGCTCGCTCACACGGTTGAACTCCTCATCCATGAACTCACCAAACCCTGAGAAACAATGGACTCTTCTATAAATCAATGCCTTAGGCAGGTCCAAATGTATCCCTAGGGTTGAGTGAATTAAATATTCTCTTCATATGTGTTATTTGCTGTGTTAATGAATTTAATTATTTGAACTATAGTACATCGACTCAGAAATTTAAATGATAAAGAAGAACAACAAAATGTATTTGGTTTATTTTATTAACACGATTTCACAAAGTGTAATATAACTTCATTTAGATACATGAAAAAAAAACAGTCCCGAGACTATAATCCCTATATACACACAGTATGATAAGTTATCAGAAAGCTGGACAATGTTACGTTGAGGATGATGTTTTTGTTTCTGTTGTCGCCTTTTTCTTTAGAAATTCAAAAATATATACAAATTTTCCAACAATTTTATGTCCACCTTGACGTATCCTCCACCACAGTGTTTTAAGTATATTTGCATCGTCTCTTTCAATTTCCTCCCGGACTCTTTCCCTAGGACTTGCGTTGTTTTCCTTTTCTATGACATTTTCACTTTTCATTTCCATGCCAAACATGGTGCGGCTGTTCCTGCTATGTTGTTCATATTCATTTCTGATCTCCGTTTCTCTTTCTTGTAAAATAATCTCTGTTTCTTCAAATATTTTGCTTTTATAAAAGTGTCTTCCATTTTCTGTAGCCATGTTGAGTATCATATTTAATAATTCGTCAACTTGTCCACGTTTATCTCTCTCGTTTGCATGATTATTTATCGCAAAATACCTGTTGTGACTTTCTAGTATGAGCTTCCTTAATGATTGTGGGGCCTTTTCTACCATTTTCTTAACCGTTTTCCCGCCATGATCCAAATCGTCCTTTCTCGTGAAGACAACGATCATGAACTTGGTCATATCGTCTCCGAAAGCACCCTGAAGAAGTCGGACAGTCTCCTGTTCTTCTTGCGTGAATCGCCCAATTCCAACGACTAGAAGAATGGCGTGAGGTCCTGGTGCTGACAAACCGATACACTTCAGTATCTCTCTAGTTACGTCATCGTTACTCATTCCTGTAACCATGGCAATAAATAATCAGTGTAAGACTATAATATCATTCAGTACTTTCTGCCATTTTCATTTCCGTTTTAGCTTTAGAAATCAACTACACTTTTTAAATCAAATTTGCCGATATATGACGACTCTGCTTCTGTCTATATCTTAGTAAATGTCACAGTAGGTGTTGGCACGTTAAAGAACCCTCACTGCTCAATGGCCGTAAGTGCCGAGCATACGTTAAACTTTGAAGCCCTTCACCAGCATTGGTGACGTCTCCATATGAGTGAAAGATTCTTGAGTGGGATGTTAAACAACAATACAAATACAAACAAAGCTGTATACAGTGATGTGTCTTATGTATGTTTTGTGGGTGGATGGGCAATCTCACAATTATACGGCTATTATACATTACCTGTATCAAAAAGTCCCGGAGTATCAACAACTTGCAACTTCCGTCCTCCACGCAAAACCTGCCCACTCTTACATTTCTTTGTCACAGAGGAATTACATACATCCGAGACAAAGACATTCTTTCCAAGAATTGTGTTTCCCGTAGCACTTTTCCCAGATCCTGTTCTTCCGACTAGAATTATCCTCAATTCATCATCTGAAGACACAAAAGATTTAGTTGTCACTTTTTTCCTTATCAATCTATTTGGGAAAAAAATGATAAATAAAGCAAGAGATATGCCAGCGATGTGTTATAAAAGGGCGATTACCATCGGTAGGAACAGACCGGCGATGGTCGATACAATTGTACCATTGGTAAGGTATCGTATGTGTATTGACCAGCATCTGTGTAGAATTGGGTTCCTTCCCTTGATTCAACTGTAATATTGTGAGGAACACTTTATTATTTCAGAATCAATAATGTTTATTCTACTTAGAGCAAAAATTATTGTTAACTTATCAGCGACGATTATGACCGATTTCCGGAACATGCAATCATCCAAGCCGGACTGGGTAAACCTTTACCATTAGTAAACACCCAAATACTTTACCTTAACATTTGTACAATTTATATGGGACTCCGTTGCCGTCTGGACATAGCATTACGCTTTAAACCACTAAACTAATTTTGATAAAAGTTCGCAAGTTTACATGCTAAAGGCTGATGGTCATCTACCAGGTTCCCTCTTCCATCATTATAATCTGGCCACCAACATATAACTAAACCCTTGTTAAATGTGGTGTAAAAACATCCAAAACAAACAATTCAAGTCGTGAATTGCTACTTTAGATAAATAAATAAAAGTTTTGGCACATTTTGATGCGTGACTTTTTCATACTAGTTTGTAGAAAAATTAGCATAATCGTATAGCAGTTAATAAACAGCAGAGAGAGAGAGAGAGAGAGACCTAATATTTTTTCGTTTTTTCTCTTCCCCATATATCTTTCTGTCTCTGGACCGTGTACGTCTGCTTTGGGTCGGTTTGTGTAACACATTTCACAACTTTCTATGTAAGCATAGTTCACATAGCCACATTGTCTGTCATGGCATTTCCATCCTGAAATAAGACAACATATCACATATATGCTCGAATAAAAAAGCAATTGCTTCAGACGTCATGAAATTAAAAATCAGAACACTCACGTTGAAACTTGCATGTTATTGACTTACTCAATCGCATGTGTGTTCTAGTATCAAAAGCTAGGTAGCAGAAATATTCGCATTTTAATAACAAATGCAAGAGGTCACGAGACTTTACTAAGTTCGCGAGGATGGACATTTTCAGATATATTTAAACCAGGATTTTACGGTATCATAAAATACACTATTCTTATTTCTTTTTTTTCCTGAAAAAATGTGGATGTTTGGCATACAAACACATGTGATAACTTCGTCATTGATCACCTCAAAATATGACAAAAAAATTACATTTACCTTCACTTAAATCAAAATAAGTACTTGATATCCTCGACACCAGTTCTTTGTCGTCGTCCTTAGTAGACGGTGCACAAGGTGGATATGGTAGGCTGCACATGCCACATCGTGTTGTTGACATCTTGTTAGAATATTCACATTCACACGTCCACCTATCCATATTTTGTTCAGAATAAAATGTAAAATCTTTGACGTTTTATTCGAACCCCATCGTTGATACAAGATTTCCAAAAGTAAAAGGTCACGTGTTTAGTTTTTGTTGGTAAAAACACTACGCTAGGCTTTGATATAGCGTCACAATAAGGAAGTAAATCAATATTAGTTGACATTGGGCTATGATTAATATATAACCATTAACTATTAACTTGTATGTGTCATCTTTCTCACATTGTGAATGTATCTATAACCTGCAAAACTGAAATACGGGCATGTCATATTAGAAAGAAGTTACCATCTTCATCCTCTGCCTCTTTATGTGGCATAAGTCAAACAACCTCACAACATTTTCTTGAACATGTAAATACAGTTCTGGAATCCTGTGAACCAAATTTAAGTCAGAGTGAAATTACACTAGTAAAACAAATGCTGTGCAAAAATGAAAAATGTCTTTGCTAGAAATAAAGATGATTAAGGGAAAACTAATATAATTTATCATAATATAAATACTGGCCACGCAAAGCCAATAAAACAAGGCCAACGGAGATTACCGTTAGCAAAGAAAGAATCGTCAGAAGTAAGAAGTAAAGCGCATGTTTAAAATGGAGTCATTACACTTTCTAAATCACCATGGGCAGCACCCATAGTGTTAGTTAGAAAACCACACAATAGTATTCGATTGTAAATTGACTACAGAAAGTTAAATGAAGTCACCATAAAGGATTTATATCCTTTAACTCGTATTGACGGTTCATTAAATACACTCAGGGGATCTAAATGGTTTTTTGTTCTGGACCTACAGTCAGGTTACTTGCAGGTGGAAGTCCATCAATCTGACCGGGAGAAACCGAATTCTTAACCAGTGACTTCTATGAATTTCATTATATGCCCTTTGGTCTGTGTAATGCTAGTGCTACATTTGAAAGATTGATGGAGTATGTCTTAGTTGGTTTACAATGGAAAATCTGTTTAATTTACATAGATGATGGTCTTTGCAAAATCTTCCGACGAACACTTACAGAGAAGTATTTTAAAAACTGTCTAACGCTAGTTTTAAAATATAACCGAAGAAATGTAAACTTTTTCAGAATAAAGTTCAGTTCTTAGTGCATATAGTTTCCGAAAAGAGGGTTTCTCCTGACCCTTCAAAAACTGAAGCAATCAAAAATTGGCCTACACCACGCACAGTTTAGCAATTACGTAGTTTTCTTGGTCCTGCTTCGTATTATAAGCGTTTTATAAAGGGATTTGCTAGTATTGCGAAACCTTTCCATACATCAATACAGAAAAATACACTTTTAATTGGTCTCAGGAATGTGAGCATTTCAAACATTAAATAAATCTTTGACAAGAATTCCGATTCTTGTTAATTCTGATTTAGCTAAAACCTTTATACTGGACACTGATGCCAGCGGTTTTGGGGTGGGAAGTACACAATGGTCAAGAACATCCTATAGCCAATTTTAGTCGTAATCTCACAAAATGTGAACACCAATATTGTGTTGTTACCAGACGAGTACTCTTAGCTGTTGTAGAGCCGATGAAACATTTCCATCATTATTTATTTGAAATTAGTGTTGAAATAAGAAACTGACCATGTTGCTCTTAACTGGTTACGTAAATTCCAAAATCCAGGACAATTGGCTAGATAGATTGAGGTGTTGGACAGATATAACTATAAAATACCGACCTGGTAGAATTCATAGTAATGGCGATGGTCTATCACGAAGCCCATGGTCAGAAACCTGTAAATATTGTAATAAGAGAGATGAAAATGACCAAAATTCTAATGAAAGCTGTGACATTGTTGATACACGTCAAAGTTGTAACTAGGTTTAAAGAGAATTGTAAAGTTAGTACTAACAAGGCATGTCAGCCTGTTTTAAATAATGAATCATCACATTCGTGGCAAGCTAAAAAGAGTAATGAAGAAATAAGTCGAGCACCAAACGCTGATAATATCCTTAAACATATCACTGAATGGTAATCGTACTAGTTGGAGAGGTATATCCAAATTACCAGCTGATGTCAAATATTATTGGTCCCAGTGGGATCGCCCATCTGTTATTGATGGGGTATTATAGGAAAAACACCTGCTTTGTTTACAACATGGGCGCAGACATTTTGGACACCCAAAGTTGTGCGGAGGGTAAAATGAGCCCAGAGATCTGATTGGTCATTAATGAAAAAATTAGTTTTGCCATTAATAAGTGAAATTAAGGTGATAAAAAAGATACATGAATATTGGTAGTACTTTGGAAATTATAGGGTTGACGGTTGAAAATTGAAAGGGAGGGGTCATATGAGAATAGATATTTTTATAGATACCTTTTTAAGGTAATGACTGGTTGATTTTCTTCTTTTGAGGGCATAATCTACATATTGGACCATGTCATTTTACTCGTGCAGTGTATTTTGTACCTTTAGCTGTATATATGTACTGTATCTGAAGGGTAAGAACCATCTCATTTTTAAGAAAAATTGTATTAAACTGCATTTCAGCATTTAAGTCTCATCAGTAAAATATTTCTTCATGCCATATACACTGAAAACAGTATAAAAAATAATTAAAACACCCCCCCCCCCCCCCCCCCCCCCCCTATGCTGATCTGTACACAAGAATTTCCACATTGTGGTTAGGTCATATTGTGTTAAATTTGAGTAATAGATAATTTGTAAATAAAAAAATTCTGTAGAAATAGGGCGTTTTAACATTTTTTTCATAATCTATCAACATTTTAACCTGTAGAAGGAATATTTCAATTTCTTAAAACCAGGAAATATTGTCAAATAAGAGATTTTTATCTAATTATCATACTCAAGTACCTGTAAAGATAATTATAAAGTATCAATTATATTTTTCTCTATATTAACTCATCTAATATTCATTCAAGTTGCATGTTTTCATAAGTTTTCTAAATATTCAGTCATGCATTTTTTGTTTGAATCACTTTTTTCACCCCTCCCTCCTTCCACCAAATGTCACCTAACACTCTCTTGGGGTCATAGCAGACAAAAATTAACACCCGATATTGAATTTTACTGGTTTCAAAACTTAGTATAATTAAAATTTGACTTAGTTTTTCATCTGAAACAGAACTATAAATATGTCATATCCTTTTAAAAGCAATTTGACTAGCATTTTGCACCATTTAAGTGTCAGCCATTTTAAAGTCGGACTCGGTTATCTGCCCTCTGTATTTGATTAATTACATCATGAGACTGTAATTAAGGGATGAAACAAAACATGGACATGTCTGAAAATGATTACATAACATATTTTATATAAATGAACACAATAAGTCTATTGAAATGTGTTGTATGTAAGGGTATCCCCTCCCAGAAGTTTTACACTTTTATTAAGGGTGCACTTCATTCCTTGTCAATAAAAGCAATTTGATGATATAAAAAATGACATGGTTTACTTTTAAGTGAGCTTCAGAAATTCCTCTTTACTTCTGGCGACTAATTGGTTCAATGCTCTTTAAGAAATAATTAAGTGTATGTGTTACAGACAATTCTGAATGAAAATCATGAAAGAAAAACAGACAACTTCTTCATATAATGTATTTATTTGTTAATATCAATGAATGGGATTGAGAGGTAGGGGTGTGACACATTATAGATTGTGTTTCTCTTCAGGTTGGGTTCCCATCCTCATTATTAAGGGGGCTTGGTGTACAGTTAATGAGATTTCCCAAAAATGCAAAATGACCATTTTTGGCAATGTTTTGGATAAATCTATAGGAAAAACACCTGCTTTGTTTACAACATGGGCGCAGACATTTTGGACACCCAAAGTTGTGCGGAGGGTAAAATGAGCCCAGAGATCTGATTGGTCATTAAATGAAAAAATTAGTTTTGCCATTAATAAGTGAAATTAAGGTGATAAAAAAGATACATGAATATTGGTAGTACTTTGGAAATTATAGGGTTGACGGTTGAAAATTGAAAGGGAGGGGTCATATGAGAATAGATATTTTCCTTTGGTGCGGAATACTACGAGTTGTAAACAAGTGAAAATTTGAAGTAGAAATGCAACGGCAACCTATACTTTTGATTGCATATTTTGTTATCAAAAATATTGATCTTTCAGCACAGGGTGCTGATTTGACCCAGATTTAATAAACATGGGAGTGACAGTGACCTGAAGTTTTGTAAATTAGCATTGAGGCCTATGGGAAAATATTTGGTGGTGTCTGTCCTATATAGTAGGTGGGTGAATGACGATATCAACTCAATAAGATGGCAGCTTGTCATACCAAAATGTTGGCAAAATGATGTATTAAAAGGTTTACATGATAAACCTACAGCAGGTTAATTAGGTGTTACTAGAAAAATATTCAGGTTTTACTGGATCGGTTACCATAATACAGTAAGACGGTATTTTTCTAGATGTCCAGTTTGTATCTGTTTCCAATGAAAAATGCAGAAATACATTTCAGGTGCTCCTGTGGAAAGAGAAGCCATAGATATTGGTAAATCTACCCGAATCATCTCGTGGTAACAAATATATTTTAGCGGTTTCTGATTATTTTACTCGATATGCTGAGGCATACCCTACGACTAATCAGGAAGCAGCAACTATTGCTGATATACTTGTCAGAGAGTTTATGTCGCGATATGGCCTGCACAGCAAATACACTCAGACCAAGGGAGACAATTTAAGGGCCAACTTTTTCAAGAATTAAATCTTCTATGCATGAGAGTACAGGAAAACCACCTATTTTGATGATGTTTGGGCGCGAACTTGGGCTTCCCATTGACTTATTGTATGGACAATCACCCAGTGACTGTAACTAAGTCAATATTTTGACTATATGGACAATTTGTTAGATACTATGCGGAATGGTCATGAAATTGCATGTTTGTTTGTTTGTTTATTGTTGTTTAACGTCCCACTCTTTCACTCATATGGAGACCTCACCAAATGCCGGTGAAGGGCTTCAAATTTTGGCCTATACTCGGCACTTACGGCCATTGAGAAGTGAGGTTTTTTTCACGTGCCGACACCTACTGTGACACGGGACCTCGGTTTTTACTCTCTCATGAAATTGCACGTACCAGACAATATGATATAAAATCATCAAAATATCTTTTATGAAATAGTGTGATTACGAGACAATTCTAGTGTCAAAAAAAGTTTCGGAAACTTCAAAATAAATGGGTCCCAATACTGTTGTAGATAAATTATCTATTTAGTGTGTAGGATTCAGAAAGGTACGCGTGCTAAAATCAAAACAGCACATTTTAATATTTTAAATCAGCGCAATAACCATGCGTTTATAGTACTACTACTGTCTGTAAAAAAATTGAACAGTTCAGATTGAAATTACATAAAATGATTGATAAAAGGGAATAATCATATACCCAGAACTCGGACGGAGTAAATGATCGTAATTTATACATTTTAGCCAAAAGTATAAATTGTTATGCCGCTACAATTTATGCCTAAGTTTTAATGCATATCTTTAGAGTTGGAAGAGATGCTATGGAAACCAAGAGGTGGGATCAGGTGCCATGGAGGAGTAAGCATCCCCTGTCGACCCGTTACCCCGCCCTGATTCCAGAGTCACGTCCAAATGAAATACAACGAATCCTCGTCACAATTGGTACAGACGTCTCAACAAAAGCCAACGAAAAGGCAACTCAGCATTTCACTAGGTGAAACAGAGTAATCGCAAACAAGACTATTATACCGACCGTAAAATTTGACATCAAACGCGGTTTTCGATACCCCTGTGTCAATAATTTGTCAGTGAGTAATTTACATCTGTATATGAAATGTTCATATGTTGAACACTCCCTGGCATATCAGATCATTTTTGAAATGTGGGATATTACTACGTAAATGTGGAAAATTTACGATGGGAAAGCCGAAATCGTTGCGTTTGTCGTATAGAATATATACCGGTAGAATAGATAGAATGTTGCGATATGATCAATATGCAATTGTTGTTATTTAATGTGAATGTTATGTTTGAACCTATGTAAAAAAACAAAACATAGATGTTTCAGAAATCTGTGTATGGATGTAAAGATTTTCAATGAATTTCAATAAGAAAATTATATATAGTGAATTAAACTCGATACCAGAGTTTTTGGATATCACCATTACATATATATATATATATATATATATATATATATATATATATATATATATATATATATATATATATATATATATATATATAAAATCAATGTTTCCTAAGAACATTGGTTTGAAATGTTTATCATTTTTGTTCCAGAGAAGTGTATCAATGTAAGGACATCACTTATCTGGCTGAGAACAAAATGTTGCATCGATGTATTAAGTGCGGAAGATGTTTCAAATCACGGGATCAGTTAAGCCGTCAAAAGAGAAATACACATAGACCAACCATATACTGTCCTCATGAGGCAGGGGGTTGTGGATTTAGATGTCCAAAAACCTGTTCAAGGCTAATGAGAGCACGGATAGATGGGAACTCCACAATTTACAAGATACAGACAGTAACGTTGAATCACGCAAAAGAGATAAAAGATACAGAGGTTCAATCACCAGTACACAGAAAGCAGACCACACAAACCACATGACACCAGACAAATACAGGTCACGCAATAGCAGACCACACAACATAGACACCTCCACCAAAACCATGTTCAGCTCCAAATATTCAAGATGTTTTAAGTAGTCAAGCTCAACAAAATCATCAACCTTTAATATATTGGATTTGGTCAGAGAGATAGATTACTCACCGGTGAAAATCAATACAATGAATGTTGACGATCTGCTAGGGGAAGATCCTTTGATTTTGAACAGACAACCATCAGATGTACCTAAGGACGTCAGTTCACAAACAGGTGTACCATTCATAAGAAATAAAGTTTTACTCCTATGATCCTAGCTGCTTTTTCGCGGGGGCGTCGAACCATTATATGGAAGGACAAACAGCAGGGAGGCTGATGGCAGCAAGGATCATTGCGGCTTCTCAAAAGGAACGATTTCAGAGGCGGTTTGTTCCGCAAGGGTTTATGTGTATTCACAAGATAGACACCCATTACTACCGATGGAAATATTTACACTCTTCAGGACACTTGGGTTAGGCAGCCAACATCTACTAGGACTACATCTATACATACACAAACAGTCACGCCACATATGACACAGGATCATGAGGAACCTCTGGATCTTAGAGTGAGAGTGCGTACGAAGGAGTAAGTAGATACCTGTAAGTGGTTTTTGTTTTGTTTTGTTTTGTTTTTAGTTGGTTTTTTTGGGGAGGTTACTGTTTGTTGGTTGGAGGACGCCATTTTAGGAGAGGGATATTGTTATGGTATGAGAGTAAAGTAAGAGAGTTCAGTAAAGTTCATTTTGTAAATATAATTGAGAGTGTTATTTAAAAATGTGTCTGTTTGTGTGTATGAAAGATTACCTACATTGCTATTGCTAAATTATTTTACATAATTTATATCTGTGACTTTGGATGATAAATACTGTAAATATATCACGTGTATTGTATATTCTAAATTTAATAAGTGTTTATATTCATGTACATAGAGTATGTATATATCTAAACTTTGTAAATATCACATTTTCTAACTTGGTTGTTATTCTGTTTTTAGCTTAGGTTAACGTCCTCGATTTCCGGGAAAGGGGGTCTGATAATTTTTGGAAGATCGTAATTATTAAAATTAATATCAATGTCTATTATTTCATGTTATACTCCGTCTTTTTTAGTTCTTAGTTCCTGTACGTCTTTCAATGTAAATGTAGTGACAGTGCTCAATAAAGTTATCGTCGGCATGGTACTGCGCATGTGTGAGAACACGACCAATTCCGGTTTTGATACCTCCGACCTACGGTTGCTAGGGTACGTTCCTACGGACTCACGACCTATGGCCCGGAGGTATATAAACTTGGATTGGTCGCGTTTGGTTGAGATGCTCGCAGACGATATTTACGTCTGGTTTAACTGTTGGTAAAATATCAAAACTATAAACTGAAAAAAAATTGGGCAAGGATAAAAAACTTTATTGAACAGCTCAAATTTCGACTCTATATTTATTAAATAACATTTAGGACAAATTAAGTTATCATTTTCAGTTTCACTTTCATTAGATCTACATATATATATATATATATATATATATATATATATATATATATATATATATATATACAAGGCACTAAAGTCAACAACACTATATATCCTAGGGTGTCGGATCTAAGCAATAGATACAAGTCAAGAAAAGAATATATAAAGCACTAAAACGACTAACGCCAGAGACAAAATAAAAGTCAAATGACATGTCCCTTCAACAGGACAAAACGCTTTGATTTATATATATATATATATATATATATATATATATATATATATATATATATATACATATTATATATATATATATATATATATATATATATATATATATATATATATATATATATTGTTGATCGACGACTAGTAAAACAATCAAGCGTTTAATATACAAAACTTTGATAACTTTCTCCTGTCGCCAGAAAGTCAAACATTTCATCAGCAGCAGTATATGGTACCAGCTGGATATAGTACATTATATAGGTATATTACAGGTATAGTATATTTAACAGATATATTACAGGTATAATATCAAATATATACCGAAAGCACATTATTCAACACGAAAAAGTTGATTTAATTTCAATCCAACTTAAATGACTGATTTTTTTAAAAATTACAAACAACTAAAATTCATAGTTACTGGAATTCAACATTTTATTCACAAACAGGAATCATTTTTGTTATTGCAGATATCGTATTGTAATGAACTGAATACACACCCGTGCCAGCACTTCCGTTTTTCAGCTAAAATGATTTTTTTATATACTTAAAAATTCCTAAGTCCTCAGGGCCTTCAAAGACTACATTTAAATACTAGTATGCTAAATAGAGAGCGACCCCACCCACCCGATGGAAAAAAAAACACGTCAAATCTTAAATCAGTTTCAATATAAACAAAACTTCTATCTACACCCTTTTAGATTACACTGATGCATTGAGTTTGTGGCTCAATACAGCCGGTCTGATGAAGAAGTTTTTTGAAGTAGGGGTCTCATACAGAATCCATTTTGCTCTAATCTGGATCCACCCTGGGTAGATCAGGCAAAATAACCACAGGTCTTGTAGGTGATCATTCATAGTTCATCACTACAAAGTTTCATTCAAATATAAAAACAATCTTAAAATCCCAAATAACATGTAAATAGATAGAACTTTTTACCAATTCTAGTAACATCAATATAAAGAAATCAACAATGTTTGGTAACCAATACCACTTTACTCATTAAAAATCGATAACCCAAGATGGAAAGAGATTTTGTTGCATCGTATTATTTTTGCCAACAGTCTCATTTGCATAATGCCCTAAATCACTAAAATTATAGTGAAAATGTGTATATTTTTAACACAGTAAATTCTTATTTTTATAGTTTTACTGCTCATTTAAACATATTTGCTAAAAATGACTTGATAGATCAAAATAATTATGTTTAGAAATAGTGTGTCTATTAATTTTTAAAGTGGGGTTATGGAAGGCCTTGTAGGCCAAAGTTCATCAATTTCCTAAAGTGGGATAAATGTTTTAATCAAATTATTATCAGTGAATAGTCCAATGGACATTGTAAAGAAATATCAAAATTTTAACAAATAATTGCAAGATATTTAATTTTACACCAAACATTCCCAATACATGTATTTTAAAAAATGATAGATCTTAAAAGACGAAATACCATACAGGATTATTACTAGTCATGTTTTGACATTTTGTTAGATTCTTGGGATCCTCTGGTTTCATCTATTTGAATGCCAAGAAGCACTTGTGTCCATTTACCCTATTTTTCTTTTTACAACTTTTGTTACATGCAGAATAAAGGTCATAAGGAAAAGTCTGTTTTTCATAATTATGGAAAGATACTTTCCAATGTTAAAGCTATGAAAAATCAAGAGACAATATTTTCCTGCCAAAGTTTTGATATAGTAGCCTTAATACCTAAATAAAAACCACAGACCTAAAAAAGGATATATTTTCGCGCTTAAGTTCCATTATTCATTGACGATTGATTTAGTGTAGTGTTGTGAAATCGTTGTCATTTTTAGATATAACTTGCAAATTTGAAAGCTATCAAAAATCAAGAAAATATTTCCCCGCCAAAATTTCCAATGGTATATACTAATTATAGCTATAAAAGAAGTACACTGACATATATATATATATATATATATATATATATATATATAATATATATATATAATATATATATTATATATATATATATATATATATCTTTTTAAGTCCCTTTATTTATCCCCTTGTAAGTAATTTATACCAGTTTTATGAAAGGATTATATTTAGAAACGGAGCAGCGAACATCCTTAATATTGTGTAAGAGCTGTAAAACCACTATTCCTTTCAAACTGATACATTTATATCAAGTGATATGATCATTTTCCAAAATTAGAATTTTCATACTTTGTAGATACATCATCACGGTTTAACAATGACCAAATGGTACTGAATATTTATCCCACTTTAGAAAAAATTTCAAAATTATGAAACAATTCACCATTTTGGCAATTTTGTAAAAGTTGGAATATTTGAACAGGTTGAATATACGGGACAATTATATCCTCGAATATTTACATATTTTGCAAGTACAAATACAGTATTACAACATTACCTTGCCAATGAAACTTGTTGAAATTGCCTATTAGTACTTTCAGGTGGTTTTGGAAATAAATAACTGTATATAGTTTGCACTCTGTACAGAGACTATCGTTGAAAGATTTGTATCTTCTCGGTAATAAAAACATTTCATTAAAATCCAAACAGTCGTTCTTGAGAGGATGTTTACAATGCGTTTCAATATCTGAATTAGTACACTCTACTCTTCTATCAACTAAGAAAATGTTAAAAATCTATTGTGCATTTATGAACTTCATGTACTCGATCATTTACTGGCTAGTTTCACGAAATAAATGAAACGGAAAAGACAACAACACGTTTAGGGGACCATATTACTTAATCTATATCAATTTTCGTTTACATCCATGAAACGTTTCGGAATAGTTCTTGAGAATTAGTTGCAGAGAATGCAGATATCTCCATCAGTGCAACTCCGTCCCCTTTTTTACACTTGAAATTTGTTCAATAAAAGAATTACACATCATTATGCATGTGAAGTGTCCACAAACACATTTCTTTACATTAATATAGCTCTAATGTATAAAGGTAACGCATTGTAATCAACTTAATAATACAGTTACATTTTAAAATATAAATTCCACAAAAATATATGAAAATGACAAAGTCCAAAAAGTTTCAAAAAAGTCTTTAAAAGGAAGGAGACAACATCCCTCTTTCCCAAATCATTTTAGTTAACATCTTGGGAGGTTCACAAATGGTCTCGTAGACTAAATTTACCGGTATATCTTTCTCGTGTTACTGAGTTCCGACACGAGTGCAGTTGGAAATGTGACTGTGAAACTCTGACGGAGCAGCTCATCATTAATTTGAAATCCGGCATTTCATGTGCTAAATGCTGTATAGCTTAGACACTGCTGAAGATGATTGAAGATCATTGTTTCTGTGTTGCTCAGATTGGTGTAATTTTTTAGTTCCGACAAATGTGTTACTCCAGTCGAGACGTATGTACTAGAACGGCATTAAAGACAATTCATCGCTCGTATAGTTGAAACCATTGAAATGAATCCAAAATGTTCTTTATTGAGGTTTACACATTCTTTTTGTTTCAGGCTTTTTGTTATGTTGATAGAATACGCCTAGGACTATGAACAACGCAGAAAATTCAGAAATCGACGGAAAATGGATGTCTTCTTTTTTCTTGATTCATTCTCTGCCTTGCTATCATTTACAACGCATGTAGTTTGATTCTGATGGCGTTGATCTGATTGTTCTATTTGCAGGCGTTCACGCAAATCAATTTCTTTCTGTTTTCGGAGGAGGATTTCATATTCTCTGAGAGAAATTTCATTTTTAATCCTCATTATTTTTTCAATTTTATCTGCTCTGATTTTTTCGTTTTCCATTAATTTAAGGTTATCATTCGCAAATAAATCTTCCAGTTTGCAGATTAACTGATTTCTTTCGCGCTGAAAACTATTTAAATCCTCAATTCTTTCCCTTTCTAATCTTTTTTCTACTTCCTGTTTATTTTCAGCTCTTATTCTATTTTCTATATGAAATTCTAAATTTTTTATCCTCAAATTTTCCAATTTTTCTGTAAATTCTTTTTCCTTTTTAGCTGATAATTCCGAAAATAATTTCATCATTTCCTCCTCTTTTTCTTCTTTCTCTTTATCTATTTTTCCACAGACTCGCTTACGTGTGTCTATTCTTAATTCTTTAAACAATTTTAATCTTTTTGCTTCTACGTTTTGTATCAATGCCTTTTCGACCTTCTGTACCTCCAGTTGTATTTCATTAATATTCACTCTTGTCCAGAACTCGTCTTTGAGTCGTTGGAATATGTGTGCCTGTAAAGTAACAATGAACTAGATATATATTTAAAAAGTTGTTTGGGTTGGTTGATGGGTTATAATGCTTCTTTTTTCCGAGTTGAGAGAACATCAACTCACTATTGTTGTCGTAAGCGGATTTCTTGTGATGAAGTCAAAGCACATTTTGCAGTATGGTGTTTAATAGGACGTTATATTGACGTTGAAATTACATATATATGATGTGCATTACAACAACATAAACTCAACTTAAAGATAGATTTTTTTTTTACAAAACTAGCATTAAAAGCGATTGACTGGACTGTTCTGGGTTTTGGGTCGAGTTGCGTGTCATTCCCTTACTGCCTATTGGCATCTCGCTGTGAAGTTGAACATTAAAATCTGTGTCGTTCACGTGATCTTAACTCACGAGAAACTCGCGACAGTCTTTGAAGTTGGTAAAATGTTTTACATGTACACATATTGACCTAGATATTTAACGGCTACTGGGGGGGGGGGGGTTACAGTGAAAGGGTACAAGCAGAGACATGTATCGCATAGAAAATGAATTTTGTTATATCTGTGCCGCGATGTATATTAACATAAGATTAAATATAATCATATCACTGATCTATGTACAAGTGTAGTTGGTTAGAACAGCATAATGAATACATCATCAGTACTCACCTGTGGTATAAATGGTAAAGGAATCTATGAGGATGTGATGGGATGTCCATAAATCGACATTTTCAGAACCAATTTTGTATTGTTTTTATGAGGAACTTGCAATGAGTCTTAGATGGTAAAACTCTTTTTGAAGCCCACATATCTCAACTAGGGGGGGGGGGTTGTTATACAAATAAAGTATACTGCAAGACTCTGGTTCCACGAGATCAAACGTGTTTCCATCGGGAACATTGAGGGAGTTAATAAGGTCCTAGTTCCTTTTGACCCGTCTTATATTGCCGGTTCTCTTTCGGAAATTGGGTCTTGTCTCAGACCCTCCATGCTATACTTGAACTGTTTTAGAGTACCAAAACAAACATTACACATGGGATGCATCTTTAACAGCTTCAAAATTATTATTGATGTGCATCACTATAGGTCTAACAAGCTAAACTGGTACATGTTTACAATTACAACGGGTCTAAATTAAATCACAACAGGACTGACAGGCTTCTTGTTAACACAAGAAAATATTAAGGTTTCAGTAATGCATGGAATCCGTGCAAGGCGATATGTTATATCTGTACAACCTATATTTGGAAAATAGACCGTATCGTTTTGGTTTTTATACAGAATCCGGGTGTGCCACTTTACCTTGGTATTCCAGTACGTGAGAAAAAATGTTCCACGTGGGATTAATTTATGTAACAGATACATTTACTGTCTGTAATGGGACTTGAACCTAGGACCCCTAGTTTACAAGTTTGGTACTCTACCGATCGAGCTAAAGGAAAAACGTCACTAGCTCAAACTAGTAGGAAGGCCATATAACTAACCCTGCCACATTTCCCCACTCTCTCCATTGAAAAAGTCGTCCTGACTCTTTTTGAGGTAGTTATCACATGCGGTGCGATACTAAAGGATAACCAATTTCACTTAACCAGGAAAAAACAGGTCCAAACTTCGGCGCCAAATGTAACAGAGACAAATATTGCCGCTGATGGAATTTGAACTTAGTAGTCCTGGTTTACGAGTATGGTGCTCTACCGATCGAGCTGAACGGGAAACTCCACTAGCTCATGTTAGTAGGCGCACCAAATAACTAACCCTGCCACATCTGTAAATGGACTAGCACATTAATTCATTTTCATTGTACAATAGTAATCGTATTGCCAACCAACAACGGTGCTGAACAGCACGGCCATCCACAAGGATCGTTTCCAAACGCACCCTTTTCACAAAAGTGGTTATTTTCGGTGAATTCCAGGGAATTAGCAAGATTCAATAAAATGATTAACTTTATATCAAGAAAAATCAATATATTAATCTCTAAACAATGCTTTAGGTGATAATTTGAAGTTAATGGAAAACATTTTAGGATAGCAAAATGGGGAAATAGAATTTCATGAAACTTATACGTAGGAGAGAACCTTATACGTAATATAACAAAAATAAAACAAAGCAACGGGACATTAGTGTTATAATTGGTGTTTTAAGTAAAGCACATACTTCGATACAACATTGGATTTATTCATTTAGTAGAAGATTAAGTGTGTAAACCAGACAAAACAAGAAAACTTACATATCTATCCGTTAATTCTTCAATTGTGGCCGGCTTCATTACAGGTCGAACATCAGATGATTCTGCTAGTAGTAGAAATATACAAATTAAATTTCATAACTTTGAAGTATAATAATTTAGGTTGGAAAAATTCGATGAAATAGTTCTATAAACTATCATGATAAATCAATCATACATATACAAAAACGTGAAATTTTATGCTCCGCGACAACTGGTGGAAGACTTTACATAGGAACATGAAACTTATCTCATATAGTCTCCATGACTTTCTATAGAACTGTTTACCTTTTTATGGTTATAGGGTCAATGGTCTAGGTCACAGAGGTAAAAACGTGAAATCATATGTAATATGATAACTGGTGATAGATTTAACACAGGAACATCAAACGTATGTCAATTAGTCTCGTTGGCTTTCTCTAAAACTGTGTACTTTTTAAGGTCATTGGGTCAAAGGTCAAGGTCACACAGGCTAAACCATGAAATCTTTTGTAATGCGATAATTAGTGACAGACCCAATACAGGAACATGAAACTTATGTCAGTTAGTCTCCATAACTTGCCTTAGAAATATATGCTTATCCAAGGTCATTGCTTCAAAGGTCAAGGTCAGACAGGTCGAAACGTGAAATCTTATGTAATGCGATAACTGGTGACAGACTCAACACAGGAACATGAAACTTATGTCAGATATTCTTGACTTTTTCTAGAAGTGTACACTCTTTCAAGGTCATTGGGTGTAAAGGTCATGGTCACAGAAGTCAAAACGTTAAGTCTTAGGTAATGCGATAACTGGTGACAGACTTAACACAGAAACATAAAACGTAAGTCAGTTAGTCTCCCTGACTTGCGTGAAACATAGATCAAAGACAAAAGACTAATCACGATTACTTATCTTCGACATAACTGTCTTTACATGGACACTGGAAAGCTCATGTCTTTGTCTTGACAAAGTTTAGTTATTATTATTATTATTATTATTATTCCCAGGATCTGCGTCCACAGATTCCTCAAACAACGGGAAGACTTACAGATTTTAAACTCTCACCGATGATTGATAATCAACTAAAGATGTGCAAGAAACTTAGTCAAGGTCGTTAGGTCAAAGGTCAAGGTCACAGAGACCAAAACGTGAAATTTTATGTAACGCGATAACTGGGGACAGACTTACCAAAGGACCATTAAACTTGTCAGTTAGTCTCCTACACTTACTCTAGAACTGTATGCTTTTTCAAGGTCATAGAATCAAAAGTCAAGGTCACAAACCAAAACGTGAAATTTTATGTTCCGCGATAACTGGTGACAGTCTTAACACAGCAACATGAAACTTCTGTCAGTTAGTGTCCTAGAATTGTTCTACAATTTCTTTAGACCTGTATACCTTTCCAATGTCTCCTAGACTGTCTCCGTGTACTTTTTCAAGGTCATAGAGTCAAAGGTCAAGATCACAGACCAAAAAGTGAAATTTTATGCTCCGCGATAACTGTTGATAGACTTAAAACAGGAACATGGAACTTCTGTCAGTTCTTACAATTTCTTTAGACATGTATACTTTTTTAAGATTAAAGGGGTCAAAGGTCAAAGTTACAGAGACAAAAAACATGAAGTTTTATGTTCCGCGATAACTGGTGACAGACTTTACACAGGAGCATAAATCTTCTGTCAGTTAGTCTCCTGGGCTTTCTCTAGAAGTGCATATCTTTTGAAGGTCATAGGGGTCAAACGTCAAGGTCAGGAGTCCAAAACGTGAAAGTTTATGTTCTGGTGACTGTCTAAACAAAGGAACATGAAACTTTTGTCAGTTAGTCTCTTTGAATTTCTCTAGAAGCGTATGCTTTTCCAAGGTCATTGGGTAAAAGGACAATGTTCACATTGGTCAAAACGTGAAATCATATGTAATGGGATAACTGGTGACAGACTTAACATAGGAACATAAAACTTATTAGTCTCCCTGACTTGCGTGAAACATAGATCAAGGACAAAAAACTAATCACATATACTTATCTTCGACATAACTGTCTTTACATGGACAGTGGAAAGCCCGTGTCTTTGTCTTGATAAAGTCTAGTTTCATTTAATTTTAGTCAGTTAGACATACAAGTGACATTTCATTCACAGATTGATGATGAGTTTTCAATTTTGTCAACATAATTGCGTAATCATATGAAGTTCTTTTTCATGTACTTAATGTAGTTTTAGTTTTGTAAGGTCTAAATCTAAAGAAGAGGAGAGATGTAGTGTTTTGAGTTTTGACACTCTCCCTATAAAC
This sequence comes from Atrina japonica, assembly GCA_030159075.1. Classification (NCBI taxonomy): domain Eukaryota; kingdom Metazoa; phylum Mollusca; class Bivalvia; order Pterioida; family Pinnidae; genus Atrina; species Atrina japonica. Next base: position 624,855 of record BROG01000395.1, on the reverse strand, counting down.
ATCATAAACTGTGTTTTACATATGCGTAGTTAGTTTGAATAAAATGGTCGAGAAACCATGAGGTTATGATAGTGTGTATGTACTTGATTTAATTCGTAAGTGGATTCAATTCGAACACTTGGTTTAATTTGACATTCATTTAATCGGAGATTCAACATTAAGTTTTATGGTGCCAGGCCCAGATGTCCAATTGCGGGCTGGCAGCTCCGTAAATCGAATTGCAGGCTGAGAATTGCGGGCTGGCAGTTTTGTAAATCGAATTGCAAGCTGAGAATTGCGCTGGCAGTTCCGAAAATCGAATTGTAGGCTGAGAATTCCTAGTGTTACACTGGTCTGACTCCGAGGTTAAATATTATCCCGTGAAATGTGGCACCGATACTCTCCCGTAAACGGGACTGACATATTGTCAGTACTCTTCCGTAATATCAATACTCTTGTTGGACACACTGACTCAGAGGTTAAAATATCATCATGAACTATGGAAAATGTACGACCTTTTAATCTGAAACTAAACTTGACTTTACACAGGGCGGGTCATTGTTGTTTTCATAAACTCTAGTTGACATGTGACTTCTCTCTGACGTCGCTGGGAGCTACAATCAGAATGACCTTATAATAATGAAAAACTACAAGTTCAATAAATCAGGGTCTTTGTTTTGAAACAAAGATGGAAACAATGACTTGACCATACACAAAAACAGTCACGACTTTTAACCCATCGAATCCTGATAATGCACGAGGTATAGAATACTGTTGAAAGTAAACCACTCGCCGCGGGCAATGCGCTATACAGGTCGTTAATAGTAATTCATATATGTACTCAAAATCATATCGAAGTTCGTGAACTCGACAAAAACTATAAAAGCGATGGTTACCAACTTAGTAGCAGCATATTAACATCTAACAGCACTGTACTAACATGGCACATAAGCATGTTTGACGTTGACATATCATCGATTTCAATCTTTTATTTTTGCAAGATTTGTTCTGTTTTAAAATGTTGAAATATAATCTTGATACATGTGTCTATTGTATTGTTTTTATTATTTCAGGTTTTGAATTGTAGAAATTCAAACATGAAATTAATTCTTGTGTGTGTGTGTGTGTTTGTGTGTGTGTTTATAACTGCAAAATAATACTTGATTTAATTTTTTCAGTGAATTAAAATATCATTATTTTTCAGAGTCAACGATGAATGTTAGATGACAACATTTAATACATTATAGAAGGCCGTCAACACACTGTGCAGTTTGGAGCAGTTAAAGCGTATATAGAGGGGAGTATTATTTTCTTTCTCATAGAATTATTTAAAGTATCAAAATGGGCGCATCTCCACATAGGTTTCAAATGGGTTGACAGTGGTGGTTTTGTTGTGTATTTCTTTCAATTCTCCGTTCTTATTTTTTTTTACAGTTCTTATTTCTTAGGGAATTGAAGTGAAGTCTCCACACAGGTTTCAAACAATTGCTGCTCGGAAAAAAGTACCAAGGTAACATGGGTAATACCTCCACCTAAGGGCGAAATCCGTGTAGTCGTGCTCCTTGCGGGAGTAGTTGCTTAGGCGGGGAATTGGTATTATGGCTGTACCTTCCACTGGGTACTTCACTGTAATTCTTGTGAACATTTCTGCGTGAATCTTGGTTGACAGTGGTGATTTTGTTGTGCATTTCATTCACTACTTGTTCTTTTTTTCAGTTCTTACTTTTTAGGGAATTGAAGTGGACGCATCTCCACACAGGTTTCAAACAGTTGCCGCTCGGAAAAAAGTAGCAAGATGACATGGGAAAGACCTCCACCTAAGGGCGAAATCCGTGTAGTCGTGCTCCTTGCGGGAGTAGTTGCTTAGGCGGGAAATTGGTATTATGGCTGTACCGTCCACTGGGTACTTCACTGTAATTCTTGTGAACATTTCTGCGTGAATCTTGGTTGACAGTGGTGGTTTTGTTGTGCATTTCATTCACTACTTGTTCTTTTTTTCAGTTCTTATTTTTTAGGGAATTGAAGTGGACGCATCTCCACACAGGTTTCAAACAGTTGCCGCTCGGAAAAAAGTAGCAAGATGACATGGGGAAGACCTCCACCTAAGGGCGAAATCCGTGTAGTCGTGCTCCTTGCGGGAGTAGTTGCTTAGGCGGGAATTGGTATTATGGCTGTACCGTCCACTGGGTACTTCACTGTAATTCTTGTGAATATTTCTGCGTGAATCTTGGTTGACAGTGGTGGTTTTGTTGTGCATTTCATTCACTTTTCCTTTCTTTTTTTTCAGTTCTTATTTCTTAGGGAATGGAAGTAGACACGAATCTCCACACAGGTTTCAAACAGTTGCCGCTCGGAAAAAAGTAGCAAGATGACATGGGGAATACCTCCACCTAAGGGCGAAATCCGTGTAGTCGTGCTCCTTGCGGGAGTAGTTGCTTAGGCGGGGAATTGGTATTATGGCTGTACCATCCACTGGGTACTTCACTGTAATTCTTGTGAACATTTCTGCGTGAATCTTGGTTGACAGTGGTGGTTTTGTTGTGCATTTCATTCACTTTTCCTTTCTTTTTTCAGTTCTTATTTCTTAGGGAATTGAAGTAGACACGAATCTCCACATAGGTTTCAAACAGTTGCCGCTCGGAAAAAAGTAGCAAGATGACATTGGGAAGACATCCACCTAAGGGCAAAATCCGTGTAGTCGTGCTCCTTGCGGGAGTAGTTGCTTAGGCGGGGAATCGGTATTTTGGCTGTACCATCCATTGGGCACTTCACTGTAATTCTTGTGAACATTTCTCGCTTACTTAAAATTTTATATTTTTTTTCTTACAGATAGTTAAATACATATACAGGCAAGTATAAATTTTTGCAATATGCATGTTGTTCCTCGTCACTTCCTAATGCATGTGTTGCAATTTTTGATGCACTTGGATGGATAATTTATACATTAATACTTGTTGTCATTATCAAAATTATGAAATGCATCCACCCGGCGGTAATTCAAAATTTAGAACACGACACAAGGGAATTTATTCCACATGGTTCAGTGTAACACGAAACAATGAATAACGAAATATTAAGTAAATAAAAAAATAAACGAATAAAAGTAAAATACTTTTGGAATTGGGATAATTGAAATTTAAATTTTGCTTGTTAATATTTTTAACCCCAGGATCTTTCACGTATATGGAGATGTCACCATTTATAGGTGAAGTGCTACAATTTTTGTCCTGTGCTATAGACAGGCGCCAATCCAGTGATGGTTCTTTTCCATGCTACGCCTTCCACACGAGTGTGAAGCTAGCCCGCAATTAGATTTACGAAACTGCCAGTCTGCAATTCTTAGCCTGCAATTCGACCTCTGGGTGTGTTCGAAATAGGTTCGTGGGTGAACTAGATTCTGATATGAATATGTATTACTTCATCAAACTTTCCTGAATTTGCAGGCCCGTCGCAATAGAATGCATCTTGTGGAATCACAGAGAGAAAAGGACAAACTATTTCTAGTAGCACAAATCGTGAAGATCACAAAACGTGAGGTACCTCATTTCGAGACTCTTTGTCATAGTCTTCTAAGGGTAATTGTTTGTTGTCCCACTCAAGAATCTTTCACTCATATGGAGACGTCACAAAATGCCGGTGAAGGGCTTCAAATTTTGGCCTATGCTGGTAATGTCACAACGCATAAATACAGCAGGGACTCAACCAGCCAAACAAATACTGGTAAACACATCTTGTTCCATTCTCCGCAAACAGAAAGTCATTCAGATGCATATTTATAAAATTTAATAAACCCCCGAGGTGTTCCGATTAAAATTCCCGCTTCCTTTGTTTGAATTCAAAATGAAAAAAAAATGTTTCATAATAAATTTTCTGTAACGGTCAGTTATATCAGCGATATAAAAAGCTAATATGAACAGATATATTTTGTATATAATAATTTAGTTTCAAATATTCATTTACGAAAATTTATTCTTATTCTTCCCAGACTTTAAACTTACACCGATGATAGATCACCAACCAAAGATGCGCATGAAACTTAGTCAAGGTTGTTGGGTCAAAAGTCAAGGTCACAGAGACCAAAACGTGAAATTTTATGTAACGCGATAACTGGTGACAGACTTAACACAGGAACATGAAACTTGTGTCAATAAGTCAACATGACTTTATCCAGAACTGTACACTTTTCCCACGTCATTGGCTCAAAGGTCAAGGTCACAGAGGTCAAAACGTGAAATATTATGTAACGCAATTACTGGTGACAGACTTACCACAGGAAGATGAAACTTCTGTCAGTTAGTTTGCCAGGCTTTTTCTAGATATATATACTTTTCCAAGGACATAGGGTCAAAGGTCAAGGTCACAGAGACCAATACGTGAGATTTTATGTTCCGCGATAACTGGTGACTTACTTAACACAGGAACATGAAACTTCTGTCAGTTTGTCTCGTAGACTTTCTCAAGAACTGTATACTTTTTCAATGTATACCTTTCCAAGGTCATAGGATCATAGGTCAAGGTCACAGAGACCAAAACGTGAAATTTTATGTTCCGCGATAACTGGTGACATATATAACACAGGAGTATGAATCTGCTGTCATTCATTATCCTATCCAGGTCGTAGGGTAAAAAAAAACAAGGTTACACAGACCAAAACTTGAAATTGTATGTTCCGTGTTAACTGGTGAAAGACATAACACAGGAACATGAAACTTTTGTCACTTAGTCCACGAGATTTTCTCTAGAATTGTGTGATTTTTCGAGGTCATAGGGTCAAAGGTCAAGGCCATTGAGACCAAAACGTGAAATTTGATGTTCCGCGATAACTAGTGACAGACTTAACAGAGGAACACGAACCTTCTGTCAGTTAATGTCCCAGACTTTCTCTAGAACTATATACTTTTTCAAGGTCATAGTCAAAGGTCAAGGTCACAGGGACCAAAATTTAAATTAAAGTTTATGTTCCGCGATAACTGGTGACAGACTTAACACAGGAACATGAAACTTTTGTCAGTTAGTCTCCCTGACTTGCAGTTGCGTGAAACATAGACCAAGGACAAAAGACTAATCACATATACTTATCCTCGACATGACTGTCTTGACATGGACAGTGGAAAGCCCGTGTATTTGTCTTGACAAAGTCTAGTTGAAGTTACACTTGCTGTCCAATAAAATCTATACGATCACGAGCTGTTTATTGATTCTTAGTAGAATACACATCCCGCCAGGTTATATTGATTTACCATATGTACAGAAAATAAACTAAATTCAGATAAACTCAAAAGCCCGGAATTTGACCAAAAAGTATTAAAACCTCTATACAGTGGAGCCAAGCCTAAAGAACACCTCGCTCAGGAGACCACTTCACAATTAAGACCAGGAATTTCCAGTCTCTTAATTAATGTTGAATCAGTACAGAACCTTACTCAAGAGACCACCTCACTTAAATGATCACTTTGAGTCAGATAGGTGGTCTTAATGGCGAGGTATTGCTGTATTTTTAAATAAGAAGTTGGAAAATTAATAAAAATAAATTACCAAAATTTTCGCGCCTCGCTACGCTCGCCAAAAACAACTTTATACTCCCCCCCCCCCCCCAATCTAACTTCAAATTATAGATCCGCCCTGGATTTGTCTATATATTTTGAAATTCATGGCTTTTGACTACGCTTAGTTTTATTTCAGTTTATCTCTTAAGTGTTTGCCCTACATATCAGTAAATAAATTTTGATTTGCGTTTTCTAAGTATGTATGAATATGAACAATATTTGCATTATATCAAGATGTATATGATTTTCCCCACATTGTGTTATTATCAGTTTATTTTCACACGTACATGTACAGCATCTGGTCCCCCCCCCCCACACACACACACACACTCCAAGAAAAACTTCACATCCCCTCATTGAAAATTCCTGGATCCACCCCTGTAAATGAGAACAACAAAGTTTGGTTGAAGACATAGTTCAATGTCTGTCTCCATCCATTTGTGCGTGTTTGTACACTTATCAAATACTAGAATTGGAATTTTGAAGTGTAATACGCAATGTTCAACATTTTTTTCAGTTATACGGTGGTAACCAGTTTTTATCAGTGGAGGAGAGAACTCGTTAACAATGTACCGGGAAGAGACCACCAGGCTTCCGCAAGTAAACTGGCAAACTTTCTCACAAATATCAGTTTAGTTTCCAGCGGGGCTCGCACCTGATTAGAAGTGAGAGACTTCATGGTTCAAAGCCCAATGCTCTAACCACTCATCCACAGAGGCCCCACAAATACCAGTTAAGGCTTCCAAATTATTGAAATGGGAGAGTGTGTAAACTGTTACCTTTCTATGGGTTCCTTATCACAATCTTGCCTTTCAATAATCCAGTGTGCAGTGAGGTTTGTATTTTATAACGCTTTTGAATAGTATATACTTATGTTACCCCCTCAACCTCAACTCTCCCTTTGAAAAATTGCTAGATCCGCCACTGCGATATGTTATATTTCTGACCACATGACAATAGCGAAGAAAAAATGAAGAAAATAAATAATCTGTCCCCGGTCTGTTTGAAAATAAATATTCTGTCCTGCGACGGTATGAAAATAAATAATTCGACTCGACAAAATTTGCCACCACCCCCCCCCCCCTTCAGAATCAAATGGTCGTCCCCTTACGTGCGAGTATATTTTTTATCAAGTTTTATCACTCTGCAACATGAAAATAATTGCTTTCCACGCTGACACTACGGAGATTCCCCGTAAGATGCAAGAAGCCTAACGAGATCGATAGATAGATAGATAGATAAATAGATAGATAATTAAACAGACAGATGAACAGAGAGAGAGATAGATAGGTGGATGAGGGATTTCCCCCTCTATTTCATTGTGTTGTTTGTTTACATAAGTAAATGTTGTAAAAATGCCGTATTTTTGGGTGCAAATATTGAAATAACATGACTTTATCCCTCACTGATTTGAAGATTACTATTTCGCTTTATATTGAGCTAGATTAGATATACTCACCCATGATAAGAAGTACGTTTTCTCACACAGTAAAAATTACTTCTAAAAAAACTGTCGTGTTGTGATTGCAGTTGAATACAATATTCTGCTGTTTGCGCGCCGCAAAGAAAGCGTCGTTATGGACGTATACAGTATTGTGACGTCAATAGATGTATTATGACACAAATATGGCATAAAGATTATAAAAGAAATAAAAAAAAAAATAGATCTAGCTCTACATTAGAGTTTAGTCATTGCTTTGAGACCATAATTCATATAATATCAGTAATTTAAATCTGGATTACCCGTAACTTATTTTCATCTTTATAAAAAATAATCTACAGAATTAGGATTTAGCAAAACATTTTCAAAATTTTATATGTTTATTTGCCGAGCTTTATAAAATACATTTTCCACCAAGTCTAAACGATTTTATGGCAGCGTATTTGTATCATCCTAGATAAAAATTAACAAAAAATTTAAGTTGTTAATCTTGGGTTCATATGCAGTGATATATTTCTAGTAATAGAACCGGAAATTTATAGCTGAAATGTAAGAAAAACGGTCTGTCATTTTGGGGGGAAATTCTATATTTTGGGACTTTTTTCTAGGAGGAATTGGGTCTGGATTGATTCTTCCTAGGAGGATATTCTATGCTAGGCGCAGGCTATGTTTTCCCCGGAGGGGTGGGGGTCTAAAGGTGACCCGTTTTTTCGGGGAGGGAGTCTCTACTACAACACCGAGTATTCGTGATTTTTTATCGGAATAGACCATTTTCGAGTTGTTCGATTCCGCTCAGTTTCGTCACAATAGTTTGTACTTAGACTACGTGACGTCATCTGGAAGTTGGGCGAGGTCGATTCAGGTTATGTAATATTTTCATTGACGATATTCGGCGATAACTTATTTCACTTCATCTGCGAGGATTAATTTTAGTTAAATTATCCCTCTTGTAAATATGGAAAGTGTCATCACTTTCCTGTGATGTAATTTTCAAATCTGGCACCTACTACTTCATGATATTAATATCTCTGGTCATTGAGGCGATAATCTGCTTATCTGGAATATAATGATGCCCTACTTTGCTCTATGAAACCGTACTCTCTTATGACGAATCGGTACGTAACAAGACAACTCGAAAATGTTCTATAGACCCTTTCACGATAACTGCGGTCCTGTAACTTTGAGGGAATAATTGATACAGATTCCCGTAAAATGACGTCAAGAAACAAACAGTTACCATATCGACGTCTATATTTTTGCGGGTATCTGTATCATTTATTCCCTCAAAGTTACAGGACCGCAGTTATCGTGAAAGGGTATATTACTATTACACTGAAAAAGAAAATGAAATTTTTTATGAAGAAAAAAATCTTTAGACCTTATGACAGACTATTATTTTATTATACAGTAATGTTTCGTTCAAATAACACCTCTTAGATTGTAAACTTTAGAAAAGCAAAGATATTCATTTCTACAGTGAATATTCTAAAACAGATTTTGGCAATACATTGTGATTTATTATTTGACCTTGTATGATACCACTTTTCTTACTGAAATATACATGTACATTTTATATTGAATTATAGCTCAACTGATGAAGTCTTATTGACAGAAAATATCATCTTGAGCATTTTTTTAGCCTTTTTTGTAAAACTATAACTGGTATTGTTGATAATATATGCTAAACAGAAATAAACATGTAAGGTTTTGTAAATTTCCTTTGAGAAACAAAGAATCTACGGCACTGACAAAGAAAAAAAGAACAAAAAATCACTCTTTGGGGACAAAGCACAGACTTGTACTAAATATTTGTGCCAAGTTTCTTAAAATGTTGTTGATATATGTAGACACGGGAGCTGTGACACATGAAGTATAATATAACAAAGAGCAATAACTCCGTAAATAAGGATACCTTTAGCAAAAAAAATGCAAGTTTGTACAAAATAATTCCATACCATCCTCTAAGTCACTCTTTCTTGTCTAGTGTTTTTTTTGCTGATTATATATAATTATATTGACACTAACCTTTTAATCTTAACACAGCCGCGTTCTCGGAAATCTGAGCAATTTTTCCATGCACATAATATGTGAAATAAATCTTTTCTGGTTGAAATATTCACAATTGTTCATTCCCTACGTAGATGTTGCACTATACAGCCTGGGGCGTCGCCATTTTTTTTAACTTGCAAAAATGAAAGTGAAGGAATGGGAGCAGTCTGCAATCTTCAGAGAAGCTTGTTTTTCTTGGGTATTTCGGGCACCGTATGATGTGTATTAGGGGAAGAGGACAGAAATCTTTTCCCTTTAACATCGATAATAAGGATCCTTATCATTTACTGGAACAGACCAGCCAGTACTAGTAAGTTCTTGAATGGCAAGTTGTCTGACCACGGACACACTGGCACTTGCTCCGAGATGGGTTCCTTCCCATGATTCAACAGTATTCATTTGTCGTTACAGACACTGCCAAAAACTGATTTTACTACTTTGGTTTTCTCTGGAAACAACGTGTTTCGCTCTAAAACTGACCAGAAACAAAACAAAAAATAATAAATTTTATCTATTCACTATAATCAGTAAAAAATAATTTCAAAGACTGTTGCTTTACACGATAACTTAAATATTTTTATTTAATGTGATTTGGACAATGGATACATGTTTTAAATTTGTTTAATTCTGTCGCGATGTATAGAAATTAAAGCAGTGAAAATCAAAGTGTAAACAAGTGTGAGTGCAGCACAAAATACGAATCCATTTAGAATATTTTCATACTTAAATATTTGTATCAAGGTTTGCAAAATTTCTTTTCAGAAATGTAGATAATAGAACACTGTCAGGGAAAATGTCAAAGGTCAATGGGCAGCAACTCCATAAATAAGGTGCCATGAGTAAAGAAATAAATCGAGATATTGTTACACACAATATCTACACCTGTACCAAGTTTCGCAAGATTCTATCGAAGAGTGAAGACACTAGATCACTAAACAAGGGAAATAACTCCGTAAGTACAGGGGCTGTTGTTCTTAATGGAACTTGTCTGAGGCAATGACATACTGTAGATGATGGGATTTATATAGAGGGTGGGATAGAGGATGTTCAAATAATGTTTATTATTGATGCAGCAGCAACTAGGAGATGTTCAAATTGTCCATGATATAGTGCTGGCGAATATAGCGGACGAGGGAGTACTAGGGATGGATCTATTACAGAATAGTCCATATGGCCCATCCGATATCTTGTTCTCTCAATGAGTTTTTAAGTGGAAATGAACAGATATTCCAGGAATACAGGTTGGGATGCCTGAGAAAATTTTAATTTTGATGCTGTAGAACTGGATAGTAGGACTACGTCTTCTGAGATACAGAAAAATGAGAGATCTTTTATGCAAAGGCCCAAAATATAGGGAACCGTATCGTTTACATGGCTCCAAAACTTTAAAATCATAATGGACGCATGTGAAGAGTATGTCATACGCTGGGCTAAGAAAGAAGATGTCGAACCCAATACTCTTTCGGAGTGGATTAAGTCGATCAGTAATGTTCTTAAATGAAGAATTCGACGACTTAAACGTTGTGTCAACACAATTCAGTTTTTCGTGACCCTGATGTTGTCAGAGAACTTTCCCGTCTCCATGAAAATTTTATCATCGTTCCTGCTCACAAAGCATCTAATAACTTCACATTTGTCTGCAGGCGATACTACTTCAGCATCCTACAAGAGGAACTTGGACTAAACGCACTTCCTGGAAATCCTACATAGTCTCTAACCGAATTTTCTACCTCTGAAATATTAGATAATCATAAATTCGTTCTCGCTTCGTTTGGAATACCCACAAGTGACACGAAGCTTGAATTGTCATATATTTATTGGATTCCGAAGATGCAGAAAAATCCCTTTAAGCACCGCTTCATTGCGGGGTCATCTAAGTGTTCCACCAAGCCTTTATCTATTTTGCTTACCAAACTTCTAACACATATTAAACAATGTCTTCGGAAGTGCTGTATAACGGCCTACTCAAGAAGCGGAGTAAATCAGATGTGGATCCTACAAAATTCAAAGGAATTGTTGGAACATTTACAATCTCCAAATTTCAAACATATTACAAGCATCAAGTCTTGATTTTTCGACCCTTTACACAACAATCGCTCATCAAAAACTCAAAAACAGATTAACATCTATTATACAAAACTCTTTTGTATACAAAAAATGGAAATCGCAGATATAAATATTTGGTGTTAGGTCATGAAGAACCTTATTTTGTCAAGGAACACACTGATGATGATATTATCAAGATGCTGGGGTTTCTAGTAGACAACATCTTCGTGGTTTTTGCGGGAAAAGTTTTCCAACAGATTGTCGGCATTCCAATGGGTACCAATTGTGTACCTCTCTTGGCTGACATATTTTTGTATTCATATGAAGCGAAATTTATACAGTCTCTGCTCTCCAAAGGAAACAAACAGTTAGCATCTAGCAACATATGCTTCTTACCTAGATTTACTCCTGTCGATTGGAAATTGGAAAAGACGGTCAACTTCACACATCCGTCTATCACAAACGAGACGATTTCAATTTTACATCTAAGTAGTAATATTCCATCTTCTCCTGCCTATGGCGTTTTCATTTCATAACTTATTCGTTATGCCAGGGCATGCTCTTCTTATGAATGCTTTATTCTGAGAGCTAAACGACTAGCCAATAAACTACTTACACAAGGTTACGTTGTTGAACGCTTGGAGTAGTCGTTTAAGATGTTTTATGGTCGATACGGGGATCTTCTTAAACATTATGAAGTCCCCCTCTCAGTGATATTAGATAGTATTCTGGATCACGGCCACAGACAGTGACTCCGTTTCACCAATCATGCTTTTCACCGAACTTGACCTCATTACCAAACTTGACCTTTTTACCGAATTTGACCCGTTCATCGAACTAGAAAGGTTTCCATGGAACATTGGCGACGGGTGTGGCATGCCAGCAGAAGACACTGACTCCTTCCGGACACCTGGTCTTATCTCGTTTGGGATTCGTTATTGTTCTTCATGTTGAGAACATTTGCACATTTGGTACAATACGAAATCAATACTGGTGATGCTAGACCAGTTAAACAGCGACCGAGAAGAGTTCCTTTAGCATTGGCAGAAGAAGAAAAACAGGCCATAAACAAGTTAAAGCAGCAAGGGGTGATACAAGATTCAAGCTCATCATGGCCATCAACTGTTGTGCTGGTCAAAAAGAAGAATAGGAAAATAAGACGTTGAGTTGATTACAGAAAATTGAATGAAGTAACAGGGATAGATGCATTCCCATTTCTTAGAATATTGAGTGGAGCAAGGATATTACCTATTTTTGACTTGAACTGTGGATATCACCAAATACCAGCGAAACCAGAGGATGTACCAAAAACTGCTTTTGTCACCAAATATGGCTTGTATGAGTTTACGTCTATGCCTTTCGGATATGTAATAGTAATGCAACCTTCCCGCATGTAATGGAAATTGCTTTGAATTGGTTACAATGGTTAACATGTTTGAAATACATAGATGACATAATTGTTTATGGCAACCGTATACAACAGAATATGGAGAGAGTTGAAGAAGTTCTTCAGCGAATATCAGATGCTGGCCTAAAATTAAAACCAGAGAAATGTGAATTATTGCAAAAGGAAGTATATTTTGTAGGACATGTAGTAAACAAAAATGTAATCAAGACTGATCCAAGTAATATTTCTAAGATCTTAGCATGTCCTATACCCAACAGAAATACGATACCTCTTAGGAATGGGAAGTTACTACAGAAGATTTGTTCAATTTTTTTCTCAAATGGTACAGTCCTTAGTAAACCTAACAAAGAAAGATGCACCGTTCCCTCATTCCAGTGGAGTGAAGAGTGTGAAAGTTCCTTGCAATATATGAAAAAGGCACTAACCAGTACAGACACTATGGCTTATCCTAAAGATGAAGGAGAATACACACTAGACTGTGATGCTAGCGACATAACCATTGGCGCAGTTTTGAGTCAAATTCAAGATGGTGTTGAAAGAGTCATTTAGTATGGAAGTCGCACATTGGATAAATCAGAGTGAAGCTACTGTATCACAGATAAAGAGTTATTAGCATTCGCATATTTTATTGAATACTAGAGACAATACCTTCCAGGAGGAAAATTTAAAATCAGGTCTGACCACCAAGCACTTGTGTGGTTATTTAAGCTTAAAGAGTCAAAAGCAAGACTTCATCACTGAATATCGACCAGGTCAGAAACATCTGAATGCAGATGCGATGTCTTGAATTTGCAACCCCAGAGACTGTAACTGTGGTAAACAGGATATGACAGAACCGCAAAAAATCAAAATGTGGACCATGCAAGAAATGCCGGACTAAGACAGAATATATGGCAGGGCAAATTACTTGTTATTCAGTGCGGAAACAAGTTATACTGCAGGGACCAAATGAAAAAGAAACAGAAGCTAGTAAAGTTACCATGAGGGGATCGGCTCTTAAAGAACCGATACAAAATGTAGGAAATAATCACAGAACTCTCTCATATACAGCAACATGATCCGAATTTGACAAAAGTTATTGAATGGTTAAAAGAAGCTGCATACCCGATTACAAGGAAATGACAACTGCATGCCCAGAACTTGGACACTAATGGCATTTGTGGTCATCCATTTATGCAGATGATAGATAGATAGAATCTTGTATAAAAAGTATATTAAGAAAGACGGAACATCACATTTTCTTCAAATGATGGTACCTAGAAAATTAAGGTCAGAAGTACTAAGACAAATCCACGATAATATGTTCAGTGGACACCTTAGGCAAAAGAAAACTATAGTAGACTGCAGCAAAGATTTTATTGGCATGAGATGAGAGAGGATGTGAACTTTTTCAAATTGGTAGAGGCTTATTCAGTCAAGGATCAGACAGCAGCGACTTGAGCAGAGATACTGACTAAGGAGTCCATCAGCAGGTTAGGATGTCCCATATCCATATGCACTGAGCAAGGCAGATATTTTGAGGCAGAATTATTCCAAGTAATATGCAACGTGTTTGGCATAAAAAAGACTATGACAAGCCCCAGAAATCCAAAAGGCAATGGATTGACAGAAAGATATAATAAAGCTCTACCTAAGATGATAAAATCATACATACGAGGTGATCAAGATGAATGGGATGAAAATCTGTCCTTCTTAACAGCTGCTTATGGATCTGTCCCACAAGACACTAGTCATCTTACTCCAAACCTGGTCATGCTAGGCCGCGAGACTAGAAAACCGGTTGATTTACTGATGTACGGAAGTCCTAGATATAATAAAGCTCTACCTAAGATGATAAAATCATACATACGAGGTGATCAAGATGAATGGGACGAAAATCTGTCCTTCTTAACAGCTGCTTATAGATCTGTCCCTCAAGACACTAGTCATCTTATTCCAAACCTGGTCATGCTAGGCCGCGAGACTAGAAAACCGGTTGATTTACTGTTGTACGGAAGTCCTAATAGTCCGGAGAACACCAATCCAAATGTGGGAGAATATGTAGCCACTCTGAGACAGAAACTTATTCATGGTCCAGAAAACATCTGGAAACCGCACACCAGAGACAAAAGTATCATTACAAAAGTAATTTCAAGGAAAACATGCTTGACCCAGGAGATGCTGTGTGGCTGTTAAATAAGACCAGAAAGATGGAGAAACCCCAAAACTGTCACCAACCTTCCTAGGACCATATATAGTGATTGAGAGTCTGAGTAACCTGGTATACAGAATTCATTTAGATGAAAGATGATAGTATATAAAAAGTCTCAGATACCAAGGTATAAATCATTAGGATGTCAAAGATAAAGGTACAAATCTGGCAGAAATGGACAAACACGTACCTCTTGAAATCAAGAGATGCGAGCTGTTAATCATGACAAATTAAAGAAATACCTTGGCAGTAACTATCTGGCATGGGAGAAAAGACCCATGGATTAGAAGAGATGATTGTTCACAAAGTGTTAAGCTTCAGATATTTATAGCATATGTTACATAAGAAACTACTGCACAACCTTTAATCCAAAAATTCCCAGCTAGAAATGATATAGAATATTCTATGGAAATGTTTAAAAGTTTAAACAGGAGATCTTACGGTTAATAGGATATCTCTAGCCCGAAATGGGAAGCCTTATTATTGTATATAATTTACATCAAATAGGATGCCTAGCCAAAAAGAAGTGAAACTATTTTTTAAATGATTAACAAAAGATGATGATAGGAATGACCATCAAATATAGAGAGAATCCATGATACTTGTGAAGGATTATAGGATAGTAAAACAGAAATATGTAAATTATAGTTAGGGCACAGCAGCTAGTGGAAAACTTGAGTTGAATTGCTTTGCATTTGTAGGAAGTATCATGATGGATCGATTATTGACACCACGGACTAAAGCGAAGATTGCTAAGAGAGGTTTAGCCTATGAGTGCGTAAAATGCGGAATCAAATTCAGGGGTAAGAGGAGGAAGGACGGTACGCGCCCATGTCTATAAGTATCATATGTCGCTGGACGAAGTCCCCTACTACTGTTGCATATGCCATTATATGTCCGATAGTGCAAGAGACATTATTCGCCACCTTAAGGAATACAAGTTGCACCAGCAGGCACTGGAGGCCTTGCAGAAAAATGGCACACAGGACAAGCAGGAGAAGTGGATTCATAAGAATGCAAACCCAGTTGAGCTGGGGACAGATCATGTGAGGACCACCTCAGAGGAAGACAGCCAGCTGGTTTGGATTTTTAGGATGAAACAGGAAGGACCTGATGATTCCATGACCAGTGACACAGCGACGGTACTGCAGGCAGAACCTGTGGCTACTACTTGTATAGCTTGATTGATGATGTACAGGCTGGTTCTGAGGACTCTATACCCGAGGTTGAGCAGGCAGGACCTGACGAACAGAGTGTACCTGGTGACGATACTTCTGTGTATGAGGCACCCGTACCAGAAGCACCCTAGAAGTCGAGTAAGGTGCTGGTTATCCCACTTCCTGATATTCAGTTGCCGGAGATACTTGAGGATGCTGAGGAAAGCATCTTGGCGGATATCCTGCGGGACGAGACACGTTAAGCTGATTTAGAGTTTCCAGAGCAGACAAAGGCTCAGGTAGCAACAGGATCGAGTTCACCTGTATGCAGGACATCAGGAAGGAAGCTCGGGAGACTAATCAACTCTTGACAATGTTAAATATTACCATGTCATGAATAGTTAATTTTGTAAACGTGAAATGAAATGTAGCATTGTTCTAAATGTAGTTTCGATATTCCGTACAGGTATTAATTTTAGGTATAATGATGTACTTTTTGTAAACTTTGCTGAAATATGTTATACTTAGTGTACGGCCGGTCTCGCCGGTCCGACCGGGTTGTATATCTGCCGGGGATGCTAGGGTTAAGTAGCGTCGTTGCCCACGCAGACCTTTTTAGTATGAATAAGATCGTATGTTTACCGACAGGGACTCCTTTTTCTGTTCATTATTAGGTATTTTTATAAGTTATAGATCTCTATCGGTCAGAGCGAGATACGGCCTGATATACTATAAATGTAATATTAGAATCAGTATAGAATAATGATGAGTTATTCTCAATAAGTCATTAAGTGTATAAACTGAACATTTGCGCTAGCAGTATTAATTTTATAGTCTAAGGGAGATAACTAAGATTTAAAATGGTTTTCTAGTATTTGACTAAGTTAGGATCAAACTATAATTAGATATATACAAATATGTACTGGTCCCAGCAGACAATGCCTCATATAATATAGTTTTTATTTGTAAGGCAAATTACTATAATTGATTATTAGAAGAACTAGGGTTTAATACGAATTCTGATAATCCAACCTACACAGGTAGTCCACTTTCAAAGGAATAGTAGCCCACTTTCAAAGGACGAGATCCTTCAAAATCACGTGTCCGTATTATGTTCTCTTGATGTACCTACAACCGATACTGATTTTGAGCTACCATATTTATATTGGATACCTAAACTTCACAGAACCCCATATAAGCAGAGGTACATAGCAGGATCCAGCAAATATTCTACCAAACCTTTATCTTTACTCCTTACCAAGATATTAACATTCGTTAAGGAGAAACTTCAGTAATACTGTATCGTTGCTTATTCCAGAAGCGGTGTAAATCAGAAGTGGATACTTACATATACACTTAGCTCACTTTCAAAGGACGAGATCCTTCAAAATCACGTGTCCGTATAACGCTCATTTGATATACCTACAACGGATACCGATTTGGAGCTACCACATTTATACTGGATACCTAAACTTCATAAAACCCCATATAAGCAAATATACATAGCAGGATCAAGCAAATGTTCTACCAAACCTTTATCTTTACTCCTTACCAAGATATTGCTTATTCCAGAAGCGGTGTAAATCAAATGTGGATACTTAAAAATTCTAAACAGCTTTTAGAAAATTTGAAGGCACACAATTTTTCTGGAATTCACAGTATCAAAACTTATGACTTCTCTACTCTTTACACTACTATTCCACATAAAAAATTAAAAGAGAGACTTTTCAGCATCATAGACAACTGTTTTTCACTAAAGGTGGTACCCGAAAATTTAAATATCTAGTGATTGGCTATCAGGATACTTATTTCGACGACGTTTTGTCAATTAATAATGACAATTTTCATACATATGTCAATGCGATATATCCCAGCGAACTAGAAATTAAAGATACAACAGAATCAAGCACACACGCTTCATACTTAGACATTTTACTTAATATAAACACAGACGGGAAATTAGCAACTAAGCTATACGATACACGCGACGATTTCGGCTTTCCCATCGTTAATTTTCCACATTTAAGTAGTAATATCGCTCAGTCACCCGCATATGGAGTTTATATTTCACAAATAATCCGATATGCTAGGGCGTGTACAACATATGAAGATTTCATATACAGAGGTAAACCACTCACTGACAAATTATTGACACAGGGATATCGAAAACCGCATTTAATGTCAACGTTCCGCAAATTTTACGGTCGGTATAATAGTCTTGTTTGCGACTACTCTGTTTCACTAAGTGAAATGTTGAGTTGCCTTTTCGTTGGCGGTTGTGGAGACGTCTGTACCAATTGTGACGAGGATACACTCCTCACGAGTTTCATTGGACTTGACTGTGGACTCACGGCGGGTGTGACCGGTCGACAGGGGATGCTTACTCATCCATGGCACCTGATCCCACCTATTGCTTTCCAGAGGTCCGTGTTTGTCCATTTTTACCGGATTTGTATATATG
The DNA here is from genome assembly GCA_030159075.1 of Atrina japonica. NCBI lineage: Eukaryota > Metazoa > Mollusca > Bivalvia > Pterioida > Pinnidae > Atrina > Atrina japonica. Next base: position 606,577 of record BROG01000395.1, on the reverse strand, counting down.
TCCTGGACATTCTATTGATTTATACTTTGGTATCTTAAATTTTTTATATTTCTAAAGATAAATTGGTATAATACAAGGCCATATAATAAATCCGTCTAAGAGTAAACACTGTCAAGAGATGGCTATCTTAGCTTTTGATGAATTTAGAATTTAAATGATGTTACCAGTGCCAAATATTACTTTAGTATAAGGAATACCAGGTACTACTACTAGGTTCATGTATAACCTCCTGGGGACTCCAGGGTTATTCTCAGGATTTCATACTTGTAGGTGCATATACAGGGTTATTCTCTGTGTGTTATCTTCTAATATTAATAAAACAAGTAAACGTGTATGGAATTAAAATTTTATTCACAAACAGAAATAGTTTTGACATTGTTGGAATGGTATTAAAACGAACTGAACCACACTCACAGCACTCCTTCCGTTTTTCAGTTACGAATTAGAATTGATCTTTAAAATTTCTTATGTTCTTAGGACCTTAAAGACATTTATTTATTTCAGTTACCACAACTGTTGAACAATCTTAAAATCCCAAATAACATGTAAACTTTTTATCAATTTCAATAACATCAATACAAGAAATTAACAATTTTTGGCATCCAATACCACTTTACTCATTAAAAATCGATAACCCATGTTGGAAAGAGATTTTGTTGCATCGTGTTATTTTTACCAACAGTCTAATTTGCATAATGCCCTAAATCACTAAAATTATCTTGAAAATGTGTATATTTTCAACACAGTAAATTCTTATTCTTAATAGTATTATTGGCCATTTGAACATATTTGCTAAAAATGACTCAACAGACAAAATTAATTATGTTTAGAAATATTGTGTCTTAATTTTGAAAGGGGATGCATTTTATGGAAGGCTTTGTAGGCCAAGGTGTATTTTGAGGAAGTCCGAGTTCATAGATTTCCTAAAGTGAAATAAATATTTTAACCAAATTAGTATCAGTGAATAGTCCAATGGATATTGTAAAGAAATATCAAAACTCCAATTTTGGCAAATAATTGCAAGATATTTAATTTTACAACAAACCTTTTCAACGGACGGATCCTAATAAACGATATGCCATGGTCATGTTTTGACTTTTTGTTAGATTTTCGGGATCCTCTTGTGCCCTTGTACCCTATTTTTCTTTTTATAACTCTTCTTACAAGCAGAATAAAAACCATTTCTAAAAACTTGTTGTTTTTTCCTAATTATGGAAAGATAATACATGTATTTCTAATGTTAAAGCTATGAAAAATCAAGAGACAATATTTACCTGCCAAAATTTTAATAAAGCAGCCTTATAGCTAAATAAAAAACACAAACTTAATAAAAAGAATTATTATTTTCGCGCTTAAGTTCCTTTATTAATTACCCATTCATTTAGTGTGGTGTTGTGAAATCGTTGTCATTTTTTAGATATAACTTGCCAGTGTGAAAGCTATCAAAAATCAATAAAAAAAAAATTTCCCGCCAAATTTTCCAATGGCATATACTAGTGTAATGGATATATGAGGGTTTAGCTATATGAACAAATGAGGTAAGACTACGATGACATTTCAGTTCGACTTGTATTTTACAACTATATAACCGATTTCAAAAACATACAATGATGACGTTTTATGAGCGTGACGTCAAATAACAATGGTAAGGACAACAACAATAAAACAACACAATAACGTCATATAATTGTGGACGTCACCACAATGCATGAATCGGGAAAGTTCTTCTATGCGTTTGGCGTTTTTGTACTTATAATTCACGACATCCTCCGGGCGGCACAATGTAAATTTGCAGTTCACTCATTTATATTAAGATAAAAAAATGTTCTCATTTGATATATAAAAAAAATATGACAGGAATTCATATTTGATGATTAAACATAAACTTAATATTATAGATTTGTCAGAGTTTTAAATGAAATAAAATCACTATTCATATATAAATATATTTTCAAGACGTAATAAGTCAGAGTTCCAGGGGAAACAAATTTTGATATTGGTCTTGAGGTAATATTTCCAGTTTTAAAGGCGAACTCTTGGCTGATCGCAACTAAATTATCAGTTCCGTTGATAAGTTTCGATAATGATGCCTAGTTTTCCAATTAGCTCTCGGACACACATCATAGATCAGTACCACATCTCCTACAGCCACAGATTGATTATTCCGTCCCTGAAGTTCTGTGGTATTCGCGTAAGGCTGTAAGATATTCGTGTTTCCATCTTTTAGTGAAGTTCGAGATTAGATCCAATTTCCGCTTATAACATCTATTAGCCATTTCGCAGTTTAATGTAAAAATTATCCGAGTCGTCCTCCGGGGCCGCAAAAATAGCCGGTGTGTTTCTTTCGTCCTTGTAACAAGTGCGATGGTGTTAGAGGTTCGGGATCATTTACACTAGATGAACACATATGTTAATGGACGGGTCGTTGATAACACTTTTCTGCTTCACAAAGTATTGTCCGTAATGTCACCTCATTCACGAAGCATTTTCCTAAGATTTTCTTCAATGTAGTTTTTGTTATGCCGATCATTTCTTTCCCAGAATCCTCCTTGCCAAGGTGCTCCTTTTGTGATGAATTTCCAGTTGATGCTCAGTCCTATTTGATTCATGACTGTATTTGGGGCTGCTTTGAAAGTTGCTCCGTTGTCCGAGTACATGGTATGAATCATTCCTTTGTTGGAAATACAACGTCTAAGTGCTAAAACGAATGAATCTACGGATAAATCTTGCACTAGTTCCAAATGAACTGCTCGTGTGAAAAGGCGCATGTGAATAAACATATGTACATCTTGTTTGGTTGATTTTTTGTTTTAACATATAGTGGTCCTGCAAAATCTACTCCAGTTACGGAAAAAGGTAAGCATTTCTGAGACTCTGTCCTTAGGTAGTGGAGGAGGGTCTGGTAATTGGTATGGTCTCCTATTACTCTACGACATTTTACACACTGCACGTAAGATGTGATTTACCCACCTGTCGTATGTAAGGTATCCAAAATGTCTGTCGTATTTCAGTAACAGTTTGTGAACATCCCGAATGTAGCATTCTTGCATGTACATCCATAACTACAAGATTTGTAAATGTGTGCTTTTTTGGTAAGAGTATTGGGAATTTTGCTGAGTCTCTCAAAGGACACTTGTCAATTTTCGACCAACGGCAACGTATGATACATTGGGAGTCGATGTAGAGCTTTAAACTGTTTCACTAATGTAGGAAGTTGTTTTTGTTTTTCTCCATAGTCTCGATCTCTTTTTGAAAATTTCACGTTGCTGTACATCCTTGATCCACGTCATTAAGGCAAGTCTTGTTTCCGATAGTCGAGGGGGTTCCACACGCATTGATGTGTTTTGTCGTAAACCGATGACCAAGTGTAAGCTTGCAGATTTGCGTAATAAATTTAAGTACGTAACTTGTAACTTTTATAAGTTTTCCAAGGTTGTTGAATCTGTTTATGTTGATTAACTCGCTAATACCCGAGAAACCGGTACTAGATGGCGAACTGTTATTCGTCATCTTGCTGTGTTTGTACAGTTAAAATTGTAGCTTTTAACAAATGTCCCATTGGGGCCATTGGGATTTGTTGGCAAGCCAATGAGGGTCCGTTCATCCATAGGGACACTATCAAAAAAAAGTTTTAAATGAAATGCCTCTCGTTTGAAGATCCGCAGGATTTGAAGTGGTCGGGACATATTTCCAGACGTGCTGTTTGGTAAGTGTCTCTATTTCACGTTTCCTGTTTCATAATGAATTTGTTTAAAACGGTTTGTCTGAATTTAACCAATGAAGAACAATTTGACTATCGGACCATAGTGTCACGGTTTCCACAGACAACGTATCTGTAAGGTGTTTTGCTAGTCGTGCTCCTAGAAGGGCTGCCCATAAGTTCCAAGCGGGGTAAAGTTAATATCTGTTTAATGGGAGCCACCCTGTTTTTAGCCATGATAAGAATGAGATCTGTCGCCACAATAATAATAAGCGCAAGCTCCGTAGGCCTTCATGCTGGCGTCGGTAAACACATGGAGAGCTTTGGTTGACCTCGTGTTATCACAGATATTTCGTTCTATTTTTATCGCTGTGCATTTCATTAAATCTTCCGCAATCAAACGCCAGGTGTCTTGTAAATCAGTAGGTAGACATTCATCCCATTCAAGATTATTGCGCCATATATCTTGCATCATCAGCTTCAATCTAACTGTCACAGGACTTAAAATCCCCAACGGATCAAATACTTTGGGCCGACTGACTTAATACTTCACGTTTTGTAATTGACTTCGCGTTGTGTTCAAATATTTAGTTTTGAAGTATGTATTGTATCGTCGTCTTATATTTCCATCGTAGTCCTAAAATTTTCACCTGTTTGTCAGTATCAAGTTTTCCTTCCGTGTGCGCTATTTCCCGTAATTTCTCAGAATTTGAGTTCCACGACCGAAGATTAAAGCCTGCGTTTTGTTAAAAGTTCTCCGTGGTGCTCTCTCTTGTAGAAGGTAAGTGTTGATTCCTCTGAGCTAAAACTTGTTAAACACGTTATCCACATAAATTGAATCAGTAAGTTCCCGAAGATACGTCACTTGGGTTGTTTTGGAAATGTTTCATCAACGTTGCATTTAGCAGGAATGGCGAACACGTTGCACCAAACAAAACCACTCGAAATCGGTATGTTATCAACGGGCTATCCGAGTTTTTTGGATCACTTAGCCAAGAAAAAGGTGTCATGTCACGATCCGCTTCATGAAGTTGAACTTGCAAAAATGCTTTATTTTCAATATCTGTTGTAATCGCATATTTTTCTCAGCACGAAAACGGGTTAGGATAGAAGTAATCTCGTTTAATTTGGGAGGTGTATATTCCAAACAATCATTTAGACTGAGTTTTCCCCCCGAATTGGTGCGGCAGCTACAGTCGTAGACGATCCGAATAGGTGTAGTATTTGAATCCTTTTTTTGACAGGATGGTGCGGTATGTAATGTACACGTTGTTCTGTAGAATCATTGTCATTTACTTTTTCTATGAATCCCAATTTCTCCTCCTGTTCACGTATAATTCCATCATAAATTTCCAGTAATTTTGGGTCACGTGATAGTCGTCGAATGGTGCTTTTAAGCCCGATTTCTTGCATTTCCATGTTTGTGGGTAAGTCTGTTACTTTCCTCTTTCCATGGCAGATGTGCTACGTAACGACCCCGTTTATATAAGAAATCAATTCATTTGACGTTTTGTTAAAGACGGGCATTTTTTTTTTTCCGCATAGGGCAGTTTTTCCGCATATTTTAAATCTTCAACTTCCCAAAATTTTTCTAAATCAACCTCTTCCGGTTTGTGATACGTTAGAATATTAAATGCCGCTGAGCGTTTAGAATTTTTTCGGTTGTCTGGACGGTCCCGAGAGGAGGTAACTATTTTGGAACTGACTGCCGTTGGTCCGGAACCACGGATTACATGATCCTCCACAATGTCCCAATAGTGATCAGCACCTATCAGAAGGGAAATGTTAAACGTCGATTCACTGTCATATAAAGGATGGGCTAATTTTAAATTCCGCAAGTAAGCGGGGGTTTTTCATAGATGTCCTATTTATTTTGGAGAGGAGCTGCGATAGTTGGTACAATGATGACATTTATTGGAATTTTCTCATCAGAATTTGCTACTCTAAAAATACAGTTGCTGTTTTCAATGTGCGATTCATTTCCTTTCCGCCGAAAGAAGCGATTAGTCAGCGTTTCTGTTCCAGTATGTTTCAGGTCAAAGTTTTCGCGCTAAATCTTCAGTAATGTACGATTTCTGTGCACCTTCGTCAAACAGAATATTGGTCCCTCAAACCATTTGATGTTCAAAAGTAACGTTTGCTATTGCAGTATTTTTAGTAACACGGAGCGGTCTTTTCATCAATGTATAAAGAGCTGTTGAAGCGTTGTCACTTAAAGTTTTTTTGTTGAGATATAGAATCATTATCTTCAGATGGATACATGAAGTGCGACATCTTTTGTCCGCTTTTAATTTTCACGACACAAATACGTGTGATGTCGTTTACCGCACTTTTTAGTTGTGTTTTGATTCACATTTACTAATTCTGTAGGCAATTAAAACATAAACCTTTCCGTTTCACAATGTCATGTTTTTCATTAGTAGGTAAGGTACAATCACGGCTAGGTGACTAAAGTCACAAAACATGCACAGTTTTTTATCGTTTGATCCCGTGTTACGATTGTGACATTTTAGCGGCTTTCTGATTTTTAGCTACCGGTGCTACGGATTTTGATTTTGATGCGTTTGCGGTGTAGAAATTCGCTGTCAACCGCGACGTTATCTCCCGATCCCATCTCCAGATGTCCAATATAATCTAGCTCGCGTTTGATTGTTTCTCTAAGTGTTTGTATACTCCATTCATCACCCCTATTTTCTCTAGTGATAGTCATTCTGATAGGTGAAGGGGTAAATTTGGTCCAGTATAATCGGAATAAGTATGCGCGCCAAACATATCTTGAGTTTGTCCAAGTGATTCAAGTCCCCGAATGCAAATTTCTGTACGATCATAGAAAAATTCTTAAATCAGAGACGCTAGAAGACGGTGTAGGCAGTTCAAGGAGCGATTTCATCATGTATGCGTTTACATTTTTATGTTTTTTGTCCAAAGCGTTCACGCAATAATGCTATAGCCGTGTTTTATAGTTGTCGTTGGTGAGTGTAAGGCCCATAATAACATTTAACAGCCTCATTTTCAAGTAGCGACTTGAGGTAATTTGAATTTCTGTATTTTCTGTCAACGAATTATTTAAGAGTGTACAGAATTGTTTCAAATGAATCCCAGAAAGACTGCCAGGTGAGAATGTCTCCGTTAAACTTCGGTAAGTGTTAACTTGGGTAATTTGTGGAAAATACTTGAAATTGATTGATGGGATTGATCGCTCGGGGTATAACTGTATATCCGAATATGATTTGTCGGGAATAAAATCTTGAGCATTTGCGTTTAAGCTGCGATTGTGCGGGGCTTTTCTGAGTGTGTTCTTGATTCGTCTAATGATTTTTTTATCTGGGCAATCTTACAGTCTAACATAAAAAATATACTCATCTGCCCTCGGTAATTTCTTCTTCAACGTCGTCTTCACCTATATCTAGCAGTATCTTCTCGTTTAACTGTAGAATTGTTTTCCCGTTTCTGTACAAGAGTGTCCAATTTGCGTTCTAATTTTGAGTTGCGTTCTCTGCGGTTGTAAAAACTGAAAGTTCGTCAAGTTTTGTAAAAAGACGTCGTAGTTATCGCACTTTTATGTCCATTCCGTATTCTTTTTACTTTTGTCAATTCCATCTTCTTTGGTCACGGCACCCCAAAAATGTAATGGGATAGTATGAGGGTTTAGCTATATGAACAATGAGGTAAGACTACGATGACATTTCAGTTCGACTTGTATTTTACAACTATATAAACCGATTTCAAAAACATACAATGATGACGTTTTTATGAGCGTGACGTCAAATAACAATGGTAAGGACAACAACAATAAACAACAATAACGTCATATAATTGTGACGTCACCACAATGCATGAATCGGGAAAGTTCTATGCGTTTTGCGTTTTGTACTTATAATTCACGACAACTAGTTCTAGCTTTAAAAGAAGTATACTGACCTATATATATTTCTCATTTTAAGTTCCTTTATTTTATACCAGTTTTATATTTAGAAACGGAGTAACGAACTTCCTTAATATTGTGTAACAGCTGTAAAAACCACTGTTCCTTTCAAACTGATACATTTATATGCTATAATCGGTTGCCAAAATTGGAATTTTTATATTTTTTAGATACATCACCACGGTTTAAGAATGAACAAATGGTACTGAAATATTTATCCCACTTTAGAAAATATACTTTTTCAAAATTTTGAAAGTTTTACCATTTTGTCAATTTTGTAAAAGTTGGAATATCTGGACAGGTGTGAGTGAATATAGGGGACAATTTTTTCCTCGAATATTAGCATATTTGGACAGTACAAATACAGTATTACAACATTACCTTGCCAATGAAACTGTAGCATAATTTAAATATTGATACTGTTGGAATTGCCTACCTTTCAGGTGGTTTTGGTAATAAATGACTGTTTATTCTCTTCAGTATAAATATTTCAATAAAATGAAAACAGTTGTTCTTGAGAGGAAGTTGACAATGCATTTCAATATATGAATTAGTGCACCCTAACCTTTTATCAAGTTAGAAAATGTTAAAATCTATTGTGCATTTAAAACCTTCCTATAATCTATCATTTACTAGCTAGTTTCACGAAATAAATGAAATTAAAAGAAAATAACACCCCAGGGTGGAAAAGACAACAACATGTGTAGGAAACCATTAGTACTTAATCCCTATCAATTTTCGTCAATGAAGCCTTTCGGAATAGTTTTTTGAGATGTGCAACTCCGTCCCCTTTTTTCACTTGAAATTTGTGCAATAAAAGAATTACACATCATTATGCATTGTGGAGTCTCCACAAACACATTTTTTTTAATTAATATACCTATAATATATCAAGGAAAGGCATTGTAATCAATTTAGTAATACAGTTACATTTTAAAATATAAGTTCCACAAAAATATATGAAAATGACAAAGTCCAAAAAGTTTCAAAAACGTCTTTAAAAGAAAGGAGACAACATCCCTCTTTCCCAAATCATTTTAGTTAACATCTTGGGAGGTTCACAAATCGCCTCGTAGACTGCTAATTGCTCTGCAGATTTAAATTCACCGGTATACCTTTCTAGTGTTACTGGGTTCCGACACGAGTGCAATTGGAAATGTGACTGTGAAACTCTGAGGGAGCAGCTCATCATTAATTTGAAATCCGACATTTCATGGTGCTAAGTGTTGTATAGCTTAGCAATTGCTGGTGATGATTGTAGATCATTGTTTCTGTGTTACTCAGATTGGTGTATTTGTTTAGTTCCGACAAATGTTGTTGCTCCAGTAATGACGTATGTACTAGAATGGCATTAAAGACAATTCATCGCTCAAAAATCGAAAAGTTGACACCATTGAAATGAATCCAAAATGTTCTTTATTGAGCTGTACACATTCTTTTTGTTTTCAGGCTTTTTGTTATGTTGATAGAATACGCCTAGGACTATGAACAACGCAGAAAATTCAGAAATCGACGGAAAATGGATGTATTCTTTTTTCTCGATTCCTTCTTTGGCTTGTTATCACTTACAATGCGTGTGGTTTGATTCCGATGGCGTTGATCTGACTGTTCTGTTTGCAGGCGTTCGCGGACTTCCATTTCTTTCTGCTTTCGAAGGAGGTTTTCATATTCCCTAAGAGCAAATTCATTTTTAATCCTGATTATTTTTTCAATTTCATCTGCTCTGATGTTTTCGTTTTCCATTAATTTAAGTTTTTCACTCGCAAATAAATCTTCCAATTTGCGGATTGACTGATTTCTTTCGCTCTGAAAACTATTTAAACCCTCAATTCTTTCCCTTTCTAATCTTTTTTCTACTTCCTGTTTCTTTTCAGCTCTTATTCTATTTTCTATATGAAATTCTAAATTTTTTATCCTCAAATTTTCCATTTTTTCTGTAAATTCTTTTTCCTTTTTAGCAGATAATTCCAAAAATAATTTCATCATTTCCCCTTCTTTTTCTTCTTTCTCTTTATCTATTTTTCCACAGACCCGTTTACGTATGTCTATTCTTAATTCTTTAAATAATTTTAATCTCTTTACTTCTAGGTTTTGTCTCAATGCCTTTTCCACCTTCTCTTTCTCCAGTTGTATTTCATCAATATGCGGTCTTGCCCAGAACTCGTCTTTGAGTCGTTGGAATATGTGCTCCTGTAAAGCAACAATGAACCAGATATAGATTTAAAAAATTGTCAGGTGATGGGTTATAATTATAATGCTTTTTTTTTTAGTTGATAGAACATCAACCCAACAATGTTGTTGTAAGTGGATTTCTTGGAATGAAGTCAAAGCACATTTTGTAGTATGAGGTTTAATATCAGACGATATTGACGGGAAATTACACATAATTATATGATGTGTATTACATCATAAACTCAACTTTAAGATATAAAAATCTCAGATACCAAAGTATAAATCAATAGGATGTCCAGGACATAGATACAAATCCGGTAAAAAATGGACAAACACGGACCTCTGGAAACCAAGAGGTGGGATCAGGTGCCATGGAGGAGTAAGCATCCCCTGTCGACCGGTCACACCCGCCGTGAGTCCACAGTCAAGTCCAATGAAACACGTGAGGAGTGTATCCTCGTCACAATTGGTACAGACGTCTCAACAACCGCCAACGAAAAGGCAATATGTGACAAAATTGGCGTTAAAAGCGATTTCAAGACCGGACTGTTTACAATTCTTGCGCGCGATTAATATGCAAATTTTAGGTTTTTGGTCGAGTTGCACCTCGCTGTGAAGTTGAATATTAGAAGCTGTGTTGTTCAAGTAATCTTAACTTACGGGAAACTCGCGACAGTCTTTGAAGTTGAGAAAATGTTTTACATGTACACATATTGACCTAGAGATTTAAATGCTACTGAGGGGGAGTACAGTGAAAGCGTACAATCAGAGACATATATCGCATACAAAACTGAATTGTAATATCGATGTATATAAGCATAAGATTAAATATAATCATATCACTGATCTATGTACAAATGTAGCTGGTTAAAACAGCATAGTGAATACATCATCAGTACTCACCTGTGGTATAAATGGTAAAGGAATCTATGAGGATGTGAAAATAAAATTGTGATGTTTTCATGGTCATGACTGTGATTATTTTAAATTAAAATTGTGTGATGTGCGCAGCTTTTTGCTAATTCGTTAACTCTGGAAATAACATGCTGCATTTCCCATGTGAATAGGCTGGTATCCTTTATTGAAATCATCCTGTAATATCTTTCAAACATATGTAGCCTACACAATGTATATTTTTCAGTTTTGAGCGTATTATACACGAGTCATACATTTATATATGTCTCTGATTATACCTCATTAAGATGACTGCCATCAACTCGTATCAGTACTTTCAGTACTGTGATTGAATCACCCTTAACGTAGTCGTTTACTGAGTTGAACATAGCAGCGTTGACTTGATGCAATATAGTTTCTAAACTGTCCATAAATCGACATTTTCAGCATCGATTTTATATTGATTTTTACTAGGAACTTGCAATGAGTCTTAAATGGTAAAGCTCTTTTTAAAGCCCAAATATCTCAACTAGGAGTTTTGTTAAACAGATAAAGTATAACATTAACGGAGTTAATGCAAGATTCTAATTCCACGAGACCAAACTTGTTTCCATCGGGAACATTAAGGTAGTTAATAAAGTTCTGGTTCCTCTTGACCTGACTTAAATTTTTCCCCGGTTCTCTTCGGAAGTTAGGTCTGGTCTCAGATCCTCCATGCTATACTTTAACTGTTTACAAACATTACACTCAGGACGAATCTTCAGCAGCTTCAAAATTACTGTTGATGTACATCACTAAATGAGACAGTTGTTCTACGTGGGATTAATTTATGTAACAGATACAATGACTGTCTGTAATTGGATTTGGGCCTAGGACTCCTTGTTTACGCGTTTGGTACTTTACCGATCTACCGATCGAGCTAAAGGAGAAACGCCACTATAGCTCAAGGTAGTAGGAGCGCCATATAACTAACCCTGTCACATCCCCCCCCCCCCCTACCATTGAAAGAGTCGTCCCGACTCTTTTAAAGTTAGTTATCACCTGCGGTGCGATATTAAAGGATAACCAATTTCACTTTGCCAGGAAGAACCCAGGTCCAAACGTCGGCGCCAAATGTATCGGAGATAAGTATTGCCTCTGTTGGAACTTGAACTTAGTACCCCTGGTTTACGAGTATGGTGCTCTACCGATCGAGCTGAACGGATAACTCCACTAGCTCATGTTAGTAGGAGCACCATATAACTAACCCTGCCACATTTGTAAATGGACTAGCACATTAATTTATTTTCATAGTACAATAGTAATCGCATTTCCAACCAACAACGGTGCTGAACAGAACGGCCGTCCACAAGGATCGTTTTTTTAACGCACCCCTTTTCACAAAAGTGGTTATTTTCGGTGAAATTCAAGGAATTAGCAAGATTCAATAAATGATTAACTTTTATCAAGAAAAACCAGTACAATGCTTTGGTGATAATTTGAAGTTAATAGAAATATTTTAGGATAGAAGAATTGGGAAATGGAATTTTATGAACCTCTGTGACAGGGCGCCTTTAAATATATAAAATACAACAAGAAAACAAAACAACGTGAAATTAGTGCTACATTTGATGTTTCCAATATATTATATAGCACAAACATCGAAACAACATTTAATTTATTCATTTAGTAGAAGATGAAGTGTGTAAACCAGACAAAACAATAACACTTACATATCTCTCCGTTAATTCTTCAATTGTGGCCGGCTTCATTTCAGGTCGAACATCAGATGATTCTGCTAGCAGTAATATACAAATTAAATGGCATAACTTTGAAATATAATAATTTTACTGAAAATATCATTTTCAACAATAATTTTGGTTGGAAACATTCTATAAAATAATTTTATATACTATCATGATAAATCATCTTTTTCTCATTATTTTCTGGAAATTACAGGTCAATCTGCAATAACTTGAATAAGTTATTTCCAAAATCAAATTTTTAGCAATCTACTTTTTACACTCACCCATGATGATGTGACTTATCCGTAAAGGTAAATTTGTTTTAATTTAGGTCTATAATGACACTTCTTATCTATATTAATTGCTGTCTCAGACTGTTATTTCTCTGATCCGCACGTTGAGGTCGTTAGGGATATACTAGTCAACAGTGACGTCACCGGATGTAACATACAACAAAGGGTGATAATTCATAACAGTTTGTCTCGCGGGTATTTCCTTCAAATGATAATTTTGAAAAGTAAACATGATCTTTTTTTCAATTATCTAACCGAATATAATTTTATATATTTACACGTAAACTTTAGATACTTGGGCATTCCGAATCTTAAGATTAATAACTTACATTTAAATTATAAATAAAGAAACAAATGCAATGATTAATAACAGAATTTAATTGACAGAAAATATCATTGAAGTTATTGACTTTTCGATTATGTTTAGGTGAAAACATGTGACCTATATCTACAATGGAATTTGTTTTTCATCACCTTTGCCGTTTGATATTCATTTCCGATTTTGGTAAATTGGAAATAAGAACATGACTACATACAAAGTTTCAGTTTGATAAAATTGGATATGAACGAAGCCTTAGTCACAACCGGACGCACGGTTTCCTATGCGTTTTTTTAATTTTTTTTTTGGGGGGAAGGGGGGTTCCGCCGTAGGTTAGAGTCGTAGAGGTTGTTGGACAGAAAAAACAGCAGTTAATTTGAAAGTTGGGATTAAGAATGACCTATGTTTACAGGAAATCGCAGAGTTTGTTGGATATGCTTAACATCCATCGTACGTGCTTACGGGCAACCTGAGTGCTCAAATTCCACAAGAAGGCCGTGCAAGGCCCGTGCGCTTTCATTGGCGTTTTCTGCTGTATATATCCCGTAGAGTGTAAGTACGGCTGGTTGTAACTCGTCCAGGTCAAGACTCCACCCTGCCAGGTTATATGGATTTTACTACATATTATTGAGACCCATATCTGACAAACCATAGTCATCTGAATGGTATGGATAGATAGATAGAGAGATAGATAAATAGATAGATAGATGGATGGATGGATGAATGAGACGGAATTGTTTCACTATCCCATTGCGTTGCATTTTTAACTTGTTTACATAGATTTTCTACTGAACTAACATGACTAAATCCATCACTGGTTTACAGATTGCTTTTTCGCTTTACATTGAGCTAAGTATACTTACCCATGATTAAAAGATTGTAAGTTAATTGATTTAACAAAAACTATCGTATTCTTTGATTATAGTTGAAAGCTGATTTGTGTGCCGCAAAGAAAGCGTCGTTATGGACATATATGATACTGTGACGTCACTTGGTGTAACATGAAACAAAGAACGGTAATTCGTTCTTTATCGCCAAAATAATAATAATAATTATAATAATAATAAAAATAATAATAATAATAATAGATGAAGTAAGAATAAAAATAAAAATGAAATACATCTACAGGAGAGATTAATCATTGATCAGAAATCATATTTCATTTATCAATAAACCGGATAACCCGTAACTTAATTTTTTACATTTTTAATTACAAAATTATGATTTAACAAAAAACTTAAGTTTAAGGCCTAGGCGTTTGTTAAGGTATATTTTGTATAAAAGTTCAAAATTTGATGCCTGGTAAAGTACAATAATTGTTTTATATTTTATGATTAGTTAAGTTTTTCCAATGTATGGATATAAGGATTCCAGTGACCAAACACCAAAGTCGTCAATTACTTGTCAAAACACTTATATTCTAGATAAGCTTGATGACCGAAGGTAAAACAGAGTTTGATGCTTCCTGTATAATAATTGTGAAAATATTTATATATCGCTGTTATATTTCGATGAAATTTTGTTTTTTTTAAGAATTAAAGGACTCCCGACATGGATTTTTTTAAGTCAAAATTTGGTTAGTAAAACATTCAAACAGAAAAATAAACATCCCTATGAACTATATTTCATTAAACTCTTTAGCTCAATAATTGAAAATATATAAATACTTTTGAAATGTACAATATGTATGATAAATATGTAAAATAGTGTGAAAGGGGGGGTGAAAGTGGATGTATCAGTCTTGTCTTGTATTTAATATATGTTATAAAAAGGTATCCAACAATGGACAAAGTTAAACAGTGCCATACAATTAATGTACAGAAATATTATAACTGGGCACTCATAATGTAAGGAGGTGAACCTGGAGCAACGAAACTCTAGCACCTTCTAGCGATATTGTCTGGGTACCAAAAAAAAAATAAACATCCCTTATCTATCTCGGTGTTCATATTACACGGTTAAGCCTTTTGTTTACATAGCATATTTAGGCGCCTAACCGAGACTCCCGATGATTGCCGATCTTTAATGAGATAAAGCCGGTGACGTCACTTACGAGGCTGCTTCAGTGTTTTAGTATTAGGCGAGAAAATAAAAATGGAAGACTATAGCTCAGACACTGATAGAGTATACCTTTTCCCATTAGTCTATGAAATCGATTACTTCTTGTGTCATTTCTCACATTGGATTTTAAATATTATTCACAATGTAACTCCGAGCGGTGAATCAAGAGCCCCAGTCTCTCCGCAAAATGTCCATAATGCCGCAGTCATTATAGCTTTTATAATGAATTAATAATGTCTACTTTTTTCGGGGGTTTGGTACGAAAGCGTCGGGGTGGAGATTTTTAAAATAATTGACAAGGTTTGTTATAATTATGTTTTTTTTTTTCATATCTTGATAATGGAGGAGAACCTGGTTATAATTATAAGATCCTGCACACGTTAACTGGACACCAATCTAATTCAAAACCGATCTCTCACCCCTCCCGTTTTCTGGTGTGTCGCGTAGAAGATCTAACCGGCAATCCGATATTGGGTCAAGTGTGGGTGACCTCTCACCGCAAAATTCCATCGGAATATATTTGATAATTCGAACCTGTCTTCCTGATTTTGTGTACTCAGTGTTGTTTATAATGTTAAAAATATTTATATCTCTTTGCCATTAGATCGCTTACAAGATTGTGTATGCCGCTTTTTCATAGGTCGAAAATGACACACCTACGAGGTCATCCGCACGTGACCTCATAGCAGTTTGTGTTCGATCCTATACGCGACATAAAAGAAAACGGTGAGTGATTAGCGATCCGTTTTTAATCAGATAGACTAGACCCTTTCCCCACGTGATCTGGGCCCGACACCATAAAACTTGAGGATTTACTTAAGTCTGAAAATATTCTCAAATTGGCCTTTTTAACCAATCAGATTTCATTATCTGCAAAAGTTGAGTAAAACGTTTTGACTTGAGTAATTCTTCGGTTTTATGGTGCCATGCCCTCGGTTCTTTCCCGTGTGGACAAGAGCTCGAGATCAGACACAACCGTGTCCTAACAACTCGGCCACATTTTGATTTTAAAACTTGGGGTCACGTGCGGATGACCTCGTAAGCATGTCACTTTCGGTCAATGAAAAAGCAACTTACACAATCTTGTAAGCGATAAAATGACATAGAGATGTCATTTAAGCATAATAAACAACACTGAACACAAAAATCCGGAACTATTTTCATAACGTTGGACAGATTCGAATCACAAAATATATTCCGATGGACATTTGCGGACTGACGGTTTTCTTTTTATATAAAAAAAACACATCTCTTTGCCATCCAGTTTTGTAAGTTGCATTTCCATTGGTCGAACATCATACATCTGCTAGCGGTCATCCGCACGTGACCCCATTGCGGATTGCGTTAGATCCATTACGTGACATATCAGAAAAGGAGAGCGGTGAGAAATCAGTGTTTTAGAATAAGATTGCTGTTGCTACTACAGCTCTGTGCCAAAATTGAGTCAACTAACATCATTTTCGCATAGCTTTCTACTAAATCAACTCTATAAAAATCATTGTCCTGACGTATGTATTGAATGAAATATTGTAAAGTTTTGCACATTTGTGTTGAATCTATGAATAATCTTCTAAATTGGTTTGGAGTGTGTCCGTTTCTTTTCATGAAAACTGCAAACTTAAAGCTGCGGAAAATAATGTTAGTGACTCACTTTTGGCACGGAGCTGTACTACAACGGCTATACTACTGTAGCCTGGGATTCTGGCTAACTGATGCTAACCCAGGCTACTACTACTGTTGTTGTTGTTGTTGCTACTTTTACCACTACTGCTGCTGTTCCTCGTGCTGGAGACGTCACCAAATGGTGAAGGGCTTCATATTTTTGCCTAATGCTCGGCACTTACGGCCATTGGGCAGTGAGGGTTCTTTAACGTGCCAACACCTACTGTGACAAGGGACCTCGGCTTTTTACTGTCTCATCCGAAGGACAGGAAACCAACCTGCCACGATCAAGAGTCGAGCGCGCTACCGACTGAGCCAAACCGGCTCTACCTCTACGTAGGCCTACTGATGATGATGATGATGGTTGTGATGATGATGATGATGACGACGACGATCTCCAGGCTCATTCCATACAATCTACTTAAAGTAGTACTTTCAATTCAATCACAAAAAGACGAAAAATGAAATTAAAAGATAGATTTTTTTTTCACAAAATTTTAAAGCTTTCTGAGGCTTAGACTACCCCAAGTGAATCCATCCAATGTTTAACATCCATTACATCTGCTTCTGTGACATTTAAATATGTATATTTCACAGAGACAAATATTTTTCTGCCATGACGATCCTTATTGGTCCCCATCGTTACTATTTCCACTGTATGGTAATATACGCGAGTCCATGTCGATACGGGTTCGGTATATCGGTGAAATTAACAACATGTAATTTATAGAACTCTTGCACGTGGAGAACCAATGGTGAAAAACAACAGATTTCAAAAAACATTGCAATACCTAGAATTTCATCTACTACAAGCGATGAAGACTAAAGGATGGCCTAAGTAAATAATTTAGATGTAAATAGGTTTTTGTTTTATCGTGTAATGTATTGCGTTACTGCACTTTTATTCGTTTCATGTAGAATTTGACATCATGACCATGTTGTATGTGTTGTAATTTTACAGAACTCGACTATTACTTTCAGTTTCATTTCCGTTCATTTGGACAGACACCACCAAATATTTTCCCATAGGCCTCAATGCTAATTTACAAAACTTCAGGTCACTGTCACTCCCATGTTTATTAAATCTGGGTCAAATAAGTACCCTGTGCTGTAAGATCAATATTTTTGGGGTATGGACATCTCGGCCCATTACAAACTCGGCCTATCGCAATTTCGGCCACATCAAAGTCGGCCCATATCAAAGTCGGCCCATAGAAAACGTACAGGTAAATTTACAGTGGGATAACTCGGCCCCCTGATAAACAAAAACTATGCTACAGTTAAATTGACAGCGTGAGAATTGGCCAAACGTACTATCAAGGGCTTTTTGTTTATACTAGGCTTATAAATTGATGGATAGGGGTACTCACCCCTACCAGACTGTCCAGAGACATGTATAATTATGTCTGTTCCTTCCTGACACGTTTTGATCTCATTGTGGGTTTGCAGTAACCAATTGAAATCATTGTTGATTTGACCAATTAAAATAATTTGGCTAACTTAGAGGTATCCAATATTAAGATATATTCCAGTAGGATATAACAAGATATGTATATAGGCCTACGTAGGGAATAACCGACATGTGCACCCTCTAACATGTCTAACCTAGGGTCTGGCTCTACTAACAAAATGCAATTTCGATGTAGATCTAGCCTACTACCAAGTCCTAATGAAAATAATAAAAAATTAACACTTAAAAATTCCCGTGTTTTAAACCGACTTTAACATAGGCCGATTTTGTTATGGGCCGAGTTTGTAAGGCCGACTTTGTAATGGGCCGAGATTGATTATAGGCCGAGTTTGTAATGGGCCGAGATGTCCCTAAACCATATTTTTGATAACAAAATATGTAATCAAAAGTATAGGTTGTCGTTGCATTTTTACTTCAAATTTTCACTTGTTTACAACTCGTAGTATTCTGCACCAAAGAAAAATATCTATTCTCATATGACCCCTCCCTTTTAATTTTCAACCGTCAACCTTATAATTTCCAAAGTACTACCAATATTCATGTATCTTTTTTATCACCTTAATTTCACTTATTAATGGCAAAACTAATTTTTTCATTTAATGACCAATCAGATCTCTGGGCTCACTTTACCTTAACCGATTTTTTGGGGTAAAATCG
This sequence comes from Atrina japonica, assembly GCA_030159075.1. Classification (NCBI taxonomy): domain Eukaryota; kingdom Metazoa; phylum Mollusca; class Bivalvia; order Pterioida; family Pinnidae; genus Atrina; species Atrina japonica. Next base: position 587,699 of record BROG01000395.1, on the reverse strand, counting down.
GGAGCAGAAGTCCCCCCCTATATACTTTTTATGTAGCAAGATGCTGTGGCATTTTCACAGCAGTTTAGCGATCGTTTTAACCATTTATTTCTCATCACTGACGTCTGATATTTGTTGATATGCTTACTTGATCTTTTAGATTTATAAATCCTTTGTCACTATGTTATGACTAATAATGGGACTAATTCATGTACCATGTGATACCTGATAATGTATGTGTGGGACTATTGTTCCTATTAGCGATGGAATGACATTAGCAGATGATATCCCGCAGTAAAGTCATTTCAGCGGGAAGATTACGTAGTGTTACGTTCCATCACCACTGGAGACACTAGTGCCGCGCAAATGTTATCGGTTATCACGTGGTACATAAATTAGTCCCATTCCATATCTATGAGATGTTTATTCTAGCTGCCCATCGTTTTTTGTGTTCACGTGGTCTGTCTCCATTTTGAACATAAGAAAATCCAAGATGTACGCTGATTGATTAACAGCATTAACTTTAAGATAACAATGAATATGCATTTATGATCAACCAGTCAGCAAACATCTTAAATATTCTTATGTTCAAAATGAAGAATGGGACGACATGTAAATAAAAATGATGGGTAGCTTGAATTTATGTCTTACATGAATGGAATTATGTCATGTCTTGACTTAGTGACGATGGATTTATAAATTACAAGATCAGGTAAGCATATGAACAAATATCAGACGTTGGCGATAAGAAATAGATGGTTAAAATGGTGGTTAAACTGCTGTGAAAATGTCACAGCATCTTGCTACGAAGAAAGTACAGTGAAACTTGTATATAGGGGCCACCCAAGGGACCAGCAAATATTGATCGTTATGTGCAGGTGACCCTTTTACACAAGTTCAATTTAGTTTAAGTATGCAGTCAAGGGACTTGAAAAAATTTGCCATTATAAGTAGGTAATCCTTACATAGAGGTGGCCACTATAGCAGGTTTTACTGTATATGGGAGGACTTCTGCCCCCAATTATATCCCCCCAAAAATTGCTTAAAATCCGGGCAGTAATTTCGGCCGAGATACAACCCATACATCCTGAAAAAATAGTTTTTAGGCAGATATTGTCATTCATGTTAGATTTTTACTGTCCCTTCCACCTCTTCTGTCCATTTTAGAATCTTCCGTAATCGGAAATTTCAAGCACCCAAAAAAAAGTGACCAACAATGGCAATATGTAAACTCCTCATAAGTACTAATCAGCAAATGTCTGGTTATCAATCAGTTGAAACCTTTACAGGTAAATAGCCTGTGGGCATGTTAATTATTGAGGGTGTTAATGATTATATAACACTGTCTCATCCACTGATTGGCAGTTAAGTATGATCCACTGTTTGATTATGAATTTATGTCATAGATACAATAGGGGAGATAACTCTTGAAGTATACAACAATTTTGATATTGTCAGATTTTGGTGAAAATAAGTAATAAAGAGGTATTTTGATGAGATATTTATTTTTATGAAAAATGGCAGTTAGAGGTATTTTAGTAAGATGAAGTCAATGGTAGATGTTACAGAAAGGTTGTTTGCCATAGTAATAAAATATATAAAAGCCTGTGATTTGTAAAAATTTTGATATTATCAGATTTTCATGAAAAATGGTACTTTGGGGTATTTTCGTATTACAAATTCAATGGCAGTTGCCATGGTAACAATATAAAGGCCATTGATTGGTCAAAACAAATATATTTTCAGATTTTGCTCTTTATATCATGTATTGGCACATTACTCTAAAAAGAGGGGGTATTACCAAGTCGTGTATACTGAAAATTAACATGGGTAGATATCTATTTCTTTTGTTTAAACAACAATAACAAATTCTATGAATTTTTAAAAGAAATCTGTCAGACTAGTTTTACACACATTATCCCATTATTTCAGTATTGCTCTTTATATTGTGTATTGGCACAAATTTTTAAAAAAAAAAACAAGGGGATGGATACAACTAAGCTTTATATAATGAAATCTTATATGGATAGATATTTATTTCTTTTGATTATACAACAATGTGCTTATGTTGTATTAATAAAAGAAACTCATTAAACTAGTTTTGCACACATTTTTATTTTCAATTATAAATACTGAAGTTTTTAGCCGTTTGCCTATCATGCACTCAAATTTGAGTCCACTCAGTGATGGGAAGAAGAGTTCTTTTCACAGATGTTCCCTTCCATCATGGTTTGGCTAGATGAGCTCAAGTAGAAAAAACAAACAAAAAAACATTGAAATGAAGTGATATACATGGATGTCTGATTCAAGTTTGTGTTTTTACCTCACCTAGACCAGGTAGTTAATTAATTACTTTGTTAAGTTAAATTGAAGTTCACCAATGTTAAACCAATAGGCTAACCACACATGTAAGTTGAATCTAAGAATGTATTTTGCAACTGGGTCCAGGGCCGAAGTCTCAAGTAAGCTATATACTACAATGGTCACTCTACATACATGTGCATGTTTACATATACATCATCGATCATCTGTCTGTAAGCTTTTCACATTTTTACTTCTCCACAACCATTGAAGGGATATTGATGAAATTTTACCGGAAGCAAGTACTCAAAGTTCTCTACCAGTTTGTGTTTTTCAGCCAGTTTGGCTCAGGGCTAGATCCAGGGTGGGGCAAAGTACATATATGTCCCTGAGGGTATCCTTTTTCTCCAGAACCACTGCGTAAATTGAAAAACTAATTGTGTTTAAGTGATCTGTCTGATTCAAAGTTGTATTTTTCATATAAATCGAAATATTAATTTTTCAAGTCTTTTCAGACTTAGTCATTTGCTGGGCTACACACGGCAGCAAAGGAACCCTTGCTGCATTTTTGTCAGTCCATAGTGTTCTACAATTAAAAATTTGTGGCTTTTCACTTAAATATGGTGACTTCTCCATAGAAGGGAAGATTCTTGGTGGAATATTAAACAAAAGGGAAAAAAAGGAATGAAAATAAAAAATCAAGGCACCCAGGCCTTTCACTGCAAGTCATAGCCTACAAAACAGGTGGATTTTTTCATGAAAAAATTGTTGATTTCTTTATCATCTATTTAGAAAAAAAAACTGATTTGTTGAATTTCTACACACAAACTTAACCAATCATTTTTGTCTCACCTGTGAAGCAAAATTTTTTACGATACATAGGGATCACCAATTCTGTCTGATAGCGTTGGCATCCTCGTCCACATTTTGTTTCTGGAGCAGAACTCCTAAACTTCTGGGTGGATTGAAACCATACTTCACACAAATGATCGCCATTTACCCTAGATGTGCCTTTTGGGGTACTAAGGTCGATCTGATCAACTTTCTGGAAACCTAGGTCACAGTTACTGAAAATCATTTCCAGAGCAGAACTCCTAAATTACTAGGTGATTGGAACTACACTTCACACAAATGATCCCTATGTACCCTAGATGTGCTTTTTGGGGTACTGAAGATGGTCTGACCTGATTTTTGGAAAGTAGTTTTTCGGTTACTGTTATTATTGTATTATTATTATTATTATTGATTACATGTATATGCTGAAGGCAAGACATAGAGCTACTTGGAGCTCTCTTGTTTCTGTCTACAAATGTACTTCACATAACACCGTTTCCTACTCCAGAAACTTTTCTGTCTACAAATGTACTTCACATAATACCGTTTCCTACTCCAGAAACTTTTCTGTCCACAAATGTACTTCACATAACACCGTTTCCTACTCCAGAAACTTTTCTGTCTACAAATGTACTTCACATAATACCGTTTCCTACTCCAGAAACTTTTCTGTCTACAAATGTACTTCACATAACACCGTTTCCTACTCCAGAAACATTTGAAAGGGCTGAGCACAATAATATTCATTCATTGAAGTTTCTTGTTTTATTTATTTTTGTAGCAGCTGTCCATAGCACAGAAACCATGAGTAGGAGGTGGTCATTTGCAGAAAAACGGGAAAGAGGAGTGGATTTCCTTCGTTATCTGCGTACAGATGGTATTGAACTCTCTGGACAAACAAAAGGGGAACTCAGAAGGTACTATGTTGAGGAATACAAGAATTACAGATCACAATTCAAACCAGGGGAACAACAGATTCCGTATTCATCTGTAATACAAACATTGTTTACTATTGGGAGGTTACATCTGAGAGGAATTCACCTGTATCATGGCCCCGCACCAGGTAAGTCTAAACACCAGGTTCCAATTCAAGTCACCAAATACATGTATACTCAATACGAATGTACTCTAGCTGAATTTACTTTTTATGAATTTAAGATGAAAACACAATATTTAAACGGAACTGGACATTTTTGTACACTTACGGAATACAATTGTAAATCAAGATGAAAATTATTGATTATTTGAAAGAAAATTTGAAATATAAAACAAAAATAGAGTAGTTTGACCAAAGCTTCCAGAAAGCTGGTCAGATCGACCTTAGTACCCCAAAAGGCACATCTAGGGTACATGGCAATCATCTGTGTGAAGTGTGATGTGAATAAAAAACGAAATTAACATGTTTCTGTTTCAGTCACACCCAGAAGTTTTACAAACAACTATTTGTGGTACATGTATTTCATTTAGTTGAATGAAAAATGAGCTTGAGTGTTGATCATACCTGCCAACCCTCCAGTTTTGTGTGGGAGTCTCCCGCACAAACGTCTTAATTCCGGAAATCTCCGGCTTGCCGTTCCCGTCCAAAGCAGGAGTATGTCTCCCGCATTCGTATTTCAAAGGATTTTTTTTTAATTATAGCCGTAAAGCAAAGTTCAATTCGCCTAATATTTTGTCAATCTCGTGCTCCTGCCAGCCGTTAGTAGTGAGCATGTGATTAACATAATCAATTGCAGCTGAAGTTTACCCATGGCTGCCAATGGTTTAAATTATACATACAAGACTTGGGTTATTGTCACTCTTGACAGTAATTATAAATATCGCTTTCATTTAGTCTTTGCCTCGGTTGGTGAATGTGTATGTTTCACACCTTTGTGTTGTTTTTACAGTACCCAGACCTCCTTGTTGGTGATACTGCAGTCATTAGAATGTATAAATAGAAAAATGTCGCGCCTGATTAAGCATATATGTACCTGCATGTCATTCTGTGTCTAGAGATGTCCAATCAACATCTTAAAAGTTCTAAACTCTCAAACAGCTCGAGTTCTAACATAACACATTTTATATCTTTTTTATAAACCTTTGGCAAAAAATACCCTCAAAATACCCTTTTGTTGAAACTGGGGTTATTAGTGGTATAAATCTAATATTACTTCACAGATTACTGCTTTAAAACTTTGGATTAGACCCCGCATACACCACATCTGACACACACTGATTGCTTAATATACCAATACTCATCAATTAAAATATCTGCTATACCACTATTTCTTGTAATATATCCTGGTTTTCCAATTTTCAGTGATTTTTGCTAATGTTTTACCCAGAACTCCATAACCCCTATGGCTAGAGTGATAACATTTCTCATTTTGTAACAATTTTAATAAGCTTTCAGAGAAACGTACCATCAAACTTACCCTGTGGTAAAAATTGGGGTACATGTATTTAGTAGCCTAAAGTGAAATAAACTTTTCACAGATTTCTGTTTAAAAATTGGTTTTTACCTTAAAACACCACATTTGATATACATGTACAATGATTGTTTAATAGTCCAATACGTATTAATTCAGATATTTGTCATACAACAATTAAACTCATTGTAAAAAGCCATAATAAATGAATGATTATTTGAGATTTTCCAATTTTCATTAATTTTTTTGACGATTTTATGGTATTACCTCAAAACTCATGAATACCCCAAGGGCTAGAGTGCTAAATTTTGCTCATTTTGTAACTTTTTCATTAAGCTTTCTGACAAACATACCATCCAAAATACCCCTTGTTAAAGACTAGACTTTTAAGTAGCCAACAGTCTATTAATTTTTTTTCCACAGATTTCTGTTTCAAAAATTGGTATTTAGTCTCCAAAACACCAAATTTGTAACATAATGATTGTATAATGTGTCAAGACTTATCATTTTAGATATCTGTCATACAATCATCAAACTCATTGCAAAAACTGGTAATAAATGAAGGACTGATTGAGATTTTCCAGTTTTTAGTGATTTTTGTATTTTTTATGGTTTTAATTCAAAATTCTTAAATGTCCTAGAGGCTAGCATTCTAACATGGCTCATTTTGTAGCATTTTAGGTAAGCTTTCAGATAAGCATACCCTTCAAAATCCCATTTGATAAAAATGAAGTTTTTAGTTGCCTAAACTCTAGTCATTTTTACATAGATTTTGTGTTTTACCCCAAAACACCAAATTTGATACACAGTTGTTGATTAAAGGATCAATATTTATCATTTGAGATATTTACCAAACAACCATTGCTTTCAATGCAAACAGAGGTCATAACTGAAGGATAAATTGAGGTTTTCCAGTTTTCAGCGATTTTTGTTTATTTTCATAGTTTTTACCTCAAAACACCAACTTTAATAATCAAATTATTGTTTATTATGTCCATATTTATCTGTAATGCAATCTGCCATACAATTATTACTCTTATTGCAAGAAAAACCTTAAACGAAGGATTAATTGTATATTTCCAATTTTCAGTGATTTCTGTTAATTTTCTATGGTTTTTACTTCAAAATTCCGAAGTGGCCAGAGTGCTAACAAAGCTCAATTTGTAGCAATTTTTTAAGGCTTTTTGAAAAACATACGTATCCTCCAAAACACAAATTGGTAAAAACATGGGTTATACATGTAAGTGGCTTAAAGTATGGTACTTTTTTCACAGATTTCTGTTTAAAAATTGATTTTTTACCCAAAAACACCAAAATAAAAATGGTTGTTAAATGGGTCCATACTTGTCATTTAAGATATCTTCAATATAACCAGTACTTTCATTGCAAACAGAGGCCATAAATCAGGGATAAATTGAGGATTTTTTTTTTAATTTTCTGTTGTTTTTACCACCAACCTCTTAAACGCCCCAACACCCAGAGTGCTAGTGTGGATCATTTTGTAGCATTTTTGATAAGGTTTCTGAAAATCATAACCTTCAAAATTCTCCCTGGAGGGGGAACAGGGGTGGCTCAAAGACTAAATCAACTCCTGATAATTCTTAAATTAGATTTGAAATTTTCTCCAGGTGCTGTTGTTTATGATCAGCGATATATATATATATATATATATATATGTATATATATATATATATATATATATATAATATATATATATATATATATATATGGCCTATTGCTGCTTTGATAAAGAATTGCTGAAATCAGGTCACTTTAATATGTCATTAATTAAACTCATGTTCTCAGGAACAATGTTTCAGATTTCACTGTACCAGTGATATCAGTGATATATAAAGTCTAACACAGAATTTAAATGTCAGTATTTGTTATTTTCAAAATAACCTAGATATCACAATTTTTCTCATCTGTTGCTCTGCCTAATACATGTATAGTCTGAGCTAAAGTTCCCTTAGCCGCTGGTTTTGGCTGATTAAAAAAGAAATGGTTGATACCTACCACTTAAATCTAATGTAACTGTATCCTATGTATACTGACTAATTTATCTATGCCCAAGACAAATAAGAATTAATCCGTATTGTACCAAATTTTCCCACTCAAATTAATTTTACATTGGTAATGGCAGCCATTTTGAAAGCAGAAGTGAAAGAAAGTGAACGTTTATTTGCCATACTGATTTAGTCTGGCTCCCTGATCGACGAATACACACTCATTGATTCCTTACTACAATAATATATATATATTGGGAGTTATTCCCCTTCATATTACTCTTTTGAAGAGAGGCGTGAGTATATTAATGATTATTCACATGACCCAATTTACTAACAGAGCATGGATAACACAGAAATTCCCGTAGGAGGTGTATTTTCAAAAACAGAAGCAACCAAACAAAGAAAAAAGTATGTAGAAAAGATATAGGATCAATTTTTTTTGTTTTTAATTCTATCAGTTAAAATATTTTTATTTTGACGATTGGTTGCTTTACAAATTCATTTCGAAATTCATGACTTTATATTGCTCAGACTATAATAGGCTAATGCAGATAGTGAACATATTTTTCTTGACGCTAATATAAATATTCAAACTGAACATTGGTCGGAATTTTCAAATGAAACTACCCGTATTACATTTGTACTACATGTATACGGCCACTTTTTTGTGCCGAACAAAATAAAAATATTGTGATTACATACATGTATGTACAGGTTACACTTGATGGCTTTAATGTCGAAACTTCGAAGTTCTCAAAACCTTCGTACAGGTCTAAATTTTTTTCCTTCATAAATCAAGTAAATTAACTCTCGAACGTCAAAACTTTGAAGTTCTTGAAACCTCGACATCAATTCTAAGTCCCGATTTGTATATGCCTTGAAATTTCACTCTCGAAACCTCCAAGTGATTATTGGTGAAGTTATAAAAAGTCAATGCCCTAAGCCAGAATGACACCCGGATCCTTACCTGGAAGATTAACCAAAAGGTGTTTTGATAACCGAGTAACAAGAATGTCTTGATCTAATCGAGTTTTGATTGACAGTTGTTAATTGATTAAGATTAATCAGAACAGAAGAACTGTATATAAAGACGTGTCCAAGACTACGATTTTGAGTACAAGTGTCACAGCCAAGTTGTATTTTAACTTTTAGATCATGCAGTACTGTAGGCTACTTCAACATTTCAGACCATATAATGTTGACGACCTTTATATCTTAATCGGATATATTAAAAATATAACATAGTTACATGTTTTGAGGTTTCAAAAAAATGTACGGGAATTGTTTTTATGACAAAATTCATGTGAATTACGAAAACACGATTCCACCTTATTTTTTGTAGTATTAAACTTTAGCACGTTGAAGGTGGCCATTGCTAAGTAAAAGTAGATGTATATGAACAAACAGTCAGAGCGTGCTTGAAGTTATAAACTTAAAAAGTAAATGTTTCTGGTACAAGATTGTTAAAAAACTGATGGCTTATTCTATGTTTGAAATTTTCAGATAGCATTATTAAAATTCTATACTACTGAAAGCTAAGATATATTCATTTTCACAGTGGGTACTCGTAGAGAGATTTGGCAATATATTTAGATTTTTCATTTGGGAGATGGGAGATAAAAGAGAATTAATTGATTTTTACTTCTGTTAATTACTTATAGTTTCTACCATAACTTGTGTTGTTATACCACTACCAAGCAGTTGTATAAATGAAACTGCAGTTAGTTAAACATATACAAATAACCAACAGGGCTGGATAAATCTCATTCCTGTAATGAAAATGTTACCATGAAGTTGCACCAAGCCAATTGTCGGCGGCCAAAGTTGGCAGTAAAAGTAATTGGAGGGGAAAGGGGTCTGTTGTTGAAGATTATAAATCTCACATATCGATGTAATCTGGAGACATTGTGATTGAAGGGAGGTACTGAAGTTTGACACAATCATGAGAGCCTAAACCCAATGGATGCTAGAGGTGATGTAAGCTAATGTTACATAACACACAAGTTTCAGTTAAGGTAGAAACAGATTCAACAACTCATGTTAGTTGATTATCATGTTTATCTAACTCTCATGTCTTATCAGATTTTGAAAATTAACTAACTCGAGTTAGATAAACATTATAATCAACTAACACTCGTTGTAGAATCTCTATATACATGTACATTTCTAAGTAACATTGTACATGTATATACTTTGTATTTTCATCTTTTTTTATCAATTTCCATTTTTCGGAAATTTCAGAGATATTCGAAGATAATATTCCCCACACGGCACACAATGTAGGTATACCGCGCATGCCTTCTGATAGTGCACGGAGTAACAGTTCGCGGACTCAGAGTCAAGATAATAGAAGGAGGAGACCTCACCACAGTCCCCACAAAGCTCACAGCAAAATCGCTGTTGATCAACACATCACATATAACAAACCAGAGGCTACCGAGAGTAACACCAGTCTGAACAGTGCATCAACTTGTCAATCAATGCCACAGAAAAATGTCAGTTCACCGCGCTTTGACCCAGAATTTATCAAACAGATTGGAAACACTTACGACTGCTCAGCATGTAACGCAAAGTGCACCTCAGCAAATGAAATGTCAAAACACATAGAGGGGCGTCGACATAGGATGGGAATTCTGGCGCAACACATGAAAAAGCACAGGTAATACTCTCTATTTTGATTTAACTAAGTATTTCATTTATATTACATGTGGACAAATGTAAGAAAAATAATCACAACTTGTCATGCATCGTTACATTTCAATATAGCTTAAGTAATTAGCTCACCTCTACAAAGATGGGAGGGGTATGTTGCTGTCACCCTGGCATCAACATCAGTGTCCGGTTACGAAGTGTGGTTTATGTTAGGTTTGCCTGCTTCTACTGCTGGTGTATCAAGTAATGATCTAACTGTATTATAACTTGTGTATTAGCCCTTGTTGTGCTGCAGATCCTGGATTATTCCTGTAACATTGTAGTGAAAATGATCATGTTTTGGACTTGATTTGCAGTGATGTGGTTAAGAATGTAAATTGGAATGATGTGAAATATATTGATTTGAGGTAAACATTGAAATCGTTGATTACTATATATTTCTATCGAATATTTCAATGTATGATTATTAAATGCTCGCTATTTTCCTGGTATATATATTTTTTCTCATTAAAATGCTTAGTGAACTGATAAAGCATTTCAGTTTGCACAACAAAACAGAATATATTACAATTCAGACAAAAATTTGCTAAAATTTCATAGCATTTGTCATGATTTTAACTCGCAGTGATCTAGTGGTAATACCTTAGACTTGCAAGCAGACGGCCATGGGTTGGATTCCTGATGTTGAGTCTTACCTGTGACATATAGGAAGTATTTACTGTTCCTTCGCCATGTGCTTGGCATGAGTAATCATGTTTTTTTTTGTTTTTTTTTTCTGGGTGAGATAATTTATTGAGGTCCCGTCATAGCAGGGATGTAAAAGAGCCCTTATGGAATTGACCTTTCCATTTATGCATGGATAATCATTAAATTTGATGACATCATACCCCAGACAACTATGGAAAATGCACTGTGACTTCAAGAAATTTGACTAACTATTGTGAAAATGTGATTTGTCAATTGGCATCAGCCCATAGCACAAGTCAAAATCTGTGGTACTTCACTTAAATCACAGTATAAGTGAAAAATACAATGAGGGATGTTTAACGATTGAACACTTGTCAGGGTGTATTTATTTTCAATATGGATGGGTTACAGATATAGTAAAACTTGCTTTAGTAACCACCTCTGTATATAGACCACCTGGTCTGGCCACAAAGACCATTTTTGTTTTTGCTGTCCCCAACAGTACCATTTGTGTATAAATCAACCTCTATATAAAGACCACCTCCATTTAAAGACTGGTTTCCGTGTGTCCCTAAGTTTCACTGTAAATAGAATGGTGCCACTAGGGTGGCAAAAACATTTATCTGTCACCCAAACTGCATCCATATTGACAATAAATGCACTAAAAGTTTTCAAAAATAAAAACAAAATAGTGGAATCAAATACCCTGCCTTATACTTGGCCAGTCTCATTATAATGGAACAGCGAAGTTCAAGGTAGAACAGTAAGGTAAAGTGTTTTTCTGAATGTAATATCTTGGTGTGACGTCATGTTATGAATGAAGTCACATCAATGTGTGACGTCATATGAGGAACTTCATTTATAGCTGATAAGAACGCCGTCTAGATTAACGCTGTAACTTTGGGAGACCGCTGTGGGAAATATAAACATAAAAGAATAAAACAAATGTAAACTAACTGAATAAAATCACCAGGCACATTTTAAAGACTTCATTTTGTATTGACTTATCAGACACAATATAATGTCTTAGTTTTATCAACAGTTGTATGTAACTTGTAAGAAGTGTTTATTCTCTCCCAGGGAGAAATATATCTGCAACAAGTATGATGTAGAGATCGCCATTGATTTAGATACAACAAACGGAACGGTATTTGTAGACATTGAGGAGAGGAAACCAAAGGTTTTTGACATGAAAATAATTAACCATAGTGAGGAAGATCTTGTTGAACTATTACACTGTGAAATGTTAAAGAGGATACGTGTGTTCCAGCTAGACGACGAGAAAAAAGTCACAGAGTCTCAGGACACAGTTAACATACTCCCAGGTAAATGAGTCACTTGAAAACTTTCACAGTCTCAGGACACAGTTCACATACTCCCAGGTAAATGAATCACTTGAAAACTTTCACAGAGTATCAGGACACAGTTCACATACTCCCAGATAAATGAGTCACTTGTAAACTTTCACAGAGTCTCAGGACACAGTTCACATACTCCCAGATAAATGAATCACTTGAAAACTTTCACAGAGATTCAGGACACAATTCATATACTCCCAGATAAATGAGTCACTTGAAAACTTTCAGTCTCAGGACACAGTTCACATACTCCCAGATAAATGAGTCACTTGAAAACTTTCACAGAGTATCAGGACACAGTTCACATACTCCCAGATAAATGCGTCACTTAAAAACTTTCACAGTCTCAGGACACAGTTCACATACTCACAGATAAGTGAGTCACTTGAAAACTTTCACAGAGATTCAGGACACAATTCATATACTCCCAGATAAATGAGTCACTTGAAAACTTTCAGTCTCGGGACACAGTTCACATACTCCCAGATAAATGAGTCACTTGAAAACTTTCACAGAGTCTCAAGACACAGTTCACACACTCCCAGATAAGTGAGTAATTTAAAAAATTTCAAATAGTCTCAGGACAAAAATAATATACTCCCAGGTAAATGAGTCACTTGACAACTTTATCAGTCTCAGGACACAGTTAACATACACCCAGGTAAATGGGTCACTTGACAACTTTCACAGAGTCTCAGAACACGGTTAACATACTCCCAGGTAAATGAGTCACTTGACAATTTTTTCCCCAACAAACATTTATTGAAATTCATGTTACAAGTTCTCTTTCAGGTCCAAGCTCTCAGATTTGGAATTCTCAAATCAACTGCAACTTTCAGGTCAAAGCTCTCAGAAAGGTACCAAGTCTCAAATAGATTTAACTGCAAAACTGTTTTGGTCCAAGTTCCCAGATTTGGGCATTTCTTAAACATATCTTGTTTATTTTGTAATGTGACTGAGAGACCATCTAATAATTTTTCATGTTTTTATTATAATTTAAAGGAACATCCTACACCATTACTGTTCGAGTAGAAGCAAGGAATGTTGGGAGTTTCAATACACCTGTGGCATTTCATTTTCGTGGACCTGATGATCAAGAGTTTCATATCATACGGTTTATACACGCTAAATGTAAAAATCAGCTGACAGAGCAATTACAACCGACCAAAAAGTACAAGAGACCTCCTCGTGTAGCCCGAGACCAAGAAACAGTTGAAATGGTCAAAGGCTACAAACTTCCCAGGTAACACAGTATAAATGATAGGGAAATTATTGTTTAAGTCCTGCTGGATACAGAAATTATTGTTTAAGTCCTGCTGGATACAGAAATTATTGTTAGAGTCCTCCTGTATATGGAAATTATTGCTTTAGTCCTGCTGGATATGGAATTTCTTGTTTAAGTCCTGTTGGATACAGAAAATATTGTTTAAGTCCTGCTGGGTACGGAAATTATTGTTAAGTCCTGCTGATTTTATTTGAAATTCTTGAAATACATTATATGGTTTATATTTTGCTGATATAGGCTTCCCAGTGACAGCTTGGAGAAGGACATTAATCTGGCCTCCTTTCAGATTCCAAACTTCACTAGGACCATGATCAACCGAGGGTTCAGGGAGTTGAAGAATTGTTCTCAAGCAGAGAAACTGGAGCTTTCAACAATAAGGTCAGTTGTACTAAACAAATGAATAATTATAAAAAGCATAAGAGACCAAAGGCTAGTTTATTCCACACAGACTTTGAGAAAAGTAGGTTGTACCAAAAGTATAAATTAACCATACAGTGATTTTGTATTCAGTTTTTCAATGCGGTTTTCTTTGATGATGGTGATCTGATTGATTTAAGATATGATTAACATTGACAGTTCTTCACTCGGTGATATGAGGGCCATCCGTGGCCGAGTGATTAGAGAATCACACTTTGAACCATAAAGTCTCTCACCTCTGGTCAGCGCAGGTTCGAGCCCCGATGGAGCCTAAGCTGATTTTTGTGAGAAAGTTTGCGAGATTACTTGCAGAAAGCCGTCGTCTCTTCCTGGTACTTTTTATTCAGGTTCTCTCCTCCATCAATTAAAACTGGCTGCCATCATATAACTGAAAAATTGTTTAGTGTGCAGGACTTTCAAAAGTTTTTGAAGAAGTAGGCACTTGTAATTAAAGTAGGCGGCTAAGCCAAGCGAAGCAAGGCAAAACATATTTAGGCTGAGGGTCTGGGGGGCCTAGGCAGCCCCCAGAAGCTGACAAAGAAATGGTGTAAAATCCTGCATTTTGGGGCACTTTTTTTTTGGCATTTCAGAAAGTTGCCTTTTGTGTCTTAATTTTTCAAAATTTGAAAATTTAAACAAAAAGAAAAATTTGATATATATCACAATTTTACTTCCACAAAGAAGGAATTCTCTTCTTTTTTTCATTTCCTGTTTAAATTCATGAATATTCTTTTTCTAATTTGGAAAATTGAAATGCAAAATGAAAATGTATCTAATTCTATATATAACCGTGAAAATCCTATTAAAATGGAATAAGAAATTGCTTCAAAATATTTTTTTGAAAAAAAATATGGTTTTATATGAAATACATTTCTGAGCTATGATGCTGCCATAAGTGAACTTTTTAATTTTAAATTTCAGTGCAATCCTTATGATCAACCTTTACAGTTCATGGTATCATGACCTTTCACCTTGTGACCTAGAAAATGCCATTTGACCTACTTCTCGGACAAAATTTCAGTATCTGAGCATGACTGAGATACAGTGCTGCCACCTGTGCTCTATGTTGTCTTATGACAACTCTCGCTGTATTTTCAGTACTGCTTTAGTAATATGTTCATGTGAAGTGTGACTGGGTCAAGGGTCAGGTCGAAATGGCTCAGCCTGAAGAGTCATTTTGATTTTAACAGCATACAGCATTGACGTAGTTTTATCAATTTTCCACATTGCGTACACACATTGTCTATAAGTTTGCTTTGATGTTCCCTTTACAAA
Organism: Atrina japonica; assembly: GCA_030159075.1. Classification (NCBI taxonomy): domain Eukaryota; kingdom Metazoa; phylum Mollusca; class Bivalvia; order Pterioida; family Pinnidae; genus Atrina; species Atrina japonica. Next base: position 572,494 of record BROG01000395.1, on the reverse strand, counting down.
TGCTGAGCACTCTTTATTTTTATGGAAAATTGTCGAAGACGAATTTTTGTAATCATCTCGTAAATAGCTTTCGTCACATTACTTACACTCATTCATTGCAGTGTTCACTACATGTACGCGTATTCTTTGTCTTTTGGATGTTTGTAATATGTTAAGCGGCCAAATAATTACAGTCTGCATCAGGGATTTTCCTAGGCCATTTTTTTGGATCTGGTTACAGGACCCATTCTCAATTCAAAAATCTAAATGGCTTGTTTTTTTCCCCAAAAATATGGAAAAATTCCCAGTTTGGAATTTCAAAATAAAGAATAAAATATTTGAAAACAAATGTCTCAAATTAAGTTTTTTTCTGTTTTAGTTTAAACCAGTTGTTCTCAATATTTTCCAATTTTTGGACCCTAAACCCAGAATTTAGAAAGTAGGAAAATACCTGTGCATATTGCTCAGTGGTGCTTCTATTTAATATACACATAAATACATTAACAGGAATATTGTAGAGGGTCCACTCACCATGGAAACGTACCAGAAGAAGTTTTCCACTCTTTTGTATATCGAGGAAATTCAGATGGAGGTTGACATTAGAAAATATGATATGGAGGCTGTGCCGATGACCCGATGTCCAGAGAACTTCAGACTGTTGCTGTTAGAGGTACCTACCTACATGTAGTTGTGCATACTTACTTTGCCCAGTGAAATTAGAGTGGTATATACTAAGCCCTCTTACCCCCGGCTTACAGAATTCAGTGCACTTGCACCTTATTTTTGAAAAGGGGTTGGGATCCATCAAATTGGAAAAATTGAGGGAATTTTTTTTTTTCTTTCGTTTGGAAAATACAGTCAAACTTGCATTAAAGGGCGTCTGCTTATTAAGGCCGATCAAACTCACTTTTTGTTAATGAATATGGTAAACCTCTTTATAACGGGCACATGTCTGTAATGGCTACTCTTGTCTGTTCCTTTGAGTGGTCGTTACAGACAGGTATGACTGTCTATTGATTTATTAATGCCTTAAATATAAAGAAGCTTCCATTCAGTTTTATGGTATGCATATGAATGATTTTATAATTTTTAATTTTTTTTACATTTTTATTCAGTTTTTCTGCAACTTTAACATTATTGATTTGCATTGGGTAAAATTTGAATTTTCACAGAGAAAAAAAAATGGTAGACTGTTAGATCTTGAACTGGACCCTGTTACAGATAACTTATGCACATATATTTAATTCCGTGCAAGATCATTTACCAAACAAAAGAATTGACTCATGGGTACATTGTATTGAGTTTTGAAGTAAAGTTTATAAACATTTTGTGATTTATGTATATAAAATCTGGTTTGATTGGTTACGTGTTATCAGTATTGATTACATGTTGTCATACTGATACTTCATAATTATAAAGTTATTTCACCGATATTTTATTTCGCGTTTTTTTTTTTTACCGCGATTATAGCAAAATGAAGTCCCCTGCAAATAAAAGCAACTCTACAGTATACAGTCCATATAAAAACATATTCTGGTGAGTTCTCACTTTCTGTCGCAGAACTGTTTGGAGTATACTCCCGCTCTCGCCTTCATTATAAGGTTACTGCTGAACCAACCATTGTGGTAGTCTAGTGTTACAGCATTTGACTCACAAGTTGAAGGTCCGGGGTTTAAGTTCCATCATCAAATCATGTCTAAAATGACTTAAATAAACATACTGTCATTTCTGTAACCAAGTGAATGGCATAAGAATTGAAAGTGACGGGTCTTTTAGATGAGATTTAGAATTGTCGTGGCATGTGTGGTACACAAAAGAAACCTTAATGCATTTGTAAAAGGCCATAGCACAGATAAAAATTTGTGGCTTTTTACAAATAACTGGTGAAGTCTCTGTGTTGGTAGTGAACAATTCTTGATAGGACATAAAGTAATAATAAAAAAAACATAAACAGATAGATGAACCTGTTAGTTAAGCATTCTGCATGTATTGGCCACTAGAGGCATTACAGACAGCTTGAATATTAAAAATTACTGGCAGACAACCAGTTCTTGCCAAATTCCAATTCTCATTAGGTATTAGGCCTTTTATTTGATGAAAAATTTTCAGCCTGCATGGTCACTTCAAATTTAGCAAAAATGGTAATAATCCAATATGCTTGTGCAAAAAATATTAGTCAGATACCAATCACAATGCCAACGTTTATCTTAGGACCAAAGCCGTAGCAAGCACGATACTTGGGGCATATTGGTTTCTAGTCAGTATATATCTATGATTTATTGTAGGTTCCAGGTTTAGCAGAAAACAGACCATCAGTTCTGATTGGTGATTGGCTATATGTCCGACAGAATACAAAGGGCAAACTAGCAAACAAGGAGTACCAAGGATTTGTGCATGAAGTGAGATTAAAAGAAGTGGCCTTAGGCTTTGACAACAGGTATCTATGTGATATGGACTAATCAAATGCCTTGTTGTGATGTTCACCAATCAAGTACATTGTTGTGATATTAACCAATCAAATGCCTTGTGATACATACAAAAGTGTGACAGCAGCATTATGAAATTGATTTGATTCCAAATCAAACTTTTATTCTAAAAATGTTCTCAACATCTTAAGGAAGTGACATTTATTGATTGTAATCAACAACCCTTATCATTTTCAAATTTAGTAACAAAATGTTCAAAGAAAATGAATTTAAACTTACCAAGATTTTTTTTCTGTCTTCTTAGTACTAATGCTTTCAGAAATATTTTGAATCAATTTCAAAAATTTTCATAAGTCTTTCATTCCCAATGTTTTGATTTATATTTTTTTTATGAGAAATAATTTAGGTTTATTTTTCTTTCCATTTCAGTTTAGTCAATTTATTTGTTCCGAATATGAAATTCAATGTTAGATTTGTGTTTAATCGCCTGCCCCTGAAGCTTCAACACAGAGCATGTGCATTGGCATCTGAAGAAAGTCTTCAAGATATTTTATTTCCTACGGTCAGAAGTATATGTACGAGGGCTGACAATTCAGAGGCTCAAGCCAAAAAGAATGAATCATGCAGGTATTAATTTTTGGGGTACTAAATTATTCAGGGAATTTATTCATAGTTCACATAGACCTTGATAATTGCTTGAACATATCGTTAGTCCTTGGAAAGTGCTTGAACATCATATACTACCTTGGAAAGTGCTTGAACATAGAGTTAGTATTCGGAAAGTGCTTGAATGTAGAGCTATTCCTTGCAAAGTGCATAAAAACAAGTGCTTGTATTTTAATGATAAATGTAAGTTTTTATACCCCTGAAAAAAATTCAAGGGGATATAGCTGTCACGCGGGATGTCCATCCATCTGCCTGTCTGTCTGTCTGTCCATCTGGTTTACGGACCATAACTTCAGATTGCATGATGCTAGGAAGCTGATTTTTGGTATACAAGTTATTCTGCAGGGTACTAAGAATCCAATAGATTTGGGGGTCAGGTCCATTAAAGCTCAAGGTCACAGTTGCGTTAAATAGATTTTCTTTATGCTTTCTCCTTTCCGGACCATAACTTTAGATTGCATGACGAAGGGAGCTGATTTTTGGTTTACAAGTTCCTCTGCAGGGTACTAAAAACCCTATTGATTTTGGGTCAGGTCCATCAAGGGTCAAAGGTCACAGTTGCGTTAGATAAATTTTCTTTTTGCTTTCTCGTTTCCAGACAATAACTGCTGTATGATGCTAATATTCTGATTTTTGGTATACAAGTTCCTCTCATTTTTGGTATACCATATACTTCTGTATATACATCTAATACCTGTACTTTACGTATGTAGTTAAAGTACGATTTTTTTCACATGTTGTTGGAGGCCATAGGGTCCCAGATCAAGGTCTTAGGCACAATAGAAGACAAAAAATGCCACTCCAAAATTGTTTACTTTTTGTTCTCCATGCCCGCTCACTTGGAGCTTGGATAACTATAGAATGTGGTATATTATTTCCTGAGGACTGGGAAAGGAATCATCGCACATATTTTGACATCACAGTATTGCATGCAACAATCCAACAAAAATGGCACTTTTGGGTGATATGCTGTCCCTGGCGGCTCTCTTGTTTTCGTTTTTTTTGTCCGAGTGCTTGAATTCTATTTTCTGCACCTTTTTATCATCACTAAAGAAAGATAACTCTAGAGAAAAAAAATTAGCTTGATCATATGGACACTTGATTTAGCATAAATAGGCAGTGACTTTTAAGACCAATACACAACCACAAACATACAAACACACATACTGATAATCACATACTCTACACATACAGTCCCATACTCTTACACACACACACAAATACACACATCTCTTACACACTAACATACTCTTACACACACACACACACACACACACACACACACACACACACACACACACACACATCTCTTACACACTCACATGCTCTTACACACACATACACATACATCTCTTACACTCACATGCTTTTACACACACACATACACACACATCTCTTACACACTCACATGCTCTTACACACACATCTCTTACACACTCACATACTCTTACACACACACATACACGCACATCTCTTACACACTCACATGCTCTAACACACACACACACACACATCTCTTACACACTCACATGCTCTTACACACACACACATACACACACATCTCTTACACACTCACATGCTCTAACACACACACACACACATCTCTTACACACTCACATGGTGTTACACACACACACATACAGACACATCTCTTACACACTCACATGCTCTAACACACACACACACACATCTCTTACACACTCACATGCTCTTACACACACACACATACAAACACATCTCTTACACACTCACATACTCTTACACACACACATACACACATCTCTTACACACTCACATGCTCTAACACACACACACACACACATACAAACACATCTCTTACACACTCACATACTCTTACACACACACACATACACACACATCTCTTACACACTCACATGCTCTAACACACATACATACACACACATCTCTTACACACTCACATGCTCTTACACACACACACACACATCTCTTACACACTCACATACTCTTACACACACATACACACACACATCTCTTTCACACTCACATGCTCTTACACACACATACACACACATCTCTTACACACTCACATACACACACATCTCTTACACACTCACATGCTCTTACACACACATACACACACATCTCTTACACACTCACATACTCTTACACACACACACATCTCTTACACACATACTCTTACACACACACATACACACACATCTCTTACACACTCACATACTCTTACACACACATACACACACACATACACACACACATCTCTTACACATTCACATACTCTTACACACACACACATACACACACATCTCTTACACACACACATACACACACACATCTCTTACACACTCACATACTCTAACACACACACACACACACACACATCTCTTACACACTCACATGGTGTTACACACACATACAGACACATCTCTTACACACTCACATGCTCTAACACACACACACACATACAGACACATCTCTTACACACTCACATGCTCTAACACACACACACACACACATACAAACACATCTCTTACACACTCACATGCTCTAACACACACACATACAAACACATCTCTTACACACTCACATACTCTTACACACACATCTCTTACACACTCACATGCTCTAACACACACACATACAAACACATCTCTTACACACTCACATACTCTTACACACACACACACACATACACACACATCTCTTACACACTCACATGCTCTAACACACATACATACACACACATCTCTTACACACTCACATACTCTTACACACACACACACACATCTTTTACACACTCACATACTCTTACACACACATTCTCTTTCACACTCACATGCTCTTACACACACATACACACACATCTCTTACACACTCACATACACACACATCTCTTTCATATGCTCTTACACACGCATACACACACATCTCTTACACACTCACATACTCTTACACACACACACATCTCTTACACACATACTCTTACACACACACATACACACACATCTCTTACACACTCACATACTCTTACACACACATACACACACATACACACACACACATCTCTTACACATTCACATACTCTTACACACACATACACACACATCTCTTACACACACACATACACACACACACATCTCTTACACACTCACATACTCTAACACACACACACACACACACAGAGGGATATTTTTCAGTACAGCATTACTCTCATTATGCCTCTCTTTATATAACAATCTGTGTGTAGGACTAAATATTTTATTACTTGTACATTTGTGCTTTTATCCTATAAATTCCCCTACTGGGGGGTGAGGGGTATGACTATAGGTTCTATGTCTCTGTCCATCATTTTGTTCCATTAAAATTTTGGTTAGAATTTAGTTTAAGGTACTGTGATTTCTCACCATTCACTTAACAATTGATTCGTAGGTATGGGACATGTGTCGATTCGTCAATACTTCCAGAATGCTTTCCATGAATACTATATGTGCCTATATATTGCATTTCTTTGGCAGTTTGGTTATTATCATCATCTTTTGTTGTAGATTGATTTTGAAATTTGTCTAATCAGATTTATTGGCCAGTATGTCAAAAATATAACCTTGGTTAATTGTTTGATTGTTTATTGTTGTTTAACGTTCTACTCAAAAACCTTAATTAAATGTACACTGTATTTTTATAGTGTTATAAACATTAAATTTATAACCAATGTAGAGAAAATATATATTCATTCAAACTAACATATATATATATATATATAAAGGTCATTTTAATTTGAATAAAAGTTGAAAAGTCAAAGTCATTTTTAAGTCTTTGTTCTAAAATTTCCACTGTTCTGTTGCTTTTTAATTACAGGTTTTTCAATCTGGAGATAGAAAAGAACCGCGAACAAAAGGAGGCAGTACAAAGCATCTATAGTGGGACATCTCGGCCTGCCCCATATATAGTGTTTGGTCCACCTGGCACGGGGAAAACTGTCACAATAGTGGAATCCATGAAGCAGGTAGGCTACAGTGAAACCTGTCTTGAAAGACCACTCTCATGAAAGAGCACCTGTCCTCTGAGACCACATTCTGAAAACCACTTGGTTAAATAATCCTATAAAAATAATCTCTTTTTTGAGAGACCACCTGTCTTGAGAGACCACATTTCAGTAGCAGATGGGGGGTGGTTTCAAAAACATAAATGTTACAGCTATTGTAATTCAAAAATACAGAGAAGCATGCAATACATTATCTTTGAGGTTATCAATTTTATTTTTGTGTTTCTAGGGAAACTATTTTTTATGAAACAATTTGCCACTTCCTTGTACACAACTTGTCCAAATCAAAATGTTTTATGAATTAGATATGAAGTTTCTGGTGGTGTGCGAAGATTCACCAATATGTCGGTGAAAGATATGTAGCAAATATAGGTGATGGAATCACATTGATGTCATAAACAGAGGGAACAGACCCATATTTACATGTATGTTTGTCAAAAGTACGGAATGGAATCTCATTGATGTCATAAACAAAGGAAACAGGCTCATATTTACTTACATGTATGTTTGTCAAAAGTACGAGGTAGAATCACATTGATGTCATAAACAGAAGATAGGAAACCACACTTCTATTATAAATGTGAGTTGCAAATTCACATTAGTCGACAAACTGGAGACGTGGAGTCACAACTATGTGATAATTAAGAAAATAATCACAGTCAGATCAAGTCTATGTCTTGGTCAAGAGAATAGTCATGTAATACACAGTGAACTTTGACAGATTTTTTCACCTTATTGTTCTTCTGTTTCATTACATTATAAAATGGCTTTATGTCTTTGAATTGTGTCCGTTTCTGTAATTTTTTCTGTTTTCTCACCTTTTTCTTTACTTTTCAGATCTATCATAAATGTCGGGATGCACACATTCTGGCCTGTACTCCCTCAAACAGTGCAGCAGACTTGCTGGTGGAGCGTCTGCTTCCCCATGTCAGTAACAAAGGTCACTTGCTTAGACTGAATGCAATGTCCAGAAGTTGGAGGGCTATTCCTGACAAAGTTAAGGTGAGTCAGATTGTTGTGTTGCTAATGGCAACTATATCCACCATGCCCAAGAGATTCTGATACTTTGTATTGCCAATGGCAACTACATCCACCATGTCTCAGAGACATATTTTGTGTTGCTAATAGCAACTACATCCACCATGTCTTTGAGAGTCAGATATTTTGTGTTGCCAATGGCAACTACATCTGCCATGTTTCAGAAAGTCTGATACTTTGTGTTGCTAATGGCAACTACTTCCACCATGTCTCAGAGAGTCTGATACTTTGTGTTGCTATTGGCAACTACTACCACCATGTCTCAGATATGAATTCATTAAACGTTTTACTGAATAGTCATAGAATCTTAGTTTTTGACACATCTCAGGTGAAAGTCTAGCGGTAGAGCATTCCACTTGCAAGCGAAAGGTCCTAGGTTCCATTCCTAATATCTGGGCTTATGTAGGACTTGCAGAGGTTAGTGACTGTTCTTTTGCCAAATGCTTGGCATGAGAAAAGAAAGCATTTTCAGATTAGACTGAAAAACTGAGGTCCTTTATTGTGGCGTGGCTTTTTAAACAATTCTCACTGCATTGCAATCGGTCCATAGCACAGGTCGGTTATTGCTGCCCTTTACTTTTAGCTGGTGGTATCACCATATACATGATGTAAGTGAAAAATTGTCAGAGGGATTGTCACTGGATGGACCACATGGTGACCTTTGAGGTGTACAACAGACTGAGGTCTGTCTCGCCCACCCTCTCACAAATATGCATCTTGAGAGGTCTGTGTAGGGTCTTGCAAATGACCAATCAGAAACAGAACTAATTTTGGTTAACAAATGAAAGTGCATAATGAATCTAAATGATATTCAGCCAGTTCTTTTTGCACAAGGTGAGAAATGCTGTGCAAACAATTTGCCACAGACCAAATATTGGGGGAGGGGTGTTGGGATCTGTGGTTGAGTGTTCAGAGCACAACACTAAATCATACAAGTAACTCTTGTTTTTACTTTTGATTGTTTAACCATGAACATTTGAGTCTGTAAAGTAGGGCAGGAATGGTAAAGTTCTTATTTGAGTGTGCCAAAATTTGTTTATCTATGGACTCTGTGTAAAGCCCAATCTTGTGATAACAGTGTTTGATACACGTGGGTATAGATTTCTACATATCAACCCAAAATAAGTGTTGTATATTGATACTCAACTTTTCAGTGTCTCACATATCTGTTAAATTTTTTACAGGATTACTGTAACTACAACAGAATGCAGGGAGTGTATTTCTTTCCACTGAGGTCAGAGTTGAAGAAATACAGGATAATCGTGTGCACCCTTGTCACTGCGGGAAGGTAATTTATAAATATTGACAAATTTACCAATATTTACAAATATTATTTACCAGTATTAATGATCAGGTGATGGAATTTGAAAAGTGTAAGTAGCGGATTGAATAATTTTTAAAAACTCTGTCTAGGCACCACAAATCTTGAAAATTGATGTAAGTCTGAGAATATTATCAGCTTGCCCTGTGTAGCGTTTACTTTTGAATTGTGTTGAACGCCACATTGAACAATTTTCCAGTTATATGGTGGTATCCAGTTTTTAATGGTGGAGGAGAGAACCTGGTTACAATGTACCGGGGAAGAGACCACTGACATTACACAGGTTAAACTGGCAAACTTTCTCACAAAAATTAGCTAAGGTTCTAGTGGGGCTCGTGTAGGGCCAATCAGATTTCAGGATTATACAAAGTTAAGTAAAAAAATTTTGACTCTAGAATTTTTGTAAGTTTTATCAATCGTTGTATTGTGAAAGAGTACATTTATAAAGCCATCCAGAAGCACTGACAATCCCTCTCGCCATTCTGGTCTAAATAGTTAGACTGAGGACTTATTTCATAGGTTTAAATACTGATGCATTCTCTATCCTGATATTACTAAAATAAAGACACAAGGTTTTCCATGCTCTGACCTGGTAAAAACAACAATACGTGCAAAAAGGTTTAAATGAAAATTCAGTAATATACGAACAAAGCATCCTTAATATTACTATAGTTACCTCCTCTTGATATTATGAAATTGATGCTTATACTAAGCAGTCCGCCATTTACTTTTCTATACAATTTAAGCATTTCTTTCGTTAGTATGGGTAGTCTCCCCTTCCTCTCTAGAAGTAAAGGACACCATCATTAATTTACATTTAACACAATGGTTTTTCTTTGTCTTTCATCTTTCACAGGATCGCATCAGCTAATTTTCCTTCAGGTCATTTCACACATGTCTTTATTGATGAAGCAGGACACGCTGTCGAGCCCGAGGCTCTGATTCCTGTGGCAGGAGTACTGAACTGTGACCCCGCAATGCCATGTGGTCAGCTTGTGTTGGCCGGAGATCCACAACAACTGGGTCCTATCCTCAGGTCCCCGTGGGCAATTAAGTATGGATTAGGTAAGAGACAGTAGCAAAATTTCCTACTTTTCATTTTAAATGACTATAATTAGAATTCTGTTAATATGTTTATGATTTTATTTAAATTAGACACATTATCATTCATTATAAATATTATAAAATAGAAATCAAACACTTTTAACCCACCTGTACCAAGGTTACAGGTGAGTTATTAGCTCACCTGGACCAATGTTACAGGTGAATCATTAGCTCACCTGGACCAAGGTAACAGGTGAGTTATTAGCTCACCTGGACCAAGGTTACAGGTGAGATTTTGTCATCCCGTTTTACCCATTGTCATCAGTTATAAACATTTTTAACACTTATTGCTGCCACTGCTAATGTTTGATAGAGTAAAGCAATCTACACATTATTCAGGCTTATATCTCTAAGTCTGTATAGTAGTTACCAGGCGAGCTATTTAGGCTTCTGGTAACCACTAGTTTAGTGTTTCAGTAATAACTTGCCCAGATATTTGCCATCCATGAAAATTTCAGTTTCAATGATATTAATCATATAATTGTACAATTTATTAAATTTTTTATTAAATTAATTGATTAATATGAGCTTTATTTTCACTGTTATTTTTCATTGATTTTACTGTATTTTAATTGGCTTAATGCAAAATATCAATGTAAACTGATATTTTTCATTAAGCCAATCAAAATATAGTGCCAGGTCACAAATGAAAATCTGATTAATTACTCCCATCTATAATGTAATGATAATTTTCAATTCATTGTTTGATTATATACTAATCACGTTTGCTAACAAATGCCAATAAATGGTGATGCCCAGCTAAAAACATTTGAACAGGTATTGTAGATATGACGTATCGAAAAGGGATTTTCGTGTGAGCTATGTATAACACTGTATTGAAGGTAAACAAATAGCTCCACACAGACTTGTTCTTTCTCAACTAAAAAGCAGGCAATATTATGTTTTGATAAGAGTCAGTTTATGTGGTCAGAAGGCAGTGGAAATGTTTAATGTATCCACTATCTAGGTCAGCAGTTCAAAAGTTTTAAAAAAGATTCAGTAACACTGGAAATACAGTACAAAAATGAACATTGAATTGGATGAACTTGGAAGTGAGTTTGCTGTCAAGGTCTATCAATCTAACTTTGGAATGATCTTTGAGGCATCAAGTGATGTATTTCAATCAATTGATATTTCATTGAGCATATTATGCTCTAAAAAGATTTCCGAGCCCCTGCATGGCTCAGGAAAACCACTTGTTCATAACGAGTGAAAATCAGATTTGGCTAGTGGTTTCAGAATAGCACTTGTCCAATGGACGAGTATTTAAACAAAGATCAAAAGTTAAAATCTGTAGATAATATTTGCTCTACACTGAATCCATTAATGTTACATCATCAAGTTGTGAGCTAACCCGAAATGAACACCTGTCTGGTTACGGTACATCTAGATACAATCTGCAAAATAACATCCGGTACTCGTATATCTTATTTACATCAGTAACAAAATGGCAGTAGACAGTTGAAGCGACATTTGTTTTTCAAAGGCTCAAATAGCAAAGCTGGTCCAGAGGGGAAAGAAAGAAAGAAATATCTTGACAGAAATAAATATAAAACAAACGCCAGTGCATCTGATAAAGCAAAGATGGAGCATTATCAATATGAAACTGAAAACTGAAACCGCAAGTTCGAGCATACAAAATACTTTTGCTTCAACCTCAGCCCATCAATACATGTAGTACTGTATTAGGCTAGAAATCATTGAATCAAACAATTTTAAAACACAGAGAGAGGAAGATAATAGAAAGAGAGATGATTGAAAGAGTGAGATATAAGAAGAGATCATATGGGGAGAGAGACATGTAGATTGGAGAAAACTAACTGCTTAATTTGTTTGAACAGTAAAGGGGGAGTCAATGAAACCTTGAAAAATATTTATAAATGGGTAGTATCGAATATGACAGAGAAATTAACATTAAAGAGAATTTCCAAGGTAAGAAGATGAAAATTCCACTTTATTTACTGGTTCATTTACACTCGGGGAGGAAAAACGTAAACCCCACAAGATATAAAAATGTCATTTTAAATGCTCAAGGGAGTGGGAAACATATGTCAGGGCATTAGGTAGTGTGCCAAGAAAAAAAATTTTACTGAATAAACAAGAAATTTTTTTTTTTTTTATTTAATACTGCATATCATGTTACAAAACAAATCGTCGCCTTTTGTAAGTTTGAAAGTTTGTTTGAATTACAAAAATGGCCTTGATCTTAGTTAGATAATATAAAAAAATGCAATTAATGTAAGGAATTTATAAACTGAATTTCAGAAGTTGAATGTCAAAATAGAGGAAAAGTAATAATTCGGTGGATTATTTTGAGTTTTTGCAGACGATTAAACTTATAACATATGCAGTGATAAAACAAGAAACTATTTATAGAATGTGGATACAATCTGAAAAATTTGGACGAGTCGTTTTTCATTTTTGACAAGTACTTTCCGTCAAGCACTTGCCCGTTGGATGAGTGGTCTCAAAATGTGGTTTCTTTACATTTCACAAGCTGTAGTCGTAGACTAGCCTACATGTACAGAACATCGGGTAAATCTATGGCCTATAAACGAAACTTAACTGAAAAATGTAATAAATAGAATATTTGACAAAATTGTTTTCGAATAACATGTTTATTACCATTGAGTGAGGCAGGAGAATACATATTTAACACGACTGCTACACACTTGTGTTAAATATGTATTCTCCTTCGTCACTCAATGTAATAAACATGTTATTCAAAAACAATTGTCAAATATCCTCTATGTATTATTTATTTTCTTATAAAAATTGGTGGTTTTTTTGGTTTTTGTTTTATTTTTAATAAATTGTAAATAATAACATTATGTATAATATTAATTCATATGCCATAAATCAATTTTACGATACATTACCATTTCCTACCAGAACATTGATTTTTATCTTGTGGAGATCTCGGACCATGAATTGTGCTAAATAAAGGATACGGTTAACCTGTATTCCCTTAATAGTAAAACTTACAACAAATTTACTTTTAAAAAAATATAGTTAAATGGGCTCCAGGCTCATGGAAGGCCAACTGTCGTAAAAGGATCACTAGTTTTTCTAAAAATATTTTCTGACAAAATTTCTTTGATTCATATCATTTTTGGATAGTCTCCTGTTTTGAAAGATACAATTTTTGTGGCAGATGGATAGGTCTTGTATCCAGGTCTGTGTTCATTCTGTCTACAGAAAATTTTTCTTGTTCTTCAACAGATATTTCACTGTTAGAAAGATACATGAGTCAGTGTCCTGTGTACCAGCGTAGAGACAAAAAAGGCGAAAAACCGTACAACAACAAAATCATCACAAAGCTCCTGAAAAACTACCGATCTCACCCTGCCATCTTGGAGCATCCCAACAAGGTGTTCTATAATGGAGAGTTGGAGAGATGTGCCGGTTCACTCTCTGAGTCCTTGTGCAACTGGGAAAAGCTTCCACGAAAGAACTTCCCCTTGATTTTCCATGGTGTCAGTGGTCAGGACATGAGAGAAGAAAGAAGTCCTTCTTTTTTCAATGCAGATGAAGCAATTGTTGTTTTCAAGTATGTTTGTAGCTTGCTGAAAGAGAAGAAATCAGGTGTTAGATTGTCTGAGAAAGATATTGGTATCATCTCACCTTATAGAAAACAGGTATTATATCTTACAGTTATATCATGGGTGTTCAGGGGAATAGTCAAAGTATTGTCCCCTTGGGATAAACAAAGTTGTGGGAAAACTGTTACCCAAGGCCAATTGCAAGTGGCTGTGAAAAAAAAATCTGCCAAAAAAGCTTGGAAACAGCCCAGATTTATACATTCTTATATAGGACATTGGGTAATGAAGATAAATATACATGTGTAATTTCAATTAAATGTACATGTAAATTATGTTTCAAACAAAGTGTGTAAGGAAGTTTTCATATAATTTTAAAATGTTCTATATCCCTGAGATCAAAGATTGATCAGAAGGTATATTTTGTTTTTGGTCCATCTGTTTGTATTTTTTGGTCCATTTTCTGAATTATGGCAAACATCTTTAATACTGTCTTTCTTCAAATTTAAACCATATTTGGTATGATACTTCACATCAGTTTTTAAATAGGACATATTTTAATAGCTACAATTGGTAATTTTAACTGGAGTTATAGAAGTTTAAGTGTTTATGACCAGAGTTACAGAAGTTTTAAGTGTTTTTTACCAGAGTTATATAAGTCTAGGTGTTTTTTTACCAGAGTTATAGAAGTTGAAGTATTTTTTACAAGAGTTATAGACAGTTGAGTGTTTTTTTTAGTATTATAGAAGTTTTAAGTGTTTTTTACTGGGGTTATAGAAGTTTTAAGTGTTTTTTACCAAGGTTATAAAAGTTTTAAGTGTTTCTTTACTGGGGTTATAGAAGTTTTAAGTGTTTTTTACTGTGGATATAGAAGTTTTAAGTGTTTTTTTACCGGGGTTATAGAAGTTTTAAGTGTTTTTTACTGGGGTTATAGAAGTTTTAAGTGTTTTTACCGGGGTTATAGAAGTTTTAAGTGTTTTTTACCGGGGTTATAGAAGTTTTAAGTGTTTTTTACCAGGGTTATAGAAGTTTTAAGTGTTTATTACCGGGGTTATAGAAGTTTTAAGTGTTTTTTACCGGGGTTATAGAAGTTTTAAGTGTTTTTTACTGGAGTTATAGAAGTTTAAAGGGATAGTTCACCATTTTGACAAGTTTTGTTTAAAATGATTATTATGATTCCCAGAATCTATTTCGAAATTTTTATGTTTTTCTGACAAGAAATAACCGAGGTACAGCCGTTTTATAACAATAAAATTACAGCTGTAGGAAGCGGCCATGTTGTATTTCAAACACTAAAAAAACACAGCGCCCTCTGTTGTTTGTGATGTAGGCTACACCGTTCTTTTCATATACACCACATACGTACATGCTTACAGATTCCGGATCACATTTTATTCCTCAAATTATATTATAATGTTGGGTTTCGAATTTTAAAAAGTCAAGTTAAATGGTAACGAAATAAACATTTTAAAATCCTGATTTTGTTATAAATAATTGTTGATTGGATCTGTTTTGCATGAATTGAAAAAGCCTAGATCTACTCAGAGACGTGTCAGGATTTATTAATATATTTGTGTTTTGATTTCAGTGTAGGGTTGAGGATTCCGAAATAAATGTCTATCATTATCAGGAATGTGTCATATACGCATGCTTGGGGGCTGTGTCTAAAGTCGGTTGGCTTTTGTTATAATAGCTTTGTTTAATGTAAAGAATACGATAACTGCTTATATGACTACTTATCAAAAGTGCATTGTCCAAGTGTCTCTGTCTCTCTCTCTCTCTGTCTGTCTCTCTGTCTGTCTCTCTGTGTGTGTCTCTCTCTCTCTGTCTCTCTCTCTCTCTCTCTCTCTCTCTCTCTCTCTCTCTCTCTCTCTCTCTCTCTCTCTCTCTCTCTCTCTCTCTCTCTGTGTTTGGGGTGAAGCATCCCTTTAAGTGTTTTTTACCAGAGGTTCAGAAGTTTAAGTGTTTTTTACCAGAGTTATAGACGTTTAAGTTTTCTTACTAGGCTGACAGATGTTTAAGTGTTTCACCAATGTTATAGAGGTTTAAGTGTTTTTTACCAGAGTTACAGAAGTTTAAGTGTTTTTTAACAGAGTTATAGAAGTTTAAGTGTTTTTTACCAGATTTATAGAAGTTTAAGTGTTTTTACCAGAGTTATAGAAGTTTAAGTGTTCTTTAACAGAGTTATAGAAGTTTAAGTGTTTTTTACCAGAGTTATAGAAGTTAAAGTGTTTTTACCAGAGTTATAGAAGTTTTAAGTGTTTTTACCAGATTTATAGAAGTTTTTAGTGTTTTTTACCAGAGTTATAGAAGTTTTAAGTGTTTTTAACAGAAGTGTTTTTTACCAGATTTATAGAAATTAAATTTTTTTTTACTAGTTATAGACATTTTAATGTTTTTTGCCAGAGTTATAGAAGTTTAAGTGTTTTCTACCAGATTTATAGAAATTTAATTTTTTTTTACCAGTTATAGACATTTAAATGTTTTTTGCCAGAGTTATAGAAATTTAAGTGTTTTTTTTACCAGAGTTATAGAACTGATGTTACATCTGATAAAAGTGTTGCCATGTTTGTAGGTCCAAAAAATTCAGAGCTTGCTGAGGCGAGAAAACTGGAACAACATTCAGGTGGGATCTGTGGAGGAATTCCAGGGTCAGGAGAGGTTGGTGATCATTGTATCAACAGTAAGGAGTAATCCGGAATATCTGTCATTAGATATGACCTACAAACTGGGATTTCTTAAGAATCCGAAGGTATGCATATCCATAGGGAGCCAGTTGGTAACAAGTCCAGGACTATTTTTAGACCTCTGTTAAAACGGGAGTTCAGTGTTGAAATTTCCCGATGTCATTACAACAATATTAGATATTTTCAGGCCACAAAATAACAGAAATGGTCATAACCCATTTACAGGTTATGCTAAAAGGAATGACCGTAAACTGCAGGTAACGATAGCAATAATGAAGATCTAAAAATGAAATTCATCAAAAAAGAAAAGGAGGTAACATGATTTGTATTTGTTGTAACCTCCACGATTGCTCCTGTGTTATTTTGTGGTCTGTATTTCGTGTGTACATTTTTCATGTACTTCTCAACTCAAAAAATTAGGAAGCATTTTATTAGTTCCCTGTCGGTGAAACATATTTAACTTGTTTTTTAGGTCTGTTGTGAAAAAACTGTTAAGAGTGTTCAATCGTTACTCTTGACGCAGAATGATAGGTCATGATGACATTAATGAAGATGACCTTCTTTTTTTACGTAGACCTTCACCATTGTCCGTGTAATTCAAATACCAGATGTATTGCAGTTCATTTGGGTCATATTGCCTTCAATGGTTTCCTGTTTGTATTTAAACTTGAAATACCATATACAGTACTGACCAATATTAAGCATCCATCCCATCAAATTTTGATTATTCTATATCTTTTATGGTGTATGACACTTGCCATTGAAAAAAGCATAGAAATTATGAATGGAAGGTCATTTCAAAGATCGAGAAATGCCCGCAAGTCTATTCAAGTATTAGTAAAAAGGTTTTGATCAGAGATTTTTAGCTATAGCATGGTGTGTTGTAATATTCTCTATTTTGGGCATTCCTTGTTAAAAGAACTTGAGTGAGAACTTATTTGTGTTGTATGGTGTATATAATTGATTTGTGTGTTGTCGGTGTTGATAGTATTGTTTTTGTGTGTCTGTCTGTCTCCATGTGTGTGTCTGTCTGTCTGTCTCCATGTGTGTGTGTGTGTGTGTGTGTGTGTGTGTGTGTGTGTGTGTGTGTGTGTGTGCGTGTGTGACTGTCTGTCTGTCTCCATTTGTGTGTGTGTGGTTTTTTTTTGTGCTTATTCTTTTGAAATATACAAATAATTAGTACATTGAAAAAATCTTATTTTTCTTTTCAATCAGAGATTCAATGTAACAATAACACGAGCTAAAGCTCTGATGATTGTGGTCGGTGACCCGCGGACATTGTCTTTGGATCCACACTGGAAAGGGTAAGTTTGAGATGCCTGTCATTATGTGAAATGTCTGCAATACGACAAACAGGAAGGGACAAGATTATCTGTGTATTTATTTGTTGTTCTCACACATTGTTGATGATTGTAAGGATTCATTTGGAAAAATCTTGTTCAATACTTGAAATGTTGTAATCCTGGTCCGGCACCATAGTACTCGAGAATTTACTCAAGTGTCAGAATATTCTCAACTTTGACTGCTCAGCCAATCAGAATTCAGGATTAGCCAAAGATGAGTAATATTTCATTCTTAAGTTTATTTTGAGGATTTTCTATTCAGTGAAACTAGGGAACTACTGGTAGAGGTTTTGTCTGCATCAATCTGTCCATCTGTCTGAATAAATTTCTGTGATTTCTCACCATTCATTCAGTAATTGTTTTACAGGTAGGAGTCATGGCAGTGATTGATCAATACTACCCGAATGTTTGTTTAAGAACTTTAAGTGAGCCATAGCATTAGTTTGTCTATGTATGTGCAGTTGTGATAGAATGACGTTCAAAGTTGAAGATTATGTATTTGTCAACATTTTAGGTACCTATATATTTAGGTGCATATATATTCTAGCCTCTCTGTCTATCTTGTGGTTGGTTTTCTCACAGTTTACTTTTCTTTTGAAACAGATATGCCATATTCCATTGACAACTCAGATGAGTTTGATTATGGCCAACATTTGACAGTACTGTATAGTAGTTTAATTTCAAGGGGAGAAAATTTCGCGTTTTTCTGAATGGATCTTATTCACGGTTATTAAATTTCGTGCATGATTGGTTACGAATTGTCTTTCTGATACTTCATAAGTGTAAGGTATTTTATTCATGGGTATTTAATTTCGCGGGATTTTCATTGACCACGAGTATAGCAAAATTAAATCCACCCTGAATAAAAGCAACTATACAGTATTTACCAGAGTTATGGGACTTTAAAATCTTCAGATGAGTTTGATTATGGCCAACATTTGGCAGTATTTACCAGAGTTATGGTCTTAAAAAATTCAGATGAAATTGATTATGACCAACATTTGGCAGTATTTACCAGAGTTATGGGACTTTAAATCTTCAGATGAGTTTGATTATGGCCAACATTTGGAAGTATTTACCAGAGTTATGGTCTTAAAAAATTCAGATGAAATTGATTATGTCCAACATTTGGCAGTATTTACCAGAGTTATGGGACTTTTTAAATCTTCAGATGAGTTTGATTATGACCAACATTTGGCAGTATTTAAGTTATGGGACTTTAAATCTTCAGATGAGTTTGATAATGGCCAACATTTGGCAGTATTTACCAGAATTATGGGACTTTAAAATCTTCAGATGAGTTTGATTATGGCCAACATTTGGCAGTATTTACAAGAGTTATGGGACTTTAAAATCTCCATGGATGATTTAATTCTAATGGCACAGTGTTCCTCTAACTCATCTATTTTTTTTTTTTCTTCTTTCAGCTTCATTGAATACTGTTGTCAAAACAAGGCATACACAGGTGTTGAATTTTCCCCTGAAGAAGAGGAATTGGAAGACATCATAGATAGGCTAAATGCTGTAAACCTCAAGTCAGAAAGCCATACAAGTACGGGTGATTTGTGCTGATTTGTTGGGTTTAACTCATGGTTCGAATAGTGTATAAAAAAAATTGTTTTTTCTCTACTAGTATTTGAAAACTTAATGTCAGTACGAATTCTCACATATAATATGTTTAAATGGGCATTAGCTGTGTTTGCCAAAACAATTATTTTGAATATTTAAGCACAGACAATTCCCTTATTACAAATGAGGCTACAGTGAAACCTGCATATAGGGGCCATCCAAGGAACCAGAAAATATTGACCTTTATGTGCAAGTGACCCTTATACACAGGTTCAGTTTAGTTGGAGTATGCAGTCAAGGGACTTGAAAAAAACTGGCCTCTATAAACAGGTAATCCTAATATAGAGGTGGTCGCTAAAGCAGGTTTTACTGTATAGACATTTCATTGTTAACTAGTATAGTTATATTAAGATTGCAACATAATCATGGGTCCTTTATTGAACTCATCAACCCCTGAAAAACAATGGACTCCTCTGTAAATCAATGATTTAGGTCAGTCCAATTGTTTTTATAGGGGTAAATGAGTTGAATCTCAATACTTCTTAAACCTGGTGATGAGTACAAAATGGTCACAATATTGTGTTAAAGGGAGGTAATTTCGGTTTTTACCCAAGTTAATTCTAGTCCATACCTGCCAGCCTCTGAAACCTTCAGTGAGGGAGATCTCTCCCTCAGCCATGACAGATGAAATTTTGCACTAACGACATTTTCAGCCCAACTATATATGACCTGTACACTATATACATCTACAAAGCACCAATACACGTATATAAATTATTAAATATAGTTTATTTCTTCACTCATTGTTATAATCTATACAAGTTTTTCTTTTTTCTTTTTAAATGCCTCAGAGCCAGGACAGTGCATTTTGATTTCGTTTGGCACAAATAAGAACCATACATTGTAGTACCATTTGCCAATTTTGACCACTGTTTAGTTTGATGTTTTTTGGGGGGTTTTTTTGGCATCAAGAAATGTTCACTATTAGTATTAATGTACTACACGTATTTGGCAACAGGTACCGGGGCTAACTTAGAAAAATCGGGATATCTAGGTTATTTTGAAAATAACAAACACTGACATTTTAAATTCTGTGTTAGGCTTTATATGTCATGGTAGAGTTGAAATCTGAAACGGTGTTTAAGAGAATATGAGATAACTATTAACAACATAAGCAGCCCAATGTTGGCAGTTTTTTGTTGAAGGCATCAGCATGTGGCGGAAATTTCCAAGTTGAAAATCTAATTACAGGATTAGCAGGAGTTGATTACACCCCTTTGATGGTGATTTGGCATTGTTAGAGAAGAATTTCCACAAAGTGTTAAGAGCCCCAGGTTTTGTACCATAGCAAACAAGTTTTAATCCACAGTCATAGGTCAACTTCAGCTTCGTTCGATCAGATCATAATATGTTCATCAATATGCTGCTACAATCGTAAACAAAATTCAAAACAGCGATAAAGTGACATCGACAAAATATAAGGCCACTGGAACTTGGCTCCGCAGCAAACAGAGAGTGGCTTTGAGTAATACCTTAATGTGAGATCTATGACAGACAATAATGAAAAAAAATCCTATGAAATACAAATGTGAATCATTGCAGGTTCAAATATATACGAATGCGGGAGATTTTTTATTCCTGGAACGGAGCGGCAAGTGGGAGATTTCGGAATTTCGATGTTTGTGTGGGCAACTCCCATACACAATGTGAGGGTTGGCAGGTATGATACTACTCATACCAGAACAGATTTTGTTTTGTTCACTTTACCAACAAGCGGTTTAAAAATTGAATAAACCCACCTTGTTACAGTAACAGTAGAAAGTTTGAAGTTGTAAAAATTGAGACCTCATTTCTAGTTGGAATAGAATTGTGATGCTATAAATCATAAGACCTCCCTGTTACAGTAACAGTAGAAAGTGTGATGCTCTAACTATCGAGACCTCCCTGACACAGAGCATTATAGTATGTTGCGAACCCTCAGTACAAAAGTGTATGGCCTTACCATAGGTCTGATTTTGTGACATTTTATCTACAGGTGGTGTTGCTTGTTAATTATAAAACTCTTGCAAGAAGATGTCTTGAAGTGGTATTTTTGATGCTGTAGAAGTGTTTTGGAGTTGTTTCAGGTAATTGAGATCTTTTTATTCTGTTACAGGTGTAACAGAATCCAGATATTCCGATGACTACAGTGACTTCAGTGATGAAGATGACAGCTTATTAGATGAAGCCATAGTTAATACCAGCAAGATGGATGAAAAGCCGTGGAGAAGGGACATATAATTATAGACATTGAAATAAATCTACAGCAGCACACATGTGACCATATTCTTTTGGCAGCATCTGTAAAGCGACTGCAGAGTACATGTTTTATGTGTTAGTCTGTGGAGCATTTTAATCTCATGGTTGAATGAGAAATTGATATAATTCAGTTTTATCTTTTCCTCTATGAAATTGATTTTAGAGCCATATAATGATTTTTTAACAATATACATTCATTAATTTTTGGAAAATGAATTTTTACCCGTTTTTTTATTAGTCATAATTGACACATTTGTACGGGAGAAATTGTGCTGGTCACATGAAGAAACTTAGGAAATTTGTCTTTTTGTCAAATTTTACTCCCCTTTCCCCTCAAAACATAAAATACATATCTTTAAGGAGTTCCTTCTCCAACTAAACATGTCCATTTTCCAGTAAGATTTTTTTTTTTCAATTTGTACAGATTTTTCTGTGTGAGTTGATGTAGCAGCACCAACTTTCACATAATATAAGTTAACTGTGCCAAAAAATATTGAAAGAAAAAAAAGATGGGGGTGTCTTGAGATTTTTTTTTGTTAGTAACTTGACAACCAGTAATTCTTTAGGAATCTATGGAAATATATATAAGCACCCATTGATGCAACAATTTCCTCTTGAAAAACCTAAAGAGGATATCTTCAATTTTCTTCACGACAATATTGTACATCAAAGAGCGTGAGAAAAAATGTTTGGGAAATGTCTGACATAAGTGGACCAAGCATAAGCCCAAATAGTTTAAATCCAATGAATATAAATAAAGAATGACAAATGTAGGTACATATTTTACAAAAAAAAATCAGTTAAAAATCATGTCATATTTGAGCATCTTTTTTGGATTATGTAAATAACGATCAAGAAGTGTCTTGCCGTCATATGTTTTCGACAATATGTCGAATTCAATGATTTCATTACCTACATCTCCGTTAACATCGAATCATTTGGAAGGGTCCTTAAATCATTGAAAATGCATGAAGTCGTCGGGGTATATTACTGGCTGTTTGTAGTCAGATTTATGTAATACCAAAGAGTCTGTGAGAGTTTATAGTCATTTGTAGATGACTGTCTGCTCTTTTATGAGTAGATATTTTTTTACTTGTATGTGTAGTCGGTCTGTATTTGATGCAGTAACCTTAGCACCAAAACTATTGTTATTGGGGTTGAAAATTATCTAATCTCATATTGGCCCTGTTGGTTCGGCTGACGCTTAATAGGTTAATTCCTGAGGCTAAAGAATAGGGCCAATATGGATTTAATAGCTAATTATCAAACTGTTTATTGATTAACTACAAAGTAAGGACACTTTGTTTCTTTTTCTCTATAAGTATCGTATAAAACCATATTTTTTCCCCAAAAATTACAAAGTAATTTTCAGTTCAACTTCAATACAATTTTCACCATTAACCATTTATGTTTTTAAGTCTCTGTGTTTTTGTTTTGTTATGAATTTCCATTGGTTTGTTTTATTGTATTCTTACGATTTGCAGGTTACAGAGTTTTAATGTCTCCTTTTAGCATGTGTAAATAGGTAATTGTAATAACATTTCAACATTATGAGCAAATACACAATTGAAACTGTATTTGTAACTATATATTTGTAACTTTATGGCTATACGTTTCATCATCAACATTGCTTGAGAAATGAGTCTCCATGAATAATCTGATAAGATGTGGTTTTATATGAAATATATAGAAAAAAATAGAAACTTTGTCACCCTTCTGTATATAGAGAGTCAAAATCAAATCTGTAACTTCTTGTGTATCTGTCTGATGTTCATCACTTCATATTCATGATTGTGTACACGTATGATCTGTTTCGGCAATTTTTCCTTCGCTAGTGAGGTTACAGTTTCTCAAGTTCAACATAAGCATGGTACAGACATTTTTGCACGTTTTCTCATAGCGACCGCCCTCGGCCAATATTTTACTTGAAATGCCAACTTTTATTTGCATTGGCCAAGACAGTTAAGGATATTGCATGGGCCATTTTGTGCATGACATATGGCGTCATAAAAATAGTTTATTAGCTATCTCCATAACATTTGACAGACAATACAAACCCATACAATTGCTTAGAGAACATTTTAAACTTACTCATTTGCCTCCCATCCCCCTTCTAAATGAATTTTTTTTTTCATGCACTCATGAAAATGATGCCTTGAAGTTTATAGGGAACTAAATAAGTAAGCAGGGAACTAAATAAGTAAGTAGGGGACTAAATAAGTAGGGAACTGAATAAGTAGGGAACTAAATAAGTAAAAAGAAAAACTGTAAAAAAATATTATCACTCATTATGAATGCCACTTTAGAAACTTGGATTATCTTACTGAAGATAGAAATAAAATGAAAAAAAAAACATCCATCACTCCTGATTAAAATGTCACTTAGAAAACTTGGACAATGATTTAGTGTAAATCTATGTGGCACAAATAGAAAAATAAACTCAAAGAGTGTTGTAAAAACAAAATAAACAACAACAAAAATGAGACAATTGAAAGTAATAGGTTTTGGTATTGCACAGTCTAGTATGCAGACAGATTAGTTCACAAACAAACTAGTACCCATACAAAGTACTGGTAATACACAGATAATTTAGTACACAGGCAAATTAGTGGACAGGTAAATTAGCACTAACACAAATTACTACATAGACATTCTAGTACACAGGCAAGTTAGTAGACAGGTAAATTAGCACTAACACAAATTACTACATAGACATTCTAGTACACAGGCAAGTTAGTAGACAGGTAAATTAGCACTAAAACAAATCACTACAGCAAATTAGTAGTAGACAGATAAATTAGCACTAAAACAAATCACTACAGCAAATTAGTAGACAGGTAAATTAGCACTAAAACAAATCACTACAGCAAATTAGTAGACAGATAAATTAGCACTAAAACAAATCACTACAGCAAATTAGTAGACAGATAAATTAGCACTTAAATATATTACTACACAGACAATCTAGTACACAGGCAAATTAGTAGACGGGTAAATCAGCACTAAAACATAACATTACACAGACAATCTAGTACAGTGGAATCTGTCTTGAAAGACCACCATCATAAAAGACCACCTGTCTTTTAAGACCACATTCTGAAAACCACTTGATTAAATAATCCTTTAATTAAAACCTCTTTTGAGAGACCACCTGTCTTGAGAGACCACATTTCAGTGGCAGATGGGGTGATCTCTCAAGACAGGAGCCACTGCACTCGGGCAAATTAGTACACAGGCAAATTAGTACACAGGCAAATTAGTACACAGGCAAATTAGTACACAGGCAAATTAGTACACGGGCAAATTAGTACCCATACAAGTTACTTCTCATATTTAATAACCATTCAGTATACATTAATACATTTTCGTTTATTGTTGTTCAACTTTAATTAGTAATTGTACACATTGTATATGTGCATCTTTGTTTTTTTTATGTCACGAAGTTGTGTATAGCTTGAGTAATACATGTACCAAAATTTACCAGTCATGGCTAACTCTGTGCAATATGGCGTGAGGTCTGCTTCGGTTGTTGTTTTTTTTTCTCCACTTAAACTTTTAACCCTTTTCATCCCCGAGTTTTTGAGTGGTATATTCTTTTCTATAGTTTAAGACCAGTCTATTGCGGTCTATAGGGATGAAAGGGTTAACTTTCATTAATGTCATTTTGTAATTTAAATTTGTCACAAATTCTTGCTGGGCCAACCTGCTTAAAGTGTATTACTCAAGTCTGAGAATCTTGGACAACGTCGGCTAATCCTAAAATCTGATTGGCTGATCAAGGAAAGTTGAGACAGTGGGCCAGGCCATTAATCTCATCCATTCGGAATGTATTGACCCATAGATGTATGTACAGTGGAACATAGCTATTAAAACCACCTAACTGACTGACTGACTCAAAGTGGTCTGATTTGTGAGGTGTCTCTTAAGTGAGGTTCTGTCTTTATTTGATAATTATCAAGAGACTGAAAACGTGTGGTCTGAAGTGCGAGGTGGTCTGTAGGCAGTGTTCCACTGTATTTTATTTTTATAAGATTATACCCGATTGTTGCAAACTACATACATATTTATTGACTCATTTGAATGATGAAGGCATTCCACAATCCTACGACATTCACTTAAAAGTGTGAATTCTATTTTTATACTACAAGAGAATTACTTCCCGGCGGCTGTGTTAATGAATTCGTATCAATACATTTACGATATTTGTAACATTTGGATTAAAAAATCAATCAAATATTTACTGTACATAATATTCCCATCAAAATTAGTTCTCAATCTTTGATTTTGTTCTTGTCCAGGATTAAGGTATTAGAAAGCAACATATTATGGGGCACTATTTATTATTTTGATGAAATTTCTTTAGACTACCAAATTCTGAATCTTTCAGGTGGACTTATTTTATATAAGAATGGAGGAGCCCGAAAACTACTTCTTCAGGTTTTTTTTTCATATATATATATATATATATATATGATTATATAATAAAATGTAGAATGAAAAGAGTGTGCCCCCGCCCCCCCCCCCAGATGTACATGTATAAAGGTAAAGTAAACAGATAAACAGTAATCTTAAGGAAATGGGCAAGTTTACACAGTCGTTATACGGCGTACATGTGCTTGGAGTAAGGACAAGCAATGATAAAAGAAAAAACCCAGTCTAGATAAAGAGTTAGTAGTGGTTACCAAGCTAGGTGGTGATTTTATTCAGCTGGATATATAAAAAGCAATACCTTTGGGAATTACCATAATATAATTGTTATTGACAATTGGTGACCTTTACATGTACAAGGACCAGTCTGCACTAAATTTAATTGCACTTCATGTTTTTTCAGTGAATTATCTAGTAATAATTTGCACCAAACATTATGTGGCACATTGCAATGAGTCGGGACATAAATTCGAAACTTTGTATTCACTTCATTCAGGTAAATTTTGTTTCTTTTTTATTACTCAGGTAGGCACACATTTTATCAGGAAATTTGGGGACTAAAGTGAAAAATACGAACGGAGTATTTACAATATTGCAATTGTGCCGAGCTTTGTGAGAATGATTTTCCCTCATTAATCTATAAATAGAATTGCATGATATGATAATTACAGGTCATCATTTCTATTTTGAATGTAGGCACACAGGTAAAAATATCATCAACATGTATACTTTGTAAAACGGAGTGTATTGTGCATGGAAGAAAGTAGGAATCCTCATATACTTGGTGTTTTGTTTCATCTCACTGGAATACTTTCCGAAAATTGAATTCCCAGTTAAAGGAATACAGGCTATCATTTTGATATATATACATGTATATATATATATATATATATATATATATACATATATCACATGATTAGAAAAATGAAAAGATATATTGCCATAGAACTTTTTAACACATGCATATATTGCACAGATTTAATGAAATATGCCAACAATTGACATTCCTTACATCCTTGAAAGAATATCCAATGTTCCCTTGGCCATTGTTCATAATATATTTCTTTTCACAAATTACAACATTAGAACAAGTTCTTTCTGAAACCGGAGATGCTTTTATGACATTTTATTTGTATACAAAATCAATTATTTGAAATTTTTAATACAAACAACAATTCCATTTTAACAGCTTGTATATATACACCTTTAAATGTTATTGCTTTTAAATTGTTGTGGATGTAAGATTTCAGATTGATATAATTACGAATAACAGATTTAGTGACATTTGCTTTTTGTTATTGTTGGTTTTTTGGGGTTTTTTTTTTTTTTGGATGGGGGGGGCTTGTATGTGTATCTGTGACTGTGTTCCCTCCCCAATGTCTTCATTTACCATGTTTGCATATATGAGGGGGTCTATTTTTACACTTTTACAAGCCCATGCAGGATATGGCTCCGGAATTTCTTTTTTAGGTTGAAGCAGAATTTTCATTGGTGTTTCAATGAATTTTTTTGTTTTGAAATAAAAAAAATTGTTGGTGTGATGTCTAATGCTTACGATGCACTGAATATTGCATAAAAGTTACTATTTTTCTTTTCTTTTTTTTTTGGGGGGGGGGGGGTTAATTTACATTTTTTTTTTCTGGCTCTTATATGCCAATTTTTTATTACATAAGATTTGGTTTTGTGAAAAACCAAATTAAACTCTGCTTTGATTGGAACAGGTCAGTCCATTTTGCTGACTGTAAAATAGAACTTTCTCAAGTTTAATTATTCATTTTATTTTCACAAGTCACATTCTTTACTAATTTTATAGAAATCGGTTACCACAGCCCACTTTTTTGGTCACCTAATCTCTCGGGTGAACAGTTTGTTACACACTAAATTTTAGTCTTGTTGATATAATCACAATGGCGATTTTGTTTTCCTCAGTAAATATAAATATACAAAATTATTGTTGTTTGTGTTTGTTTGTTTTTGTTTTTTTTATAACTCACATCTATGATCGTTAAGTGGGGCTTACGTTATTGTCCCAGTGTTTGGTAAAAGGGGCATTAACTGTGTTTATCAATAGAGATATTTCATTTTTTCCCCACTTTTTTCTACTTGTACTTGATTTACAATAACAAAATGAGAGCTACATGTATACACAGGCATAAAAAATTCTTATATTCCAATATACATGTATTATATGAAAATAAGGTCAGGTCCAGTGTGGTATTCATATACAAATAGTAAGGTTGAGTTAATCATTTGCAATTGATAAAGTGCCAAACCTGAGTTTCTCAAGCAATTTTCACAAAATGTAAAGGAATTTAAGAATTTTCATGCCTGTGTATACCAGTTATCTCTTTTTTTTTTGGTTATTGTATATCAATCTAAGTAACTGAAAAGGAAAAACAAAATTTTGAAGGAAAAAAAAACTGCAGTTAATGCCCCTTTAAGAAGATTGGAGGAGGTCAGGTTTACCTGCCTCTTATGCTCATATCAACTAAACATACATGGCATATATAAACATCTTACGATTTTGAGCACATAAAGTAAAACCTGCTTTAGCGACTACCTGTGTAAAAAGTAATCATTTGTGTACAAATCAACTTCTATATAGAGACCACCTCCCTATAAAGACTGGACTTCTTGTGTTCCTAAGAAGGTCGTTGTATAAATTTCACTGTACTTTTCTGCCGGAGCTACCAAAGTTATAGTTACTTCATCATTAATTTTGTTGGATGAACTTGGTCACGTGATCACAATTCTGAATGTCCACATGTGCATCAAAGGTGTAAAATAGATGGAGTTCTTGGCAATTGTACACGGTTCATGAACCCAAGACCTGTTTTACGAAAGGTCCCAAGTTCTAGACAATACTTAAATCCATTTTAAAAAAGAATTAGGAATTTGGACTTACCCTATAAGTGGAATTTTTAGCGAGCTGCAAATTGAGCATTTTGTCCTTTAAAATGATATATTATTTTACCAAAAAAGTAATTTTAGCCATTTGATGAATCCAAGCAAAACATAATTATTTATGAAATTTGTTTGTATCAGTCTAGACATCATAATTTATTTACACAGCATAGATTATAGCAGAGCGCTTCATTCAGCGTGTTCACAACAGTAAATCGTATAGATTATTTATACATGAAAGAATTGTTAGCGATATTAATTTTAGCGATCCCATTCAACCTCGCTAATAATGCCAAAATTTAATCTAATCCTCTCTAAAAATGTCTGCTTATACAGTATGACCAAATCGAGTCCTGTCTTTATGAGCGGTGTATAGAACTATATGATGTTTGTGTATGTTATAAAGGTAACTTCACATAACGATAGAACATGACGACATCAGTTGACCATGACCTTTTTTACCTTGACCTTTTTGTTTAACTTGAAATTCAAATTCCAAATTCCAGATGTATTACTTCACAATTCAGCAATACAACATTTAGTGGTTTGGTGTTTGTAAATTATAACAATAAGATATAATCCGTTATTTAGAGGATGTTCACAGTTTTTCTGGTGAGAATTTCTGGTTGATGTTGGTACTCAGTTACATTATGGTTTATAAAGTACCACAGATTGTCGGACAAGGTCAAAATATAAGTTGGACATAAATTTTAGTTTTGTTGATTAATTTAAAAAAAAGAGTTGAACATAGCTGTACTGACAAATAACTAAGAAGCCTTGGGGCATTTTTCAGCATGATGTATCCAAGACACTACAGTCAAACCCAATGATATAGAACCCCATAACATTGAAATCCCACATTTTGATTCCCTGTCTGAACTTCTTTATTACAAATATAACCCCTGTTATTTTGAATACCCTGTTTATTCTTTTAGAAGGTGAAGAATCAAAGTTGATATAGTAATTCTTTCTCCCCGTTATCCCCTTGGATTTCAATATAGCCAAGTATGATAATCAGGTATGACTATAAAAAAGTTGATATAGTAATTCTTTCTCCCTGTGTATCATAAGCAGGTATGACTATAAACACGTAAACAAGTTGATATAGTAATTCTTTCTCCCCATGTATCATAATCAGGTATGACTATATAAACAAGTTGATATAGTAATTCTTTCTCCCCGTGTATCATAATCAGGTATGACTATAAACAAGTTGATATGGTTTTTTTTTTTCACCCTATGTATCATTATCAGGGATCCATTATAACTTAAAAAAACAATGCAGTACCAGTGATTTCTTTTCAGATAGCATAAATATTTCATGATATTAAATAACAAGCGTAAATAGAATTTTATGAAAAAGCATCTTGAAACATTGTGATCACAGAATTATAACTTTTGAATTAGTTCGGTAGGATAACTGTGTCAATTTCATGTACTACACCATTGATAACACTGATATCTCGATTCACAATGGTTGTATTCCCAGAATTCAATGTTACATTTCCACCTGAAAATGAAAAAAAAAATTCAAAAATAGATTAGTTTTTCTCACACTTTGGACTGGTATCCACTTTATTGTAGCCCAAAACCCTGTAATTCAACTGGAAAATCCACTTATTTGTAACCTTAAAGGCTGCAATTCAACTGAAAACTTAAAGCCTGTAATTCAACTGGAAAGTCCACTTGTTTGTCACTTTAAAGCCTTTAGTTCAATTGCAAAATCCACTTATTTGTAACCCAAAAACCTGTAATTCAACTGGAAAATCCACTTATTTGTATCCTTAAAGCCTGTAATTGAATTGGGGAAAGTCACTTATTTGTTACCTAAAACCCTGTAATTCAACTGGAAAATCCACGAATTTTTAACCTTAAAGCCTTAATTCAACTGGAAAATACACTAACTTGTAGTCTTAAAGCCTGTAATTCAACTGGAAAATCTACTTATTTGTAACCTTAAAACTTGTAATTCAACTGGAAAATCCAGTTATTTGTAACATTAAAGCCTTTAATTCAATTGGGAAATTCACTTGTTTGTAACCTAAAACCCTATAATTGGACTGGAACCACTTATTTGAAACCTAAAACACTTAAATTCATTTGGAAAATCCATATTTGAAACCTAAAACCCTGTAATTCAACTGGAAAATCCACTTATTTGTAACTTTAAAGCCTGTAATTGGACTGGAAAATCCACTTATTCGGGACCAAAAAGCCTAAAATTGGACTGGAAAATCAACATTAAAGCCTGGCTTATGTGACTTATTTGTATCATAAAACCCCATAATTCAACTTCTGAAATACGGATTATATATATATATATATATATATATATATATATATATATATATATATATATATATATATATATATATGCAACTTTAATAAGAAATACTTAGTAGATAAAACATCTTCGACATTAAGCTTCAATTTCGCCCCAGTCAAACTGCATCCCAAATGAAGATGCACTGGGCCAGTGGGATGCAAGGCACATTATTTTGTCTAAACATTTTATGATAGAAGAAGGAAAAAGGAAAATTTTGTGATTTAAATGAAAGACATACAGTAAGAATCAATGTACTGTATAGGTTTGATGATATTCTCCTGAATATAGATTTAATCATAGCTTACCTATCTTGAAAATGATTTGCTGTACTTACCATTAGCATTTATAGATATCTGACTTCCACTCTGAGTGGTGACTTTCCTTACCACCAACAAACCCTCGCTGTAAAACGTCCCAGCCACTAAATGTCCGTTTACCATCGCTGCAGAAATG
The DNA here is from genome assembly GCA_030159075.1 of Atrina japonica. Lineage (NCBI taxonomy): Eukaryota > Metazoa > Mollusca > Bivalvia > Pterioida > Pinnidae > Atrina > Atrina japonica. The sequence continues at coordinate 540,371 of BROG01000395.1, read as the reverse complement.
GTGAATCATCATTAGAATATATCCGTTTATAAATGCTAAGAGTACAAAGAATTTTAAAATGAATATTTTGTTGATTTTTCTTTCTTTTTAAAGTTTACATGTACATGATTATCTCCCCTAACTGATATAAGTTGAGTTAGATTATTTTTTTTTTTCCAGTTGAAACTTGTGAAATTTAATATTTGTAAAATTCAAATGAAATTAAGTTAAATTAGATTCATCCAAAACAAAGGACTTAGAGAATGTTACCAGTCACCTAAGTTTAAAGTTTAAACTTATTTATTTTACAACGATTAACATACAAGTTTAAACAACTTATAATATAAACAATATAAATGTCTCTCGTTGGCTCTAATGTTGGCGTTAGTGGGTGCTTGCTGTGGGAGAAAACCCACATGTCCAACCTGGCGTCCGCCATACCATTTCACATACTCCCCTGTCCAATCCCAGGATCAAACCCGGGTTGCATTGGTGAGAAACAAGTGTGCTAACCAGACACCCTTAGTCTGTTGTAAATCAGTAAAACCCCTCACCCAGGGGTAAAAATTAATTGTCCAATTCACATAAGATGGCAGGGCGGAGTAACCTTTTGATTATCATACGGATGATTCTACTCATTTTTCATTACGACAAGCTGCACGGGAAAAACGTTTTATTCCTCTCTGGATACTCTCTTGTGTACGGTGAAAAGAAGGAATGATTACTCTAGTCAGTGTAATTTTAATGTTATGATTGATTACCTAAAATTTAAATGTGTCCAGTTCAAGAAAGGGTTCACAAGACTCCACCCCACCAGTTATATGGATTTTACTAATTCAAGCACCTACATTTGTATGACTGTGTTTTATGACTATTATAATTATATACCCAATTTGATTAATAGTTGTCTTGGCATAAAAAAAAAACTTGTATTCAAAATACAAAAAAAAATTCTTTCTAATGCAATTATTTTTCAGAAGTAAGCCAAGAATAAAAAAAAAAAACCAGACAGAAATATTTGAAAAAATGAACCTCAGTGTGATTTTTCCAATTTGACTTATATGAGCAGCCGGCCTCTTGGTCGTGAGTTCGAGTCCAACCTGCAGCAGGTTGGTTTCCTGTCTGTCGGATGAGACAGTAAAAACCGACGTCCCCTGTCACAGTAGGTGTCGGCATGTTAAAGAACCCTCACTGCTCAATAGCCATAAGTGCCGAGCATAGGCCAAAATTTGAAGCCCTTCACCGGCATTTGATGACATCTCCATACGAGTGAAATATTCTTGTGGGACATTAAACAACAATAAACAAACAAAATAAACAAACAAACTTATATGAGTACAGCCAAATAATGATTTGTAAATTTAGATGCTGTCTGATCAATGCTAATAAAGGATTTGAAAAGGACACTAAATCTGTTCCATTTCTACTAAACAATTTAAATGCTTTAAACCTTACATATAATAATGGACTGGCTTAAACAATAGAAAAGATACATGTACTTATCAGTAAAGGGGCTAACTCATCTTTCTCTAATAAAGAATGGATTCTTCTCAATATCAATATACAGGCTAGTCCAAAATTTTCCTTTTCGGGGTGAAAAGTTTCCATCAAATCACGTGCAATTTGTTTACCATAAATTTAACCCTTTCACCCCCAGTATATTAATAGTATGCACTGTTTTGTTGTATTAGACCAGTTCATTATGGTCAGAGGGATGAAAGGGTTATGATAATATGAATGCATTTTATGGTAGGCCTTTATATTAAAACTTTGTATAATTTTCAAAACTCATGTTTTCAAGATAGCTAATTGTTAGAACCAGAGAACAGTTGTCTTTGTTGACATAAAGTTTATATAAAATTTTTATCATAATTACCTTTCAGTTGTACTGGATCATTTAACAATGAAGAAAATATTCCTGGTGGTAATTTAGAAAATGCTGCATTGTTCGGAAGAAAGACAGTGAAATTTCCACCTGTAAAAATACACCTTTGAAAGTGAAAGTTTGCCATTTTATTAAGTTATTTATTTTTATATTCTGACAGCAGAAAATTATTATATGGAATTGATTTTTTTAAATTTCTCAAATGAAAATTATTAATCATGATCCAAACAAATTTGCATATCCTATTATGATTATTTCAGGATCTGATTGACATTTAAGAGTTAGTCCATCGGAAAACCATGCAAAAAAGTTCCGAAGACACTTTCAGCAACTGGCAAACTCATACATTCTAAATGAAACATACTTAGATCACAATAATTCAACTTCCATGTAAAAAAATTTTATCACTGAAAATTATTAAAATTTTCTATCTTAAGACATTTCTGACAACAAAACTGACAAATTATCCTCATTTTAAGCAAATTTGCTGTTTGTGTACATTTATTAATGAGCCACTGAATACACTTTTCACATTAAATCTAAAAACAAAATCACTAAATCATCAAAATGAGTCCAAATCATAGGTCAATATTTATGAACATTTTCAGATCACAAAATAACGCAGGAGTGATCGTTGAGGTTAAATGGGGATTATGACAAATACGAATCCCTTTTTTCGTTCTCCGTGATATTTGTAATAAAAATACAATACAATGTAATGTATAGAATTTGCTTGTATATATATTTTGGGTTTAAATAAATAATTATTGTGACCTATGGGTTACAGTAATTCCTTTTAGCATAACCTCTAAATGGGTTAAGATGATTTTTTTATTTTTGTGGCCTGATTTTCAATACAGGACCAGATTAGATATGAAAAACAAATGACTTCAAACCAACTCTGGAGAAAGTTAAATATCACCCTAAATTTCTTGTTCAAATTTTACCTGTGATAGTGTTTAATATATTTGCTTTCGAGGCAGCGAGTACAAATGTAGAGAACCTGTCTGTTATAAGAATGAATTCAGAAGCACTGCCGACTGGTAACTGATGAAGAAGACGATCTATTATTTGTATCATCCCTGTACCTCCATTCTGATCACCCAAAATAATTTTTGCTCCAGATATTGTCTGCAAAGTATACTTTTCCTGAAACAAAAATGTCAATCTTTTTTACAAGAAAATTCATGTCTTGCTAGATTTTTATGCATAAGCTGCCATTTTTATTATCAAAAACAAGAGTCATAATTTCCTGAAATTCTATTACATTTCTTACCGTGGAATTTGTATAAATATTTGCTCTCAGTGGGTAGTTGGTATTCGATCTCAGAATTAATTCATTTTGAAGTTGACTTGTCCGAACTGCACCATGTACCAGATGATATAGAAGCACATTTTTTAATTCCTCTTTATTTTTTCGCAGGGTTTCTATGATACTACGTGCATGATCTAATGCACTCTTTGATGGTAAAAATAATGTCTTATTTGTATCTGTAATAAAAAAAAAACAAAAATATTTTTAAAAAATATATCACATTTATAAATACAGTAGAATCAGATAATTTTGTGGCGTTAAAATTTAGGTTTTTTTTAAAAGAAAACAAATTCACTGACATTAAATTTCAATGAAATGAAAAAAAAAAATGCTTGTCAAGGATCCAATGTAAAATTTTGTCATGGTTTTAATTTTGTTGTTAAAAGAAAACAACAAAACTTGAACCTGTGCAACTATACAACTGATATTACATGTACATACATGTACAGAAAAACTAAATAACTTGGCCCGGGGGGTGGGGGGGGGGTGGAAAGAACCCTTTCTTGACCTGGCTGCATTTAAATGATAAATATTAAAGCATAACATTAAAATTACACTGACTAGGTAATAATTCCTTCTTGTCACCATACATAAGATAGTAGCTAGTGAGTTATAAGACAGAATAAGACAGAATTATCCAATGATAATCAAAAGGTTACTCCGCCCTGCCATCTTATGTGAATCGGAGGATATATTTTTACTTAGGTGTTTGTGACATTGACCTTTAACCCCATTACCTTAAAACTATGTCACAATGATCCAATGATAATTCCTTACAACTTTCTCATCAACTTGTATCTTTGTATACAAAAAATCAATCAGTTAAAGGTTCACTTGAATAAAACCATACTCTATATCATTTGAATAAAACCATACTCTATATCATTTGAAGCTGAAGGCTTGTTTCTCAACAGATATCAATTTCATCTGCAAACTTTGTAAATACAGTGGAACCGGTCTTGAGAGACCACTGTCATGTCAGTCCACTTGTTTTGAAATACCATATTAAGAATATATCTTGATTAAACAATTCTTTCATTATTACCTCTCTTGAAGGATAACTTGTCTTGAGAGACCATATTTCCATGACAGATGGGATGGTCTTTCAAAACATGTTCCACTGTATTGACTTAACCATAATGTATGCCAAATCTGAATGATATCTGATCATTGGTTCATGAGTTCATTGACACTTTTTGGTTCCTTGTATACAGAGCCTCTATGAATACTAGACAATTTACCTTTACAAACTTGAAGCAGCTTCACATAGGGATCTTTCCTACAGAGTTTGGTTGAAATCGGCCAACTGGTTTTTCGTAAGAAGTAAAACAAGGGTGTATGTTGAAAACATATTATCTATATGCCTGTGACCTTGACTTTTGACCCATGACCTTGAAACATTATACAAAAAGTCAATCAGTTTTGAGTTGTTAAGCTATTTGCATAAAACCATACCCTTTGCCACCGCTAGAGGCTTGTTTATGAGCAGACTTCATTTTTTTTGTCAGATGTTTTAAATATTGACTTAACAATTATGTACACCAAGTTTAAAGGAAATCTGGTCCTTGCTTCATAAGAAGATTTTAAAGATGAAAATTTTTACCCTTTTGGAGCCCCTATGGGTACTAAACCTTTTTTGCTCACAAACTTGAAACCCCTTCCTATGTCAGCAAGATACCTGCAAAATTTGGTTAAGATCTTTTCAGTGGTTCTTGAGAAGTTGTTTAAATGGAAAAGTTAATGGATTGGGCTGGGTGATCTAATTATATTAGATGTAGACAGCTTATTGAAGACCATCGTCCTAAAACCACGGTCAAGAATTCCCATGCTCTTTCCGTGGTATTACAACAATGATTGAAGACAGGAAATCAAACAATTTTATATGAAATTTATTTGCTGTATATGGCTGTAATTGTCAATCTTTAAGACTTTACTTTAATTAGTAAAACTTCCAAAAATATACATATAGGCTATACATGTATGCCAAGTTTGAACAAAGTGAGAGTAGATATTTTTACTCTAAAGATGAGACAACAAAATGGAAATTATAGGAACCACCTAAATTGTTTATATGTAAAGAGAAAATAATTTTATGGATGAAAATTAATATCAGGTAAAATTTTATTTTAAATTGTTTGATATTACTTTTACAAGGGTGATCAAGGCAATGGGGATGATTGACTGAAAACTATATATAGTGAAGATTAATCAAATCTACCCCTACCTTGGGAGTATGACAAAGGAATCTTAATCCGAGGGTAAGATTCTTGAATGACAAACAAAAGGCTTAACGAGGGTTTGTCATTTAAGAATTTTATCCCGAGGACTTCTTTTGTCATATCCTTAAGATAGAGGTTGATCATTTTTCTCCCATGTCTTAGATATATGTCTTGTAGATTTAAGCATGGTCTATATGTCTATGTAGATCTACGCAGATCTATGCAAGTCTGACATAACTATGTAATACATTCCAGAAGCCACAGACATTCTACGTCATAAATTGTATTGTGACGTCTAAACAGGTGTAGCTTGTCAACACCCTAGGGTTTGACAAGGAAATCATTCCCCATAAAAAAGAAAGAAAAATCTGTGAACCATGGGAGAAAAAAAATTCTGAAGATAACTGATAATTAAAGGGGCATTAGTGGTGATTTTTTTTAAAAAAATGTCTTTCCTTCTTTACCCAGCAGAATGTACAATAACAAACAAGAGCATCACAAACATAATACAATGTACCCCCATCTTAAATAAATTTTAAAATAAAACGGTTTCTTAATGATGGAAATGTTAGTACATGTATGTGTTATAGATCTTTTTACAAATGTAAGTTTGCTACAGTGACCTTGACCTGTGGGGTATGACCTTGAGTCAGAGTCATGAAACACTGTCTCATTGGGAACAACTGTTGTGTAATGTTTGAAATGAAACATTTGAGCAAGAACATTGAAAACCAACGAAGGGACATAACTCCAATGTGGCGGGATGTTGAGAAATGACAACAAAACCTATGATACGGTATATGTTAAATATTATAGACCCTTTAGCAGTAACTGCAGTCCTGTGACTTTGCTAGTCTTCCGGTTGGCAAAGTGATACAGATACAGATACAAAAACATAGACGTCGTTATAGTAATTGATTGTTTCTTGATGTCATTTTCCGGGAATCTGTATCATTTTGCCGACAGCAAGACTGGCAAAGTCACTGGTCCGCAGTTACTGCTAAAGGGTCTATTGCTTTTTGTGATACCATACCAAATTTGAAAGGAATTAAATGAAAAATAAAAAAGTTCTTGCATTTTCTACATAATGTCCTTTTTTGACAATCGAAGGGCTATTACTCTCGTGAAAATTAATGCAGCATCTTCATTTTACGATATGCACATCTTAATTCATATGATACCTATCACACATGCCGAATCACAAAATATTTGGGTGAAAACTGTGAGACTAGTTGCACCCACAAGAAAATTGAACACAAGAAACCAGAAACTAGGCCACGTAGGGCCATATCTCAAATTCTGCGGAAAGTTGAAAAAACGACAACAAACCCTTTAATATATGTTAAACATTATTGCTTCTTGTGATACCATACCAAAATTGAAAGGAATTAAATGAAAAATAAAAAATTTGCATTTTGTACATAATGCCTATATTTAGCAATAAAAGGGGCATAACTCCGCCAAATATAGTTGAAATTTCACGATTTATGAAGTGGTCAGAACGGTTCATGCATTGAAGCGTCCTACCAAGGTTGAAGAAAACCGGGCCATAATTGTTCGAGTTATCGCATAAACAGCCGGATGGACAGACAATGCCATACCATAATACGACATCTTTGACGAACGTATAAAAAGAGATAAACACAGGCACAAAAATTCTTAAATTCCCATATATTTTGTGAAAATTGCTTGAGATACCCAGGTTTGGCACTTTTTCAATTGCAATTGATTAACTCAACCTTACTACAGTATTTGTATATGAATACCATATATATATACTGGACCTGACCTTATTTTCGCAAAATTTATAGGAATATAAGAATTTTTATACCTGTGTATAGCTCTTATTTGTTATTGTACATCAAGTACATGTAGTAGAATTAGAAAAAAATAATAATTTCATTTTTTGTACTGTAGAACCTGTCTTGAGAGACAATTGTTAATAAAGACCATGTTGAAATCCACTCAGTTAAATATTTCTAGAAATAAAACCTCTTTTTAGAGACCACCTGTCTTGAGAGACCACTTTTCAGTGGCAGACAGGGTGGTCTCTCCGAACAGGTGCCCCTGTATTGTAAAAACATATTTAAATGAACATGAACCATCTTACCATTGTATGTAAACTTGTTCTCAACATTCGCTAGTTTGACTAAATCTGTGAAAGTTTTACCGCCATCATAAATGTCAGCACAGTCAAGCAGATTATTACAAGGGAGATCACATGTGGTCAGATCAACAGTAATTACAATAAACAGACAAATTTTCGCCACAAGATCCATTATTCTCTGTTGTAGGTTTAATGTCTGATTAGATAGATGTTCAGACAGGAAGTCAATATGTACCAGTACTATTAGATACAGGTAAATATAACTATCTATGGACTCTATCATGAGGGTGTTATCACATGATACGATAGGTGTGATACAAGATATATATATTATCATGTAGCTGATAAGCCACATAATATTGTGTGTTTAACTTCAATATACATGTAAGATAAATTACACAGCTAAACAGGAAATTTAAAATATACATCATGATGTACTTCACTTGAAATGGATTATCAAAACTGATAGATTATTTCTGGAAAACACAAACACCTGAATGGAAGAGGTAAACAAAATGGGAAATCCACTACAAGTTGGCCACAGGGTTTGCACAGACCTTGAAAAGTGCTTCAATATAGATTTAGTCCTTGAAAAATGCTTACAAACAAAAATACCCTTGAAAAGTGCTTGAATTTGATGCAAAATGGATTTATCTCTTCCCCTACTTAACAGCACTGTATATAATGAAATACTGGTTACAGCTAGGATATATCTCTTCCCCTACTTCACAAAACTGTATATAATGAAATACTGGTTACAGCTAGGATATATCTCTCCCCCTACTTCACAACACTGTATATAATGAAATACTGGTTACAGCGAGGATATATCTCTTCCCCTACTTCACAACACTGTATATAATGAAATACTAGTTACAGCTAGGATATCTCTCTTCTTCCCCTACTTCATAACACTGTCGATATAATGAAATACTCTTTTACAGCGAGGATATATCTCTTCCCCTACTTCTCAACACTGTATTAATGAAATACTGGTTACAGCGAGGATGGTCTTCCCCTACTTCGAACACTGTATATAATGAAATACTTGTTAAAAGCGAGGATATATCTTCCCCTACTTCACAACATGTATATAATGAAATACTGGTTACAGCGAGGATATATCTCTTCCCCTACTTCACAACACTGTATATAATGAAATACTGGTTACAGCGAGGATATATCTCTTCCCCTACTTAACAACACTGTATATAATGAAATACTGGTTCCACCAGCGAGGATAATATCTCTTCCCCTACTTCACAAAACTGTATATAATGAAATACTGGTTACAAGGGAGGATATATCATCCCCTACTTCACAACACTGTATATAATGAAATACTGGTTACAGCGAGGATATATCTCTCCCTACTTAACAACACCATATAATGAAATACTGGTTACAGCGAGGATATATCTCTCCCCCTACTTCACAACACTGTATATAATGAAATACTGGTTACAGCGAGGATATAGTCTTCTTCCCCTACTTCACAACACTGTATATAATGAAATACTGGTTACAGCGAGGATATATCTCTTCCCCTACTTCACAACACTGTATATAATGAAATACTGGTTACAGCGAGGATATATCTCTTCTTCCCCTACTTCACAACACTGTATATAATGAAATACTGGTTACAGCGAGGATATATCTCTTCTTCCCCTACTTCACAACACTGTATATAATGAAATACTGGTTACAGCGAGGATATATCTCTTCTTCCCCTACTTCACAACACTGTATATAATGAAATACTGGTTACAGCAAGGATATATCTCTTCCCCTACTTCACAACACTGTATATAATGAAATACTGGTTACAGCGAGGATATATCTCTTCCCCTACTTCACAACACTTTATATAATGAAATACTGGTTACAGCGAGGATATATCTCTCCCCCTACTTCACAACACTGTATATAATGAAATACTGGTTACAGCGAGGATATATCTCTTCTTCCCCTACTTCACAACACTGTATATAATGAAATACTGGTTACAGCGAGGATATATCTCTTCTCCCCTACTTCACAAACACTGTATATAATGAAATACTGGTTACAGCGAGGATATATCTCTTCTTCCCTACTTCACAACACTGTATATAATGAAATACTGGTTACAGCGAGGATATATCTCTTCTTCCCCTACTTGAAACACTGTATATATAATGAAATACTAGTTACAGCGAGGATATATCTCTTCTTCCCCTACTTCACAAAACTGTATATAATGAAATACTGGTTACAGCGAGGATATATCTCTTCTTCCCCTACTTCACAACACTGTATATAATGAAATACTGGTTACAGCGAGGATATATCTCTTCTTCCCCTACTTCACAACACTGTATATAATGAAATACTGGTTACAGCTAGGATATATCTCTTCCCCTACTTAACAACACTATATAATGAAATACTGGTTACAGCTAGGATAAATCTCTTCCCCTACTTAACAAAACTATATAATGAAATACTGGTTACAGCGAGGATATATCTCTCCCCCTACTTCACAACACTGTATATAATGAAATACTGGTTACAGCTAGGATATATCTCTTCCCCTACTTCACAACACTGTATATAATGAAATACTGGTTACAGCGAGGATATATCTCTTCCCCTACTTCACAACACTGTATATAATGAAATACTGGTTACAGCGAGGATATATCTCTTCCCCTACTTCACAACACTGTATATAATGAAATACTGGTTACAGCGAGGATATATCTCTTCCCCTACTTCACAACACTGTATATAATGAAATACTGGTTACAGCGAGGATATATCTCTTCCCCTACTTCACAACACTGTATATAATGAAATACTGGTTACAGCGAGGATATCTCTCTTCTTCCCCTACTTCATAACACTGTATATAATGAAATACTGGTTACAGCGAGGATATATCTCTCCCCTACTTAACAACACTGTATATAATGAAATACTGGTTACAGCGAGGATATATCATTTCCCCTATTACCCTTGTAACTTGCGAAATTAAAATCTTTGGAACCTTTCATATCATAAATACATGTTTTGGAACCTTTCATATCATAAATACATGTACGTCTATTTGCGAAATACATGCATTTCTGAAACAGTAAGTACACAAAATAAAATTGTGGTGAAACGGGTGATTTACAGTTAATACATGTAGAATTATCTCCCCTTTCTATTGTTTGTTACACCTTGTGAACAACAATTTTCCAGAGATACAACCTTACTATGTATGCACTCTAGGTAAAGTGGCACAAATTGTTATCTTAGGTACATGTATGGACTTATGCCATGATTTGTGACTCATCAGAAAGAACCTGAGTGAAAAAGAAATCATTCAAACAAATTAAGCAGGTATAAAGCTAAAAGACATAAAATGTATTCAAATTTTCAGTTTCTATTTTATTAATTTATAAATTTCGTAACTTTGAATTGCATGTAAAAATTATTAGTTATACATGTATGTAAATATATAAAAAAAAAATAGAACAATGAAGTCTAAAGATTTTTTAGAAAAAGTTTATATAGTTACACTATTAATATATTTACAAATGTATTTACAATTGCTGCAGTTTGAAGATCAAGGGAGATAATCATATCTATCTGGGTTCGAAATTAGCAGTAGTCCGCCAGTCCGAGACTAGTAACTTTTACAGCAGACTAGTCAAGGTTGTGCTTCAGCTAATCTGGTTGACTAGTAGAAATCTGTATCAACATTACAGTATAAACTTGAACAATGATTAATGAAAATGTATAACATATGTAGATCGAACATCAAATTTACTTAATCAGCCCCTTGGTGTTTTCTTGCAACTTAAACTAAGACAATTATAGTTGCTTCGACTCATTAGAATATAAAAACACAAAAATAGATAACTTAGGTAATTCTGATACTGATCCAGTAAGTACTTGCTAAATTGGTAATTCATCGTAATAATTTGGGACTAAAGAATTTGCCAAAAAATTTGTTTCCAACTAGTCCGACTGACTAATGAGACAGAAATGCTAAATTTGATTCCTGTCTAACAATACTGTTTGTAAATTAAAAAAATTGTACAGATGTAAATATACAATACATAAATTGTGTATTCATAACAGCACCATACATGTATGTAATCATAATGGTTTGATTGGTTTCACAGATATTTTTCTGCAGAGAAAACTTTTCTTCACTACTGGTGAAGATGTACGTGTATATACATGGATTATCTTCTCTTTATCAGCAGTAATATTTGACTCTGCCGAAAGTCTAACTTTATTATCTCCCTTTTGCACTTCAGTCACTGATTTCTTAGGAGTCCTGGACACAACACTGGGTGTTGCCATAGCAACATTTTCAGGTGGATGAATGTGTCCCATATTTGTTTTGTCTTTTTTAAAAGAAAATCTGTCAGAACAGGAAGTGAACTGTGTACATGTACCCAATATTTTCACCGAAACTGATTTCACAGACACATTTTTCAGTTTTGTGGGTGGCGCATAATTTAAATCTTTTACAGGATCATTAACTTTGTTTTGATGAAACTCTTGCACCATGGCCTCATCATCGGAGATGACTATGACTTCCTCCATATCATCTGATTCCACAGAATTGTGTGACATTTTTGTGCCTTTTGTTGTTTGCCTGTCATTTTGACTCTCTGTTTGCTTATCATTTTGACTCACTGACCATGTTACTTCAGTTGACCTATATTTCCCTTCTAACTTGTGATTATCTTGACCCTCTAAAGACTCGTTAGATGACGTAGATTTTCTCTTTGACTCTGGAGAATGTTCCAACTCTTTACAATTATCTTCATTATCCGATTCTTCAAAAATGACTCCCTTTACCTTCGACTTTGAAGGTCGTTTTTGTAGAGTCACTCTCTTTCTTTTTCTAGTACAGGTTGTATTCATTTTCAAAGGTGCAGACATCCATCGCTTGACGGAAGCTGGTATTTCAAATGTGTGCCTTGCCTCTCTGCTCACATAATGTAGAAAGCAAGACATATCTGCACGGTCACGGATGCAAACCCCAAATGGCCCCTTTGTATTTTCAGGTACTATCGGATGAATTATTTTGGGTTTCACCATTTTTATGAACTCCAGTAGTTCAGGGTAAGAACTGTGATCAGAGTAAGGAACCACAAAAACTTTATCTTGATTTGCAAATGGAGTCATATCTAGTCCTGTGTACAGAGCAGTTGGTAAAATGGCTATTGTGGGTCTCGTTTGATTCCAATTTTGCAGGTTTTTATTGGATATGGAATAGAACTGAACTACTCTAATTCTGGAATCCCATTCTTCAGTGTGTAGTACATCAGGAAATTCTAAAATTTCAGCAGTCCTGAACAACTGTGTTGGAACAGAAATCCACTCTTGTGTTTCTTCAGCAATTTTCAACAGTAGATCTTCTTTTCCAAGACTTCGAAGACCAAGTACAATGTCAGCCTCACTGTTATCCTTAATTAAAGACAAAATTTCCCTTACAGTTTCTTCTCTAGTTGGAAACACACATCTTGGAGAACAATATGTATTGTCTAAGTACAAAACGTCTATATCACTTAAATTACGTAACACTGGATCCTCGTGCATTTGTTCGTGAAATCGGAAATCCCCTGTGTAAAGTATCTTCCCAAAATAACCTTCAAACAAAAACATTACAGCACCGGGACAGTGATTGGCATCTATTGCTGTAACACACATCTGAGCTTGGTGATCAGTATCAAGATAAACAATGGTGCTAGACCCAACCTCCAGAGTTTTAATCAACGATGGTTTGACATCATATTTCACTTTTAGTAACTTTCCTGTTACTTCAGAACAGTAAATATCATGTTGCCATGAGGATGTAAGTCCAACAGTGTGGTCACCATGGAGATGGGTGAGGAAAAAGATCCTAGCATTGGGACAGTCTCTTATTTTCCAAAAGTCAACTGCTATGGGAGTATCTGGGATGACATGTCCATTCATTGTCTCTATAAGATGTGTCAATTAATTATTAGATAATTTGGGAGTTTCTACTTTATATATAATGTGTGGCAAAGTGACAGGCGCCCTGGTCAGCCTCTGTGCACAGATCACTCTCTTGACACAACATGTACATGTACGGATTTTCATGACATACCTGAAAATAAAAATGTAAAAAGTAAAAATTCTAATACAATGTATTTGATTTTTTTATATACAGTATACAGGGAAATTTTTGCCCCCATTTTATTTTTATCCCTTTTCCCTTCATCATTAAAAAAATCTAATGGCCTACATAAGATAGTTCATTTTCATCTGGGGTTTTTTTTCACACAGTTTATAAACCCTGTGAGAAAATGCCACATTTTGTTTCGGAACATTTACTCTGTCAACTTTCAAGATCATTTAAGTGTTTGCATATGACTTTAGTACATAAAAGTATTACATGTATCAAAAGTGAAAGCATTTGTACAAGTTTGACTCAACTGTTATCACGAATGATTTGTCAAATTCATGTGAACCTTCTAGGAAGGTGAGTATTGAGACAAAAACATTGTCAATTTCGTTAATACCTCTTTGGCAGTAAAAATAATGAGATAAAAATAACCATTTTGCATTCTAAACAACAGAATACTGTACATGTACTTTCATAATTTAAGCATGCTAATATGTTTTTCTTTTCTAAATTTCTATTGGACAAAAAGGCCAGTTCAGACAAGAAATTTACTGATCCAATGGATTATTCACTGGCCATGGGGCCAGCGACTACTGCTTATTTCAAGCCCAGATCTACCATCTTTGCCAAATCAGAATTACTTTGTATATGTATTCTAGTGGGTACACAAACTGCATATGCTAAACTTTACATGCACATGTACATGAAAGTTAATCCCATCTTGCATTTATATGCTAAAATACATATGGGAAGACAAATGGACACAAATGTTAAGAAGTGGGAGAAAAATAACCATACTCCCTTTGTTGGATAAGACAGAAATATAGTAGACCTTAAGGCAATATTTTTAAATGTCTTGTGTGACAGTACAGTTGCCACCTTTTAGTGATGTGCAACTGTGTATATATGTAGTTCAACCTAGGCCTGGTTCTTTATATAGGATGGCAGCCCTGTCCCCGAGGTATTGCACAATAATGTACATGTGTAAAAATAACTTGTGAAAAGTTAGGCCATTTCAATTTTTTTCTATGTTACGCGTCTGTGGCACTTTGGTTTAGGACATCATATTTATACGGGACATTTTATTTTTTGATGGGTGTACCTCCTCACAGTTTAGATACATGTAGTGGGTAATACAAGCATTTACATGTTCAGAAAAGGTTCTGATTTTATTTTTTTTTTATTTTTATTATATTTTTTTTTGATTTTTTTATATTTTTATTTTATTTATATGTATTTATAGTTATTTTGTTTATTTATTTATTTTTTTTTTTTTTTTTTAATTATATTTTATATATTTTTTTATATTTTTTTTGGATTTTTTGTTTTATTATATTTTTTTTTTTTCAGAGAAGATATAATTTCAATTAAAACGTCGAGGAAGTGTAACCTTACAGTTGCTGGAAACACCCGGTGGCCGTACAAACACCGTGATTGTACAACGACCGGGTATTCCCAGCTCCTGTGATGACATCGATGTTTCGGTAGTTCTAAAACTCTGCCCTGATTTTAAGTTACATTTTTTGTTGGTAAAATCCTGATTTTACCCCCACCCCCCAAAAAAGTAACTTAAAATCCGGGCAGATAGTTGGCCAAGCCATAGCCTAGGATAAAAGTAAAAAGAACAAAAAGAATGTCAGATGAACGATTCAGTCCACTTAAATATATTCCTAATATAAATATTATTTCTGAATACTTACCATGACAAGAATATTATGTTCGACCTATTAATTTGACACAATGAGATTACTTTCACCAGCGATATATAAAAATAGCTTTATATATCGCTGCTTTCACTTTACATTCGTAAAATACGTATTTCGGTTTCATTTCAAATTTAGAGCAGGAAGTTTGTAGACGCAGGCTAATTGAAAAACCGGAGTCGAATATCAAAACAAAGTTATGGTTAAATCGCACTTCACAGGCATGATTATTTATTTTAAAATATTTTCTTAACATTTATATATTCAGTAATATCATTTTCAATTATTTAAATCTGAAATGAAATAATCATGAAAATAAAGTTTAAAAAAAAATAAATCCGGAATACCCCCTCTTCTGGGTTAGTTAAATGTTTTTATAAGCATGGAGGACAAATAACAACACGCTTTTGTGAACACAACAGGTAACAAAATGTACATGTGCTAGGCAATAGTACACTTTAAATTTGTACTAATCAGTATTTAAAATTTGTATCAGCCTGTTCAATTCATAATTCATGTCCATCATCACGTTTCTGCGGCGAGGGGATTAAACGATTAGTATCGTCTGCGATGCCTTGTTACTCTTTGCATTTATTTTCGTACATATCGGGCGATCTCGGCCCATTTTAAATTCGTCCCATCGCTGTCTCAGCTTTATCATTTTTGGCCCATGAAGTAAATGTACTCATAGTTTGCACAGTTATATTGTTTTTATTTTGACAATATTTGCATTCATGTTAGGGTAACATTAAATATTGGAAACATTTCCTTTAGTGACTTGATACTTTTATTTATATAAAGACTGCAATCAGGTGTTTAAAATAGTGTTGATAAGCACACATTTCACTAATCATTTTCAATAAAAATGATTAGTGAAATCATTTTAAAAGCAAATTTATAATACATAAGATATAGACCAACTTTAACAAATACCAAGTTGTCAAGGGCAGAGGGTGATGGGGACATCCCGATAGTCCGACGGTTCGATAGTCCGACGGTCCGATAGTCCGACGGTTCGATAGTCCGACGGTCCGATAGTCCGATGGTTTGATACTTTTGGTACATTTTTTTACCTTTTGACCTTGACCTTTGACCTTTTTTCAGTTCATTATAGAAAATACATAGGCGTAGGGAGCGGGGGGGGGGGGGGGGGGGGCAGGGGGCGGCCCCCACTTTTTCTGACCAAATTTTTTTTAATAATATCATTACATCTGGAATACAGAGCTATTGAATGAGGGTCTACCATAATTTTCGCGCATCGCTACGCTCGGCAAAATAATTTCTACAAATTATATTTCCCTCCATTAACATTGAATTTCCTGGATCCACTCTGCCTCTGTGTGTGTATGTGTGTGGGGGGTGGGTGGGTTTGTGTAGGTGTTTGTGTGAACCAGAGAGGAAGGGGCCACCCCACTTTTTCAAAACAAATTTTATCTATAGAAAAAAGGCTTCCCAGAGTTTCTAAATTAAAGTCTACCAAAATGTTTACTCCTAGCTAAGCTCTGCAAAAAGATTAATATATCAGTTGATCTTACGATGCAACTGAGCTACGGAGAAAACAATGGTTATGTGTCTGGAAGCTAAAGAATACCTCATCTGACTTCCCACTTTATCTATATAAATATTTTTAAAAGGGTCAAAATTTAAACGTCTAGAGGACTAGAACGAAATTCTTCTCCGAATTTGAGTAGCTTTTTCGCTGATTCAAACTTCTTTTGAAAAGGGTAACCGTTGCGATTTACTGATGCTTCAGGCCTACTAGACCTAATTTTCTTGTCTGGACGCAGAGATAAAAAAAAAAATCATTAGATGAATAATAGACGATCTCCTAAAGAAATGTTACCTCAAAGTTAATCCTAAACCTTTTGGGAATTCAGCTGACGCTGCCTTCTGTTCCGCAACACGGAAAAAATATCCAATGGGTTTTTTTTTTTAAATTTTGCGTAATGAGTAGTGATATCGTTCCCCTAAAGTTGAAAAACTGGTGTAAAGAGTCGGAAATTGAATGAAAAGAAATTTCACAAAATTTTCACACCTCGCTCTACTTGGCGAATGAATTAATGAGGTGTAAAACTTAATTTTTGGTATAAAAAGTCAGAAAAATGGAAAAGAAATTTCAAAAAAATTTCGCGCCTCGCTCCGATTCATTCATTTTCACTCTCTTCAAACATTTATTCCACGGTCCGTTTGTGTAGATGCACACATTTCTTCGCATTCAGTTTAAACTTTGTCCCAACATTCTTTTATTTTTTCTAAACTGTGCGACTACTGCATACTAGTATAACATTATTCATTTTCATACTCAAAAAGCGCATGGAAACGATTTTTGCAAGCAAAAAATAAAAAAAAATTGCCCCCCCCCTTTTGATTTGCTTCCTACGCCACTGAAAAAAAGGTATGCTTAAAGTCTATTTATTTTTTTAAATGCTTTTTTGTGGTGTTGTAGTGATATTATATATATTTTTATATATATTCAGGGTTTTTCAAATTTTTCAACACGTTTTTAAGATATCTTAGGAAAAGACAGGGTTGCTTGATATTTCTCATTTACTATCAAAGATGCCGTGCGGGGGCATTCATGTTCCACAAAACACATCTTGTTTGATGACTATTCTGTTCACCGAAAGTTGCTTTTTGACTCTACATTATCATTTTTTTTTTGGCCATATTGGTCGGCATTTTTTAAGTCTACATTGTAGCAAGTATATGAAATGAACATACATCGGGTGTTTCTGTTTATTTCTAAAAGCATCGGTCGGCATTTTATATTTGTAAATAATATCTGAAAGGCTGCGCTAGTTTGAAATTAACAACGGAAGTTTACAATGTAAATTTCTTTGTCTTTGATGATGGCTTATAGCGGCCGGTGTCTAAAATTGTAGACGTTCAATTGGTTTATTATGAAAAAAGCGGCATAATTTCTATAATGTTGCCGACGATGCTTATATAAATAGGGGTATCCTACGTATCCAATCATAAGTTAACCACCATGGGCTTACGTGATGAGAGGTGTAAAAAAAGAGAGAAAGTCTTGGTAAATAATGGATATCGGTACCAACTCAATAAGAAAAAGGCAACTGTCTTCCACTGGAGGTGTTGGCGTAAAACATGCAGGACGACCCTATCAACCAATGCATTTAATCTTGATGAAGGTCAACCGCAGATTGAATTTAAATCGGTAAATGAACATGATCATACCCCCGAAGACAATACGCTTCGAGAAGCCGAAGCTATCAATCAAATGAAAGAAACTATCAAAGACGACCCAACGAAGCCAATTAAAGAGGGTCTACAATGAAGTTATTGAAGGTTGCATTGATAATTACGAAGATGATGACCTGCCTGAGTTCCAGAGAGTCCGTTCCATTTTGCATAGGCAACGCGAATCGGTTCTACCCCGTATTCCTCGCAATGTCGACGATGTAAGAATAAGAGGGAGTGGAAGAAAACCTGGTCTGGTAAACGTTTTTTAAGTCATCATGATAACAAACTGGGGGATAGCTATATTTGCTACAACAGAGAGTTTGCGCCTTTTACAAGGATGTTCTACGGTGTATGTCGATGGAACATTTAAAAGTAGCCCACATCCTTATACACAGATGGTCACAATCCATGGTAAATACATGGGCAGATTTCTTACATTTGCTTGGTCCTTGATGACGGGTAAGACCGTAGGTCATTACCGACAGTTTTTCCAACACTTAAAATCCAAAGTCAGGCATGCTACTGGTAGAAGATTTCGACCTCGCACAGTCGTGTGCGACTTTTGAGACCGCTTTAAAGTTGGCTGTTGAAACTGAACTTCCGCAAATTACGCTTTCCGCATGTTATTTTCACTTTACGCAGAGCATATGGCGTAAAATCCAAGAAGTTGGACTAGCAAGGGCATACCGTCGAAGACGAAGAGTAAATAAACTACTACGTTAAAATGATGTCCATTGGACACCTCCCTCTTCTACTCGTTCGACAGAACTTCCACATGCTTGCTAATAGTCCTGACACCTTGCGACTGCGGAACAGATACCCGGAAATTACAGATCTCCTGACTTACTTCCAGAACACCTATTTAGATGGAAACTTTCCACCACAGATATGGAATGTGTTCAATAGAGACAAGGACACACGGACAAATAACCTAGTCGAAGGTAAGTAATTTTAATACTGCAAAAAGAAATTCCCTTGTAATAAATCTCTCTAGATATATAGACGCAGAAACCTTGTTGTACAACAAAAAGTGCCTTACAACGGTGGTCCGCCGTTTAAAATTTCCCGCGGTTGACGACCAAACATAATGCCAATCTTTACCGAGAGTTCTCGTTCTTGCTTGGCAAAACAATTTTGGCATATACATGTATATGTATAATTGCATATTTTATGTAATGAAAATTTTTACGTTCAAACGAGTCGTTTATTTCTATTAATACTGCATGGGAATAGTTCCTACAAAATACACCACAAATAGGGGGTGAAGAAGTATTATTTCCTATATAATACACAGAAACTGTTGTCGATAGTTCTCATAATAGGTATTAGTCCGTTTGAGTGCACTTGAGACAGATAAAAATCGTTATTTTTCCGAAAACAAAAACTGGTGTACAAATAAAGTACATCAAAGTATTTCTAAATATACTACATAACACATACACAATTTTCAAATATGGTACAAAACTGCTAAACTGTCGTCATGAAATTACAGAAATAATCACAATTTTCTAAGTGTACAAGGTTTTAAAGTTGTGGATGGATAAATTCTGTGCAGTTACGTATTGTATAAGCGAATTAATTTTTCATAACACGAGCATCCACATATAAATACCTTTGCTAAAATCGCGAAAAACTGTCTCAACTGCACCCAAACTGTTTCAGTGATATGCATTTTATGCAAGTCTTGGCATTTAATAAGAGGAATGAAGAGGAGCGATAACTCTGGGTAGGGATTGATATATTGCACGTACGGAGGCTTTTTGGGCTCTGCATCAGTATGTTTTATAATTTTAATTAATATAATTTTTAATTTGTTATAACCAAACTATAAAAAAAACTTAATACTGATGCGGACCTAGTAAGCTTCCGTATGTGCGGGCCAAGGTCGGAGCAGTTTGATGTGTCTGTGAAGTTGGCTGTGAGTTGGGAATTGGGTATCCAACTACATTCGTGAATTCACAGCTACAACCTAATTCCCAATCAGCTGGATATTGAGTATTCATGGGGATTGGTTATTTACAAAATTCCCAGCTACAGGCAAATTCCCAGCCAGCTGTGAATTAGGTGTTCAAGATCTGGATTTGAATACCCAACTACAGGTGAATTTCCAGCCAACTTGGAATTGGGTTGTAGCTGGGTATTCAAATTCAGAATAAGTTGCATATATTTTGAAAACCCATTCCCAGCTGGCTGGAAATTCACAAATATAAGTCCATTAAGTCTACTCAAATACTTAGGCCCCTACGTTGACTTGTCAGATTAAGATTTTCGATTACACACTAGTGCCGACCCAGGACGGTCACTTGGATGATAAAGCAAATCAATTGGTTTTGTGTGGTTAACCGGTTTACGGGCCAAATCTCCCAAAAAGCGCAAAAAGCAGTGTAATCAAATGGAAAAATAAAAAGGTAATTATTATTTATTGCATTTATGTTGCATTTCAGGTTTCCACTCCCAGTGGAACAGCAGCGTTGGGTGTAAGCATCCATCAATTTGGATCTTTATCAGAAAACTAAAAGATGCAGAGCGTCTGCAAAAAATTACCTGAGGGCAGCCATGAGAGGGGAACATGCACCACGCACGAGGCGAAAGTGGCGTAGACTTCAACGGCAAAATATCTAACATTAAACTGCAGTACAACAATGGCCAAAGAAAATATATCTGAATATTGGAATGGGGAATAAGCCATTGCATTAAAAACATTATCGCTGAACTATGTGATACTCTGCCATGCAAATCATGAAACTGATGCATGCACTCAGCTCAGAACATTTACGACTTTTATGATGTTGACATAATTTTGTGAATATGTCGACATAATATGAGAAGATGTCGACATCTCGACATCTTAGAAAAAGATGTCGACTTATAAATTCAATATGCCGCGAATTATCTAGCAAGTCGGCGTTACTATCTCGACAAGTTGAATTAATAAGTCGACATCTTTCTCTATGATGTGACATATATCATATTATGTCGACATAATCACACAAAATTATGTCAACATCATAAAAGTCGTAAGTCGTAACTCGATGGCAGAAAAATGCCACCACAGAAGTCTTTTGTGTTGAACTTTTTTGCCGATCATTTAATACTAAAATTCTATCTTTCTGAACATTCAGTAAAGTACGCATTATCCATACCATTTCTTGTGCTTGTTATTTAACAAATCATCGGAAACTCGCAACATGTTGCGATTCAATCAGTTTTTGGTTGCGATTTTCCGACTTTGCTACTGGTCAGTACTGTTTCCACCGTATAGTTATATTTCAGAACTACGGTAATAAAAGCTAATATTTCAAAAGATTGTATGGTGGTATACTTCTGCCATCTACATGCGAGTTATTTTTACGATTATGTCAACATGCAACCAAATGCAACTTATTTATGTCAACATGCAAGGTATAAGTTGCATGTTGACATGAATAAGTTACATGTTAACATAATTATTTGCATGTTAACATATTTATCTTGCATATTGACAAAAATGTCATATGGTGGGCATAAAACAAACTTTTTTGCTTTTGTTTTCTTATTTTTATCTTGCATGTCAACCATAATCATTGGGAAAACAACTTGATTAGATGGCAGAAGTATGATAGGATTGACATGACTTGTGTCAACGCTTGCTTTTAAAGTCCTACGAAAAATAAATATCTTAAAAACGGAAATAGTTGACACCATTTTATACAACTAAATCCAATCGAAGCTGGAAATTACATGTGGCAAATTTTGCCTATTTTCACTTTCTAATTTATAGCAAGTTGATTCTGATCATACATGTACCATTTCCAAGCCACATCTATGTTTACATTCCTCTTAAGACATTTAAAACTACCGCGGGTTTCCTGGCTGAAATATATGGTGGCTGATTTTTGCTAGATAATTTCGTTTTGTTTGCCGACGTCACGATAATCTTCATCTTTTCGCCCCGCTAACTGTCGTCTTTTCGCCCCGCTAATTATCCCGACATAACGATGATCGTCGTGATCTTTTCTCCTTCGCCAATAAAAAACGGGATTACCATTATTTCGGGCGACAAAACGAAATAACGACATGTCCACCGTTGAAATACAAACCATGTAGCGCAAACAGTAAAAAATAACCCAAGTGGATGTGGGTCCGCATACTGAGCACTATCCATGCATGTTCAGTCAGAAGCCAGTGCGGCCATATTTGATAAGTAGAAAACTTCCCGTCAAGTTTCGATGAACTCGCTGCAGAGGAGAAGCAGTGTCACCACGCAATTTGTAATAACGACACAATTTGTAATAAAAATTTCAAAATCAGAGAATTAAAAATAGGGGAAAATGTTTGGGATGATAAGACACAATTTTGACCAATTTAATGGAGAAAAGATGGGTTTGAACCCCAATAAGATGCTTTTAAAAAGTTATTACAAATTGCGTGGTGACAAAGCAGACACTGCGTCAAATATTTAAGTGACTTTTAGTTCTGTTTAATCCTCTTGATAGCCATGAGATTTTACTGTCGGACTATATTTCGGAATCGACATGTCACCGAGGGTGATGGGGTCAAGATTACTGAAAGAATGGACCGAGATACGTGTACTCCTGATCATGACCCAAGAGATCATTTTCGAGTTCTTATGTAATCTGGGCCTGAAGTAACCAAATTTACTCAATACTCAAGCTCAACTTTTATTTCATTATTTTGACTATAAAATTGTTTATAAAACTAGGAAAACATATTATGATTTTTAATCATTTACATATAAACTTTTGCTTCACACTTAAGATTTTCCTGTAAAAAAAACACATAAATATGTTGAGTACAGTACTCAAGATTTGAGTACGTATCTATTATGAAGAGCATTTTATTTGGCAAAAGAGTTTATCTGAAAGGTCATTGCATATGAAAATACAGATTTTTTAAAGTACTGGAAGACCTAAATTCTAATCAAACTTTTTATACAATTAACTTAAAAAAAAGATCTTTTTCAATGTTTAACGTGTTAGATAATGTATTTGTATCATAAAAATTTATATTTTTTCTCGTTTTGATGTCGTGGGGGAAAAAATCATCGTTGAGACAGCTTATATGACTTTAAAATATAAAAAGGCCAGGGGAAAAACTTATATCTCTCTTGTTTATTTATTTATTTATTTATAAGTCAATTTATTTATATATTTATCAGTTTATTTATTTATCAATTCATTTGTTATTTGTTTGTTTATTTATTTATTCAGGGAAAAATAACAATGGCAAAGGCAGCTTCCATGTATGCTCAAAAGATGGGTAAACTTGCAGCAAGGATTTTTGATGAGGTCACTCTAAAACATGACCCAAAGACAATGCGAGTTGTTCAAATGTTCAGTGAGAAACCAGTGTATAAGAGGCCAGAAGTCACACAATATTACCCAGAGTACCAAAAGCTTGATAGACTGATGTCATTCTTATCATACCATGGACTGTACAGGTACGTACATGTATATAGGTGGCGATTCACAAATGTTAGAATTTACAGGGAATGATAATTTTCCTCCAATTTGAGGAACTCCTCCTTTTTCAAAATTTTGCTGCAATGTTAAATCTTTACCTACCCCATAACAGGTCCCATAATACTCATCCACATGCCATTTTTCACTCATCCAGGATGAGTACATTTTTCTCACTCTGGCACTAATGTATTTTTCGTAAAATGAATTAAATAGCACACTAAAATGAATTAAATGGCAGACTATTTTTTACAAAATAATTACCAAAGGTTCTGAAAGACCTACATTGTATTGCAATTGTCTGTTGTCGTCGTCTGTAGTGCCTTGTTAATTTTTAGGCATTTTTGACTTCTTCTCAAGAACCAATGGGCCAATTTCAACCAAACTTGACAGCTAGAAGTATCCCCATGTGAAGCTGCATAAAGTTTGTGAATGAAAAGGGGCTGGTACATGTACCCAAAGTGCCTCAAAAAGGACCAAAACTAGGTACAGCTTTAAAAATCTTCTTCAGTCAAGTGAGAAAAGATGACTTTCAGATTTAGAATGCATGATTGTAATGTCAATACAGATGTATCTATGATGTTTTTGAATAAAAATGAAATCTGTCCATAAATTAACCACCAAGGGATGGATCAGGAACACAGGGTACAATTGTATTACAAATTGTTTAATAACTCAAAATTGTATACAAAGATATATGAGAAAGTTTGTAGGAATTATCTAAAAATCATTTTGACAAAATTTCAAGGTCATGAGATCAAAGGTCATGGTCACAGACACCTAAGTAAACAGAAAATTTTCTTTTTTTCTTTTTAAATTTTTAGACATTTTTTACTACTTCTCAAGAACCATTGGGCCAATTTGAACCAAACTTAAAGGGATCATCCATTACCTGTATAGGTAACTCAAATTATATACTCTGTGGGTCACCTGTGTGTTCAGTCAAGTGAGAAAATAAGAGTGGGGTTGGTATAGAAACAATTAAAATTGGCGTTTCACGTTTTCAACATCATACATTCACTCAAACCATTGATCGCTGCGGTACTCAATGTAAGTTCATGTGAAATTGACAAATTCATTTTACTTTCTTGATATCAGTTTTAATAAATTCATATTTTTGAGTTGCATGTCTTATTTGGGATTATCAATAATAATTTTATACAGTCTATTAGATCAGCGACATCTCCATATGAGTGAAAGATTCTTGAGTGGGACGTTAAACAACAATAAACAAACAGTTAGATCAGAGACATATCAAAACCTGTGGTAAACAGGCTTGTTAGACATACGCGTGTAAGACCAGGGACGTCCACAGTAAAGCTAAAAGATAAAAAAATGTGAAATTTTGCTTCAGAAATAAAAATATAAAATGACTTAATTTTAGCCGCCATATATGAAGTCTCTTCCTGTCAGGCTTTATATATGTATATATCTGGTTTTAATAGTTTCATAAGCCGGAGAGGTATAGTAAAATCCATATATATAACCTGGCGAGGGTGGAGTCTTGTGAACCCTTTCTTGACCTGGGGGAGTTTAAATTTTAGGTATTATAAAGCATAACATTAAAGTTACAATGGCTAGAGTAATCGTTCCTACTTGTCACCATACATATGAGAGTATCCAGTGAGGAATAAAACGTTTTTCTCGTGCAACTTGCCATAACCAAAAAGTGAGTAGAATCATCCGTACATGTATGTTAATCAAAAGGTTACTGCGCCTCGAGACCTTATGTGAATCGAACATTAAACACGTGTAAAACTAGGGACGTTCATGGTTAACCTAAATGATCCAAAAATTGTGAAGTTTCGTTTTAGAAATGAGGTATTTATTCGAAATAAAATTGTTTTCAAGTAAAAAAAGTTTGTAAAAAAAAACTGTGATGGAAGGGACACATTGCTAGGAACGTGCTTGGAAAAAAAAAAACAACTACTTGTCTTCTAAAAGTACATTTGTTGTACAAAGATTTTTCATCATATGAATTGAATGTTTTAATGATTTCATATTTATGAGTTTCATGTATAATTTCAAATTAAAATTATTTTACACCATTTTATTTTTAGCTTACCTGGACTGAAGGTTCAAGTGAACTTTTGTCTGTCGTCTGTCCGTCCATCTGTCTGTCCGTTAACTTTTCACATTTTCAACTTCTTCTCCAAAACTGCTGAAGGGATTTTGATGAAACTTTATATAGGAAGCAAGTACTCAGGTCCTCTATCAAGATTGATCATTTCAGCCAGATCAGCCCAGGGGTGGATCCAGGGTCCTCAGGGGGTACCCCTCTTTAACAACTGCATGGATTAAAAAACTAATTGCATCTGAGTGATCTACATAGATGTATGATTCAAGTTTGTTAATTTAATAGACTTCGTAATTTTCATTCATTTTTGTATTATTTCTTTGATTTTCTCCCCATTATTCATTATGATGCATTTGTTTTATTTGTTTTACCTGTAATTAGTTAGATGAATGCTTGCCTGAAAGAATTTTGCTGGATTTTTTTTTTTTTTTATTTTTTATGAATTTTTTAAGACTGCAAAAATGAAGGGGACTGGAAGGGGATAACTTTCACACTGTCAGCTTCTTCCTCAAAACTGCTGAAGTGTTTTTTATGAAACTTTATAGGACGCAAGCACTCAAGGTCCTCTATCAAGTTTGTTAATTCGACCAGATCAGCCAAGGGATGGATCCAGGGTGGAGCAAAAGAGGCCTCAAGGGGATACCCCTCTTTGAACATTCTCTTCTCCAGAACAGAACATGAATTGAAATAGTAATTGCATCTGAGTGATTAACATGGATGCATGATTCAATTTCCTGGTTTTTTTCATGAAATTGGAAAATAAATTTTTGACATGTTTTTGACATTTTTTTTTTACTTTCATTTTCATTCATTTTTTAGTCTCCTCCACTCCCAAGGAGTGGTATATTAATTTGTAAATTGAGATTTCCTTATTTGTAAGATACACAGTTCAGGTGAATGATATGTGGCCCATGGGCCTCTTGTTCTATTTTATCACCCACATAGGTCAGAGTTTCAGTCGTTTCAAAGCCTGTGGTAAACAAGCGTGATAGATGTATGCATGTAAAACTAGGAGTGCTCTGGTAACACTGAATGATAAAAATTTGTAAAGTTTTTTTTTAAGAAATAAGACTAAAATGAGGTAGATGTAGATCTATTTATTGAAAATTAAAATTTTATTTCAAACAGACAAACCTCTGTAATGATAAAGAAAACTTTGGTGTCAATGGCACACATTGTCAGTCATTATTTGGTACGTGCATGTACATGCTTGAAAAAAATAGCACCCAATAGAACATCAAATAAAATCCTAAAAACACAGATCTACTTCTCATTAAACAATATAAAGATTTTTTTCCTCTATCTTTGAGTTCCCATACATCCAGACAGGTAATCTGAATACAAGTAGCGATCGCCTGGAGGCAAGTTTCACAACTTTTCTATAGGTGTGAAATTGTAAATCAGTTATAGATATCCCACCCACTTAATACCTCGTGACCTGCTGCCGTACAGTAAAATTTCTTCTCCTTTAACAAGAAGTATAACCAAGCCGCATTATCGGCATAGAATTTGTAGATAAAAATGGGCTAGGACCAAACATGGCTGCCATGGCAAAATATAGAACGAATGAGTTAGCAGATTTTTTTATTTAATAGCTAGAGCAGCTTGCAAAAATCTACCAATAGTTTATTTTGATGGAAATTGTCAGGTCGACGTTACTCTGAGTTATAGGTATATGTATTTCTTGTTTTTTTGGTGAATTTTTCATGTTTTTGGATGTTTTTGGCATTATCTTGAAAAGTATAATAGATAGAGTCTAAGTGAAAGAAGCAAAATTGTTCAGCACACAAAGATCTACAGATCTAGAAAAGTCAACAGGGCCAAAAGTGTCCAGTCAACCCTTATGTGAGTTATTTCCCCTTTTAAGTGGATTTCTTATGTTATGGATGTTTTTTGTCATTATTTTGAAATGTAAGATACATGTAGATAGAGAGAAAGTGAAAGAAGCAATGTTCAGCACACAAAGATCTACGAAAAAGTCATCAGGGATGAAAATTGTAGGGTCAACACTTATGGGAATTATTTCCCCTTTTGAGTGGATTTTTCATGTTTTGGACTGTTTTTTATCCTCCACTTTTGCCGAAACGGGGATTATTAATTTGGGTTTGTCCATCTGTCCCTCTGTCATGCTTTGTTTCCGTGCAATAACGGCAAAAAATATTATCCAATTTTCTTCAAACTTGGTAACAAGGTTAAATGCCTAAAGGGCTCAACCAAGTTCGATTGCCTTTTTTGGCAGAGTTATGGCACCTTGATTAATGAAAATGTCTTTTCTGGATATTAATTTGGGTTTGTCGGTCTGTCCCTCTGTCATATTTTGTTTCTGTGCAATCTCAGCAATAAATATTATCTGATTTTCTTCAAACTTGGTAACAACGTTAAATGCCTAAAGGGCTCTGCCAAGTTTAATCGCCACTTTTGGGGCACATTATTACATGTATGGCCCCTTAATTAACGAAAAAATGTCATTTTCTGCTGTTTCTGTGCAACCTAGGCAACAAATATTATCCGATTTTCTTCAAAATTGGTATCAAGGTTAAATGCCAAAAAGGCTCGACCAAGTTGGATCGCCACCTTTGGTGGAGTTATGGCCCCTTGATTAATGAAAAATGTAATTTTCTGTTATTTCCAAGCAATATCGGCAACAAATATTATCCAATTTTCTTCAAACTTGGTAACGAAGTTAAATACCAATAGGACTCAGCCAAGTTTGATTGCTTTTGGCAGACGTTATTTTGCAGAGCTATAGCCCCTTGATTAACGAAAAATGTTGTTTAACCACAGGTCTGTATAGCATCATTACAAGTGTATGATATTCAGTCTGTGCTTATTTCAACCAGTTCACTTTATTCCATAATACATGTTCAATAACATATCTAACCTGTGTATAATGCTTTAGTTTTTGTTCGATTTCTAAGCAATACATCTTGTGTCAAAAATTACATGTTTCAACCTAACCTCAAAAGTTTACAATGTACCTTACAATATGATTACCCCTTCACGAAAGGGGGAACACAGGAGATATAAATTCTAGGAATTAGCTTGTTTACATGATCTTGAAATGTATAATAGATAAAGAAAGTGAAAGAAGCAAAAATGTTTGGCACGCAAAGATCTACAATAAATGTCAACAGGGCTGATATTATCAGGTCGACCCTAGGCCTTATGGGAGTTTTTCCCCTTTTAATTGATTTTTAATTTCTTATATTTTGGGCTGGTTTTTTTTTGACATCATGAAAAGTATAATACATGTAGATGGAGAGAAAGTGAAAGAAGCAATAATGATCTGCATGCAAACATCTACAAAAAAGTAAACAGGGCAGAAATTGTCTGGTCAATGCTTATGGGAGTTATCTCCCCTTTAATTGGATTTTTCATGCTTTTGCCCATTATCTTGAAAAGTATAATACAATGTAGATAGAAAGTGTTTGGCATGCAAAGATGTCAATAGGGCGGAAATTGTCAGGTCAATGCTTATGTGAGTTAATTTTTTCGTTTTGCTCAGGTGACGGTTAAGGGGCGCCAGGCCCTTGTTGTGTGATTTATTTTATTATCTCCCCTTGTATTAACTATGGTGCATTCATTATGGTTTTACTTGTATATAGGTAAAGAAATGTTTTTGTGCCAAAATTTGCTGAAATGTAATTTTTAGATATTTTCATGAATTTCTTAAAAGTGCAATATTTGTGTTTCCTGGCCAAATCAGCGTACACATTTTTCTTGGTCTTCTTTCCCCATTTGTAGATGGTTCTCAGGTGAGCAATAGATATATAGTGGGTGACAACCATGAATCATTTGTGTGTTCACATGATGCAATTATTTAAGTAGTAGTCTATGAGAAAACCATGCTGTCATTGTGTTCTGCATGGTATTCTCAAAGACCTCCACTTAAAGATGACTCCATTAAGACGTACATTGAACTTCCATCAGCCTATATGATGGAATATACTTTGATACCTAAACAGTGGACTCCCCTGAGACACAAACAGTGGACTCCCCTGAGTCCCAAACATTGGACTCCCCCAAGACCTGAGCAGTATAGTTTCCTGAGACCCAAACAGTGGACTCCCCTGAAACCCAATCAGTCGACTCCCATGAAACCCAAACATTGGGCTCCCCTGAGACCCAAACACTGGATACTCCTGTGACCTAACATTGGACTCCCCTGAGACCCAAACAGTGGACTATCCTGAGACCATGGTTCGCACAGAAATGAAAAGTGCTTGAATTTGATAAAAACTTAATTTTCCCTTGAAAAGTTCTTGAATCTTAAAATTTTGTGCATGAATTTGATCAAATACAGCTTGAATAGTATTTACAAAGTTATTTGATATAAGATAAATCGCATTTCTGCAGGATGAATTTAAAACTAATTATAGAATTTATTTATTATCTTTCTTGTCGTCTTTGATGTAAAAATAAATGCAGAATGTTTATGATTTTAGTACAGTATATGTTTTGATTACATGTCATCTGTCCATTGTTTCGTTTTCGGAGTACAGGTGTGAAATAACGATCATTCTGTGGCCTCGCCTTTTATAGCGGAATTGAGAATCAACTTCTTTTGATAACATTTAGCATAAATGTATTCCTCCGGAGTGTTTCAAAGGCATTATAATTTTTTTTTCGAATTCAAAACTTGTTTAAAAGTTACGATGACAGCTTTAAGGTATTTTGCATATTTTCAAATAAGATCTTGATAGTTTATGAGTATTGTTACCTACTACATTTATAAAGATAAATTATGACCTATACAAAATTAAGTAATTAAGTCTAATACTTAGGACCTTTTGTAAAATGGGCCCCTGAAACCTAAAAGGTGGATTCCCCTACTTAAAATCTTCATGAGGAAATTCCCATAGACCTAAAATGTAGACTCCCCTAAGACCTAAAGGATGGACTCCCCTGAGTTCTCTAAACAGTTGACTCCCCCGATACTTAATCATTGGACTCCCCTGGGACTTAAGCATTTCAGTCCCCTGAGACCAAAGCATTAGACTCCCCTGAGACTTAAGCATTGGACTCCCCAGAGACCTTTGCATTTCACTCCCCTGAGACCTTTGCATTTCACTCCCCTAAGCATTGGACTAACCTGAGACCTAAGCATTTCAGTCCCCTGAGACCTAAGCATTGGACTCCCCTGAAACTATAGCATTGGACTCCCCAAAGACACCCCTGAGACCTTTGCATTTCACTCCCCTGGGACCTTTGCATTCACTCCCCTAAGCATTGGACTTCCCTGAGACCTAAGCATTTCATTTCGCAGAGGCATAAGCATTTCAGTCCCCTAAAACCTAACCATTGCTTCTCCGTGAGATCTAACTATGGACTCCACGGAGATCTGAAAGTGGCTCCCCCGAGATCTAACAGTAGACTGCCGTGAGATCTAACAATAGACTCCCCCATGATCTACAAGTAAGGATTAACTCTGGTGACTTGTGATGCCCTTTCAGCTTCATGTTTATATCAAGTATTAATTTTCTTGTATGAATTTCTACATTGAATAATTTCTGAGAGAAATTTTGTACATTTATTGTAGGGATGAGCATGAGGATTTCAAACAGGAGATGGCCAGGAAGAGAAGGTTGAGGGGTAAAGGTCCACCCCAAAAAGGAGAAGGAAGAAGGAGTAAAACAAGATAATTGATATAGTCAAGTAGCGCCACCTGTGAAAATATGTCAATATGTCTGCTTCATAACTGATAACTAGTAAGGGTTTATCTGATCAGAAACCAGTACTAGAGGTGTACATTATCAAAATCTAGAATATATATCATGTACATGTACTTATGAACTTGTCTTTGACTTGAATTGAAGATGAAGCTTGTATTTTGATTGTAAATAAAGTGTGTATAAAAGATATCTAACCTTGTGTATTTTATACGAATCTCTTTAAATGATTTTGATAATTTTCTTGTAAATAATGAATAAATACCTGAGTATGGTACTCAGAATTTGAGTATGTACTCAATTTTTTGATATTTATATATATAAATTTTCTTCAGGTGAGCAACAATTTCCATCATGACTCACAATTGCATTGCATATACCATCAATTTATGAACATACATATGTACCCAGTTGCAGCATAAATTTTGTGTGTTCTTCACCTTGAAATCATGAAAGTTTAGTTGAGCCTAAGGGCTGAGTAAATTTTGTGATTTTGGCCCCAAGGCTTTAATTTACAATAATTTGAAGGGAAAAAATAATGTGTCTGTGCAAAATATTAGTAAGATATATATTTCAGTCATAAAACAAAACAAAAAAATTAAATGTCAAGCCACAGCCCTTCTGAGAATTGATACTTGTCAAAAATTGATCAGCCTTTATATGTGCCATTTTTGCCTAGTTTACCACCATTTAAAAAAAACCCAGTAATTTTCATTTATTACAGTAACTTTCTGAAGAATTCAACATTTTTTGAAAACCTTTTACAGTCAGAAAAAAATGGTATCGTCTGCTTACATAAGAAGCATCGAGGTTATATCTTTGAATACAAAAACAATGGAAATAAAATCGGGGAGAGTGATTCTCCTTCAAACTCTCAGATTTTAGTAACAATGAAGTCTAGAACATTGTTGTTGAAACCAGAGACATATGTCCTATATACGTCTGTGTTGAAAATGACACGCACGTTAACATTGAAATATGGGGCCTCCGTGGCCGAATAGCACCACGCTTTGAACCATGAAGTCTCTCTCTCTCTCTCTCCTAGTCAGCGTATGTTTGAGCCTGCTGAAACCTAAGCTGATTTTTGTGAGAAAGTTTACTTGCAGAAGGCTGGTGGTGTCTTCCTGGGTACATTGTTTCTGGGTCCTCTTCTCCTCCATTAAAAACTGACGGCTACCGTTAAATGAAAAATTGATGAGTGTGGCATAAAACAAAACCCAAAATCAAATTTTATTGAAATATATGTACTATCAATAGATTTATTATAATGTATATTACGTAACATTTTACAATGAGTTTATTCAATAGACGAGTTCTACTGATACTTCCGTAGTTCAAGATAATAGTCATTAATTAAAATGTGCAAGACAAACATCGTTTCTGAGATACCATATGCTTTCTTAAAACCGTAATATATATCATTGGAAATATTTTGGTTGAAAGTATAGAAACATTATATAGAACATAACGCTATACATTTCTTTATTCAAGACTAAGACTGGGCGTGGCTTTTATTATTTATTTAAAGGAGCACTAGCTACGTTTAACTAAATATTATTTCAATTTTTTCTGCTTTTACTAATTGTACTTGGTGTACAATAACAACTAAATGCTATAAACATGCGTAAAAAATTGTTATATTCCTATATGTAACGAGAAATTAAGGTTAGGTAGGTTCAGTGTGGTGTTTATATACATTTAGTAATGTTGAGTTAATCAAATGAAATTGAAAAAGTGCCAAACCTGAGTTTTACAAATAATTTTCACAAAATATATAAGAATCTAAGAATTTTTATGCCTTTATATATCTCTGTTTTGTTATTGTTTATCAATCTACGTAGTAAAAATGTAGAATTTTAAAGGAGAAAGTAAAATGAAGAAGTACCAATCAATAATCAAAACTCAATTCCATTATAACACGACGAATTAGATGTGCAAATGGTCTCAACATGAAGAACAATTACGAATCCCAAACGGGATAAGACCAGGTGTCCGGAAGGAGTCAGCGTCTTCTGCTGACATGCCACACCCGTCGCAAATGTTCCATGGAAACCTTTCTAGTTCGATACACAGGTCAAATTCGGTAGAACGGTCAAGTTTGGTGATGAGGTCAAGCTCGGTGAAAAGCATGATTGGTGAAACGGAGTTACTATCTCTGGCTGTGATCCAGAATACTATCTAAAATCTCTGAGAGGGGGATTTCTTAATGTTTAACAAGATCCCCGTATTGACCATAAAACTTCTTAAACGACGACTCCAAGCGTTCAACAACGTAACCTTGTGTAAGTAGTTTATTGGCTAGTCGTTTAGCTCTCAGAATAAAACATTCATAAGAAGAGCATGCCCTGGCATAACGTATAAGCTGTGAAATGAAAACGCCATAGGCAGAAGAAGATGGAATATTACTACTTAGAAACGGGAAGTTTGTGATATGGAAACTGAAATCGTCTCGTTTGTCATAGAGGGATGTGTGAAGTTGGCCGTCTTTTCCAATCAACAGGAGTAAACACAATTAATGCCCCTTTAATGTGGATATTCTTTGAAGTCTTTTTTTTTTTTTTTTTTTTTTTTTTATTTTTACGTTTTTTTTTTTTTTTTTTTTCTTTTTAGTACTTATTTTCATTTATAGGTAAGAGCTTTAAAATGTTATAAGAAATCTTAATTGCAAACCACTGGGTACATATTTTATGAAATATTGTCCTCGTGGTATATTTTCTCTGTAAAATACAATTATAACGAATTTCTTGGAGCTACAGAAGCCTTCAATTTCGTCAGTTTCATGTACATTGTACAGGTGTTGCACAGGTATCTAACTCATCAACCCCTGAAAATCAATGGTCTCTTCCGGAAATCAATGACGTAGACCAGTCCAAATGTCTATTTAGGGATAAATGAGTTAAAAGCATGTCCACTACACATTGCCAATATAAAATAGTACAAATTTAAATCTTTATTGCTATTTTCAAAACTAATCTTAAAAAATAAATCTCCTTAATTAAACGCTTAGTAGCTACGATTTTCACCAAAATAAGATTTTATATAAGAATGCCGATTTGTAAACTAAATACAGTTTCTTATTGCTTTTTCTTTAGATATTTAAAATATCCTTTAAAGCTTTAGTCACAACCAGACGCTTGTGCGCCCTCTGCATTTTTCGCCGTAGATGAGAGTCGTAGAGGTCGTGGAGGCAGAAAAAGTAGCAGTCAATTTGTAAGTTGAGAGAGAAAAAACGACGTATGTTATTGGGAAACCGAAGTTGTTGGACATGCTCAACATCCATTGTACGTGCGTATGGGCAATCGGTATGCTCGAAATTCCTTAAAGAAGGCACTGCAAGGCCCATGCGTTCTTTGGCGTTTTTGCCGTATATATCCTGTAGAGTAAGTACCGGCCGGTTGTGACTGAGGTATTATTTATGCTTTATACTTGGAATGCAATGCTGTCTGGGAGACAAAGATTCCATTGTTAAGCTTGTTCTCTTCATATGACCTATGTTAACACTACTTCGGCAGTACTCATTGCCCAACCATTTTAAAAATAAAAGAATGGCGGATAGTAGAAACTAACTCAAATTTACTCTCACTGATTCTGCGATAAAGAGGAATGGAATGCTGTCTGGGAGACAAAGATTCCATTGTTAAGCTTGCTCTCTTCATATGACCTATGTTAACACTACTTTGGCAGTACTCATTGCCCAACCATTTTACAAATAAAAAAATGGCGGATAGTACAAACTAACTCAAATTTACTCTCACTGATTCTGCGATAAAGAAGAATGGAATGCTGTCTGGGAGACAAAGATTCGATTGTTAAGCTTTTCCTCTTCATATGACCTATGTTAACACTACTTCGGCAGTACTCATTGCCCAACCATTTTAAAAATAAAAGAATGGCGGATAGTACAAACTAACTCAAATTTACTCTCACTGATTCTGCGATAAAGAGGAATAGAAAACATTCACTCGACTGATAACAAGTCCAGAATAAATTTTATATTGGGGACGAATTCGATAGTTGTTGTGCAGGGATTTTCCACAATCTTTTTTGGAAATGGGGCCTGGGTCTTTTGAATTTGGAATTTCAGCAACATGATATTGAAATTGGAAAATCTAGAAATGAACAAAACTATTTGAAAAATAGAACAGTCTTTTCAAATCCATTGACTTCAATTGGGAAATTTCGACTGCGAATGGGGGATACATTGTTTTTCCATTGGGAATGGGCCTTATTGAGGTCCCTTGTGATAGGGTGGAAAATCAAATCCCTGGTATGAATTAATAGACCTTTTACGCCTGCAAAGTCATGCCGAAGTAGCAAAACTTCTGATAGGTGTGTTGTGTTAATCTGGGTTATTTCATGTGATTTTGCATTTTTTTACTTTGAATGTGGAATGTGTTTGTTTCAGATTAAAATAAAATCACATATGATTATCATTTTGATTATCATTTTAAGATACAAGTAATATTTCTTTAAATCGAATAAAAGAAACCTTTGATTTCTTTTCAATGTCTTCTTTAATAGAACAGAACTTGCAAATGTTGCAAAAATTTATAAAGTAAGCCAAGCAGTATAAGTTTTATGAAAATGAACTCGTAGTAATTATTAGTTACCTAATGGGGGTATTCAGTGATGCGCCAAAATTGATGCAACTTTTTTCTCTAAATATTTTATATAAATCCCAATTTTTCGAAACATTCATGGAGTCATTTCTAATCAACCTTGATGAAACGTATACCATTAAACTCTGAATATCTAATAGTTTCATTGTGCATTTGCTCAAAATGTTTAAATTTTCTATTTTCAAGATTCAACAATTTCAACATAAAATTGAAATTGTTACTGTTCCCTATTTACACACATTAAAACTTTGTAACTTGCAAAACTCGTCATAACTATAAAACAAAACAATGAAAATCTATAACAAAACAATTCCAATAAATCTATAACAAAACAATTCCAATAAAATTCAGTTTTCTCCATAGGGAAGTATCGTTATGCGAAAAAAAACCCAGTAAAACATTCTATATTCACAAATTTTTGGCCCCTTGGCCATTAATACCTATAATAGTTGTAGTATCAAGTCTGCATAACCTAACAGCTTCATTGCAAAATTCAAATATATTAAGAAAATGAAAAAAGATACATCATTTCGGCACATCACTGTATAGATGGTCATTTCAAAGCAAAAAAGACGGAAGGAAGACAACGTAAATAACGAAAAAATTTAACCCAATGAACTGATTAGGAACTTATAAAATCACAATGATATTATTATTTTAAAATACAAGTGATATTTCTTTGAGTTGAATGAAAGACTTATTACAAGCCTTTCTTATCAATGCCTTCTTTAATTTAAAGTCAAGCACTTGCAAATGTGGACAAAATTACTGTTAAAGCAAATTATACGTAATGGTGGAGAATTTATAAAATTGAACTGGTGGTGCCGTAAAAAAATTAATTTAACAAAGTTAACGTGTGAATTGTTTATCATCGTAATATTCTACATTTATTTCTGTACCTCCATGTTTTTGCATTTCTGAGTGACATCCAACGTCAACTACATTTTTCGAAAATTTTCATTTCATAAAAAAATTAATGTATAAGCTTTATGTATTGTCTCTTGAAGACAACCGTGTAAGAGTACGTTCACTGCGTCGTCCATCTTTGTAAATTGCTAGAGTGCGTGTGTGACCAAGTACTTATCAAATGTGAAAACTTTCGAAAACAGCATATCCAACGTGTCATAAAAGGAATTTAATATATACATTGAAATCAATAAGTTTGTTCTTGAGAAAGTTCTCAGAACCTTGGGTACCAAGACTGCTCACAACTGATCAGAAGCGAACAAGTTGGAACCTGTCACGTGCTAATCTGATATCAGAACCCATTTGAGGAAGACCCTGTCAACTTCCTGCGGATGTTTGTGACTATGGATGAAACATGGGTCGACCATTTCACTCCAGAGACCAAGGAACAATCTAAACAATGGAAGACAATTAGTGTTTGCTGTTACTGCTGCTGTTGTTGCTACTGTTACTGTTGCTGTTTTTGTTTTTGTTGTAACTGCTACTGTTATTGTTACTTATACTGTTATTATGTCCCCTGAACTTGTCCGACCTTTTGCTCCAAAACCGCTGGATCAGTTCTTACCAAACTTCACAGGGATATTACTGAGGGTGAGATGTAGTATACTTGACCTTTCGTTTTACGAGAAAAAGTCACATGACCGAATGGTGGTTCCGGATTGGTCCAACACTTAAACGTAAATAACTTTAAAACCGCTTGACCGATACTTACCAAACTTCACATGGATGTTACTGAGGGCCTCTTGTAGTGTAACTGACTGCCCATTTTACAAATAACAGTCACATGACCAAATTGTGGCTTCTGATTTGTCATGGTTTTAAACTTAAATATCTTAAGAACCGCTTGAACGATCTTTACCACTTCACATGGATATTACAGAGGGTCAGTCGAAGTGTATCTGACTGTCCGTTTTCCGAAAAACCAAGGCTTTTGATTGGTCGAAATTTCAAAATTGTCTGATTTTGATGAAATTTAGAATCTATAGGTATCAAGAGATTGCACTTTGAATCGTATGAGTTTCGTTGCCATCTGTGGCAAACCGGGGCTTCTGATTGGTTGACATTTAAACATTATCCGATTTTGATTAAACTTAGAATTTATGGGTATCGAAGGATTGTGATTTCAATGGTATGTATTTCATTGTCATCTGTAGCAAACTGAGGCTTCTGATTGGTCAGAATTTAAATGTCCGATTTTTATGAAATTTGGAATTTATTGGTATCAAGGGATTGAATGGTATTGGTTTTGTTGCCGTCTATAGCAAACCGGGCCTTCTGATTGGTCAAAATGTCAATATTGTCTGATTTTGATGAAGTATGAAATTTACTGGTATCAGCGATTGTGATTTCAGCCTTATGGCTTTTATTCCCCCAAAACTGTGAAGAACAATTGCAGTTTTGTATGTAATAAATCCTGGTTGATATCAACACGACTTGTTCCAAAGTTAGGGGGACATCATGTAACAGAACCCTGTTACAATTAACCCTTGTTTTTGCTGTTGTTGCTGCTGTTTTTGTTGTTACTGCTGCTCCTTTTGTTGTCCCCTTTATTGCTGCTGCTTTTGTTATTACTGCAGATACTAATTGTTACTGCTACTGTTGTTATTGTCTGCTGTTATTGCTGCTTTTTGCTGTTGCTGCTGCTGTTTACTGTTGCTGCTGTTTGCTGTTGTTGCGTCTGCTGATTCTGCATTTTTTATTTCTGCTGATGCTGTTATTGTTGTTGCTTCTGCTGTTGTTGTTGCTGCTAGTGCTGCTATTATAGTTGCTTCTGCTGCTGTTGTTGCTGCTAGTGCTGTTGTTATTGTTGTTGCTTCTGCTGTTGTTGTTGCTGCTAGTGCTGCTGTTATTGTTATTGCTTCCGCTGTTGTTGTTGCTGCTAGTGCTGCTGTTATTATTGTTGCTTGCGATGTTGTTGTTGCCGCTAGTGCTGCTGTTATTATTGTTGCTTCTGCTGTTGTTGTTGCTGCTAGTGCTGCTGTTATTATTGTTGCTTTCGCTGTTGTTGTTGCTGCTAGTGCTGCTGTAATTGTTGTTGCTACCGCTGTTGTTGTTGCTGCTAGTGCTGCTGTTATTGTTGTTGCTTCTGCTGTTGTTATTGCTGCTAGTGCTCTGTTATTATTGTTGCTTTCGCTGTTGTTGTGGCTGCTAGTGCTGCTGTTATTGTTGTTGCTACCGCTGTTGTTGTTGCTGCTAGTGCTGATGTTATTGTTGTTGCTTCCGCTGTTGCTGTTGCTGCTAGTGTTGATGTTATTATTGTTGCTTCCGCTGTTGTTGTTGTTGCTAGTGCTGCTGTTATTATTTTTGCTTCTGATGTTGCTGTCGTTGTTGAAGTTATTGCTGTTGCTTCTGCTGTTTGTTGTTCCCACAGTTGCTGTGTTGATTATTGTTATCAACAATGAGGTATATTATTAAATTGAGCTAAATCGCACTTTAGAGCGGAAATTTATACAAGTTATATCATGTCCGTTTTGAATGTGACATTTTATATCCTGTTTGTTTGATAAACGTAAACTTTTTCCTACATACTTTTGAATTGTTCGTAATAAAGATGCAAATTTTTTATGACATTTGGTATAAGAGCACCTGTGACATACATACATACATACATACATACATACATACTTACATACATACATACATACATACTTACATACATACATACATACATACATACATACATACATACATACATACATACATACATACTTACTTACATACATACATACATACATACATACATACATACATACATGCATACATACATACATACATACATACTTACATACATACATACATACATACATACATGCACACATACACATGCATACATACATACATACATACATACACACACACACACACACACACACATATATATATATATATATATATTCGTGTTTCCGCAACCTTAAAACAAATACTATATATATGACAAGTTAAACATAGTTTAGAAAGAACAACCTCGAATTTATGTTATGTCTTCTTCCGGTTATTTATCTTTCGTTGTCTCCAATTCTACATAATCATTTGAAGCAGCAATACTGTTTTACATAATGATAATTGATAGT
Organism: Atrina japonica; assembly: GCA_030159075.1. Lineage (NCBI taxonomy): Eukaryota > Metazoa > Mollusca > Bivalvia > Pterioida > Pinnidae > Atrina > Atrina japonica. The sequence continues at coordinate 499,959 of BROG01000395.1, read as the reverse complement.
TGGATTCCAGAAAAGTTCACAAACAAATCCATCAAGATGTACACTCAATCCATCATGTATTCAAGTCTAAACGTACACTATACACATTCTGAGTTAATGTATACACACAATAAAAACAAATAACAGTCGAGACCACTTATGTTGAACCCTGTACCATTTAATTCCCACTTTATTTGAAATGGTTTTGATTCCCCGGTCAAATTCCTTTAGTGCCATTATAACACGACTATTTTGAAAACACTGTTTATTTGAAAAAACATTCATCCCCTTGATTTATATTAGGATTTCACTGTACGTTGTTTACTATATGCTATAGTTATGCTTATTGTTAATGTATTTTATCTAATGATATTTTCTGATATTTTTCATTTTTATACTTTTGCTTTTTTATCAAAGACAAATTTTCTATTTGTTCTTTTAATAAGATCAGAAAAGAGAGCCAATTATCGGTCATCGTTATATCACTTAAAACCAGAAATTCAAGCCACCACAGAATCAATCACTTCCTAGTAAGGAAGTCTACTCCTGACTTAAAACAGGAAGTGCCAAGTGACCTTAAATTATTCCCATGTACTTGTAGGCGTGGTGTGTGCTTCCAAACGTTGACACTGACCTTCCTCAAACAAAGATTCATTTTCATTGCGTGGTCATTTCGAACCCAGATCTAGTGACATCTCGAATCAAACGCAATTTGTACTATGTTTCGTAATCAACATGACGGTATACCCCGTCTCCGAGTCGTTAGCGCATTTCGGTTTAAGACCCAACGCCCATTTTTTTTCGTCAAGTTCAAGTAGAACTTATCTCAGCCAATTAAACTGAGAAGTCTCTGAACCTGTACCTGCATAGTACATGTGGTTTTTTTTCGACTTTTAAGATCTTACTATCGCCATTTTAATTGGCTGGATTTTTTCTAGCGTATGGCATAAATCCAATAAAACAAAATATATATTGATATGAACTATACTTCTTTTTCAACGAGAAAATCAATCAACTAAAATGATGCAATGCATATAAAGGTATAGTTCTTTATATTTGATTTTTAGGTATTGAAATTATTTAGCTATAGGTTTACAATGTAAAAACATTTCGTAGATTTTAGCATAACTAATTCCATTATTAAAGGCTTTAATGCGTATTATCTATAATTTTTATTTTTTATGAATAAACGTTTTCTTTAAAGATTTAACAATCTTTGTCTTCTCTGATAGGTTAGAATTCAGTAATGTTATAAGAAATTTAAAATCGCAAACCATTCGGTACAAAGTTTATAAATTTGTAATCATGCTGTCATGGTAAAAAAAATTATTTCACCATTCAAAATTCTTTAATTAACAAGGTGACAGTGTATTTTCCATACATGTACATTCAACTGCAATTCTAATAACACTGGTTAATGACATGGAAATTTCCTAAATGTATATATGATAAAGACATTTAAATCATTCTTTTGACAAAAAAAGATCAGATATAGATATCTGATCTTTTTGTCAAAAGAATGATTTAAATGTCTTTATCATATATACATTTAGGAAATTTCCATGTCATTAACCAGTTATCAGAATTGCAGTTTAATGTACATGTATTTAAAATCGAGATATGTGTATATTTGTGTCACTGCGTCTTCCGTTGTCGTAGTTACAACAGTCTAAATCAGTAAAACACCTGACCGATTCTAAAGTAGAAACCATTATGTAAATTATTAGTCCCCTGCCGGTGAAACCGGAGATGACTATAGAGTTTTTCGTTATTTGACCGTATGTCTGTCTGTCTGGCAGTCTGTCTGTCTGCCCCGATATTTTCCAGATGATAACTTTAGTTAGGGGTGTCAAATCTAAATGAAACTTGATATCATGTTAGCTGATGAGGAAATCTAAAGCGGGATTGTTTTATTGCATCATCATCATCATCATCAATAGCAGTAGCAGTATGGGTTTTGCTGTTATTGTTCTGACTTGTTAGTAGAAGATATTGTTGTTATAGTTATCACGAATATTTTAGTAGAGGTTAATATGATTATTTGAATGTGAATTATCATGAATATTTTAGTAGTAGTTACTGAACCCTAACTCCAACCCCAGTATGTTTTTTATTGTATTTTAAATATAATTTGTAACATGATGAGAGCTCAGAGATATGCCGCTGGCAATCGTCCTCCTTCCGAGTTTTTTCTGGGCATATCGAACTGAGGTGTGTCAAGTATATGCAGTTTTTGACTTTTGACATTTCATCTGTTGTTGTTTTCCGGCGCCATGAGATTCCGTACAGTCTACATACATCTACTTTATCTACTTTCAACATACATAAGCGATTTATATATAAGCCAAACTTAAAACTATACCGTCTATATGAAATTTGGTAAAAAATTGTAATTTCAAATCAGTTTCGTTTCCCGTACTCTTCAAGTACTTTTTTCTTCATTTCATGGAAAGTGAAATCGCTGTTAGGAGAAAATTCGTCGATTTCCGCCCTATCGCCGAGATAATCAAAATAAGGCCAGTGAATTGTATCTTCTTTTTCATACTTGTAGCACTGAATCGTGGCACAGAAGTCATCTGTGGAGTTGTAAAGCTGGTGTGTCTGAAACCAATTGCGATTTATCCATGTAAAATTTCCCTTTGTGGCCTTCAGTGTGCGTATAGGTTCGTCGTTTCGAATGCTTGTAAGCTTGTTGTAAATTTTCACATTAATGCCGCCATGCAGAACTTTGATGACTGCACATGCGTTGCCATGACTGTGTATTGGACTGTAATGTCCGCTCGGCCATATTTCCAAAACATAGGGTATTCCGGGTGACTGGCCAAAACTACAGCCTAGGGTGACTCGGAGGTATGTTGCATAGATATCCTCTTCGCCAAATTCAGTGGATTTTGACTGTAGCTTTTCGTGGAGTATGCATCCCTTTGTGTTTATACTGTATCGGATAGCATCAGATAACTTCACTTCACTCTCTGTAGGATCATCAAGCTCGCAGTGCTTCACATTTTTGTATAGCTCTTGGCATGCTGCAGGTAAACTTGCCGAAAACGTATACATTTCCTTATCAAGATCATTAAGCGTGAGGGAATCACTATCTTTAACCAAAGGAGACCTGTTGTGGACAAAGGGATTTATCTCAAACTCTACTTTGCCTTCTATATCAATCAAAGATCTGGCATCAACTGTAATCCTTTTCTTTTTCGAACCTAGAGGAATAGACAATAATAATGAATACGATGATGATGATGATGATGATGATGATGATGATGATGAAAAAGCTATTATATCTATTGAGAACGTTAATAAAAATTTTATATAATAGAAAATGTTTTGAAATCGTCCGCTGCATTTAAAAGTGTTGTGCTTTAACATCGTACAATATCATTTGCATTGGTAATTAAGTTGATTATTTGTATAATTCTCGGAAAAACAGAACAAATAAAAATACAACAAATTGTAAACAAAGTTCTAACACTTTAGAACTTTAAAAATGTAGAAGAATATATTGTGCTCCCGAGTCTATACTTCCAGGATTACTGCAAAAACTAAAAGTAATTCAAAACATAGCCATAGGATCCAAATATGTTATACACCAGGAAATACAGTAAAAAACATAGACAATACTGGACAAAGACGGACCGCGGGAAATCTAGTTGTGGGTTTAGGTGCTTGTGTATGTTTTCTGTTGTTTATGGGGGATAAATCCTTAATCAATGTCAGATATCAAATACAAAATAACACAAAAACACCTGTCTGATCTCAAATGATAAAGGCAAGGCTTCTTGCCAAAATAATAATTGGAGAGTTGCAGCCTATTTATTTCGGAATAAAGTAATTATATCACCAGAGTTTAATGTATTCCTTTTATATTTGTAAATTTCATTTGAAATACCAAAAACAGAGCCGAAAGTCACCAAATTTACTCAATACTCAAGCTCAACTTTTATTTCATTATTTTGACTATAAAATTGTTTATAAACCTTTTGGATTTAGTGATTTAGTGAAACATAGTATTATTTTTAATCATTTACATATAAATGCGTCACACTTATGATTTTCCTTTAAAAAACGAATAAATACGTTGAGTACGGTACTCAAGATTTGAGTACGTACTCAAACATTTTTTTGATATTTCTGAAGTTTTCTTCAAATGGGCAATGATTTTTATCATTACTTACAATTGTATGCCATCAATATAAAAACATGTCCAGTTACAGAATAAAGTTTGCATGTTTTTACATTAAAATCGCTAAAAGTTAGTTGAGCTTGAGTGTTGAGTAAAGTTGGTGACTTCGGGCCCAGGAAATACAGTAAAAAACATAGACAATACTGGACAATGACGGACCGCGGGAAATCTAGTTGTGGGTTTAGGTGCAATAGTCTCAAAACTTGTCTCGTATCATAACCTGAAAACTGCGCCACGTGTAAAGCAAACTCAATATAAATGAAAAAAAATGCCGCCCTCTCTTGTCACTCTAGTATGATTTAAATGAAGAAACTTTCTTAAATGCAGTAAATAATATCTTTAAGTAACTACAAACATTTTAGGATTAAGAAGATAAAAATTAAATTATGAAAATTTGTGGAAAAAAACCTTTAAGGTTTCGGTAGGAAGAATTAGCTTAGCAGGTTATTCTAATTCTGTTATATTTTGTATACCTGGACATTTTCGCTCCTGTTTAATTCGCCATTTTCGCCCTTAGATGAAAGAGACATTTTCAAGCAAAATGATGAAAGCATGTGCTAACATGCTATTCGTGAGACTCGTGATTTAGGCGAATTCAAAACGGCGTGAATATGTTTTCTATTGTAAAAAGACGATAATAACCAGTGGCGAAAATTTTCAGGTATACAATGTTCAACACACATTGATTTTACCTGTAAGAGTTACTTGTCTTGTCAGTTTCTTGTATGGGTGTTGATAGAAGCACAACTTCCTGTACCGTTTTTCCATATCTGTATACGAGAAGCAATCATACTGTTCTACTTGGCGTCTTTGCTCCGCATTGAAGAACTCCTTGTACTTCTCTCGGATGGCGTCAGGATCGTCTCCCTTATCCAAAAACGAATACGTCATCAAGGTCGTTTCCTCCATTATGTAACCTTTCCCGTATTTTAGAGTCAAATTGTCCCTGTCGTAGCTAAACCAGTACGATATCATTTTGTGGTTCTCGTAGCCTATGTTTTTATCCCTTGCCACTTCCAAAGGCTCTTCACCCGAAGACATATTAATCACAAACATAACTTTGGATTTCTCGACTACCAAGGCTATCCATTTCATATGACCCGCTACCCGGACGACAATAACAAACGGGGTGTTTCTTACAATATTGAAAATTAATGTCCCTTGCCCATTAACAGGGAACTCTTTAGTCCAGTTAGGTTTGATGCTGAAATACCTTTTTGCAATCGCTTGGTCGCATGATTTCTGTTGAATTCTGTTCGTAGCCTTAGACATCTCTGTAATAAATTGAAATAATTCGACAGTTACTTACCTTTGTTCTGTGAGTAAATTTTAAAAATGAAAGACTTTTTTGTAAATTTTCGAATGCAAGAAAAATGACTATGACTGAAATAAGCCAATTTGAAAATCAGTACTTTATCTCATTGCCCTGAATTAAAAATGGTGTGGTTCGTAAAATCAAGAAATGTCACGTGTATATTAGTAAGTAATTTAGTTTATATCATTATATGTATCCTCCTCATCAGTGTTATAAACAGTCACCTCGCAAGTAAGGGTTTCAGATTCGATACTAAATTCCGATCATACTTTAAACTTTTTTAACAGTTTTCCAAAAACACGTAATAACAGGTATTTAAACTAGTCATGCATAAAACTGTTGTCCCGATTTTTATGCAGAATGACCCAGTCAAAATGTTTTGTACTGTAATAGTATTGTTTATAACATACGAATACTAATCATTTTTATTATTAACATTCATTTATCTATTTACTAAGTATTTATCTATTTTCATCTATCTATAAGAATCCCTTTATCTTATAAGAAGGTATAGTTAGCTTGCGTACCTGCCTGTTGATTGTTCCTGCAATGTATAGCCACTTGTCGTCTGCAACGCAGTACAGATACATGTAATGGAACACCGAAGTTTTATAAATGTGCATGTCCTGTTTAGTTAATAAACACCCTTGTGCAAATGAGCATGCGTAGGCAGATATGCTAATATGAGATTTAACCAATAATACCAGCAGTTGTAACCAATGCAGGAGTGTAATGAAACGATATAAATCATGATGATGCATTTAAGTGATGCGTGGCCGTTTCCGGGTAACAGAGGTTATCATACTAATCAATTTGAGTTGTGTTGAAATTAGAGTTAAAGTGAACATATGTGTATGTTACATAACCATGTTTTATACATTACTGTGGTAAGGATAAGACCTTTAATGCTGTTTTATCTTATATCAAGTTTTATACGTTTTAGTGGTTAGGACAGTATGTGTAATGCTGTTTTATCTTATACGTCAATTTACACGTTACGGTTGTTCGAATTAGACGTTTAATGGTGTTTTATTTATACATGTTTTATACGGTACGATGGTTAGGATAAGATGTTTAATGCTGTTTTATCTATACCATGTTTTATACGGTACGATGGTTAGGATAAGACGTTTAATGCTGTTTTATTTACAACCTAAAATTTTACTGATTAAAGAAGTCCTTAAATGCTGAAATTTTAAGGTGCTGATATACAAGTGCTGATGTGGTTTCATTTTGTAAATCGAATTCCAGAGAGAAAAATAATCCAGTTAAATATCCGTGGATGGACGTTTGATGCTGTTTTATCTCATTCCAATTTTTTACGTTACGGTGGTTAGAATAAGACGTTTAATGCTGTTTTATCTACAACCAAAAATTATATTGTTGTGACATCACGAATATATGCAGATTAACTGTCTGGTCCATCAGCTAGCTTTTGTGGCTGGACGGTTAGCGTTTATATCCATATACTGAAGTTAAGCAACGGCGAGCGCGTCAGCATCAGGATAGGTGACAATCTTATGTAATGCGCTCGGCACGTTTTATTTCGTGGCAACTAGAGAGACTAAAATCCAGGAGATACAGCTGAAGGGCATAATGTAGGCTGTGGATTTCATGTTGAACAGGCAGATTAACCATCCAACCACAAAAGCTAGCTAATTGACTGGACAGTAAATAATAAGTTTTATTCGGAAATTCGTTGTAATTCATAATAGAACAATTTTGCTTTCTGCAATAATTTCCTATATGTCTCTTTTTTTGTCGTTTATATTTCTACAGACAACACTTATTGGTGATCGAGTGATGTTTTGAAAATAATTTAAAAATATAACAGTTGAATATGCATTTTCCAAAATAAAGATAAGCCCTTTAGTATGTAAAATCAAATTACAATTATGGAACCATGGAATACAGTCATGTGACCCCTTATATCCAATGAAATAACGACATTTCAGTCCGAGGTAAAAAAAATTATACAACATCGAGTAAAGTTATATATATTATATAAAATATTGTAAAGTATGTCGTGTTTTTCTGTGGTTTAGTTTGGGGAGGGGGTACATACCTTCAAATTTAGCACTTTTAAATTTGCGCTTTAACATTTCCTGAGATTTCTTGCTAAAATTCTAAACAATGTTTACTCATGTCTCTCAGAAATATTAATAAAAACATCCTTGCATTGTTTTTCTATGATAATTTTTAAATATTTTATGTATACACTTCCTCACAACGGCAACTAAAACTTATGACTGACAGGGACATTTGTTGCCCAGGGTTTAGTACATCGTGCTTTAATTATAAAAAAAATCCTTTGAAAAGTCTCTCACTTCTTCTTCGAGCGCATGGATGATGCGCTGGAAACAGAGTTTATATGGATGTTTTTTTTCTGCTTTTGTTTTTGGTACATTGTAAACGGGCTACCATATAACGGGCAGCATTGAAAATAACAGTTACCATATATCTGATATAATGCTGAGTGTGTCGAAAAAACGTCACAAAATAGATAATATGTACATGAATCATTTTATAATTCTTGTTCGTAATATGTATCATGATTTGGTAACAAAACTATTACTAGTAATATCAACAATGTCAATATTCAAATAATATATGTACTGGTCAACCAAGGTAAAGTGGTACATCCGGGTTGTGTCAAAACCCAAAACAATACAGCCTTTTCTCCCCAAAATAGGAATCCACAGGTAAAACAGGACTCCATATATTTCTGTTGCTCTAGTACTCTGTGTTGACAAAGTCTGTCACCACTACTATGATTCAATTTAGACTCGTTGTGTTTGTAAACATGTGCCAATTTACCTTGGTAGACCTATATCATAATATATATGTACTAATATGGACATTACAATTCCGAGAATCATATAAACGTTATGATTCCGGTGTTGGTTAGACACATTAATTGGTGATACTGTTGGAGAGGACGAATGGTATGTTATGATATTAGACATTTCAGCAAAGTTTGATGCTTCGTCGACAGCCCTGACCCCGATGTAGTAAACAGAGGGTGAATAAGTATCCAAACGCACTTCAATAGTTTCTTGTTGACCAGCTAAACGTGGTTCCAAGACATTTTGCTCAATGCGTCGACAGGAATTAGGTGACACTAGAAGCTCTTCAAAATTAGTGGATACCCGGACATCGTAATGTTTCGCTGAAATACAAAGAAAATTATAATTATGGACTCTATACATGAAATATATAAATTTAATTTTACATTTACAGAAACTCAATACGCCCTTGCAATACAGAAGTGGCACGTAATAAATACAAAACATCAGACTGCACTAGATCGTTGTAACGGATGGATTCAACTCGAGCTCTACTATATATACAGTCAAACCTGCCTTACAGACCACCTGTTTTCAGCAGCCACTTGACTTCAACAGCCAGTTTCAGTTCCCCCAATCAATTTCACTTTATAAATATACCTAAACCAGCAGCCACCTGTCTAACGAGGCGAACAGCCAGTGCTACACAGGACAAAATGTTGATCACTCTGTTTTCAGCAGCCATTTTTCGGATGGTTGATCGCATTATCTTTTTTTAGAAAACCTGTATACAGATAAGCTGGGCAGCACTGTAATGTACATGATCCTGACACCATAATTATTTTAACATCAAGCTATCATACATTGGTATATGAATATACATGTGTTGCTATACACTGCATAATATACACCAATTTTTTGTGATTTTTGTCAACCTGGAACCAAAGGCCACCTGTCTAATGCAGCCACTTTTTCAATTTCCCTTGAGTGTCTGCTGAAAACAGATTTGACTGTACTGTGCAGGCAGCAACTCAAAATTATCCCTAAGTAGTTTGCCTATATATGTATATGATATGGTTATAAGTTGTTTCTAACACATGATTTGTTAGTGGTTGGAAGACCAAAAGATCTATCCCTTTCTTACCCTTTCCGACATCCAAATCATCACCTACTGCTGTCCACGTTATTCTGACATCTTGGGAACTGATTTCATTTAGTTTCAAATCAGAAATCCTGGATGGCCGTATTCTGTCTTTGCTTGTAAAACAAGAATCAGATTTCATGTAAACAAACCCTCCAGCCTGACACGTCCGCCGGAAGTCAGATAATGGCTTTGTTACAATTATTTTGGAGTCTGAAAGGAGAACAATGAGTAAATCACACACACACACACACACACACACACACATATATATATATATATATATATATATATATATATATATATATATATATTTATAATCGTTTCTATTAAGAGAGCATCCAGTGAGGAATAATTTGTATGAAAATCAAAAGGTTATTCCGCCCCGCCAAGTTATGTGAGCCTGGCAATAAGCCAGCAATAGTTCCATTTGGCCCCGATCTTGCAGCAATGGATAGCACGCTATGATTTGGCCCTTATCAAGCAGTCATGACTGGGTGGGATAGAGTATAATTACTACAAAATCATGAAAGCCAAAAACAAAACCAAAATAGAAACCATGCATGTGTTATGATTCAGTGACCTATAATGATACCCAATATGATATGCATGTGACATATAAACCTCATCTGTATACGTTTACTTATATTAGTGGTGTTTATATTTTTACAGTTTTGCTGGGGGTTTGGGGGGATGGTGGGGGAAGGTAGTGAAGTAGTCTACCAATAAAATTTGTTGTTTCTAACACATGTTTCTAAGACGGACAACGACACTTATTATGACCGATACATTTTTGTACATAGTTAGTATGTTTTACTGACCAGTAGGTGACCACTAATTTTAAAAAGTGTAGAAATATGTACTCGTGCAGTGTTTCCAACCTACGATAGCTAAGAAGACCGCGGATTATCCTGGAATCTGAAAAAGTAAATATACCAAATATCTCACCTTGTTTATACTCTAGAGAAACTGCCTTCAAGTTTTCATTGGATACTCGTATTCGAACGTTATGGTGGCCGAACAATATCAGTTGACTGGGTAACACATACTTTGTGTAAATTCCATCATTTTTTATCACATCGGCTCCTGTAACAAATCCGAGAAATATTCATGAGTAGAATTAATAGAAATGTATGGAAGTTTGTTTCACCTTAATTATTTTCCTATTGCTATACAATTTCGCCAATTCACAGATCAGATAACAACAATTATTAATTAAGAGTCATGGAAAAACAGTGAAACTTCACTCGGACCGAATATTTTGTCAGATCTTTGGAGGATTCGGTTCTTGGAAGTTGAATATAAAGTAAAAAAAAATTCGGTCCGTTCCGATTTTTAACATTGCTTAATCTATAACAAAACAGACCGGTCCGGTTGTTATATTTACTATTTAATTGTATTATATTTTATAGATGTTTTAGTATCTTTTGTTCAAAATTCACAGTTGGTTTATCATTTTTGTTCCGTTGCTTACATCTTATTTGCATATGGAGTTGACTGATAAAAACGCCAGATGACACGGTGAGCAGTATATTAGGCTGGTATTTGAAAGTAAATTGCCGCATTTTTATCATGATAATAGGTCTGGTTTTCGGAATATAGAAGAAGCAGCATTTAGAGGCTATTTATACTTGAAAATAGAAGAACAAAAGCCGGGCCCGAAGTCACCAAATTTACTCAGTACTCAAGGTCAAATTACTTTTAATTATTTTAAGGTCAAAACATGCAAAATCTATTTGTTATTGGACATGTTTATATAATGATGACATATAATTGTAATATATCATTGCTCATTTAGAGAAAACTTCTTAAATATTAAAAAAAAATTTAGTACGTACTCAAATTTTGAGTACCGTACTCAACATATTTATTCACTTTTACAGGACAATCCTAAGTATGACGCAAAATTTATATGTGAATGATAAAAAATAATACTATGCTTCTTTATCATTCAAACATTTTACAAACGATTTTATAGTCAAAATAATGAAATAAAAGTTGAGCTTGAGTGTGTAAATTTGGTGACTTCGGGCCCTTGACTTTTTAACATAATCGGTATCAGGACGTGATAAGTTCTTAGAACAATCTGTTTTCGGAATTTGCACGGTATTAATTAATTCATTATCACGCGCGTTCGTACTTTATTTAAAGCACTGGACAATTTATTTCCTAATGTTTTGTTTCATAGATTGTCACACATTTTGTTTTAGGCGTAAAGTAACTACTGTTTTGGTAATCATTTGAGGAGTTCAAAATAATTAATTTACTTGTAAATTACTAAAAATTTCTATTCATTATAATTCGATAATATTCCGTGTGTTCTTATATCATTTATAACCGGAGCTCATCAATTGGCTTCGTTGGTATAGAGCGCTTTTTCGCAATCGCGCGTTTTCAATGGGGATGCAATATTTTAAAAATGCAATCAAAACTTTTTAGAGCATGAGATTATAGGTGAGAATATCTTTAACGAAATGTTAACCTCCATTACAAAGCATTCTGAGACCTAGCGACACGCACCATACTTTAAGTGCTCTTGTGCGTCTCCGTACAAAATGGCGAATTTTGAATCTTGTTGATATAACCATAAGAACTAATGTGTATATGTGTAGTTGAATACTTGGCCTCTAAACTTTTGAAGTTAGAGAAACCAATGGAAATAAACATGATTATGTACCAATAGATATATTCGAAACTCGAGGTCCATTAGAATACCGCAACGACAAACTGAATATAATAATGATCTCAACATGAAGAACAATTGCAAATCCCAAACGAAATGATGGGACCAGGTCTCTGGAAGGAGCCAGCGTGCCCTATTAGCATACCACAAGCCGAGAGATTGATAACTTCGATATAGAATGAAACGTTAAATAGAAATGTTGTTGTATGCGCATGCGTGCGAGTACAGAATTAACGAAGAAACAGACAAAGTCTTGTTTTAGTACATGATCGTTATCATAAAGTGTTAAAACACATGTTATTAAAATATGCTTATTAATGACCTTGTTGTTAAGATACAATTATTTACACTTTCAGGTTCACACGAAACTACTGCTACATACCATAGCCTTTGTCCTCTAGTTCAACCTCAAACGTTTCACCCTTTTTATTTTCAACAATGGCTTTGATAGTAGCGTTTAAGACAGGCGATTCTTCTACAAAAACACTACTGTATAGTTTGATACCAGTCGAGGCATTGCAATATAATTCGGTCGATGAAAGCCAACTTTTGACATTGATAACGTGAATACTCCGGTTCCTCCTATGGGATAAAACTCCAAGTTTCATTTCCGTATCAAATATTGATGATATGTTGTACGTATACATTCCGACCTACAATAAACCAAAAAAAAAAAAAAATGGAAATTGTTCATAATTTGTCACTGCTATCTTTGTTTATCCATTTCCTTGTGGCGTTTGCTAATGTTAACACGTTTTAATAGATGCTTTATATGTATGATAATTAAAACACACACAACTGTCACCATAATTAATTATTAACTAATTAATTTCTAATCAAATTTAACACTTTATATAAAATCACTGATACTAAAGTATTAGGCCTAATCAGGATGTTCAGGATACAATATACAAATCTGGTGAACAACATTTGACAATCAAGGACCTCTAGAAATCCAGAGGTGGGATCAGGTGTCGTGGATGAGTAAGCATCCCCTGTTGACCGGTCACACCCGCCGTGAGTCCACAGTCAAATTCAAATGGAATAGGTGAAGAATAAATCGACGTCACAGTTTGAGCAGATAACTCAACATTTCATTTATTGAAACAGAGTAATAAAATTGTAAACAAGGTCTATCTATTAGATAGATGAAGTATAATTGACAGAAACGATCGTCTTGTGCATTGTAACTTTGGTATTATGTTTAAAATATTTATAACCACTAGGTCGTTGCCACTGCTGGATGGTCCTTTTGAGTCCCCGAGGATATAAATAAACCTAGTACCTGGTATTTCGGTACCAGCTGATCATCTTATACTAAAATAATATTTGGCACTGATAACACCATTTAAATTTCAAAGTTTTCTAAAGCTAAGCTAGTCATCTTTTTTACAGTGATTACTCTTAGATTTCGGCTATACGTTTAGATTTATTATTTGACCTTGTATGATACAACTTTCTCTTTAGAAAATACATAAACATTTTAAATTGGAGCCCAACTGATGAAGTCTAAATTGACAGAAACAATCGTCTTGTGCAGGGTAACTTTGGTATTATGTTTAAAATATATATTTAATCCCTAAGAGGGAGGTGGTGAATGTTGTCAATCCGTGAAGTTACATTTATTTTAGTATTGCTTATAATATATATATGTAAATATAATTCATTTCAAAGACCATGGAAAATTCACTTTTTTGGAAGGGGGGTTTCTTTTAAATGAACTTTACGAATATAATATCATTCTCCTTCTTAAATCCTGGCGATTTGATAGGTCACTAATTGAGTACTTTCCCTGGGGTTGAAAATGTATCTTGGTGTTTCGACAATTCCACTGTCATACTCTCAGGAATGTTATATGTATATACATTACACTGTCACTCCCTCGTCAGTACAAACAAAGCGAGTAGGGTTTGTCTGTGGTTTTAACCCTTATATTTTAGTCAAATTTTAACATAAAGTATAACTAACTCGTATATCAGTCATGTAAACTGCTTATTATCTGTTATCTCTCGGTTAAATACAGAAAGTATGGTAAATCGATTTTCAACATTAAAATTATTTTTTTTATGAATAAGCAGATTGGTAGTCCGTAGGAATTAAAATTCAGGATCGACAAATTTCAAATAAGTAACGTCAAACTGTACTTCTTGTTACTTAGAGGTTGAAAATATCACATTTTCTTGTATTTAATATGTCAGTGTTATATATATATATATATATATATATATATATATATATATATATATATATATATATATATATATATATATATATATATATATATATATATGTGTGTGTGTGTGTGTGTGTTTGCGCAACCTACACCCCGCCTCTCGTAATTAACAACAAAATGGTAAAAATATCAAAACTAATTATAAGTAAAACATACACATCATGTTTTTGTGTCACGATATAAGTTATAAGTCCAAAACCTCACTTAAGAGATTACTTCGCTAATCAGACCAATTCTTGTCGGTTATTTGGGGTTAGGTGGTATTAATAGCAAGATATGACAAAGAGCAATGATATGTACCTCAGCAAGTCCTGGTATCAAAATGCTACGACCATTTTTAGGTCTGAATATCTTTCCACTCGGTGATTTGATAAATGCAGTAACATTATCCATATTAGATCCTGTCATGAACATCCTTGTGTCCATTCCCGTTGAATCATCGATATAGAATTCGCCTGTCTGCATTTTGCTTGTGTTTGTTAGGCTAACTGCAACGCTTTCAACCTGAAAATTTGTGATAAACATAAATCATACGTTTTTTTTATTATTATATCTCAAATTAGTTGTTTTGCGTAATTTGAACCTACTGGGTGTCCCAGCAACTTTGGAAAGCGGTTTTTATTTTTGTAAATATTTCGTAAAAATTGTGGCCATGTGGGAACAGTATCCAAACGAATATTAAATATTACCAGAGTCATAAACTCTTACCCCATTGATTGCATTTCAATATACAGTAAATCTTAAATAATCGCGAGTCGCTAAATTTCATTCATTATCTTTCTTGGATATGAAACCGGAGTCAATTCACGTGTTGGGGTGTTTCGTATTTTCAATCCAGTGTCTTTAGTGACTTACAATTGATGAGATTTATACACCCCGATAAAAATAATAGACAGTCGCAACGAAAATAAACAACAACAATGGCCGCTGCCATTACCGCTAATCGAGGTCCGAAAATCATAACGGGTTTTACTAGGATCTCGAGTATTGGAGGATCTCCTTCAAATTTGAATGCAGAATTGATTACGACTATGACGTTCTTTAATTAGATAGCGATTTTTGATGATTTCTTTGATGTAAATTTCAATAAACTACTTTCCGGGTTTGCTCGGGCACACAGTATGTTGAATTCATTATGTTACAGTTTGTACTATAAAAAGTGCAGATACCAAAGTTCGAACTGGTAGGTAACCCGAATAATTCACAGGGTCGTTATATTCTGCTCAGTACGATCATTTCATCGGAACGGAGCTGGCTTGAAGTATTCGAATTATTCTTTATTGTAATGAAGTATTTTGATTTGTTTCATTGTGGTTTACGTTAAATTTGGCAGTTATAAGGTTGAGACCAGTTTTTAGTGGTGGAGGAGAGAATCCGCTTGTACCAGAACAAGAGACCAGCGGGGCTCGAATCTACGCTGATCAGAGCCCCATAAAGACGTCAAGGAGGACACTATACAAATATGGCGAATATTGGACAAACGCGGTCCTCTGGGGAAAATGGGCGGGAAACGTGCATTTGAAGCATATTTTAAAGCTATTTCAAAATGTGAATATATAATAAAAAGTCATTTTCATTAATGTTTTATATTTACCTTTAAATATCAACGAATTTTGGTCATAATTGAACTTGACCCAAATATCATTTATATCAAAGCAACATAAAAAGAAATAGATGAACAGATAGATAGATAGATAGATAGATAGATAGATAGATAGATAGATAGATAGATAGATAGATAGATAGATAGACAAACAGACAAACAGATAGATAGACAAACAGATAGATAGATAGATAGATAGATAGATAGATAGATAGATAGATAGATAGATAAACTTATAGATAGATAGGTAGGTAGAAAGATAGATACCTGTACAAGAGGGTTATCAGAATCACTATTGGAAATTCTGGTTTCTAGAAAGAAATCTAATAGTGTTGTAGATTTGCTATTTTCCGAATAAAAATAGCTGATTCCACCCATATTGGATATAATTGGTACCAAGTTGATGTCAGAGAACTCGGAAAATGCCAATGAACTGATTACAATATTCCTTTCTTTTATTGTTGGCAGAACGGAATCCTTGGAGATACCTGTATTTTCTACACCGTCCGTCACAAGAAGAAATGTTGAGCCATATCCACTTTTAGAAATCTGATCGAGAGCCTAGAGAGAGAAAAAGTTACCCCTAAAAATATACAAATTGATAAACATATATGGTGAAACCCATTTATATTGAACCCTGTTAAACTGAAACCCCGCTTTATTTGACTTGAATTTTTGACCGGTATTTGGTGACGTCTCCATATGAGTGAAATATTCGTTAGTGGGACGTTAATCAACAATAAACAAACAAAAAATTCGTTTTCGTTTCGACTTTATATCATTTATTATAATCAGATCATTTTGCATGCACAATACTTTCCTCACTAGCTTCATTTTCATTCATTTTGATCAAACACAACAACATAGATCTTTAAGATGTCCATTGTATAAATATATATTGTTTGTTTGTTATCCACTGTATAAATATATATATATTGTTTGTTTGTTTGTTTGTTTATTGTTGTTTAATGTCCCACTCAAGAATATTTTACTCATATGGAGACGTCACCAAATGCCGGTGAAGGGCTTTAAATTTTGGCCTATGCTTGGCACTTACGACCATTGAGCAGTGAGGGTTCTTTAACGTGTCGATAGCTACTGTGACACGGGACCACGGTTTTTACTGTCTCATCCGACAGACAGGAAACCAACCTGCCACCGGCTGGACTCGAACTCACGACCTCACGGTCAAGAGACGAGCGCGCTACAGACTTAGCCAGGCCGGTTCATGAATATGTAAATGAGTATGTTAATTTGGACATTTCTGTCGCAATCTTGCCGACTTCCAGAGGGAAAGTAAACTTCAACGAAATATCGTAAAATTGGTTTTCTTTAGATGAAAGGTTTATATTTGATATTTATAAGATATTTGTAAATGGTTATTGTTAAGAAATCACAAACAATTACAATAAATATCTTTTCCATCTGCTATCGAGATGAACTCGAACATTTATTCAGTGTTTCGACGAGTAATTGACAACTTTAATGTGCAAGATTTATTTCCCTTTGGTATTTGGTCCCTAAAAACCTTAAATATGTACATGTTACATACCTATTTATAGTAAAATATATTAATTTTAGTACCTTACCAACATAAAATTTTACACAATGAATACCTTAAACCAGGATATTTCATAAGTAATTTTTTAACTTTGAATGTTGTTTTATGCCACTCTCAACAATTTTTCAGTTATATGGCAGCGGGTAGTTTTTAATGGTAGAGGAGATAACCCATTACAACGTGCCTGGGAAGAGACCATCCGCAAGTAAACTGACAAACTTTCTCACAAAAATCAGCTTAGGTTCCAACGTGACTCGTACCTGCGCTGACAGGAAGTGAGAGACTTCATGTTTTAAAGCGCGATGCTCTAACCACCCTTCCACGGAGACCCCCATTAGTAAAGCATTATACTAGCTAGATAGTTAGAATGACAGGTGACATGAAAGTTTGGCCGATATCCTGTAGTTTTGTGCGAAAATCTAATTCGCCAAATAGAATTAATACTTTTTATGAATTTTGGACTGAAGTTACAACCATACACTTGTAAGTTTAAATTTGGTTCTACCATTAACGCCGTCTGCAATCCAGCACCTATAGATGTTGATCCGGATACAACAACTGGAAGTTTCGTAATGATTCCTAGACGGTCTTCGTCTGATGTGATTTGTACTATATCCTGAGCTAAATGTCCTGTGTTGTTAAACAAGACAATCCCAATCCATGAGCCATTCTGCACCATGTACATTATATACTCTTCACAGACGGTACGAAGCATCCCGATTCGTGGCTGCAAACATGTATCATTTATTATTCAAAAATCAAACAGAAGTAAAAACTAGAGACGAAGTCTCATGAGAATGGGATGGAATCTTTTTCCTGGGGTAGGGCATGCTAATCCCCCATGGCGACTGATTCTACCTCTTTTTTTTAGTCTGTGTTTGTCCATGGCGTTCATTACGGATTATGAATCATGTTCTCTTTAGATTTCTATGAAAATACTAAAATATCTAAGAAATGTAAATTCAATTTCAAGAAATGTTGAAAAACATCACATGCGGAATTTTACTCTAAAAACATAGCTATCAATAATTAAATTACATGGCGTTGTATGAGGTGTGTTCCAAAAAATAATGTCATCTGTGCAAACTCACGTCGTTTCGATAGATAGATCACTAAAGCATGACACAGGTAAAGTTCTCGCTCACAAGTACACCGACATCTGTACGGTGTACATCCATTTGTAGTGTATTCACTACATTATATACAAAATGACTGGTAAAAGAGCAGAAACTGTGCTTGAATTTTTGGCCTACTTAAAAGGTAGGTCGCAACTCGGCATTAAACCATTAGATATGATGGTGCCCCAAAGTTCTATTTGTATGTGGGTAGCTAAGTAAAGAATTCAACAGCAGCTACTTAACGAAGCTACTCACTACGGTCGTCCTGCAACAACTATATCTAACAGCAACATCGAAAACATCCACAGTATCCTTAAAAAGATGTCCGAAACACCGTGGGGCAATAAGCCCGGTTGATAAAGTTATCGTTAGCACTAGTTCATGGTATTCTGTCAAAGCACCTAAAAGTTAGAAAAATAAATGCAATATTGATACCCCATTTGTTTACCTAAGAAAACCCGTGTTGTAAATGCAAAAGGAAACTTCTGAAAATGTACCTTAAATAAGAAAAATATTTAGAAGAGTTCCAACCGAATTTGAGCCACCAAACATACGATACTCCCTAGTATTGCCAAGTGATTACACACGGTGAAAAACGTTTTAAATGAAATTTTCTTCGACAAAAAGGGTCACGACATGCAAATTACGGTGCCAAACAGCAAAACAGTCATAGGGAAGTTCAAACGTTGTTCTGAAAAATTAAAGAGCTACTTCAAAATTCGCCGCCCGAAAACGGGACACCGCTTTCTCCGACTATTATATGATAATGCGCCCTCTCACAAGGCACGCATTGTGACCGACGTTTTCGAGTCAGAGAAGATTATGGTCTTCCCACATGCTCCGTATTCACCAAATTTGGTCCTGGCAACTATTTTCTGCTTCCCAAACTCTAATATCATCTATCTAGAAAAAAGACACAATATGAAAATGCCCTTGAATCTGCTGTATCAGTATCTGAAATTATGAATAGTGACCCCATTGAAGAGTATGAGCTGTGTTTCCAAAATTGGATTGACCGTCTCAAAAGATGTATTAAGGCAGGTAGAGAGTATTTTGAATGACAGAGCAGGTAAAAATAATCATATATTTGTAGTATAGGAGAAGTAATGACATTATTTCTGGAACACACCTAGTATCAGCAATTATTTACTTCTTGGTATATTCTCAAAGGAAGTACGGGCATGGGGTACTGAGACGAAATAGATAAAACAGATACAAGCTAAATATATGATCTGTTTATACACATAAACTGATTCAACATCCGTTTATGACAGCACAAATCAGATTCACTTATTTGTTCTTAGTTAATCCCAGTTTTGTTATTTTGAAAGAAAATATGCATTTTCTTCTGCAACGTAAAATTTATTACATATATTTAAAAAAAATCACAACCTTCATAGACGCTGAAATATCAATTACAAGGACGATTATTTCTTCTTGTTGATGAACTATGTTGAAAACTGGCGTCGTGTTGACAGTGTTCAAACCTTCCACAACATCTAAAAAGTAGATTTTACTATAGGTACAATAAGTATATGTAATAATAAAAGTAAAAAGTTATATTCTCTTTTGTTAAAAACAAAACCAACTTCAATACATTACATATTAGAACACTTCCTTGTAACCATACAGATGGTTACACTGAGATTTATATGCCAGCATTTAACTATTTAAGTGTGTGACGCAGATTAAAAGAGTATCAACACAACACTGCAGAAAATTTTCTTTAAACATAATACAAAGGTTATAGCTTTGTTAGTAAAGGCCAGTTAAGTTCGAATTTAAAATACATACAAATTTCCGAAAGATAAAGACTTGAAAAGTTAAATCATATTCCTTAGCTTGAGTTTTAAAAAAAAATTCTAACAGTAAAGGATACAAACATCAATACATGTCAGAAAATTTGACTATAAAATGTCATAAAATATGAACTGATAAGAATGTTTTATGTACGACTAAAATGTAACAAAAGCAACACTGTATACCTGATTATCGCTCCTGGTTATTTCCGCCCTTTTGAGACAGAAAAAATATTAACACTGCCTGAAATTTTACCTTAATTGCCATACTAGTTGTGCCCATGCAGCAATCATTTAGCTGAAAGCTTTAGCCTTCATTTTGAATTTTCTCTATCAACTAAGGGCGGGAATTAAAGGGTGGCGAACATTCCTAGGTATACAGTATTCTTTATAATAATTACTTTGAAAATCTGGATGATTCTGCATCACATCCCATGAGCTTCTGTAGTTGCAGATTCTATTTTGCATCGTATTTGCTTTTTTGTTGTGTAATGTAGCCTCGTCGGTACCATTGGAGTCGCAAAATTCTTCAATCTGTGAAGCAAATTGCCATGCCTTTTTAATGCTATAATTTTTTAAGTGGTATTAGCTGTGTATACCCCAAAAAATCATTTCATTTTTTTTTTCTACTTTTACTACTTGTACCGGATGTACAATAACAAATAAGAGCTATATTACAGGCATAAAAATGTTATATTGTTATATATTTTGTGAAAATAAGGTCATGTCCAGTGTGGTATGAATATACAAGTAGTAAGGTTGGGTTGATCAATTGCAATTCAACCTTTCATAAATGTTCTCGAATACATAAATTAGAAATTTAAAATTACAAAATATTTTATTTCCTTCGCTGATTTGGTCGTATGTCACAAGTCCCAATTCTCTGTAAAATGAATGTGGTTTTCGGACCGGACCAAGTCTATTACTTTGGGCCTTTCATAAAACAAGGCCCGTAACTCTTGCAAAGCGTGACCATTTCACTTTTGCATAATATTGATATAAAATCAATGAACTCATTTGAAAAACATACAATATAACAATTTGCCATTAAAGCAAGATTATCTACTAATTCTATATTAGAAACTGTGCGTTAAAATTTCAACAACAAAAAACTCACAGAGGAAATGCTTTGAACGTATCCCATAATTGACGCTCTGACGTCTGGGCTTGCACTTGGACAAAACACGCAGCCGCTATCGATTGGTTCTTCACTGGATTTAATACATTCGGACTCTATATCATCGCATTTACGTCTAAAAACACCCTTTACTTTGGCTGTACATCTTTAAAAAAATGTTTTTAAAAAATTAAAAATTATATTAAAATACATAGATACTTACTGATATGAATCATGTTATGATTACCAATTTCATCAACTTTGTGATAATAATAAAAACAATTTACATTTGAGAAAACGTATGCATACATTTAAAGGATGACCAAAGAATCTGATTAACATATTTATAGCATGCGCTTGTCTTGGCGTTTTATTTAGTTTTATTTACACTGATAACACCATTTGAATTCTAAGTTCTTCAAAAGCTAAGACAGTCATCTTTTTACAGTTGCCACTCTTAGATGGGTTTGACTATGCATTTAGATTTATTATTTGGCCTTGTCTGATACCACTTTCTCTTTCGAAAATCTATTTTAAATTGAAGCTCAACTGATGGCGTCTAAATGACAGAAACCATCATTTTGAGCATTATAACTTTGGTATTATGTTTATAATATGTTTATTTACACTATAAAACGGGTAATACAGGTACTTCTATCCATTGCATGCAGACAAAGTTTGTCAGAGTATTTTATTGTCGCCAACCCGCAATGATATACGTGTAGTCATTTTGAACTCCCTAAGTTTAATACGATCAGCGCGTGTCATGGAAAATATACAAGACTCATTTTAGATAAAGACTGTTAATCTACTTTTTAGAAAGGGTCATAGAAGGTTTTGTGATGCTCTAACGTAAATAATTAGCGTTGAATATACACCAGGGTCCGAGAATAGGAATCATCGTCGCAACATTATCTATCTCATGATCTACCTATCTATTTATCTATCTATTCATTCATTTCTTTACTAATTCATTTATCATGCATCTAAACGAAAAAAAAAAGTCTTCGGAGCTTTAACCAATCAGAATTATGCTATGTTAAGATTGTGCCGATTCTAAGGAAAGGATAAAGGAAGAAGGAATGTAAAATTAATATAAGGTTTAACGGTCTATGGCCTGTTTGTTATTCTTGTGTTGTTTAAAAGCGCACGTTCTCTTTAACATTTGTTAACTAATTTAGTAATTTCCTTATTCATCATATACTTAAAACTTTTGATTTAAGACTCAGTTTACATGACCAATACGTTCTGATCCCAGCAGACAAAATCACAAAAAAGTTCAGTCCTGTATTCCACCATATTTTAAACTGAAGACCACGCCTTGCATTTCATACAGCTATACACCTAGCATCGAATCCAAGCTATTCAATTACAAACAGGTTTTGCAGTGCCTAGACATCGACCATCTTCTACACAACACTGTCATATGTTCATGTGCTTCATCTCCTTTCAAATACAATACTATCGGGCATGTCATTACCGGCGACGTTTCTATTGTTGAAAATGAAAGCCTCAAAATCTTATTTTAAGGGGCCCTAAATACCGGGAAGCCCGTTCCTTTAATTGGCGTCAGAATTTCAGTTTAGTTATGGATTCTGTCGAAGATTATGCCAGACGATGGGCCAAACATGAAGACGTAGAACCAGACACTTTGTCTGAATGGCTGAAAGCCATACGATGGTTGATAAAATCTCGTATTCAAAAACTTAAAGGGACTATGAAAACACGTTATCCCTCTGTATTTAATGATCCAGAAGTAGTAACTGAACTGGGATAGGTTACATGACCAATATGTACTGGTACCAGCAGACAAAGCCTCAAATAATATAGTTTTTATTTGTAAGGCACATTACTTTAATTGTTTATTAGAAGAACTTGGGTTTAATACGAATTCTGGAAATCCTACATACACACGTAGCTCACTTTCAAAGGACGAGATCCTTCAAAATCACGTGTCCGTATTACGCTCATTTGATATACCTACAACGGATACCGATTTCGAGCTACCACATTTATACTGTATACCTAAACTTCATAAAACCCCATATAAGCAAAGATACATAGCAGGGTCCAGCAAATGTTCTGCCAAACCTTTATCTTTACTCCTTACCAAGATATTGACAGCCATTAAGGAGAAACTTCAACAATACTGTACAGTTGCTTATTCCAGAAGCGGTGTAAATCAGATGTGGATACTTAAAAATTCTAAACAGCTTTTAGAAAATTTGAAGGCACACAATTTTTCTCGAATTCACTGTATCAAAACTTATGACTTCTCTACTCTTTACACTACTATTCCACATAAAAAATTAAAAGAAAGACTTTTCAGCATCATAGACAACTGCTTTTTCACTAAAGGTGGTACCCGAAAATTTAAATATCTAGTGATTGGCTATCAGGATACTTATTTCGTCAAACACCACTCTGATTCTACACATAAATATACTGAAGTTGATATAAAAAAACATGCTGGAATTTCTAATAGACAATATATTTGCAATGTTCGGAGACGTGGTCTTTCAACAAACTGTCGGCATTCCTATGGGAACCAATTGTGCTCCTTTATTGGCCAACCTGTTCCTTTATTCATACGAAGCAGACTTCATTCAGAAACTGCTGAATCAAAAGAAGAAAAAGTTAGCGGTGTCCTTTAATTTGACATTTAGATATATATCGACGACGTTTTGTCAATTAATAATGACAATTTTCATACATATGTCAATGCGATATATCCCAGCGAACTAGAAATTAAAGATATAACAGAATCAAGCACATACGCTTCATACTTAGACATTTTACTTAATATAAACACAGACGGGAAATTAACAACTAACCTATATGATAAACGCGACGATTTCGGCTTTCCCATCGTAAATTTTCCACATTTAAGTAGTAATATCCCTCAGTCACCCGCATATGGAGTTTATATTTCACAAATGATCCGATATGCCAGGGCGTGCACAACATATGAAGATTTCATATACAGAGGTAAACTACTCACTGACAAATTATTGACACAGGGATATCGAAAACCGCGTTTAATGTCAACGTTCCGCAAATTTTACGGTCGGTATAATAGTCTTGTTTGCGACTACTCTGTTTCACTAAGTGAAATGTTGAGGTGCCTTTTCGTTGGCGGTTGTTGAGACGTCTGTACCAATTGTGACGAGGTTACACTCCTCACTTGTTTCATTGGACTTGACTGTGGACTCACGATCTGTGTGACCGGTCGACAGGGGATGCTTACTCCTCCATGGCACCTGATCCCACCTCTTGGTTTCTAGAGGTCCGTGTTTGTCCATTTTTACCGGATTTGTATCTATGTCTTGGACATTCTATTGATTTATACTTTGGTATCTGAAATTTTTATATAATATAATTTTTATTTGTGAGCCACATTATTATAATTGTTTTTAGAAGAACGAGGGTTTAATACGAATTTTAGTAATCCTACATACACACGTAGCCCAAAGGACGAGATCCTTCAAAATCACGTGTGCGTATTACGTTCTTTTGATGTACCTACATACGATACTGATTTTGAGCTACCATATTTATATCGGATACCTAAACTTCACAAAATCCCATATAAGCATAGGTACATAGCAGGATCCAGCAAATGTTCCACCAAACCTTTAGCTTTACTCCTTTTCAAGATACTAACAGCCATTCAGGAGAACCAGCAGTAGCCTACTGTACGGTTGCTTATTCCAGAAGCGGTATAAATCAGAAGTGGATACTTAAAAATTCTAAACAACTTTTAGAAAATTTGAAGGCACACTTTTTCTCAGATTCACAGTATCAAAAACACGACTTCTCTACTCTTTACACAACAATTCCACATAAAAAATTAAAAGAGAGACGTTTTAGCATCATAGACAACTGTTTTTTCACTAAAAGTTGTACCCGGAAATTTAAATACCTAGCGATTGGTAATCATGATACTTATTTTTTTCAAACACCACTGGTTCTACACATAAATACACTGAAGTTGATATAAAAAAATGCTGGAATTTCTAAAAGACAATATATTTATAATGTTCGGAGACGTGATCTTTCAACAAACTGTCGGCATTCCTATGGGAACCAATTGTGCTCCTTTATTGATTGGCTAACCTGTTGCTTTATTCACATGAAGCAGATTTCATCAAGAAACTGCTTAATCAAAAGAAGAAAAAGTTAGCGATGTCCTTTGATTTGACATTTAGATATATCGACGGCATTTTTAAATTAATAATGACAATTTTCATACATATGTCAATGAGATATATCCCGGAGAACTAGAAATTAAAGATACAACAGAATCAAGCACACACACTTCATACTTAGACATTTTACTAACTATAGACACAGACGGAAAATTAACAACTAAGCTGTACGACAAACGCGACGATTTTGGCTTTCCCATCGTAAATTTTCCACATTTAAGTAGTAACATCCCACAATCACCCACATATGGAGTTTATATTTCACAAATGATCAGATATGCCAGGACGTGTTCAACATATGAACATTTCGTACGCAGAGGTAAACTACTCACTCTCAAATTATCGGCGCAGGGATATCGAAAACCGCGTTTGATGTCAACGTTCCGCAAATTTTACGGTCGGTATAATAGTCTTGTTTGCGACTACTCTTTTTCACTTAGTGAAATGTTGAGTTATCTGTTCGATGGCGGTTGTTGAGACGTCCGTACCAATTATGACAAGGATTCGTTCCTCACGTATTTCATTTTAATTTGACTGTGGACTCACGGCGGATGTGACCGGTCGACAGGGATGCTTATTCCTCCTATGCACCTGATCTCACCTCTTGATTTCGAGAGGTCCGTGTTTGTCCATTTTTTTTAACCAGATTTGTACCTATATCCTGGACATCCTAATGATTTTTACCTTGGTATCTGAAACTTTTTTTTATTTAGATACTTACGTGTTCGGTAACAAAGTTCCGTTCTCTGAAACATAATACGCCGGGTATTGATTCAATTCCGGAATTTCTGTTTGAGGAAATTCATCGAAGAGTCCCCATCGCAAATGACCCCAAAGATGAACGAGAGTCTTTGCTACAACAAAGAAGTAAATTATAGAACCCCGGGATAGAAACGAATATAATGCAAGAAAAAAATAAAATGCTATAAAATGTAAAAAAAAACTTTTTTCCTAATTTGGGTACATGCGTGTTACAAATAACGGTACCTTCATTTTAATTTTTTCGAAACTTATTGGATGTCTTTAGATAGACGATTGTTAAACAGTCATGACTTACTCAAAACAGATACATAAAAAACCGTTATAACGATGAATGAATAGATTCCAGCCAAAACAAAAACAAAAAACAAAAATAAAAAAAACCTCACTTTCCCGGATTTCGGAAGATCATATTTTTTTTATTTCTTAGTTTTAGAAAATGTCCTTCATTTTTCCGTAACAAAGGTAAATTAAACTTGACAAGACAAAGAATGTTAAAGTGTGAAGTTTTCGTATTCACGTCAAATCTTTTGTTTTAAAATTTAAACAATATAAAAAAGCAGACACTTTACCTATTTCCTCAAACCTGAATACTGTATACGGGTACAGATGCATATAGGCGAAAGGATTGCCTATACCACATTCCGTATTCCCAAATACGTACGGACGATTAAATCCGGTTTCGTTTTGCTTAATTACAACGTTTGCTAAATCAAACTGGGGTCCATATACCGCCCCATAGACTGGTTTCCTTTCCCATGTAGACGGTATTATGATAGTAATTTTATTGAATCTCTGTTTTGTCGTCTGGTAAAGCAACGCAGAGGCTTGTGTAAATATCGTCTGAAAGAAGAATATAAAAAATCTCAGATACCAAAATATAAATCTTTGGGATGTCCAGGATATAGGTACAAATCTGGTAAAAATGGACAAACATGGACCTTTGGAAATCAAGAGGTGGGATAAGGTGCCATTGAAGAGTAAGCATCTCCTGTTGACAGGTCACACCCACCGTGAGTCCACAGTCAAGTTCAAATGAAAGAGGTAAGGATGAAATCCTCGTCATAATTCCATTCTGGCAATTGGAATTTTATGATCAGATTGGACTTACCTCTCTGATGGAGATTTCATTATCCACTCATGACACTCATGTAAGATTATAATAATCTTGGCCGTGAAAGTCAAACATTGTGCATTAAGAATGTAGAATATGTTTTAAAGTTGTTTTCTATCGATTGTCAGTAAGCAAAGTAAAAATGTTATTTATATGTAAATCATAGGCGTCGGAAGCAAATTGAAAGTTGGGGGTGCTAAACAAACTT
The DNA here is from genome assembly GCA_030159075.1 of Atrina japonica. Classification (NCBI taxonomy): domain Eukaryota; kingdom Metazoa; phylum Mollusca; class Bivalvia; order Pterioida; family Pinnidae; genus Atrina; species Atrina japonica. The sequence goes on along the minus strand of BROG01000395.1, from coordinate 472,149 downwards.
AAAACACACAAACACGCCAGAAACATCTGGGGCTAAGCCCCAATTCTCAACATCTATGTCTATCTTTGCAAAAAAGTGGTGGGAGGGGGCTAAGTCCCCCCCCCTAGCCACCAACCCCCCCCCCCCCCCCCCCCCCCCCCCCGGTTCCGACGCCTATGTATGTTTTTGGTAGTTATTTGATAAGTTCAACACAAAGACATCGACTAAGAAAAGCACTTGTTATATATCTGAACGTTTTTAACGGTTTTAATTCACATCAAATCCCCAAATATGTGCCGTGTGGTGACAAACGTGAGTAAACATTTTAATTTTCGTTACAAATTTCATATCAATCCACATTTTAAAAAATGATATAAAGTCATGTCTAAATCGCCTTTGGTAAAAGTAAAAATAAAGAAGTAGGAATGGATAGTCGAAAGAATACGACAAATTAGATATACAAATGGTCTCAACATGAAGAACAATTGCAAATCCCAAACGGGATGGGACCAAGACCCGGCAAAGATAGTCATCTTTTTACCGTGATAAATCTTAGACGGATTTGGCTATGGATTTAGATTTTTTTTTTTTGGCCTTGTATTTTACCACTTTCCCTTTAGAAAATATATTTAAAATTGGAGCTCAACTGATGAAGTCTAATTGACAGAACGATAGTTTTGCGCATTACAAATTTGGTATTATGTTTATAATATTTACTAAAGTCTGAGAATATTCTCAAATAAGTATGATCAGCCAATCAGATTTAAGGATTTGTCACATTTGAGGAAATCTTTCAGACTTAAGTAATTCTTTAAAAGTTTTATGGTGGGGGACCCTGGTGTCCGGAGGGAGTCAGCATCCCCGTTACCATGTCACACCCGTTGCAAATGTTACTTGGAAACCTCAAGAGTTCGGCAAAAAAGGCCAAGCTCAATAAAAATGGCATGTATATGTAAAACTCAAATATCTAACAGTTTAACTGCGTAGTTGCTCATTAAATAAAAATTTTCCGTTTCCCCAGATTCGGAAATTTAAGCAGAAAAATAAATTATGTCACAATTTCCTATTAACACATTAAATCTCGACATCAACATTTTGTAGTCTGTAAAACTCATCAGTATTCTAAAACGAAACAATGGAAATTAATAACTAAACAAAATATTAAGCAACTTCAAAACATACTGAAAATATTGAATTTGATTAAGAAATTTACTTCGTAATAATCGTTTGAAAAATTTAGTTTAATATGAAATATATAAAGGAAAATAAAAAGTTTCCTCACTTTTGTAACCACATCTGAATTTTTTACTCAATATTACAAACATGCCAGAGTTAAAGTTTTGCAAAAAAACAAAAAAAAAACAAAAAGCAAAAATAGCAAACAAACAACCCCCCCCCCAAAAAAAGGCACGAACAACCCCCCCCCCCCCCCAAAAAAAAAAAAAACCAAGTCAAAACAAATTCTCAATACGATCGTATCTGTCAATTAGACTTCATCAGTTGAGCACGAATTTAAAATAGATGTAGAGTTCCGAAATAAAAAGTAGTATAACACAAGGCCAAAAATAACCTAAATGCATTGAATAACCACAGTAAAAAGATGATAATCTTAACCTTGAGCCTGATTAAAATATATCACAGAAATGATGAGAGTCAAAAGCAAGAATGATTCAGAATATTAAGTATACGCAGTTCATATTTTGCGTGTCTAAATAAAGATGAAATAATTCATTAAATATATATATAACACATGAAATATTTACTTGAAGCTGGTCTATATAATATAGATTTTCTTCTATGTTTCGAGATATTGCGATTGTAATTTCTTCGTATCCATTGTCCACCAAACGAATGGGGCGTCGTTGCAGCATACAGACACATGAATGACCAAAAAATAACAAAATAATACTTATCAAGCTTATGTATGTGACTCCCATCTTCGCCGTATCATAATAAAAGATGGTCCGATTTAACAGCATTTAAATAAGTAACGTCAATCTCATTACTTCCGCAAAAATAAACCTTTGCCGCCCTAATTTCCGGGTCAATTGAAATATTTTTAACATGTTTGTTATGACACAATGATATTAATTTTGATATAGTTTTATTACTTAGGTAGTATTTGTAGTTAACTTTCAGTGAATAGCTTACTCTCTCTGGGACAATGGCATATGTCGTCAGCTTTGTGAAAACTAATTACAGTACGATGGGGTCATCCGTGTCCCAATAGTCAGAGCATTGCAATTTCAACCATTAGGTATCCAACATCTGGTTTAATTCAGGTTCAACTCTCTATGACCTCAGCTGATTTTGTTAGAAAGTTAGTCAGTTTACTTGCGGAAGGCAGCGTCTCTTTCCGGGTATATAATAACAGGGTTCTCTCCCTCATCATTAAAAACTTGCCGCCACCACATAGGCCCTAACTGAAAACTTTTTTGCGTGTGACCTAAAACACCACTGAAACAAACTAATAATAGTAGATAGCTTAAATATAGACCTTGTGACCTTCCACAAATCACTTGCTATGACTCAATGAGCGTTGGTGTCGCAGACGGGATATCTGGTTGAAATCCATATCAAAACTGAAGATTTGTAAGCTCGTTGTAAATACTCTATCTCCGAGCGTACAGCAATAGTGAAAATAAATGACTATTAACTGAAATCTGAACCTAAAAACAACATACAGTAATACCTGCTATAGCAACCATCTCTATATAAGGATTACCTGTATATTAGGGCCAGTTTTTTCAAGTCCCTTGACTGCATACTTAAACTAAATTGAACCTGTGTATAAAGGTCACCTGCACATAAAGGTAAATATTTTCTGGTCCTTTGGGTGGCTCCTATATACAGGTTTCACTGCATAAAAAAGAAAAACGAAAACTATTATAGCGGTTGCAGCATGTTGACTCTGTGGTGACAGAGACAAACTATATATGAAGACATAAAAAAAGATCCTTTAAATATGTAGAGTGTAAAAGATTTGAGACAACTCCTTTCCCATTAGAAATGTATAATTTAAAATGAGCTATTGCAAAAGGGACTGAAAGATAGGTCCTGTGTCACAGTAGATGTCGGCACTTTAAAGACTGCTCAATGGCCGTAAGTGTCGAACATAGGCCAAAATTTAAAGCCCTTCACCGGCATTTGGTGACGTCTCCATATGAGTGAAAGATTTTTGAGTGGGACGTTAAACAACAATAAACAAACATATGAAATTAACCTAAAAATAAAGCATGCCCTATTGAAACCGAGTGCAAACCAATACAGATACTGTTCTGTGTACCACTTACAGGAAAACGACCATCGGTCTTTTTTAAAAGCTTACACACCACACCGGATAATATTGTCATCAAGACGGAATGATACGTGTCGTTTAGAGAAAAATAAGGGGTGTTTGAAATTGGTTTCTCCAGTTTCATTGTGAAAAGTAGAAAACCACGTTATAAAAACATGTCAGTTTCTTACAAAAGATTTATACATTATATTTTGTTTTGAAAATTTCGAAATAATTTCATATTTCGAAATAATAGTTACAGTCGAAACCGGATATATTGAAATCGAAGTGACATTAATTTTTCTTTCAAATTAGTAGGGTTTTCAAAATAACCGGGTCATATTGGTAATAAAGATATTTGATCAAGAAGATTAAATCATTTCAAGTAAAGCGTGACTTCAATGTAATAGAGTTCAATATAAGTGAGTTACACTGAACATGTATAGGGCCTACACACACTCACCCGAAACATTTTTTTTTTCAAATCATATTTTTAATTTTTTGTTTATCCCATATTAATTTAAAACATTAAATCATTTTACGAATCATATAAAATTACTTAATATGATTTATCATTTTAACTTTTCATTGTTGTTTTACCAGCAATATATACAGCGATATATAAAGCTAATATATATCGCTGGTTTTACCGATCCCGCCAAGGTTTTTTTTTCTCACAATCAGACTTTACCAACTAGGCATATAGACAAATAACAGAGGTACCACGCTGAAAAGTGGCGGGATACTGCGTGTTTGAAAGCGCGATGTTCTTATGACCTGTACATGTACATGTACCCAACCCCTCCGCCAGGTATGAATAGGGCGGGAAATCAACCACGTGCAGTGGGACCCTGTTTTCGAGGCGTACGCTCCGACAATTGGGAAACGCGAACGGCCCCGAGATTATTTAGCATTTTTAAAAAAAAAAAACATGAGAAACATAAAGATCTTTCTTCCAACTAATTCCCACTTCTGAAGTTACCATGAAAATGAGATAAAACGGAAGAGGCTATTTAAATGCAATCATGACTCCACAAAATGCCCATGTAGAGCAACATTAGTTACAAAGTTTGATTTCAATGTAATTCTAAAAAATAAATAATGTTTACACTTTTAACTTAAGTGAAAACATCTAAGTAACCATAGGTCAAACAACTCACAGACAATGGACAGTTCTCTTACGTTCGATAGGTCTATAAAAAACATACGATTCAAGCTTCATATTGTATTTTATTTTTATTGTACAGTCACACACTTCTAGATCTATATACTTATTGGTTTATTAGATACGTAGTATAATAATTTGCCCTTTTTTCTTAATTTCCGTGACAAACACACACAAATGTGTATATATATATAAATTTGAATGAGAAGAAATATCAACACGGATATCAGGTAATGATATATATATAGAGAGAGAGAGAGAGAGAGAGAGAGAGAGAGAGAGAGAGAGAGAGAGAGAGAGAGACAACAAATGTGTTGTATTTTGTCCTCGCAAATAAACATTCTTTTGTTCTTTTTTGTCTGTAGCCTACTCTCCGATACGTAAACTAAGCTAAGTCGCTCCTAAATTTACTATATGATACCGAATCCGTTTAAAGAAAAAAGTGGCCCTCGTATTAAATTTGAATGAAAAGAAATATCAACACAGATATCATGCATATACTAGGCCTCATTATGATCTGGACCGCGGAGGACCCGCTTAGGCCACCAAAGAGACCATGTTTCATCAAAGTACCATGTCATTTCTAAAACTTTCAGTAACGATTTCAGTATCTTTGGCAGCTTCCTCGTAAGTGATGGCACACACACCAAGTCGCTACTAACAAGGGAGTGGAATAATATCGAGTAATAACTGAAAACACACTTTTTGGAAAATTTATATACATTTTTTGTCTCAGAATAAAAAAATAAACAGTCGTTCTCAAATTTAATATAAAAATCCAGATTTATGATGCAGACTAAATAGAAAAAGTATTTTAATTTCTTTTTGATAGAGTCAATTTCCATTATCCACAAATTTTTAATTGTTAAGCAAGAGGTCACTATATCTGTATAAAGAAGAGGAAAATTAATAAGGCTAGTCTAAGAGCTAATGTTTTTTTTTTCTATTGAAAGGCAAAGGTGTCTGAACAAAGTTATCTTTCTCAGGGCAAATTAATATGCTAGCACAAAGAGAAGCACAAATAGTCCCCATTGGAAAAGCAACTGTTTTATAAATATCCAGTAACTATTTTATCAGTCAAACAAACATGTATATGTATTTCAATAATGACACATTCAGGAAACTTACAGGTTTGATCAAAATATTTGTTAATAAATAGAAATATACATGTATGCATATAAGAGATAACATTAGGTATATATTTTTTGAAAATATTTATTCTGTATGTACAATATTCACAATATTTCAAACTGACAATGTTATATACAATTTATCACAATATTTAACCTTTACACCCCTATTTATCCACATGGAACGTTCTTATACATTGTTCTGAGATGGTCATTTGTGGTGTGTAGGGCGAAAAGAATTAAATCAATATTGGACGGTAGTAAAGAAATACAGCAAGTTCATATACAACATATTTCCTTGTAATATCATATATACCAGAGTCTTTGCTAACAATTGCAAGTGAGATACATGAGGGAGGCTAAACTTGATTTCTTCATATAAGCTGATAATGTTATTGTAAGTCTTTAAATTTATTTTCATTTTTCAGCTTGAGTTTCACAAGAATGTAAGCATTACATCTAGACATCTGCTTTTTATCTGTATAATGAAGATTCTTGTGACTTGCTGATAGTTAAAAGATATTGATCATTTGTCAAAAGACTAAAAAAAATATTAGAGATACATTACAGGTCAAAGGGCACAGCATCAAATCTGGATTTTATCTAAATAACGTTTACATAAATAACAATGTAAACAAACAGTAAGAAAAGATAGTAATGGGACATAATACAGATATTGGCTTCTTCAAAGTCAATACAATGTTTTACCTTCCTTGAGAGGGTACTATTTGTGTGAGGTGAATATAAATTTTGAGGGCTGACAAATTATTGTATTCACCTTGAAGAAGTCAATAATTATCAATATACATTTCTAAAATACTGACATATGGTGAATACTCACTGCAGTATAATGAAGAAAAGATTTAACTACTGTAATTTCAGTTTTATCCATGATAATTTAATTATGCATAATTTAGCGAGAACTCTCACTGACGAAAATAAAATTATGATAATAATATGATGATTTGGACATCCAAAATTGAAAATAAATTTACAAGTTGTGCATCGGGAAATTAAATGATCACAAATTTTTTTCAGATTTACAATAACAATTTCTGAATTTGAACAGAAATTCAGATCTACAAAATCACCCAATCAGAATGCAAATTCACAGTCATAATGGATAAAACATGGTGTCCATACTGAAATGCAGGTAATAAACAACCATTCTGAAAACCCATGAAACATAAAGATAATCTGAAATGCAAATGCACATTAAACTGAATTTTGAGATAAATTATGATAAACCTCCTTTGCTGGTACCATCTTTGCTTTCTTCTTTCATTTTATATCATGAGTTGCCTCCCCCTTAGTGTAATAAAAGATATGAAATGTAAATGTCCTTGTGGGTTAATATTCATATAATCATGATGAAGAAACAAGTATGAAGCCTTTTTTTAAGTCTGCGGATGTTGTGACTTATAAATGCATATTATCCACGGTCAAACAATTTTCACACATTATTATTTTATGTTTCACATTATATGACATTTTATTATTTGGTATTTCATATTATGTGACATGTAATTATTTGATACTTCACAAGAAACATAGACTCTGTGTTCCAATACACAAATACCATCACAACTTCTCTTCAAATTTGTAAAGTTTTCTGACCTTAGGGACAAATTGAGAGCAACTAGCTCAAAGTTAGTCAGATTTGAATGTTTTTAGATTTTGAAATACATTTGATACAAATCGGAATGAAACTTGTTTCTATCTATCTGTTTAACCCTTTCAACCCTACAGACCATAATAGATTGGTCTTAAACAATAGAAAAGAGCATACCACTCAGATATTATGGGGTGAAAGGGTTAACGATGGTCTAGTAGGCTGGTAAATAATTAGGTTGTGGAGAGATTGGTGGCAACACTTTGTGTCTATCAGATCCTGGACGATTTTGTGAACTTGGACGAGGGGCTGATGGAGGTCGTGGATCTGATAGCTCTAATGGATTCATGGTTTCTGTTGGTAGGTTTAGCTCTTTATCATCATGAACTGAACCTTCGGGTGATCGAGCAATTTTTCCAGCAGAGGACATTGTAATGGTGGATTCTGATCGTTCTTCACTAGATGTATCATCATCTGAGCCTGCAGTTTGGGGCGGATTGATTGGAGCTGATTGTGATCGTGTTTGATCTCCGTCCGTAATTCCGTTGTTTCCAAGGCCCATCTGACTTTCCACAGTCTGAGGTGCCGTCTTTGGATATCTGCAGATAATAAATTTATATTGTATATCTTAAATACATGTAAAGAGCTAATTGCCTTATTCAATACAGACAGTTTAGACTTTTGATACCTACACTAAATAGTAGGGCTGTCATTGATAAGAAATTCTATATCAATATATCGATAAGTAAAAAGTAACGATATATCGATAAATCAATTTTTTAGGTACTCCTATGAAGTGGATTCAGAATAAAAAGATTCTTTATAATATTTAGGTGTGTTATTGTACATGTATATTTGACTATCTGAAGATGAAAAAATCAATCATTACAAGGAAAACATTGTTTATTTGAACAAATTAAACAATCAGAATGAAATGTAACATAGTTCAAGAACATGAAGTAAAATAAATAGAAATTTTTGGAAACTGTATAAGAAACTATATCCTTGAAATGCAGTATGAAATGTATCAATACTCAAGAAATGTATCAATTATCATATCGAATCAATTTTTATATTGATACATCGATATCAAGTCTATCAATGACAGCCCTACTAAATAGATTCATATGTCTAACCACATAGTTTTAATGTATAATTACAGACATGAGACAAAAGTAATGGAACCCTTACATTTTTTACTATATATTTCATATAAAACCACATATTTTCCCAAAAATATTGCAAAGCCATTTATGATTGCATTTACATAGAATTTTCACTGCTAAACAAAGAATTAAATCTAGTTTCTTTAAAGATTTTGATTTTTGATTTTTTTAAATAGAAATTAAAAGATTTATCTATTCAAACAGAAAGTTGAAGTTTTGTGATGAAAACTCCCTATATGGGTATAAGTATAATTGTGAGGTCTAATTTTTTACTTTCTGTTTGAATTGTCTCTTGTTTGAAAGTACAAATTAGAAAATTACACCCAAATAATCAATCAGACTTAGAAACATTCTCTGTATAACAGTGAAAATTCTATTGAATTGTGATAAAAAAAATGGCCTCACAATATTTTTTGGAAAAAATATATGAAATATATAGTAAAAAAAATGACAACATTTCATTACTTTTGTCCTGTGTCTGTAGCAACTAATTCTTTAACATAAGTCGCAAAGATACCAGACAAAAATACACAAATACAAAGGAACAGGTCGTTATCAATATTACATCAATGTTAGTTACAAATTTTACTATATATCAGTAAACTGTGAGATATTTTTAAGATTAATCAAAATTTTATATTTGTTTGAAATTAACAAAATCTTCTCTCAACAAAAATTCTAAAAATTTGTGTTATTTGGTTTGTATCTTAAAGCCACGTTCCAGGATTAAAATCATATTTTCTTTAGGAAACCATATTTAACAGAAGGAAATGAACATTTTTTTCAAAAAATTCCATCGGAATCTCTAAATTTACATTGGTGAAAATGTGATGTTTCATATAAGGAACCCTTACTATGCTTCAGATATGATTGGCTGACAATCTAAAAAGTAGTAGGCGTTTTCCTTATATGGAATGTCAAATGCTTTGACCGCTCTACTGTCAGCCAATCAGTAAGAATATCAGGAATACGTAATGGAGTCAGTACAAAATGTACACAAAAGTGAGTAACAGTACCTGGAATTCTTGTCTCAAATAGTTGCAGTTACGTTTTGACACAGCATTATGCCGAAAGATTAATAAAAATAAAATAATAAATCGGGTAAGCAACTGACCAAATTTCCGATGGCTGCAACAAAAAATATTTGAATGGATCAATATTTTGCAGTGAAAATGTGTCATCGCATGGCCCATCTTGCTAAGAGTACGAAGAAGCCGACTGATTTTACCAAACAAAATAACTTAAAATTGGGGACAGAATTTCGGCCAAATGTACGTCCTGTTCACCAATGTTTAATTGAAGCAATATAGGCTAATGTTAGATTTATGTAGATCTGTACATGATGTGATGATTCTACCATAGACTATTTATCATGGACAGTTTGTTTTGGTTCCTATGCCTAATTTTGATATCTCCTCATTTCCATACTATTTCAAGAGGTTACATGTATTATTAGATCTGCACGCTGGGTGTTTCCCACGATAAGCTACCTAATTATTTAGCATATACCTTTAAAAATATGATGAAAGTATATGCGAATAAACATGAAGTGTGTACAAATAAGTATATTTCGGAATGTGTCTCCCAGGAATGTGACTTTAATTAGATATTTGACTCCTCTTAAATTCTAATGCAATATTTCAATTTCAAATTGTGGGATGTGTTATTAGGTTGGTGATGTGTGTGTATCAGTTTCACGTTGTGGCATGTATCAAAAGGTTAGTGGCATGCATCATCAAGAAAGTAGCATGTGAATGTTTTGACTTTATGTTGGAATAAATCATTATCTTGATAGCACGTAAAGCCTGGTAAAAGTAGTGTTTGTAAATGTACATTGCGGCACATATCGCCAGGTAAGTAGTGTTTGTAATTGTTCATTGTGGCACGTATTGCCTGGTAAGTAGTGTTTGTAAGTGTTCATTGTGGCACGTATAGCCTGGTAAGTAGTGTTTGTAAATGTACATTGCGGCACATATCGCCAGGTAAATAGTGTTTGTAAGTGTTCATTGTGGCACGTATTGCCTGGTAAGTAGTGTTTGTAAGTGTTCATTGTGGCACGTATAGCCTGGTAAGTAGTGTTTGTAAGTGTTCATTGTGGCACGTATTGCCTGGTAAGTAGTGTTTGTAAGTGTTCATTGTGGCACGTATTGCCTGGTAAGTAGTGTCTGTAAGTGTTCATTGTGGCACGTATCGCCAAGTAAGTAGTGTTTGTAAGCATTCATTGTGGCATGTATTGCCTGGTAAGTAGTGTTTGTAAGTGTTCATTGTGGCACGTATAGCCTGGTAAGTAGTGTTTGTAAGTGTTCATTGTGGCACGTATTGCCTGGTAAGTAGTGTTTGTAAGTGTTCATTGTGGCACGTATTGCCTGGTAAGTAGTGTTTGTAAGTGTTCATTGTGGCACGTATTGCCTGGTAAGTAGTGTTTTTAAGTGTTCATTGTGGCACGTATTGCCTGGTAAGTAGTGTTTGTAAGTGTTCATTGTGGCAAGTATCGCTAAGTAAGTAGTGTTTGTAAGCATTCGTTGTGGCATGTATCGCCAGGTAAGTAGTGTTTGTAAGTGTTCATTTCACATTGTGGCATGTATCATCAGGTTGGTAGCTTCATTGAAAGTTTACATGTATCTGTGTTGATTTCAGTGTACATGTATTTTCACGATATACAATAGAGTTAAATGTGAACGGCCTGGTTTATTGGCATCTACACTACGTATCATATACTTTATAAAGAGCGTGTAGTCAACCTTCTAACTTACTGTGAAGTGATTTGTTCAAACAGAGGAGGCACATAACCAGCCACGGCCTCTTTTGCAGCACTGTGGCGTCGCTTCAGAGACATCTCCTCCTGTAAAGATAGGAAAAACATTTCTTGTAATGAACAGCGAAAAAGATGTTAGATTTGGCTGGTTTATAACAAAAATGTTGTCACACATGTGATTTTCAATCATGGATGACCATATCATAGTTTGCATTTTTCGAATGGGTATCTGCTTCATTCTGGACTAATCCTGTATTGGACTTCTGTCCCATAAATTGTTACTCTGCGAAACACAAAATTTCTGCTTTTACCACTGATCTTGTCAACTGAGATGCTAAGAAAGAAATAAAATGCTTTACTTGGAAGAAATAAGGCAGTGCTTTCTGGCATTACCACCAATGTTAGGTTTGTCTAGTGTAGCAATTTGAACTTTTTCTGTATTACACAGTAACACTATGTATTACTACGCCACAAACTGTACTACTTTTAAATCACAAACAAATATTGTCTGCATTAAGTAAATAATAAATCATGGAGGTTATTGAAATTACGAACTTTATTTCAGGAATCATTGTTTAATTAATTAAATCATTTATTATCAGCGAAAACAATGTTATTGTTTACCAGGGATAACTCGACTAGCACTACATATATGCAGGTCGCAGAAAGATAACCTGCAAATCAATTTGAATCTATAAACGGACATTTATAATATACATTAAAACCTCTTTCTAATGCCCCTTGTTTTATCTGCCACCTCATTTTATGCTACAGCTTTTGAAAGTCCACGCTTCAAATTTCCCCTATAATCCCATTTACGGTTTCTCTCAACATATCGCCAAAACCTCTTTATAATGCCAAATTTGGGCTAAACAAATGATGGCAGTATAACGAGATTTTACCGTATTTTTAATGGTGTTGACATTCAGTTAATTCATTTAGATCATTCATTATAAATTTGTGTTTGATCGTGAAATTCCACCTTTGGGCCAAGATTAGCAATCTAAGAATAAAAAAGAATTGTCTTAGTTTGTGTCCACTCTAATGAAATTTCACTATCCCACACCCGTAATAATTAATGGGGCTACTCATCCTATATGAACAAATACACTCATTTCATCAAAGATCAACTGATAATGTGACCCAAAAATCAATAGGATTGCTAATCTTTGGTCATTTTAAACATGTTATGTGTAAAATTCCATCTCTGTATGCTAAAGACTATTTACGTTTCAGTCCAGAAACCACTTAATTCACAGACAGATAGACAGCAAGGACAGACTGACAGACTGACAGAAAAATAAAGTCAGTAAACTCTCCACAGCTTGTTAGAGGTGATATAGTGATGTTCTTGTTTCAATTTTCTAGGCTAAACTCTTTCAGAGGCCATTTTTCCATCACTTGACCACACACATTTCAATGTAATAATATAGGTATCAAATACAATATCAAAATCAGAATGCTATGTATTATCATGAAGCCCTTTTATTGGTTTTATGTTCTTTGTACCCATGAGTTGTCTCCCTTGTCAAAGAATATCTAAAACTCAATGGATTTATAGGTTAGATTATCGTTCTGCTACACCTAGAGCATAATGGTCTCAATACAACAAATACAGGCGACTTTTGTACCTCAAAGTCCACAGGACCACCAAAAAACTCCGAGGTTTCAAAAGTCTGAGGTTTAGAGAGTTACGGAAATTGACTTTTCGATCGATGTAAGTTCTTGATACTATACAAAATAAAGGATGTTTGGGATTTGTTTTTGTAATTCGAATTTTGAATTTTGCCCCCGTACTCAGCTTTGAAACATAAAAACGTGTAAATACGTCATTTTTATTATGTTTCTGATTAGGATATAAACGGTCGTTGACATATAAGGTCTATAGTGTTGCAGTAGCCTACCTATACAGTACTGCTTGATCTAAACGAAAGTTACAATACCACTTGGCTGCGATACTTGTACTCCAAATTGTAGTCTATTACACGTCTTTATAGTAACAATCCCGTCAATTACTATTTGATTACGTCAGGACCTACTTGTCACTCAGTTATTAAAACACCTTTTGTTTAATCTACCAGGTAGGGATCCTGGCATGCCCGAATTTCAAGGTTTCAAGAGTGAAATATAAAGGAATATAAAAATCAGGACTTCAAATAGACCTTGAGGTTTCAAGAACTTCGAGGTTTTGACGTTTGAGTGATCGAGAGTTAATGTACTTAATTTAAGAAGGAAAAAAATCAGGACCTGTATGAAACTTCGAGGTTTCGACATTCGAGCTATTGAGAGTCACTTATAATTAATAGTTCAAACATACCAGAATTCCTCTGCCTGACAACACAGGAGATTGTGTTGTTTTACGAGTGTACTGCTGTGACATGCTGTCCGGAAGGCTTGGCCTGGACCATGTTCTTGTTACATGCTGTTGATGGGTATTACTGTCCATATCCTTAGGATCTAGTTCACCCATTTCCGAGCTAAATGCTGTGAGACTGATTCCCAGATAATCCATAACCAGTCTCCGAAGTCGCTTGTATGCATCTTCAATATCATCTGGAAAATAAAAGAATAAAACAAATTTAGAAATACTATTCAATATAGAAAGTAGTCCATTTTTATAGTTGTAATGGTCATGGATATAGGCAGATTAACTGTCTAGTCTAGTCCATCAGCTAGCTTTTGAGGCTGGACAGTTAGCGTTTATATCCATGTACTGAAGTTAAGCAACGGCGAGCGTGGTCAGCATCTGGATGGGTGACAATCTGATGTGATGCACTCGGCACGTTACATTTGGTGGCAGCGAGAGAGCCTGAAATCCAGAATGTACAGCTGAAGGGCATACTGTAATCTGTGGATATCAGGTCGAACCCATGAAGTTTTGGGACTAAGCTTGTTGGCGGAGGGGGTAGTGTAACAGTCATAGATATAGGCAGATTAATTTCTAGCTAGCTTTTCTGGTTGGACAGTTTCTGAAGTTAAGAAATGTGAGCATGGTCAGCAGCTGGATGGATGAGCATGTGATGTGATGCGCTCGAGAACTTCCAGTGCACATTACATTGTTTATGAAAATTATTGACCTTACAAAATAAATACATGTACATTTCAATGCAACCTGCATATGAGTGCATTCCCTCTTATGTGTATCTAATGTTTGTTTCTGTACAACATGTGTTGTATTAAATGTGTTTTGCAGTTGTTATGATGCAGATTGACCCGCAAGTGCATTTGTACTAACATCATAATATTTGTACATCATGTGGTTTTGGTTTGATTGCAGGTGGACCCACCAGTACATATGTACTAATAATACTTTTTTACAATGTACTGTGGGTTTTTTTTTATACAAATTGTATTACAGTAATTTTTTCTTAATGCAGGAAGACACTCTGCTTGAGTCTCTGTCTCTGGTATAACCTAATTCTTTTTATGCACACTTTTTTGTTCATGACTAAACCTGTGTGCAGTACAACAGTCACATCCCAAGAGACCTCGTCTTTGTGTCTATTATTTACATAAAAGTTACGTACCACTATTAATCATCATGTCAAAGAATCCTGGTTGCTCCCGATTATGAGAGGCATACATTTCCACCCTATCTATTGCATTTTCAATCTGTTCCTCTGTGTACACGCCCCTCTCACGTAGTCGTTTCTCGTGCATATGAGAATTTAAAGGTAAAATCAGGACATAACGAGGTTCAAAATAAGTATTCTTCAATGTGAGAACACCCTGCAAAACAAGATTCAAAACACTATTATTTATTTGAAACAAAATGCTAACAGTGAGGAGTTGGTTACTAGAGTCACTGCCCTATTAACAAAGGCTTAGCTGAAAATTATTCCTAATTTAAGCCTTTCACCCCTAAATATCTGAGTGGTATGCTCTTTTTTATTGTTTTAAGACATGTCTATTATGGACTGTAGGGTTGAAAGGGTTAAACAAAATTCAGTTATAAAAATTAGTATGAGTACATTGTACATACTTAAATTTTGAGTACCATACTCAACATATTTTTCATTTTTTACAGGAAAATCTTAAATTTAAATTTAAAGTTTTTGATATGAACTAAGACATCTGTCACCAAGATATAGTCTCACCCAAAGGTGGTCTCTCAAAAGCAGTTTTACGGTATTTAAGGGATTATGTAACCAAGTGGTTATCAAAATTTGGTCTCAGAAGACAGAAGACTGTATTAATAAGTAAACTATAATTTCTTTTTAATATCAAATGAGACCATGACCTAATATTTATTCATCTTGACCTGCCTCAGGTAAGCTGAACATGTCTCGTTAACCCCGAAAGTTTGGATGCAATGTTTACTATGATTACCTCTAACTCCATGTGAACCACACATGCGAGGCCCTCTCTTGCAATGTCTTCAATGGACTGCATCTGTAGACCATACCAATTGTTGTTGTACTGATGAGTCTGTATAAACTGGCCCTGTAAATCAAAGGCAAGGGAGATGACACACTTAAGCATAACAATCAATTAAATCTCTATAAAAGATACCAGTTTTCTAAAACAAACTTTAATGAAAAAGAGTTTATGAAACGGTTTCAACAGAATCTTTGCGAAAAAGGTACAGTAAAACCTCTTTATATGACCCCAGTTCATTCATCACCTCACTTAATGCAACAATTTCATAATCATATCATTTACCAAATTTTAGCACAGATGAAAATTTAGCACATTTGTCTTTGTGCTAAAATGAAATATGTGCTAAAATACTTCATTTTACAGACTAATACATAGACAAAACTTCACATATATTTCTATCCGTATCATTAGACTACACAAGATTGTTGTAGCGGATGGATTCAACGAGAGTAGAAATATTTCTATGTTTTGAATTATTATTACATGCCCCTTATTTATTTATCTGTGTATAAAAATTTAAAAATCATTCCTCATTTAAAGTTCATACCACAGGGGAAAATAAATGCAACATAAATGTCATCAAATATTTTGGGTGAATGGAATTAACATCATCAAATATTTTATTAAAATGGAATTCCATTTAGAAAAATAGTTCCAGTGGTGGAATTTCTGTATAGAATGTTAGTGCATTACAGCATTACGTTTATATGCAAGGGCATGTTGAACTCAGTGTAATATAACTATGATTACACATGCTTGTATTGAAATACAAAATTACACGATATGATGAAATACATACCCATCTAATATCAAACTCAAACTTTTCCAGGTCAACAAAGTGGAAGTCCTTTCCGGGAGTCTCATCCTTAGAGGGTTTTCTTGTTGTGTGGGTGACACTGTCAAAAAGATACAAAATGTTTGTATGAAGACATGTCATTCAACAATTGTCAGTTTCAAGATAATTTACATCATTTTACATCAAATTTATCTTTACAGAATTTTTTTTTAAAATAAAATAAATGTCATCATGGAGAAATGAAATACAGTGGAACCTATATTGAGAGGTCACAACATCTGTCAATGAGACGTGGTCTATCAAGACAGGTGGTCTCTCAAAAGAGGTTTTATCTAAAGGTTTATTTAAACAAATATTTTTTTTAATGTACATGTAGTCTCAGAATATAGGTGTTCTTTTTTATGAGTCATCTGTCAAGATAGGCTTCATTGTATAATCGCTGAATATAAGGAATTTAATTTTAATTCATTTTGATGCATATAATAATACTGATACTGCAAACATGGACATTTACACATGGGCGTAATTTACACTAGATATGCTGTGAGGAATACAGGACTGGTCAAAGTAAAGTGTGACATCATGTAAAATACCTTCATGCATTTGCATAATAAAATCGCATAATTAACAACATGCGGAAATATCCATGTTTACAGTATTGCATCCAGGTTTTGCAAAATGAAAACATTCACAATCGATACCATACAAAGTACCGCAATGTTAAAAAGGAATTATCAATACCAGAAACCAAAATAATCTGAAAACTCTTCTGCCAGTTTCATTGCCAAATCTTTTTTCCCCGATCCTTGTGGTCCAACTAATACTAGCATCGGGTATGGAGTGTCCATGCTTGGCAGCGTGCTTAATGAAAAAAAACAAAAAAACAACAATTGTTATATTTACCTTGGCCAATCAAATACCTCTGATTCTAATACATGAAATACATATATTACAAAATGATGAAAAATTATGTTAATAATTTCACTAATAGAATCTGTTTATACCTCATATTTTACAGTGTTGTTGTTTTTATATGTTTATTTGCTGTTGGTTTTATTTTTCAATCTAGAAGAAAAAGCATGACAAATTCAGGGCAATTTTTTTTTATCTTTGACTTATGTCAATAGATAACAAAGTTATCTCCCTTTTTCCTCATTCTTATTTCTATGAATAATTTTTAATAACTCAGAAAATGTCGAATCAGGTCTACTCTTTCTCATATATCCTAAATAATTCAAACATGATTATTCACAGTTAATATCAAAGCCTTACTTGTCCAAAACTCTGCTTGGCTGAAGAAATGAATACACTACATGCATAATGTGGTCCCGAGCTGCAACCACCTCAGCTGGAGGGTTATACATGTTGAGGGAGGCCACCTGTAATGTAATAAACAATGTTACAGAATAATCGAATTTTAAATATACTATGTGCTATCCTATTCAATTATTTTGTAAAATATGATAAAAATATATTTTATACAGTGGGACCTGTCTTGAGAGATCACCGCATCTGCCACTGAAATGTGGTCTCTCAAAAGATTTCATTTAAAGGATTGTTTAACCAAGTAGTTTCCAGAATGTGGTCTCAAAAGACAGGTGTTTTTTTTATAAGAGTGGTGGTCTGTCAAGACAGATTCCATCATATTTTGTAAAAGGGGCATTGTTTTTTTTTTTAAATTTCTTTCCTTTTTTACTTCTTAGATTGAAATACAATAACAACAACAAAATATATACTAAGGCATAAAAATTCTAAAATTCCTATGTGTTTTTTGTGAGAATTGCTTCAGAAACCCAGTTTGGCAAATTTTCACTTGGAATTGATTAATTCAACGTCATTATTATTTTCATATGCATACCAAACTAAAACTGACAAAATATTTTCACAAAATATAGGAATATGAGAATTTTCATGCTTGTATATAGCTCTTATTTGTTATTTAACATCAAGTACAAGAAGTAAAAGTAGAAAAAATCGGGAAAAAAAATTTGTAAACAAAGCTTATGTCCCTTTAATAAAGATATACAATTATTCAAACATGCGCAAAATTTATACAAAACAATTGAAATGAAATAACCTTTTCTTCAACTTCTACTTTATGACGATCAAGCTCCGTCAAGCTTTGCATTCTGAAAAGTATAGACAGTCTGTAATCCGGCAATTCCTGAATTGGATTGCGCAATAGATTCAGCTGACGTAACATCTTTAGTTCTCTGATGTACTTCGTTTCCGAGATATCAATAACCTGAAAATAATCAAGATAAATAAAATGAGTTAATATTCTGAGTTGTTTTCTTCCGTTTTTACAATGTAACAGTTACTGTATGTGTACTTATTTTAGCGGTATACTAATATTTGCACCTTTCGCGCTCAAGTCATTGCACTCATTTAAAGGCAGCACTAAAATTTCTCCATCCTGTCATTTTGTATACTCGACAAAGCCAATGAAATTAATTGCACAAATTCTAGATTGCGCTGATAAGTCTATACCACTGGAGAGTGCTAAAATATGATTGTGCTAATTTAAATACACATACAGTATACAGAGGATATTTGCCAATTTTTTTATGAATAACATTTATATTTCATCACATGAGGCAGAGGAATAATATTTGACTTAATAACCCCCCCCCCCTAGAGACACATCTGGATTGGTCTGTGCCATTGACTTACAGAAGAGTCCACTGTTTCTCAGGGGTTGACGAGTTAACATGAGTACATACCATGAGTGGTAAATATGCATTCTTCTGCATCACAAGATGAAATATAAATCTTATTCATAAAAAACTGGCAAATACAAGTATTCTAGTTATTACAGTACATATTTATGTCACATAGGAAAAGAAATAGTAGTCCCCAAATTTGAAAAGTATTTTGAAAAATATAAAATTGAAAATAACAAATCTATTTAATTGATAAGCCCTTATATTCACTACCAAGACTTTAATCAATTCCATTTTCCAAATTTCTAATCAATTAATCATTCAAAACCATTTCTGGTCTCGGTAATGAAAAAAATTAAAATGTTGTATGAATGGGTATTTGACAAGCAATCAAGACTTGTGCATTTTTAAATCTCCGACCTTAACTCATATACATATACATAGACATTAGATAGCTATTCTCCTGGACCCGGTTGCACAATGCATCGTTAAATTTAACGTACAGTTAGCCCATTGGTTTAACATTGGTTACTCTTAAAAATTCAAACAAGAATAAAATTTGGAAATGTGAAATACTATATGGAAATATAAAGCACTAACCAAAAAATTATCTGAGGGGTTAAAATTAAATTTTGATGGGGTAGGGGGATTATTATATTAAAGTACATTTTAATTTCAAAAAGAAAATTACATAATTTACAAACTGACTAAAGGTAAACAAGGAAATATGAAGGAAAATTACTAAAAGGAAGAAATGTGTGTCCAAGGCATTTGATAGGGGTCTGTTAAAGCACAAAAAAAATTGTTTTCAATTTTTGGTCTGATTTAGATTTTCTACCTCATTGTCCTCTAGATCGATGCTCTGTAACAATGTATGGTCTTGAAGTCCTTTTAAACTGCGAATGCTATTACCAGAGAAATTTACGATCTGCAAATTGAAAACAGAAAAAACAAATAATATTTCCACAAGAATAAACAATTCAAAATTTTTTATCAGAAATGAATAAATAAAATATCCAAACAAATGTACAAATGGAACAAAAACAGATGAACCATTTCCTTACAATTTTGTATGATCATTAATAAAAAGGTATATGTAAAGATGCGGTGCATTTGTTCTATTTACATGTATCATTTACCAAAAAATTCCAGACAGAAGATGTCTATAAAATGTTGTTACATAATTTTACCATTCTAGCAATATGAGGATTTGAATTACAATTTTAGAATTATTCAGAGTGGAAAAGAAGTGTGTATAGAAATTTGATTCTCTCTGAATATTGGCTTTGACGCAGTGTTTTGTTCTGATGCAAAATTTTAAAAAGGCATGTATGATATGAAGTTATAATAAAATAAAGTCTTACACTCAGCTTTGAAAGGCTTTCCAGATTCTCAATCGTTTTGATGTGGTTGTGACACTGTTGTAAAAAAAAAAAAAAAAAAACGTAAGAAAATCCAATGAATATACAGTTAGACCACTTTATAAAGACCATCGATTTTTCAACAATTTTACCTACTGAAAGGATTTGCCGAATACAAATAAACATAATGTTATTTACTGTTGATGAAATGGAATCTACAGCTTCTGACATTGACAAGTTTATGTATAATTTTAAAACAAACATGCATTTTTAGTCGAAAAATCCAGCGATACAACAATGCAAACATGTAGAATTCTACTATTGAAAATATTATTTGTGATTTTTATTCAAAGAATTATTTTCAATGGAATTGATAGATACTGTACATGTAATACCGAATGGCAATATGCAGACTTCAAATAAACTGTATTCAATGTATCAGCTGCCTATAACAGCATCAATTTCTGTTTTTAGCAACAGTCAGTAAATTTGCTGATTGACTTTCTGTAATCAAATAAACACTGAACTCTAATACTTACAAGATCTAAGTACTGTAGTGGCAAGTTATCCAATCCTTTAATTTTGTCAATCTTGTTATGACCCAGGCTTAGATACTGTAGCCTGTGACAATTCTCCAATCCTTTGATTTCTTTTAATTTATTGTCTGGTATTTTGTTAAGGAAATTACGTTTACATTTGTAATGCAAATATGGAAGTTTAATCACTCACAGAATTGAATGGAACAAACCATATGTCATTGTTATACAGCAGTGTGGTATCTTCAAAGTGACATACAGTAGAACCTGTCCTGTCTTGAGAGACCATTCTTATAAATAACCACCTGTCTTGTGAGACCACTAATATAAATAACCATCTGTCTTGTGAGACCACTCTAATAATAGACCACCTGTCTTGTGAGACTACATTCTGGAAAACCACCTAGTTCAATAGTCCTTTAAACAGAACCTCTTTTGAGAAACCACCTGTGTTGAGAGACCACATTTCAGTGGCTAGTGGTGTGTTCCCTTAAGACAAGATCAACTGTAGTTCATACTTTTTCATCCAATTTTTCAATCATTGTAGAATAATAAATTTGATATCATTGAAGAAGTAAAAAGGGGAATGGCAGAATTCCATTTCCACTAAAAAGCCAAAACAAGGGGTCAGGGCATAAAAATGTGGGACTACTTGGGGTGGCCGATTGAAGTTTTCAAAGAAATTCATTTTATATCTGAAATAAGTCTGACCAATAAAAACACAAAATTTAGATTGACAAATAGAATTTCACATTGTTGTGTTGAGTGGATAAGAATAAGATATTCCAATCCGAGGGCTTCCCATCAATCATTTTTATCAGCTAATAAGTAAATCTGCAAAAACTGATAATCCCAACAAATATATTTTCTTAGAAATGATTTGTTTACATTTAGGATTCTTATTTTTGTTTACATTATTTAGACTTCCAAATGTAATTCCAAATAAAAGGATACTGTCCAAAGTCAGTTTCATCAAATAATGATGATCAGATAGATCCGTCATCTCTTCAATGTCATTATCAGACATATTCACTTCCTTCAGGTTTTTTGGTGGTGTAAAATCCAGAAGTTGTGTAATCTTATTGTGAGAGACATCTAGGATCAACAAGTGTTGCAAGCAGCCAAGAGGAGACAAATCTGAATAAAATTTTAAAAAATAGCTCATTTCAGTTTTAATATATAACTTCTTTTCATAATTCTGAATGATCAAAACAAACATTCATTCTCAGTTAATCAATATACTGTAAGCGGCCAGGGCACTACAAAAACTGGGATCAAAGGATGGGCACTTACTGGGACCAATTTATAGTCAAATTGACATAAAAGATTTAAAATTCTTTATAATGCATGGTGGTAAAGATGTTGTAGGATACCTATGGGTTGCTGGCGAGCCAGAAAAAAATTGTTCCTGACGTTTTTTCTAGTCAATATTGTCTCATCAACTCGCTACAAATATAGGAGAGTAAATCTGAACTAAAGGGGGAGGGGCACTTATAAGGAAATGGATCTTATTGGGTCAAATATGGTAGCCTACAATAAGATAATTATTTATTAGAAGAATGTTAATTTCTTGCATCATGTTATATAAATTACGACAAGACGAAGAAGACGGCTTACCTGTAATTTCATTGTACGGCAGGGACACATTTTGCACATGAACATAATTAGCTAACACAGATATATCCTTTAGGCTTAATCCCTGTAATGTGTAAATAGATACATTTAAATATATGCATACATTAAACATGCTGAATTAAATTTCACAATTTCCACATGAATTATGTCCATTCAATGAAGTTGGATAAAAATCATCTACATGTAATTAAATAACATTTTTTTCTAAAAACAAATTAATTTTTGTAATTTATATTTTTATATAATACAACATAATCCTGTAAGTATTTGTATGATAAAATGCAGGATATATACAAATATGTATTTGATCCAAATACCAAATTTTTGAAAACCTAAATATTTTTTTAGTACATGTTTAGATACATTGACTAATGATAGTTGTTCTGTTACCATGACATTGGGAAAATATATAACATTTCAACTATAACAGAAACACTTAAAAAGAGACCTTTGTTGGAAAGTACTTTATTCTCTATTTTGAAATTTCAAATTGGAATTTCTGCATGTTTTTAGGGGAAAAAAAGCCATTTTTGCATTGGGAATAAGCCATGTAACTGGACCCCAATACAACCTAGGAAAATCTCTGCATGACATCAACACAGGGAGGCAATTCCAGGTAGATTTTATGAATACTTTAATCAATCTGTACGTATCTCAATGTTTTTGCTCTTGTCTTTAACATTAAATTATAGAAAATATCAGTTTTGATAACTTACCGGAACTGTAACATGTAAATACACTTGCTGAGAACCATCTGCCGATCGACCAAGATTTGACAACCCTCGGCCAACTGTTTCCTCATCCAGTACTCCTCCTGGTGACAACTTTAAGTGAAATCAAATATGAGGATCAAAGATTGAGTAAATTAAATAAAAATTTATCCTTTCTTTAAGAAAAAATTATGTTTTACAAAAGAATGCTTTGTCGAAAAAAAAATATCTACTGCCTTTAATATACTGGTATATACTTTTCAACTAAAACTACTGATACACATGCACAGTGATCAAAATAACAGGCCCTTGGTTCAGTACCATGGATTTACTCAACTGTGTAAAAATTTGATTAGCTATTATAAAGCAGGTCAAGTTGAGAATATTAAGTGAATCCCTGAGATTTAGGGTACCAGGTCCTGGTTATGGTTTAATTGTCTGAAGCTGAAACATCTTTCAAGTTGAAACATGTTTTGGGACTGAACAACCTGTTACAGAACTGAAATGTCATTGAAAAACAGTACCTTCAATTTCAAAGTCTCCTAACAAAACAAATAATTTGTCTATTCTGAATAGGTCCAGAGATATCCTGTGTCATGTGATAGTGACACCAGATTAGAATATTCAACTACATGCACTTCTTGTCTTTTGATGCTTCAATACATATCTGCCTATTGCTAAAAGTATGCTATCATATACTATAAAACTAAATCCTTAAATATATATTCATTTTGAACTTCTGCCATTCTTATACAATACGATTTGTAGTTTGAATCCCATGGCTATTTTGCCAATATAACAACCCATTTCAGTATTTTCAGTACTTTTTTTACATAGCAACTGTATATATTATTATGTATTCTTTTCAGGTCACCTATTCTTGAAATGTGCACTGGATCTGAGTTGGACACCGCTCATCCTAAGCCTGCACATTTAACTCGCACACAGAATACCACATTTGTCGAAGTAAGTATCATTTTCAATCATACCCATCACTCTCTCTCTCTCTTATTTTTGTGGTGAATCGCCAGTGACTTAGTGTCGTATCTTGAGTCCAATCATAAAGCATGTACATTCAAATACTGCATGATATATCTGCCTACTGCTGTGAGTTGTTATCATATTTGATCAAATGGGGAGCGCAGCTCAAATATCTGAAGGCTGTTTGTGAAGCGAACTTAATGATTAGAAATTACCCAAAATGTAATATTATATAGTCTTAATTACTTTCCCTGTGAACACTGAAAAAGTTATCTTTTAAAAAAGTTTGACAATGAGGTAGCTACTGATGTACGTTTTGCAGAATGCCAATGCTGACTACACTGGTTGCTGCCATAGTTTTTCATGGTAATTGCAGATATTTTATTTTGAACTTGATCATTGAGCTCATTCATTTTTCTGCTCCGTGACTAGTTACAGCTGTATTTAAGAGACTTAATCACATGATATATTCCTGCTTGACAATTTAAAAAAATATATAGTCTGAGCCACATTAACTGATTAAGTCATGAATTTGTAAAATAAACAATCGTCAAAATAAAAATATTTAAACTGATAAAATTAAAAAAGATAAAAAGTTTAGCCTATATTTTTTCTGTATACTTTTTTCTAGAAAGTGGTCACATCTATTTTTAAAAAAATACTCTTTCTAAAAACAATTTAAGTAATGTGTATCAAGTGAGATATACTGCTATGTCAAATACTGTGTGGAAAACGTCAATGCTGATACACTTTCTCTGAATGCCATTATTTTCCATGGTAACTGCCATGTTTATTTTTATGGTGAACTTGATCATTGAGCTCAGTGTTTTTATCTTGAGACTATCATAACAGCTGCAACAAAGTACATATTTTACTACTTTATGATTTATCTGTCTCCTGCTTTGTGCAGTTTTTATCATATTTGAAATATCAAACTAGGCAGCTTTGATAGGTCACATCTATAGCTATTTTCTTCAATTCAGCTTAAGCAAAGATCGAAAATTAAATCTGTACTTGTGGATATATTTTTTAATCCATCCAAGTCTATAATTTTAAATGTCAATTAAATTATACTGGTATTTATTCAGTCATAAAACTTTGGTCACCATGTTCTGTTTATAAATCCTACTATCTTGGAAATTGAGAAAAATGGACATGCGCACAATGTGGAAAAAGGCTTTCGTCTGTTTCTAGGTAACTTTTTAACATTCATATAATAGATATTTTAAGCCCTCACTTATGTACTGAAGCTCATTCATTTTTTATTCCTACTACATACTAGTTACATGTACTACTAATGGTAAAAAATTTTAATCACATCGGGAATTTGCACATGTCTTGACAAAATGTTGGAAAAAAGTCATTGCTTAAAAGCGCATTGCAAACGAAGTTAAACCACCACACTAAGAAACGTTTTTGTCGATCGAGACTAGGTCAAACGACTAGGGTTGTACGTCGAAATCGATCACGAAGCGCCTCCATTATTTGGTAATGTGAACTGCCCCGAAATGATGGATACGCTGGTTTACAGAAAAATATCTTAGCATAAAAACATTTTTTTTTTTCATGACTAATAAATCACATAGATTCTATTTTATTTTAGCACCAAAGAAACAGTCAGCCACTCAATATTGGGAAAAAACAATTGAGTGAATGACCGGGACACTTATGATTTACTGATAAAAACACTCAAAGTTAATCCCTTTGGTGATTCTGTCGTGTTGACCCACGGCGGGCTGCAATACGACGGAATCACCAAAGGGATTGACTGAACATCAAAAACTGTTGATGAATGCCTTCGCCCTCTCCATAGGTTTACCTATGTATTAGTTTATAGTTAACAGCTGCATACAAATACAGAACTAGCTTAATTATTTTTCTATAGCAACCTTCACTGGACATGCAGTCTATGCACCTTCCCATTATCTCAGTTTCCAAGATGGTGGGGTTTAGAAACAAAACTAGTGATAAAATTTATGATCAATTCACATCATTAACAATTGATTTTTTAAAAGTCTGTACTTGGATGGATTAAAAAAATATTTCCATAGTAAGTACATGTTTAATTTTTTATCATTGCACAAGCTGAATTGAAGAAAATAACTCTGAGATGAGATCTGTCAAATCTGCCCAATTATCACTCGATTTATACCAATGCCAATGGGCTCTTGAATATTAAGAAAAATGGCATGCGCTCAGTGACCAGAAATAGGCAACATTCTGTTTACTGACAATAACATTGCTTCAATATTTGTCAATAATGATGTTAGGCTTATAGTCACTGGCACTGAAATGTATCCTTCATTACTACATCAGGCTATTTCACACATGTCAAATTCAGTAACGTTGCTGTATAAAATTGATTAACTGAATCGATTCACACAGTTAGAACTACAAGTTTTTGGGCGTATGAGCGTCAATGAAAGTAAAATAAAATGAAAGAAGAAAGAATTTGCAAATGCAACCTCTATGTCCTCTTCTTCGCCATCTACATCTTCGTCTTAAAATATCCACTGTTTTCGGTCATATCATTAAAAAAATATTTACATTGTCAAGTAAAATATTTGTATTAATTTTTTATGAAATTTACCTCCCGCGTGGACAAAATCTCCTTCCACCACAGGAGAAAACTGGTCATTTCCCCGTCCAGCTGCGTTTTGGCCTTCCCAATCCGCCATGTTTGTTTTCCTACCTGGATACAGAAAGTCTCGCAGTGAATGATATTTTATCATGATGCACACTATGTTGTTGAGTTTACAGAAATCTATTTTTCACACCCGATCAAATCTTAATATCTAAAAACAATATATTACATCTCATAATCGAGAAAACATATAATTCTCTTGTTGGATCAGATAATTATTTAATTATTTTCCAAACAGTGTAATGATAATTCAAAAGTAAATGAAGCGTAGTGTAGAGCCACTATTTTTTTATTTTTTTATACAGCAGTATAGAGGGCAGACACTTGTGTTTTAGGGGTGATGGTTGAGAATGAAAAATACAGAAGACCATATTTGCATAAATTTATATCGGGTATTGATTTAAAAGATTAGATTATAGGCCTTTTTTGGTAAAGGTTCGGGTTCGAAAATGTAATTATACATTAAACGTGATGATCAAGTGTAAAATTTGTGTCATATGATCAACAGTTGAACAGAGATGGCAGACGATTTTTGGCATTACCTCGAAGATCACATATATGTAAGAATTATAGTGAATTAGAGTTCTGATGATGCAACCCTTTTTACTGCGTTCATTTAATGTTTTTGTATTTAAGAGACTTAATCAAATGATATATTCCTGCTTGACAACTTAAAAGAATATTTTCTGAGCCACATTAAGTGATTAACGGGTCATTCGGATGTAAGGGAATAAAAATTGGTCAGAAATTATCTCGCAAATATGAAAGCAGCTGGTCACAATGAAATCCTTGCATAGAGTAACAAAACCTTGCTTTTTCCCGGGCCCAGGCATTACCATAGCAACGACCATTTATCTATATTGAATATGGTAACCTTATGGAAATTCAATGTTACGTTGCCCCATGAAATTGGGGCAATAATGTTGGTTTTGACAGCATTTTTTGTATTGATATTCTTAACATGTTAATATAACAAAGTAGAAAAATCGGGGATCGTAATGCCTCCGTTTTTAAAAAAGGCATGTTTAAATTTGTTTTTTTAGGTTAATATAGGCTGAAACGTGTTTAAATCAGGCCTGTAAAAACGCAAGCATTAAAATCATATTTTGGTAGTGACTTTAGTAACATTAGTAGAAACGAACAGCAAAATATCTCAGTGGGTATTTTATGTCACTAATTAATAATTCCTATCCCAACATATCCATAATTTCGTGTTATCCGTGCCAAAACAGAACTCTTTACAAAAAATAGTAAATGAACAGCTTCGTGAATCGGTACTAAATGTGGATCGAAATCGTACTTTCAATAACCCTAAGTCCATAATGCTATTCTCACTCGTAGAAATACGATCAATTTTTGGGTAGTGGTAGTTACTTCGTTATCGATAATGCACTTTCTAAGGAATTTGAATTTTTCCGTTTCCGACATTTTGTTTATGTCACAGCACAAATCGTGGTCAGGTATGCGCTTCAAAATAACCACGATGCATTGAAATATACTAGAGCGTCCCTGGTTGATTGAGTAGGTCACTAAAAGTAGTACTTGTGAGCGGAGTCGGACTCGAGAATCGGCGTATTCGAACAAATAATTCGATTTCTTGCCCAATACTTATTCAAAGAACACGAAAATTTTTCTGTATTTTACATCATTCACAATAGAAAAATTATACAAAATTATTTTTGGAATCAATTTAATGACATTTGGCTTACGTTGTATACTATAAAATTATTGGCCGATTCGACGGCGGAGTCGAGGTATTGGATCGATTTAAGAATTCTTTATACTTAAACAGTATTAAGTATATTACTGACAATACACCATTGCTTCAATACTTGTCAATACTGACAATAGTGCCCTTAGAGGCATGAGACCCACTGGCACTGAAATGTATCCTTCATTACTACATTACTTCATTACGACAATAATTTGTTATTTCACTTATGTAAGTTCAGTACACGAGCTCGGATCGAAAAGATGCTAATCGATTCGGATTCCTGACATAGTGTTTTTCGGATTCGATGGCGTCGGATTAAAAAAAAATGAATCGAAGAATTTCTCACCCCAATTCTAACCTCTATTTTAGTAATCTTTTCAATGATATGTAAGGACATCATTCTGAATTATTTTCTGTAAAACTTTAATCCTGTTTCGGTACGTTTTAGATTTCTTATTTTTTGGCTGATTGAAAGCACACTAAAAAAGTAGTCCGATTTCAGTGGCGCAGTTGAGATTAAAGGTTAATTTACACTAATCTGAAGCTTTTCGGCGTAAGATAATCTGAATATAATTATTGTATATGATAACTGGGTGTCCCCGTCCATTATCGTTTTGGCCAACCAATCCGCAAATTTTTGTTTTAGACATCAAGACAGAACGGGATGCTATAGAATGATATTGTTCGAATAGAGCACACTATCGGAGTCGATTTTAAACGGACGCGGAAATCTATTTTTCAAGGTATATTTAGGTGTAAACATTTAAAAACACAATATTTCATCTGATAATATTAGAAAATTATTTGATCTCAACAGTTGTTATTTACTATATTTGAAAGTTAGATTTAAAACTATTTATGAAGATTTGTATATGATAAGGAGAAATTTAGTTGAACGTATATACGAGAAAATATCTTAAATTTAGCCATACTTTGAGTAGCCGTTGCTAAGAAACGAAAAAAAATACCCGCTCTGATTTTTAGGGGTGATGGTTATAGAATGACTTATTCAAACTTTAGGTCACATTATCTTAAATTTCCTATGCTGCATTTTTGAGGGGAGGTCTTGAAAAAAAAGAAAAGATCATAAAATTCTTCTTTTGGATAATTGCAGAAACCCCCTATTTTTAAGTTGTTAGGCAAAAATACCTTCAGTACTGATTATCACTTTGGCTTTTATTGTTTTGATTTTGTAAAAAAGGTGATTCAAATAAAATCAACATTTTTTTTGATATATCTTGCATGTTAAATAATTTTTGTTAAAAACTATGCAAAAATCACCTTTTTCTCTATGGTAAGAGAGGACAAAATCTTGCAATTACCAACTCTTTGTTGCCATGGCAACCCTTTTTTTTTTTTTCATTTTTAAACTCAATTAATGTTTTAGTATTTAAATAAACATATATAGTAAATATGAGCGTATTCTGTGACATACCATTTCTCAGCATTTTGATAATTCTTTGGTCTTTACAGAGAATTACTCTTAAGACTTAACTGATTAAGTAATGAATTTGTAAAACAAACAATCGTCAAAATAAAAATATTTTAACTGATATAATTTAAAAAGAAAAAAGTTTATCCTATATCTTTTCTATATACTTTTTTCTTTGTTTGGTTGCATCAATTTTTAAAAATACTCTTTCTACGGGAATCTCTGTACATGTGTTATCCATGTGATGTCAATAACTTGGGTCATGTGAGTAATCATTAATATACTTGTGCATCTCTTCACAAAAGAGTATATGAAGGGGGATAACTCCAAATATACTATTGTCGTAAGGAATCAGTGATTGTATATTAACAGCAACCTTTTCATGATACAATACGATTATACTTGGAAAGTTCGAAACCACGTCTTTCGTACGGTAACACTCGAAAAGTTAAGAAAACATGTCTATCAGATGATTTCATCTAGTGTTAGCCTGGGACCCTGGCCTAATCATACTTCATCGATCAGTGAGCCAAGCTAAATCAGTATGACCAATAAACATTCCCTTTCTTTCACTTCTGCTCTCAACCTTCGACAGAGGGCCACCATTACCAAAGTAAAATTCCTGTAGTGGTAATTTGAGTGCAAATATCTAGTACAAAATGGATTAATTTTTATTTGTCATGGATAAATTATTCTGTTTGCATAGGATACCGCTACGTTAAATTTAAGTGGTAAGCTAGGTACGTGTATCAACCATTTTATTTTAATCAGCCAAAACCAGTGGACCCAGCTAATTTGGCTCAGACTATAGGCCTATTTATTTTAAATTGATCGTTGTTGATGCGGACAGAAATACAGTTGATTCCACTTAATTGCATACCTGATAATTGCATATTCCTTTTAATTACATAGGTTAAACCAAGAATTCCTGTTAATTGCATAATATGAACTATGACATTGCTTTAAAGAGAGCTCAGCTCAATCATTGTTGTATCATAACGTAATATTAAATGCATCGGGTTAGGAAAGCCACATGAAATCTTAATACAATCACATGATCGTTGTGTGAATTATGGGAAGAACAATGCCGTCTGCTCCAACTTGTGCGAAAGACAAGTTTCAAGTTTTAAATGAAATCATAAATAGTTTGTCTTTATTTTCTTTTTTATACTATTTGTTTCATGTGGTTAGTGGAAACAGATTTTAGTTTTGATTTGCCATATATAATTTAATGAAAACATACTCCCAGAGTTCATTTCGGCACTAATGGAAATTGACCCGAAAACATCATTCTACAAAATGTTTGATTTGAATATGCGTCGGGCTGAAGAGTCAAATTGACGTGGTCCATATGCGTCCATCTTGACTTGAGAATTTTTTAGGCTCTACAGTGTACAGCTTTTGTCACTTTTTTATCTTATATATAAATGTGTGCTTCGCAAATGGCCATGCTTTGTAAAATATTCCCCAAAATGAGGAAAATGTACTGATTACAGTAAAAAGTTATGTGTGGACATACTATTTACATAGAAATAAGAACATACCAAACTAAGTTGGTTATATGAAAATTTTGCTTTTTTTTTCATTATTTTACCCTGATGCTTAATGAGATTCCATAACTAGTGTTCTTAGGATGTTTATAATAGTATTATATATATTAACTAAAAAGACTAATTGAACATAAATCATCATTATTCACTAAAATACTATATTCCTGTTAATTGCATATTCCTGTTATTTGCATAATTTTCTCCGACATTTTGGCTATACAATTAAGAGGAATCCACTGTAATGTCTTCACTGACTTCAGCCAGTTCAGGCTTCACAAGGTCTTCTTCAGATTATAATGAATAAATGCTTTGTGCAAAACGGATATAGCCACTTAACTTTACAACTTGTCTCCTACTTCAAAAGAACTCCATTAATGACACTTATACATGTATCAATCTTCACACGGTCTTCATCAGATTATAATAAATAAATGCTTTGTGCAAAAATGTATAAAACAATAATTCAGTGATAGGCGACCTATATCTGAAGAATAATTTTTGCTGTTGAGATTTCCTTTCAAAAGAGCTTCTGAATGAAAAAGTGAAATTGACATAATTGTTATTTTTTATAGGCCTACCGTAACTCATTTTCAGATTAAGAACAGCGTCAAACTAAAATAGAAGATCAAAATAAATGCACACAACTTCAAATTGTTCATAGTAAACCCCAGAATACAACTTTATGGAGGCTAGCCTTCTTGTGACATCACACCTCACCCAGGGTGCTAATAATCTAAAGAATTAATAACAGCTAAAGTTATATCTTGTGTAACCATATAATATTTGAAAGATACTTTTCTGACATCATAAGTTACACCAAAATGTCAGTGAAACAATACATCAACTTTACCTTATTCTATCTCAAAATCAAAACTTGGGCCACCCAGTTGAATAACCTGGCCTCCCTGCTGCACTGACATGAGTCATTATCAGAGGTAATAAAGAACCCTCCCTGAATTGACCTGAGTCATTATACCAGGTAATAAAGAACTCTGCCTGCATTGACCTGATTCATTATCACAGGTAATAAAGAACCCTCCCTGCATTAATATGAGTCATTATCAAAGGTAATAAAGAACCCTCCCTGCATTGACCTGATTCATTATCACAGGTAATAAAGAACCTTCACTGCATTATTTATGAGTCATTATCAAAGGTTATAAAGAACCCTCCCTGCATTGACCTGATTCATTATCACAGGTAATAAAGAACCTTCACTGCATTATTTATGAGTCATTATCAAAGGTAATAAAGAACCCTCCCTGCATTGACCTGATTCATTATCACAGGTAATAAAGAACCCTCCCTGCATTGACCTGATTCATTATCACAGGTAATAAAGAACCTTCA
This sequence comes from Atrina japonica, assembly GCA_030159075.1. NCBI lineage: Eukaryota > Metazoa > Mollusca > Bivalvia > Pterioida > Pinnidae > Atrina > Atrina japonica. The sequence continues at coordinate 439,313 of BROG01000395.1, read as the reverse complement.
CTGCATTATTTATGAGTCATTATCAAAGGTAATAAAGAACCCTCCCTGAATTGACCTACATCATTATAATGGGTAATAAAGAACCCTCCCTGCATTGACCTAAGTCATTATCACAGGTAATAAAGAACCCTCCCTGCATTGACCTGGTTTGGTGATTCATCATCACTTAATAAAGGTAATAAAGAGTCCTCCCTTCATTAACCTGATTCATTATCACTGTCGAAGGTACACATTTGTAAAACTTCACCTATAGCTGTTCAGTGTTGACATCTCCATATTAGTGAAAAAAAGTTGGCAGGATATTAAAAAAAAAAAAAAAAAAAAACAATAAAAGACTTTATTTAAGCAAGTACATGTAGCATATCAGAGGCATTATAGTTAAGATGTTATTTCATGCAACAAGTGTCATGAAGCGATCTGTTTTGAGTCAGAACCATTTTGATGTGTTTATGATTTTGAAACACTCCCTGAAATAGTTTCAGTTGCATAATGGGTGATTAACATGCATTAACTTAATTAACTGTCATTCTTAGCTTTGTTAAAGGTGTACATGTTCCTTCACAAAATTTCATGAAATAGCACAGCTCCTGTTTTACAAATGCAGGAATAAAGCATTCTATATGATCTCACAAGGGCATCAAATGACATCACAGTTTCTTTATGATGTTAAATATATAAAACACTTTGAAGCAATTCTGGAAAAATGGACCAGAACCATGGACTGGTCACATGCAGGTTGAACTGATTTACAGTTGAAGTTCTCATTGTTCTAACAGTTTGCTTGTACTTCCACAAATTCCTGATGTGAGCAGACTTTCTTTACTAATACTGTTCCAGGGACTAGCTGGTAGTATACATGTACTTGTCTACATGTATACAAATGTACATGTATGAGGGCTGTAGTGTCCTCTAGTATTTTTTTCTTCTTAACAAAAAAAAAAAAATTTCAGGCCTTTTTCTGCCATTTTGGGAAAAACTAATTGGCGACACAATTTGGAAGTCTAATGTGGATTTTTGTCAAATTTAAAAATAAGTTCATAAAAAATACCTTTTCACTGTATTGTAATAAAATTTAATTCACAGACCTTACAGCAGAAGCTAAGAGCCAACAAGTTCTGTCAGCTACATACATGTACATGTATTTTCATGAAAAGCAGTGCAAGTTGTCAGCTATTTTATATTCTATTGAGAAAAAGAATTCTGATTTTTATTTATACACAAAGTTCACCAATACCTTTTTGCTAGCCACTTAACTTTACAACTTGTCTCCTACTCCAGGATCTCCAAAAAAACTCCATTAATAAGACATATACATGTATCAGGGATTTCCCTAGGCCTACGTGTACATTGTGTTTTGGGTCCAGTGTTACAGGATCCTTTCCAATGCAAAAATGGCTTGTATTTAACTCCCAAAATTTGCAAAAATTCCCAGTTTGGAATTTCAAAATAAAAAATAAAGTGTTTTCAAACAAATACCTCAAATTAAGTTGTTCTTTTTTTTAGTATAAATGTTGTATATTTTCCTAATTTTTGAAACCCTGGACCTAGAATTTGGGATGTTGGAAAATCCCTGTATATGAAGAAAAGTCTAAACATGATTTTCATTTACAAAATCAAAACAAAGATGGATACATACATACAGTATGCATATTAACAAGTTTCAATGAAGTTACATGTATTATAATAGTAAATGATAAATTTAATAAAATGCACACAAAATATGGTAGGTATAAATAAATAAAATAAACTCCTTTGAAATTAGCACAATGATTTAAACAGGAAATAATTACATGTTGTAAAATGATAATAGACTAATAGTAATAATGATGAATTTTCAATTCAAATTTTTATAAAATTATGATAAAGAAACTTATTTTCAGTAATGGTATACTGGTATTTTAAATCCTGACCCGGTAAAATCCAGGTAGCCCCTAAATACATGTACATGTAGCTGGCTACCATCATACATGTACATTTTAAATGCTTAATTTCGTCCCTGCAGGTACATATTCATATTAAATTACCCCTGAATGACTACTATCTACATCAGTATCAGTATTTTAACGTAAAACACAGAAGTATGTCTTGCACATGTAATCTACATGTACATTGTATCCTGTTGAAGAACATGTAATTTTGATATTGTTCGTTTAAAGGAATATCTTCTGAAGGTACATGTACATTTCATCTACATATGCTATGATATACCGGTAGCCCTTGGTCATAAGTTATAAAATAGATATGAATATATACATGATGCTTTATTATACATACAATTATATCTGATCTAAATGTACTCAAATAATTTGTGGTTTTATTAGATCTAAATGTATGTGATACAAAATGTAATTAAGGTAAATATGGAAAAAAGATATGATTTTTAAAATTATGTATTACATGTACTGGTAGATGTGTGTTATTTTTATTACACCTGAGAAAAAAAACATATGTGTGTTTCCATTTATTCTTACTGACCTTTATTTTTATGGCCTACGTGATGGTTCATGTAGTTTCTTTTTTTAGCAAATTTGGTCCAGTAAATACATAGGCTTTGTTCTGCTAAAGGCTCAGTAGGTCTTCTAGTTAAGATGTTCTTTTGTACACGGTCCTCTGCCCTTTCAGTTGGGAACTTTATGTTCCAATGGGCCAAATTGAGAAAAAGTTGTCAGAAGAATGAATTAGGCCCGCTTGGGTCTCTTGTTTACGTGTATTTATGGAAACAAATTTATTTCTGTGATTCAATTCTGTTTTTATTTTTTCTTATCGGTAAGCATCATAGGTAATATGATATTATTTTTTTTTTATTTCTTTTTTTTTATTTCAGATTCCAATCATTGTTGGGATTTTTGTACTTGCTGTGATCATTATTACATTTGTCATTGTATGTAAAAAATGCAGGTATGTATTTCTTCTAAAGAAAACTTTTTCATTAAACAAATTCTTCTACTACAATGTAGGCTTCCAATACGTATTTGGTGTCTGTATATTTCTTTTGAAGGTGGGGTGTCACATACAAAAATTTCGCTCTTGTCATTTTTATTTTTATATGATAGAGTTATTCCCATTTGTTAGAGATTTATTTGTCTGAGCTATATCTACATGTATATTATTTCTTTACCTACATGTAACCCCACATATTTGGTACAGGTATACCAGGTCAGATACCTGTCCTTTGGATGAAACAGTAAAATCTTAGATTCCGTGTCACAGTAGCTATCGACACGTTAAAGAACCCTCACTGCTCAATGGTCATAAGTACTGCGCATAGGCCAAAATTTGAAGCCTTTCAGCAGCATTGGTGACGTCTCCATATGAGTGAAAGATTCTTAAGTGAGATGTTAAACAACAACACAACCAACCAATCTTAGATAGATGGTTGTTTTTGTCAAATTATATATCTTGGCAAAATGCCACAGGTGGAAAAGGGGAGGGGGGGCTATATTAATTCTTGATCCTTAAATTAAAATTTCTTTTGAAAGACCACATTTCAGTGGCTGATGGGTGGTCTCTCAAGACAGGTTGTACTGTAATGTTGATTTTCTTTCTGATTTATTTACACAAGACCTATGGCACATACTTTGGAATTACCAAATTACATTTTCAGTTTGTAAACTGTCTTAATGGTCAACTTTTACTTTATAGGAAGTCAGACAGATTTATATATTCACCTCTTAAACAAGACATTGCACTGCACAGAAAGTTTGATGAAGAACAGAAAAGACAGATTGATATACTTAGAAGTAAGTAAACACCTTTATATGTCACATGAAACACTTTTATTTTTCATTTATATCATGTCAGTTTTGTTTCTTTTAAATCTGGAATTTGATTTGCAAAATTACAAAATACTGACTGACATTTACTTAAGAGAGCCATGGTAATTGTACAGATATATATTCTTACATTGCTTTAAACAAGAATTTTATTTATTCATTCATATATTCTTCTTCTTATTTTTTATTTGCCATGTTTGAAGGCTCATTAAACTGTACCATATTTATTGTTTTTAGATATTGCAGGACTGTACAATAAGATTTTTTTTTTCACTTGTCCCATCAGACAGGCACCTAACAAAAAGTGGGGGCCTCTGTGGCTGAGTGGTTAGAGCATCACGCTCTGAACCGTGAAGTCTCTCACTTCTGGTCAGCGCAGGTTCGAGCCCCACTGGAACCTAAATTGATTTTTGTAAGAAAGTTTGCCAGTTTACTTGCGGAAGGTCGATGGTCTCTTCACGGATACATTGTAAACTAGTTCTCTCTTCTACAATTAAAAACTGGCCACCACCATATAACTGAAAAATTGTTGAGCATGGCATAAAATGCTAATCAAAATCAAATCAAACCTAACGAAAATAACTTGTCTGAATCACAAATCCTTTTACTTTAAATTAGAATGAATAACGATAAATGATATACCAATGTTAAGAATATATAAAAACATATAATAATGTACATGTATCTTTATGGATATGTAATGTATTAAGAATATGCATTTTCTCTTTTCTCTCCCTTCAAATTGATCATCTTTTTTCTATTGATATTTCAGATGAGTCCTGGATGAGATCCCAGTATTACTTGAGGTCCAACCCTCAGTACACAAAAGCAGAACAGTTAGAGGACATAGGTATAGATTTTACTTTTCTTACTTTTTACATAAATTTAATTTCCATAGGGAAATGTAGTCTTTGAATTGTTTTCATTTCTTGACCATTACTAATTTTGCTGTAAGTCTATGACGATAATTTTGTATTATCATTATTATCCAAGGTACCAGCCTCAGTATGCTCACTTACGATTGTCAAAAGAAGATCATTAATTTGGTCAAGGATCATTACTGCATAAATTGATAAAAGCGTAATAATTACCATCAAAGTAATTATTTCTACTGATGTATATTGGTAATCATTGTTGTCAATATGTTTACATGTATTTTAGATTGTTCATTTACAACTAGTTTCCCCATATTGCGTTATGTACATAGGTAGGGCCAGAGATCGCGGAATAGTGGACAGAATAATGGAATCGGCAATCTGAAACAGAATTTCAATTTTTTTTAAAATCTTTTAAAAAATTCCAACATGAGGTAGAATTTAATAAATTGTGAAACTAGTTTGCTATATCCGTGTGTTATAAACTTCATTTCTTTGTTTGCTTACAATATTTCGTCACATAGCCTAATTTTACATCAATTACTATTTTATCCCATAGATCTATTAGCCAGATTCATTTACACATCGAAAGATAAGGGTAATCATTTCCATTGTCGTAACGTCAGTATTGACTGACATCCGTAATCTTCTAAAACAAAAATAGCTTTAGTTTGATATATAGTTTTCATAATGTTTAGTTCAATTTCTGTATATATTTACCAATTTTTATAATTTATAGTAAAATTTCACAATGTACAATCCATCCTAACTTTTACGGCATACCGCTCGGTTGACGGTCAGTTTTTGTTACCAACATAAACATGTGTTCACACCTTGACATTTTTTACAGCGAGCTATGGTGGCTGAAGACACACTTATGTAAAAAGAGGAGACTTGCTCCCATTTAAAAAATAAATTCATCAGCATGGGTTGATCAGTTTCCATGGGATTTTATGTGGACGGTGACGTTTAATTTTGCAAATTCTGAAAGCATAGTAATTAGTATAGATTACACTACTAGGGTTGATACAATAAGTTAAAAGACTATAAAAATTAAAATACATCATACAGATGAATGATGTAGATCTACTTTATAAGTTATTTAAAGTAAAAACACCCAATAAAACATCACAGACTTGTATAAGTCAGGTGATAAATTCAAGCAAAAATTAGTAATTAGAAATTACAATTTGCAACAAAACTTGTAACCTACATGTACTTGTATATGAGTATAGGCCTACAGACTTACAAATTACCTTTGAAATATTTTTAAATTAAAAAAACATACAGTGTTGCATATACATGTACAGTGAACCCGATTGACAACGACATTCATTATAACAGAATATTCGGTATCCGACAAGAATCGCTCATATAAAGTACTCATTACAATGGAATATTCGGTATCCGATATTAGATTCCAGGAACAAACGTGCAAAACTCAATGTAAATAAACTCTTTACAACGACCTGGCATAGAAGCCACCTGCTGATTCGGCTATTGTCAGTCTTGATTTTCCTCACGGTTGAGATCACAGGTAAAAATAATTGTGTCAATAAAATACTTACACCGTCAAATATTTTCCGATCTGCACTGATAGGGGGGGGATAGGCGTCAACAATTAGCCTTACTTGTACTGCAGTAGGCCTAATGTTTATAAAACAGGTTTTGTTAGAACTGAACCAACATTAAAATACAAGCTGTGCACAAATTAAAAAAAAAGAAAGATAATCAAATAATTAAAAATAAATACACATAGTTGACAAGTTCCGTTAGGCTACATGTCCGTGCTGATGTGATTACAATGGTGTATCTTTAAATTACTTCAAATTTTGCGACAGACGTAGACATTTAAGTAAGATTTTATTTATGAAAGGCATTTTTAATTAATTTGTATCAGCAATCTCTTTTTATTTAAGCATTAAAGAATCTAACTCGGAATCAGGTTATTTTGTATTTTGTACATGATCCATGCATTTTACGACATCACTGATTTACTATATGCGACTGAAAAATAATTGTGCAACGATGTTTTATCTGGCATAAATATGACAATTGAAAGGGTGAAAATAGTATGAAATAACATAATAAGAACCGTAAGAACCGCTATGACTTTCTGTTTTATTTATTTACATGTAATTATATGTGTAAATGATAATCAAGTGAGCTAACTATAAAATGGCCACCGCATCAATTTCGTTACAGTGACAAATTCGATATAACGTCAATCCTATGTGGGAACAAACATGGTCGTTATAAAGAGGGTTCACTGTATGTTTTATTTAATTCCCTATTTAAATCTATCATTAAGTTTGTGTGGCAGAATTTTGAAAGTATGATTATATTGTTAAATATTTTTCATCTAAAGTATGTTTTTAGTTCTTTTTCTTATGGAAACAGAAAAAAACGGAATTCACCAAAACTGAAAACAGAATTGAAGCAAATTTGAAACAGAAAATCACTGGCCCTACATAGGGATTCAACTCTGTAAATACACAATAAAAATGCAGTTCATTTAGGAGGGCTGTGTAAGAAGAAATCTTATTGTTTGATTTTATTTAAAGTAGATACAAAGATGATTTATATAAATAATCATGGTACACTACCATTTGGGTACTCATAGGGGCTTTAACTCTTCAACCCCTGAGACACAATGGACTCTTCTATAAATCAATGACATAGACTAGTCCAAATGTGTCTTTAGGGGTGAATGGGTTAACGAAGTCTATTTGATATTTTTTGTACACATGTAAATAGGCGTCGGAACCAAGGGGGCTGGGGGGGGATAAGCCCCCCCCCCCCCCCCCATTTTTTTTTTGCAAAGATAGACATAGGTGTTGAAAATTGGGGCTTAGCCCCCAGACATTTCTGGCGTGTGTGTGTGTTTTAAGTTGGTTTAGCCCCCCCCCCCCCCCCCCCCCCCCCACTTCAATTTGCTTCCGACGCTTATGATGTATATATCAGTTAACACATTTTAATGTTTACAGGAAGCAGGACAGACAAATGTTGGTTCCGTGTTCAAGATATTAGATCCAAGGCCGATCTTTTACTAAGTTTCCAGCCACGTTTACCAAAAATGGTCTTATCATTTAATACCACAATGAGAAAAACTTTGAAAGACTTGTTTGATCTACTAAAGGTTTGTTTATATATTAAGCTTTATATTGCTGGAGCTTGCAGTTCCATTCATTTGTTGTCATTTTCAACTTACAACCAGTGCTTGACTTGAAACTTGATGGTTCTGGTCACATATAATCTTAGATTTTCTTGGATATTTTGTTGATCTGAACTATGATTTTTGTCGTCATTTTACATGTATTATATTTCCGCTGTACAATTATTTGTAAATCTTGGTAATCATATGATTTGAAATGTTTATTTTTCAACATTTTTCTATGTTTACAATAATAATCATGCTCATTAATGGCCTTGAAACTAGTATTAGGAACTAGAGTTGAATAGAATAATTAAGTATAGACTTATTCAACAAAAATATATAAATTTAATGTTAAATGAAGCAATAAGTGAATAATGATTATATGAAAAACATACATTGATTACTTTAACCAGATATGTGACACTATATCTGGCCTTTGACTTATGCTACATTTGATTGCATAATTATTTTGTGACATCACCTTACCCCCTCCCCTCTCAACTTCCATTGATCTTAATTGGCCTAAAGATAATGTCACAATTTTCATAATATGTACACCTATTTTCAGCAAAGAGTGGTGAATGTTTATTCGTTCTATTTTAATATTTGTTCATGAAGAATTTATGTTTATATAAAAGCAACTTTAAACTTTGTTCATAAAAAATGTATGTTTATTTAAAAGCAACTTAATACTGTTACCTGTTGTCCAAACACATAGGAATCACTTTGACCAGTACTGATTTTCTAATTTTTTGCCTGTCTGGGTTGAAATACTTTAAGATGATATGACAAAAATGGTTAACTTAAATAGTGACATTTTGTAGATATTCCTTACAGGGTTACTACCTTCAGACAACCTTTGTCCCTTCTAACATTTAAGTTATCATGAATGAATAAACCAATTACCAATTGCTTACTCCTTTGAAATGGCTTTAAATCCAGTGTGTTTTATAAACATGTGTTGTTTTTCTATTATCGCATTACCCTTCTGTTGTCAGTTACATTACAATAAAACATGACTTTTCCACTTTGTATCTAAGACTTTGATATATAGGTATACATATAACATATTTCTCCTTTTCTTTTCCAGCATCCATACATTTATCCAATGTCTGATTTTGACTTCATCATAGATCAGAGTCTAGTTGTATGTGTTCAGCCTATATCACTGAGGGGTTCACTTAAAGATTTCATTTATCAGGTATTTTGTTATCTACACTGATATATAATACTTAAATCTATTTTTTTCCTCACACAAAAGCCTTCAGATCTGTGAAATTATGTAAGGTCTCCAGTAGTAGCAATATTTTCAATCCAAGAATTTTTCATAACCAACTGGTGACGTTAGTTATCTCCCTTGACTTTCATGCTCTGCCTAATATTTTATGCCCGATAATCTGAGATTCAGGGCATATAGTTTTTTTTCTGTCTGTCTGTTTATCTGAAACAAATTTAATCTTGGCCATGATTTTTGGATGGTAAGTGATAGGGTTTTCAAATTTCACATGTGTATTCATTGTGACAAGAATTTTTTTTTGTGCCCAAATTTTTTACCTAGTGACCTTGACTTTGATGTTCAACCATTTTTTTTTCAAACTCTGTTGCCGAATGGGGGCATTCGTGATTGACAAACACATCTTTATTTTTTTATTAATTTTTCCAAAGGTCAGGGATGGGCTTATATTGTTTTTGGTTTGTCTGTTTGTTCTTTTGTCTGTCAGTCCATCTGTTTGTTCTTTTGTCTGTCTGTCCATCTCTTTGTCTGTCACAACATTTTAGTTTTTAATTATAGAACATGATGACATTAGTTGACTATACGTATGACTTTTACCTTGACCTTCATGTTTGACCTTGTATTTCAAATTCCAAATGTTAGAATGGTTGATTTGAAATACAATGCTTCACATTATGGCCATAACACATTTAACTCATGAACCCCTGAAAAACAATGTAAATCAATGACTTAGACCAGTCCAAATGTGTCTTTAGGGGTAAATGGGTTATTGGTTTCTTGTTTTACTGACTTTGAGATGTTTGATTTTATTCACAGAGTCGCTTCCAATCAAAATATCAAATCAAATATTGTTACAGAAGTAAAGGTCTGCCTGAACATCAAGTTGCTTTGTTTGGTCGCCAGATTTTAGAGGTAAGATTTATCATAGGTCATAAATAATTATCAATTGAGTCAAATTATATACTGGAGTCTTTCCTAAAAGACCATCTGTCTAATGACAATTTAATAACCATTTGTAAAATAATTCTTTTAATAAAACCTAGAGCACTTATTTTCATCGAAGCAATTGTCTTATTTTATTTGAGATAATAATTAAATGTTCAGGTCAAATGCACATAATAATTATTCAAGTTACCTATTAATTAATTTCATTTAAATCACGATAAATAGATACAATTGTGAGAAAAGGGATCAATCACCATGTTGTTGGAAGGACAAAGAAATCTCAATCCTCGGCAAAGCTCATTATGATACAATCAACATTGACACCTGGGTTGAGATTTGTTTATCTCTCCCACAACATGGTGACAGAACCTATCAGTCTTGTGATACCATAGTTCAGTAAGATGACGGAGTGGTCTCTGGATACAGGTTCCCCTGTGTAATTTGGGAGGATCTAAGCTGTAGTAGACTTAGCCAGATGTACACATAGTTTTATTTTTTGGTGGAAAATTGTTATTACAGAACAAGAATGTAATTCTATCCATTTTCTTGGTCTGGAGTAGATGAAGTAAACCCAGCATAACTGACAAACTTACATAAAAGAAAAATATACGAGATAATGAAGTAGTACCTGTCTGCAGGTGTACCCAGTTTTAGTGCAGTAATTGTTACCTACACTGAGTACTTATTTTCATCTGTTTAAAAACAACAAATTTTATAAAATCTTGTACTTGTCTACAGCATCTTCTTTTATAGGGGCCCAAGGTAAGTTTTGGGTTATAGAAATCAGTGGTTAAGCAACCCTTTTTGGGACAGGGTTCTGCACCCTCCCAACTGGGAATTTTACATTGCATTGGGCTAAATTGGGAAAACGGTAAATATGGTTAGTTTACTCATAAGAAAAAAGGCAATACTTATGTTGTATTTATCTTCTTTTATCTAACTGACGACAACATGTGGTTTTCATCTGAAGAATTTGAAGTAAAGTTCACACTAAATTCTCCTTTTTTAGTCTAATATCAAATTTGAATGACATGGTGAACATAATTGAGAAATCTTTGCTCAAAATTGGGAAAAAAAAAAACAGATTTTGCATTGAGAATGGGACCTTTTACAGGACCCGCATGTCGATGATATTAATCCCTGTAAATCATCAGATGTTTAATTTGTTTTTGCAGGCTTTATTATTTATGGAGGAGAAAGGATTTCCATCCCATGGTAATGTGCATTCTGGCAATGTTATGTATGAACATGGCCATTGTAGGTATGTGTGACTCCACCACATTTGTCATGGGAATATGGGTCTTTTAACTCATCAACCCCTGAAAAACAATGGACTCATCTATAAATCAGTGACTTAGACCAGTCCAAGTATATTTTTAGGGGTGAATGAGCTAAAAATATTATCCTATTTTTAGTTGTTTTCTGACTGAATTATTATGATACAAGAAATCTCTATGTTTTTCATGACTCATATGTATACATGCACAAAACAGTTAATTTGATACTTTTTTCATCTTTTCTTACCCAGAATACAGACTCGTTCAATCAGTTTGTCAATGTCAGAGTCAACTTCATCTAAGCAGGACTTAAAGTAGCAATTTACCAGTTTGCTAATGTTTTTGTAAATTGACACATATGATAAATCATCACTTGTGAAAGTTGTTTATTCATGATAAATGATGCCCACAGTTTACCCACATCTTTTAGTTTATTTTTTTGTATAACAGATCGTAGATATGCAACTGACAACATTTTAATTGCAATGTTTTGTTTGATTGTTGTTTTACACCCTGCACAGAATTTTTCACTGACTTTATATGAAGTGCTACAAATTTTGACCTGTGCTACAGACTGATGCCAATGCAGTGATGAGTCTTTTATGTGCCACGCCTTCTGTGACATGGGATCTCGGTTTTAAGTCTTGCCAGAAAGACGAGCACTTTGTGAAGGAACAGCCACTACCAGTCAATAGTCTGTCAGATAAGACTTAAAACCAGTCTTTGGTATGACCCAGTCTGGGAATTGAAGCCTGAATTGTCCGCTTGCAAGTCAAGTGCTCTACCACTAGACCAGGGCTCACATTAGAGGGCAAAGTGGGCGACAAAGTCGCCCTGCATCACTCAGAGTCATTCTCTGTTTGCCGCAAAGCGAAGTTCATGTCGCCTTGCATTTCGCCGATGTCGCTCTCCCACTGTCTTGACTTTTGTTTACGACTGTAGTAGCAAGTGATTAACACGTGATCGATTTGCAAGGATTAAAACTTGTTGTATACTACGCTTAGCCGACCAGGGTTATTATCACTTGGCGGTAATTATAAATATCGCTTTAATTCAAGTGCAACAGGATGTATAGCCTTTCACACCTGTGTGTTGTTTTTACAGTACCGAGGCCTCTGGTGATACAATCAGTATAATTCTATAGAGAAGTGTCATGCCTAATTAAGCATACCTGCATTTCATACTGCCTTTAAAGATGTCCAATCAACATCCGAGGGGTGTAAATAATTCCCGATAATTCTTTAATTAGATTTGAAACTCGGAAATTTTCACCACATGTTGATGATACACAAGATGAAGAAATGCCGACATTGGGCCGCTTATGTCATTGCATTTTACATTGCATGTTCTCAAATTTCAACAGTACTTATAAAATTAGAAAATAAAATGCCAATACTTGATAGATATTGTGATTTTCAATCGTTTGACATGTAGACATGTTGTACACTTATACAATTCACGGCGATCACTTGGTGTTTATATCATCGATGATAGGGCCTAAACAACAAATTAATCTTGAAAATATTTAGTGCTGTAAATAAAAGCTACTACATGATTTAATGCAAGTATCACATTTTGTGAAGTTATTAATTTGGTGTAATTTCTATTAAAGCAGAACATTTACTGGGTTATAGCTATTTTTTTACTGATATTTTTACCCCCCCCCAAAAAAAAGAAAAAAATACCGATAATGTAAAAAAAAAAAATAAACAAATGATTAAATCTAGGATTCTCGCCAGATTTTTCATTTTGATAAACATTAATTATCTATTACTGGGGCTTTACTAGAGAAATGAATAATTAGATAATTCGCACAGAGTCAGGTAGGCTGTATTCATTGTGAAAAATTCACAAAGTATTTATGTTATTCGAAAAATTTCATTTTAATCAGTAGATCTAGTGTCGTGTAAAGGTGAAATTAGATTTCTTTACAATTAAGATTTCCTCGTGAGTCAATTTTTTAGCCAATTTATGTGAAAACTCCCAGTTGTGTTTTGTATGGTATTACTCCCTCCACCCCCCAAAAAAATAAAGACTTTATATAATTAATGCTTTAAAATGATTAATGGTACTTCGTCTCCCTTGGCTTTTTAGAAGTCTCCCTACTTATGTGAGAAGTCTCCCTCCAACAGCTGGAGGGAGAAGTGAAGTCCGAAGTGAAGTCAGGGAAATTTATCACAGGGAAATAATGTATAATTTTCATTTTCTTTCCTTTTAAAGATTGGCAGGTTATGAAAATACATTTATTGGCTGCGCATCAAAAGTTTTTTCACTGGTGAAAAAGAAAATAAAGAACAATGAACAAGCTCTGGATGTGTTATGTTTTGGTGAGTTCAGTTGTTTTTGGTGAAATATTTTTTTATAAAGAAACCTATTCACTGAAATACTGTATAATGGGATATTTTTTAAGCTGTAATTTTTCACGGATTTTAAATAAAAACCATGTTTTTAAATTTTATGTGTTTATTTTTTCACATTCATAATTCATATCGTCTGTGTTTCTGTCACTGTCACCTGAATAATCCAACTTACGTTTGCGGCTCTCCTTGCAATATACATTTTTGATATTAAAGTATTTTCGTATGGACGATATAGTGGAAATAGTGAAAAATCACCTGTGTATGTAACTGGAATGATTACAGCGCCCTCTTCCCATCAAAGTTCCTCCAGTTAATGTAGTGGTTGAAGTGAGCGAAATATAACAACTGGATTATTTGGGTTACTGTGTACGAGGTAAACACTACTCACTTCCGATGTTTTCTACTGTATGAAGAGCTCTAACAGGGGAAATAACTTATGGAAAAATTGTTAAAATTTTTATGATCAGACAAAACACTTAAAATAAGTAAAAATTAGCAGCATGTAAAAATTACCCATTATACCGTAAGATATATGTATGAAAAGTTAATTATAAAAAAGTACTTGATTTAGATACATATTGGAACTTCCAAAAGCTAAATCTAACTATGACTGTTATTATTTTTATGGGTTGTTATGTAATAACAACCTATTATGGGTTTACTTCGACTTTTCATCGAGGGCTATCCTGTTAGCAGTGAAGAGGTCATGGAGGTTGCATTTGTAAAATAAAGGCCAACTCAAGAATTCAACTTTTACAGAAAAGTCAAATATTTTGGTGTAAATGAAATTAAATCTAGTTTGAATAATCATTAAATGAAATACCACATGATTCTACTTACTTCTGCCATTCAATATTATACAATACGATTTGTAGTTTGAATCCCATGGCTATTTTGCCAATATAACAACCCATTTCAGTATTTTCAGTACTTTGATTTTTTTTACATAGCAACTGTATATATTATTATGTATTATTATTTTTCAGGTCACCTATTCTTTGAAATGTGCACTGGATCTGAGTTGGACACCGCTCATCCTAAGCCTGCACATTTAACTCGCACACAGAATACCACATTTGTCGAAGTAAGTATCATTTTCAATCATACCCATCTCTCTCTCTCTCTCTCTCTCTCTCTCTCTCTCTCTCTCTCTCTCTCTCTCTCTCTCTCTCTCTCTCTCTCTCTCTCTCTCTCTCTCTCTCTCTCTCTCTCTCTCTCTCTCTCTCTCTCTCTCTCTCTCTCTCTCAACAAAGCTACTCCTTTTATATTTCATTATAATTTCAGCACATGTTACTCATTAAAATAAAAACAAAGTATTTAAGTTTTTTTCTTGGTACAGTGGAACCTGTCTTGAGAGACCGCTCCATCTGCCACTGAATTGTCTCTCAAAACAGGTGGTCTGTCAAAAAAGGTTTCATTTAAAGGATTATTTAATCAAGTGGTTTTCAGAATGTGGTCTTAAAAGACAGGTGGTATTTTATGATGGCGGTCTTTTAAGACAGGTTTCACTGTACCGGTATCTAAATTGTCATAGACTGTGGCTTTCATGTGCTAAGTTGTCCTGTCACCATCAAATTTCAAAGAAAGCATATCACTCCAAGGTCTCAAGATAAGTTCCATAATAGTAGCCTACCTGTAATATCATCTTACACACATGATTGTTGTTTCATTTCTCATATTGAAATGTTCAATTTCAGGTATTAAATTTCATATTTGGAGTTGGCAGTAATCATTATCCATCATTAAGACAGGTGAGAGTACACGTACATTTTCTTTTGTTGATTTTTAACTCATCTTAAACATAGGAGCCTCTCACATGTCTGAGTGGTCGGTGCATTTGTCTTTCAGTTACAAAGTCTCTTACCTCTTGTCAGCCAAGATTTCAAGCATTACTGGAACTAAAGCTAATTAAGTAAGGAAGAGTGCAGTACTTATTTACTTGCGGGAAAATTGGCTAGCTATAAGCAAAATCCCACAAAAGTTGTAAGGAATGTGCTTACTTACATGTGGAAAATAAGCCACAAAATGCCACAAATTTTATGACCTGAACAATTGACTTGTGTCAATTGCAGTTCGGGTTCATTGATGTGCCAATCCCGCTGTGGACCTCAAAGATTTCCTACTTTTGATTCTTCGTGTTCTTATGCAGAGGAGCCAGCTTGGCTAAGATGGTAGCAAGCTCAACTCTTGATCATGAGTTCGAGTCCAACCAGCAGCAGGTTGGTTTCCTGTCCTTCGGATAAGACAGTAAAAACCGAGGTCCCGTGTCACAGTAGGTGTTGGCACATTAAAGAACCCTCACTGCTCAATGGCCGTAAGTGCTGAGCATAGGCCAAAATTTGCAGCCCTTCACCTGCATAAACTGATATAATAATCTAGTATAAAAACTTGTTTTTCAATTTCTGGCTGCAGTACATCTCTTCAGATTGTATAACTTAAGCAAACAACATGTAGGAAAATATATCTTGTGATATCCCGTTAGTTACACCCATATTTACAAATCGTCTGTAAATTGTTGTCGTCCAGGAACTGTTACAGTACCAATAGTATATAGGAACTGTAACTATGATCTGTATGTTGATAACGATTTAATCCTCCCCTCTTGTGTGTATGAAAATGTGGGTTAGAAATACCCGGTACTTAGATATCTATTGAATATCAACATAATCAAGGAAGATAAATTCAAATATTTTTTTTTTAGATTATATCAATGTATTGGAATACTGTATGCAAGTTTATTTTTGCCCCATGTTATTTTCACTCTACTACACTTGCAAATGGTATTGTCCCATTTTAAATTAACCTAGCCAGTTCCAATTTAGTATGATTTAATTTTATTTTATTGCAAAGTTTTATTTAACAATTCATACTTGTACATGTCTGCTTTCTGCGTGGTCACATTTAAGTTTTTTTAAACAATTTTTTGTGTTGTTTGAAATGAAATATATAATAAATACTCCATGCAACTATTAAAATATATAAACTTACCATTTTAAATTCAATATTGACTCTGAGGGTGAAAGGGACAAAAATGAAATGGGGCGGAAATAATCTCTGTATACAGTATATAAAATCAATACATGTATGTCACAGAATGCAAACCATTTTTTTTGGGGGGGATGGGGTGGAGTACCTTTTGTCCTTTTTATTTGTTAGGGCTTTTTATTAACATATTCTGAATTTTGTGTTACATTCCTTCATTACAGATATGTGAGCTGGAATTCTTTAGTGTGGTAGATCTTCCTGAACTTAGACGCTTCAACCCTGCACCGGTAAGTTGATTCATTGAGACTGCTGCAGCATGCCAAGCTTCATCTTTTTAAATTTCTGACAATTACTGTAATCAGCCGTGTATAATCAGCAACTATGTTTTATCCGCACCCCCCATTTCAGCATCAGATCTCAGAGAGAGAAAAAAGGTGTTTGTGCTTTTAGGCCTAACCCACATCTGGGTTTTATACATGGCCATTACTGGGGCATTAGTATGACCGAAAATCAGACTAATTTTAAATATCAATCCTGAGATCGGTATTTGACAGAAATAGATAAATATTTATTAAATAAAAGAAAATATGATACTATGAGATTTGAAATAAATGTAAAACTACAAAATGGGAATCTCAAGTATGAAACTGAAGGATACTACATATGCTGTTCCGTGTACAGTTTTACAGTTACAGTATTGCGGTTCACGTTGTCATCTAAAGCGCGAAATAATCACTAGAATACGAGTTGAGATTGTTCATTTTCTCAATTATAGCATAAAACTCTACGAGGAAGGTTAACAGGACACACAGGTACTGTACTGTTTCCCACGGATATTCTATTATTTAAGCCATGCCTGGTCACCAGTTGGCAATTGGAGAGTGTG
Organism: Atrina japonica; assembly: GCA_030159075.1. Classification (NCBI taxonomy): domain Eukaryota; kingdom Metazoa; phylum Mollusca; class Bivalvia; order Pterioida; family Pinnidae; genus Atrina; species Atrina japonica. Next base: position 421,821 of record BROG01000395.1, on the reverse strand, counting down.
ACAGTCACTCGCTGAGCAATGAGCTATTTATAGGTGATTTGTAAACTGAAATACACACACTGAAGACCAGATTTATTTATCAAACGTTTATTCACCATCACTGTAGACAAACACATACAGAAAGCAATGGAGAAATAAATTGACTCGAACATCATGATTACGATACGGAAAAACTTGGCCAAATAAAGGCAAGTTTACCATCCAACGTCAAATCTTCTACACTTTATTACTATAGTCCCATGGAAAAAAATGCCTGAAGAACCTGTTGTACTGTATTATCCGCACCCCCATCCCTGAGACAAATTTTAGAGTGAAAAGAGTGCAGATTATACATGGCCGATTACGGTAGATAGAAAATATAAATATTTGCGAACTTTTACCAATTAAATATTTCAAACTCCTCACCACTAAGACTGATACATATGTCAAAATTCTACTTTTTGAATTGCACTTGATAAATAAAATAGTGAGTGTATCTGTTTATGGTCTTGGTAGCTGTAATCCTGTAGTTGTCTTAAACTTCATGTGTATTATAATTCATTTTCAACTGAAACTTTACTTTGTGATAATTTTAATGTTACAGATAAATTTATCATCAGCCATGAAATCTGCAATCCGAGCTGTAAGGAAAGGAAAATCATCAAAGTAAGTGAACGCTCACCTTATAAAGGTCATGATTTACACAGCTGTTTATTTTTGTGGTGAAATTTTGTCAATGGCTCGACAACTGAGGAACATCATCCTAGCTAGATAACGCATCATCCTGGCTTGATAACTCAGGAGCATCATCATGATTAGATAACTCAGGTTCATCACCCTGGCGAGATAACTTGGGGGGCATCATTCTGACTAAATAAACCAGGGGCATCACCCTGACTAAATAAACCAGGGGCAATATCCTAGCTAGATAACTCAGAAACATCATCCTGGCTAGATAACTCAGAAACATCATCCTGACTAAATAACTCAGAAACATCATCCTGGCTAGATAACTCAGGAACATCATCCTGACTAAATAAACCAGGGGCATCACCTTGACTAAATAACTCAGGGGCATCATCCTAGACTAAATAACTCAGGAACATCATCCCTGACTAAGATAACTCAGGCAATATCCTAGCTAGATAACTCAGGAGCATCAAAATAAACCAGGAGCATCATCCTGACTAAATAAACCAGGGGCAATATCCTAGCTAGATAACTCAGAAACATCATCCTGGCTAGATAACTCAGGAACATCATCCTGACTAAATAAACCAGGGGCATCACCCTGACTAAATAAACCAGGGGCAATATCCTAGCTAGATAACTCAGAAACATCATCCTGGCTAGATAACTCGAAAACATCATCCTGGCTAGATAACTCAGGAGCATCATCCTGACTAAATAAACCAGGAGCATCATCCTGACTAAATAAACCAGGGGCAATACGTCATAACTGGCTATAAACCAGGATATCATCCTGACGGAAACCAGGGGCAATATCCTGGCTAGATAACTCGGGAACATCATCCTGGCTAGATAACTTGGGTATATCACCCTGGCTAGATAACCCAGGAACATCATCCTGGCTAGATAACTCAGGAGCGTCATCCTGGATAGATTACTCACAAGCATCATCCTGGCTAGATAGCTTAGGAACATCATCTTTGATATATGTTGGATACAAAATTTAACACAAGACTAAAAGGGACTTTTGTCATATGAGTATCCGTCCTATCTATAAAGTTCCTGACCCAGGCATAATGAAACTCACATTTATCTCACTTATTTGCCTTATGGTGTTTGAGAGGAAGTTAAACCTGTACACTAGCAGATGGCAGCTGAAGAAAATAGATCACCTAGTGACACAAGTGACCTGAATATTTTAAAGCTGCATAGAATTCTTAAAAGTTTATTAGAGCATGTCTTGTGAGACCACTGCCGTGAGAGACCACCTGTCTTGTGAGACCACATACCAAGAAAACCATGCAGTTAAAAAATCGTTTAAGTAAAGCCTTTTGGAAGCCACCTGTCTTGTAAGGCCCCATTTTTGTGGCAGATTTGGTGGTCTTTCAAGACAGGTTTCATTGTTCAATACTCACGGGTTCATGGGTGTAAATATTTTCACGCCAATGTTAATTTTTACAAGGTACCCTAGAGAGGTTAGAAAATTCTTTAGAATACCACACAGTGGAATTTGTCTCATCTAAACAATTATCTTCAATGTTCACAGTTAATTTACTTTCTTTTTATTGCAGAAAAACAGGTTTAAAGAGATCATCATCAAAGGCAACAGTTAGCTCTGCTCCTCCAACTCCGCCACCTCCTGATGGACTTGTAACAGGTGGTGCACCATCTAAAATTCCACCTCCACCTCCACCTCCTCCTCCAATGAGTGGACCTCCCCCACCTCCACCAGCACCCCTACAACCACAAACAGCACCTCCTGCTCCCTCTGGAGGTGGTGATAGGGGTGCTCTATTGAGCGCTATCAGAGGTGGTTCAAGACTCAAAAAGACAGTAACAAATGATAGAAGTGCACCTAAAGTTTAAATGCCACAACATTTTGTGGTAACATGGATTGCAGGACTTGTGGTAACCTGGAGTTGCATTGTTTTGTAACTTTGATGTGACACAAATGCCCACATGAAAGTTTTTCATCAGAGAGGACAAAAAGAGCAATGTCATCAAACTGTACATATGATGTATGGCTGATGGTCTCTTCCAAACTTGTTATATATGTACTTAAAAGTTGACCACAAAGTCATGGATGACTGACATATGTTTTTTGTGTTGTTTTGATTTTGTTTTTTTTTGTATATATTTATTTGTTGTTATTTTATTTTGTTTTATTCTTGTGTTTGTTGTTGTATTGTTGGTTTTGTTTTGTTTTGTTTTTGTTGTTTTGGTAGGGAAGGCAAGTTGATAACTTTAAAATTAGGTGATTGTTGAGTGTTAGAAAGTGTAAATTGTAATCTGTATTACTTTGGTCATCAACATCATCATCATGATCATCATTATTATTATTATTATCTATTATTATTATTTTTATGTTTTTATTACTTTACATGGTGTGGTATAATTACTGCAGTAAAAAATAATCAGGAATAATTACCTTGATTGATTGTAAATTAACCTGTAATAAAATGGTTGTAGGAAAAAGAAACGTCGATTCATATCTGCAGAAGCTGTTGATCAGTTTATTTACATTGTACATTTGTGATATACCGGTAAAAAATAACACTTTTATGTGTCGTATTATCAAAAGCCTCCACAAACCTTTTTTTTTATTTACATTAATTACAACTTTTGATGTGAAAAAAATCATACAAATCTATTGCTCAAGAAATGAATGAGCTGTATCATCTGATTTTATGTGTATGTTACTTAGTATATACATGGAAATTTTATTCTGCTGTTTAATTTTTGCCCTTAAATGAGAGGGCAAATTTAAAATGAAGGCAAAAAATTCATACTACCCTAAATCATTGAAGCATGGACAAGCATGCCATTTATGAGACTGTAGTGATTTGGGGTGAAATTTTGATGGGTTGAACATGTTTTTTTTGTCGCCAAAGGCCGAAATTTTTGGGGTATACATTGTTAAAACAATGTAAAGGTCACAGTTAGATACCATAGATATAGCTAGGAAAAGTAGCTATTTAGTTGTTGAGATTTGACTAATTTAATCAGAATTATACATGTATTTGTAATAAAAATTTTACATGACTGTTGGTTAAATCAGCTTTAATGTTGAATTTACATACTTTTGTTGAAGATAATTTATTACAACAGATTTTAATGTTTGATGAGTGTGTTTATGCCTGTGTAATACTGTGTGTGTGAATGCCTCTGTATGTGTGTTTGTGAGAGAGAGAGAGATAGACAGAGAGAAAGAGACAGTGAGAATCTGTACATATGCATATGAATATGACATCCATAAATTACATTAGTTGTAGACTATAAATGGTTACCCAGATTTTTGTGCTCAAAATCAGTAGTTTTGATAGTTTTTTGTGTGTGTTAAGAAGGGTCATGAATGGTTATCTACATCTGGCAACATAAAATAAAATGATGCTAAGTAATAGTTACCAAAGCCTGTTATGTGTTTATACTACAAAACCTCATTGCCTTTTTCTCAATAAATCTTGGTGCCAAAATGTCAAAAATGAAAGTTTCTTATATTTTTAATTAAATGAATAATGATACATCACTGATTGAAATTAAACTTACAATTTTTTGGTTAATTTTGTTTATTTTTTCTCTAAATATAGGGCCTACACATTTTTTGTATGTAATAAGTTTCACATGCACATGTATGTGTGTATATACCACATTCAACCCAATTAGTGCCCATGTCCCTGTAAGCGCCCCTCACCCTATAAGTTCAGATTTACTCACCATTTTTTACACGTGATCAAGTATCCTTTCTTATTCTAGCCGGTGAATGAGGAGATGTGGACCAAAAAACATAAGTAACAGTTTATTTCTAGCCCCCAGCAACAGAAGAAAGTCAATAGGTGTCCTCGGTAATAACTACAACTACTTTATCGTCGTGTCTTAAAAAAAGTAACTATTTTACGTCGGTTTGACTAGTAATTGGTCCCAATAAGTGCTCATCCTTTTTCCTATTTTTTTAGCATTTATTTGGTTGAATACAGCATATCAATTTCAAAGAAACCAACAAACTACTCGGGGGCAATTTTTTTTTCTCAATCAGAACAGAATTTTTTGCAAAATTTTTGAATATCTCTCTTTAAACATGTTGTAACAACTATAAAACCAATGCACTGATCAACACATTGGTTGTGATTGCACACTATGTGGAGCAATACATTGATAGTTTACATTAGAATGAAATTATCCCACGTATAACTCTAGATAAAGAAAGTAAAGCTAGTTACATAATTATATATTCAAACTCACAAAATTTTTTTAACAGTCGGCATATTTATCATGACATTTTTTGCTTTTTTTTTGTATGTCCTCTGCTGACAAAGGTTCTAGTGCCTCCATGGAGTCGAAACCCAATGCCATTACTTTGGCCACATTTGCTGTAGTTTCACTTACTTTCTTTGCCTCTGCCCAGTCAAGGACTTTTTCCATATTACATACTTATGATGCATGATCACTTGTGACAGGTGTGTGCTAAATACTGGTGAAATGTACATGTGTCACTTATTAATTATATGATGCAAAAATTTCTGTTTCCCAGATTGGTGGTGCATGTGACCTGTTAGCAGGGAATGCTTACTCCTCCATGGCACCTGACCCCACCTCTAGATTACAAAGGGTCCGTGTTTGTCCAATATTCACCAGATTTGTATATGTATCCTGGACATCCTGAAGATTTATACTTTGGTATCTGAGATTTTTATATTTGGTACATGTAGTATATTTCATTACAATAACCTATCAAATCAAGTGATTTTTTTTATAGTTCTATGTTAGAACATGTTTTTTCATTATAATTTTCTATAAAGACAGGTATTTTTTCATTGCTATTATCTTTGATGATAGATGCTTTCTTCGTGACAGTTGTTTTTCAAGACAAATAATTTTCTATGACTTTTTCATGACAGTTGATGATCAAAACAAGTGATTTTCATGACAATTGTCTGTCAGGTTTTTTTTTTTCATGACAGTTGTCTCTTAGATATCTGTCTTATAGATAGCTTTCTACATTTTTGTTGAATTCCTGTCTTATAGATAGCTGTCTTAATTTTTGTCAGAACCCTGTCTTATAGATAGCCTTCATCATACTTTGCTGAGTCTCTGTCTTATAGATAGCTGTCTTCATTTTAGTCAGATCCCTGTCTTATAGATAGCTGTCTTCATTTTTGTCAGATCCCTGTCTTATAGATAGCCTTCTTCATTTTAGTCAGATCCCTGTCTTATAGATAGCCATCTTCATTTTAGTCAGATACCTGTCTTATAGATAGCCTTCTTTATTTTTGTCAGATCCCTGTCTTATAGATAGCCTTCTTCATTTTAGTCAGATCCCTGTCTTATAGAAAGCCATCTTTGTTGGATCCCTGTCTTATAGATAGCTGTCTTCATTTTTGTCAGATCCCTGTCTTATAGATAGCCTTCTTCATTTTTTGTCAGATCCTGTCTTATAGATCATTTTTGTCTGATCCCTGTCTTATAGATAGCCTTCTTCATTTTAGTCAGATCCATGTCTTATAGATAGCCTTCTTCATTTTTGTCAGATCCCTGTCTTATAGATAGCCTTCTTCAGTTTTTGTCAGATCCTGTCTTATAGATCATTTTAGTCAGATCCCTGTCTTATAGATAGCCTTCTTCATTTTTGTTGGATCCCTGTCTTATAGATAGCTGTCTTCATTTTTGTGGATCCCTGTCTTATAGATAGCCTTCTTCATTTTAGTCAGATCCCTGTCTTATAGATAGCCTTCTTCATTTTTGTCAGATCCCTGTCTTATAAATAGCTGTCTTCATTTTTGTCAAATCCCTGTCTTATAGAAAGCCATCTTCATTTTTGTCAGATCCCTGTCTTATAGATCATTTTTGTCAGATCCCTGTCTTATAGATCATTTTTGTTGGAACCCTGTTTTATAGATAGCTGTTTCAGTATAGTGTCTGTAATTAACACTTAAGAGTAATTCTATATAAAGACCAAAATTGGTCAGAAATGGTATATCACAAATTTTGAAAGCAGCTGGTCACAATGATAGCCTTGCATGAGAGTCTTTTTTCCCAGTAAAACTTCTTCGTTACCATAGCAACGGTCATTTATCTATTTAAATATGGTAACCTAATGGAAATACCCATGTTACTAAATTTCATGAAATTAGATATTTGTCAGTTTTGACAGCAGTTTTTTGTATTAATTATTGATCTTAACATGTTTTGGTAGAAAAATATCGGGGGATCGTAATGCCTCCATTTTTAAAAAAGACCTGTTGAAAGTTGGTTTTTTTAGGTTAATATAGGGAAATTCCATCAAATTTAAATTGGCCTCTGTAAAAACGCAGCATAGGAAATCGCTCATTTATCTCTAGTGACTTATAACATTAGTAGAAACGAACAGCAAAATATCTCAGTGGGTATTTTTGTTACTAATTAATAATTCCTTGGACAACATCAACGTAATTTGTTATCTGTGCCAAAAGAGAACTCTTTAAAAAATTGGAAATGAACAGCTTATGTGAACTCGGTACTAAATTGTGGATACAAGAAATCGTACTTGCAATAAACCCATAATGCAACCAAATCTTATCGTAAATACGACCAATTTTTTAGGTTTTTGTTTTTTTTTTTTACGTCCAAATCGATCGCTCACCCGTTTTTTGTCAGGAATTTGAATGTTTTCCGTTTCCACTTGTCAATACAGCCGAAATCATGGTCAGTTATGCGCTTAAAAATAACCACGATATGTTTGCAATAAACTAGAGCGTCTATCTCACGTTGATAGCGATCACTGAAAGTAGTTCGGATCGGATTCTAGAATCGTCGGAATCGAATAAATAATTGTCGATGTCTTCCTCAATACTTATTCAAAGAACACAATAATTGTAGTATATCTTTATTACGGTTTTTTACATCATTCACAGTAGAAAATTATAGAAAATTATTTTGGATCGATTTACGTGACATTGTCTTACGTTGGCACACTAAATTTAGCTTGTCGGATTCGACGGCGGAGTCGAGGTATTGGATCGATTTAAGTGAATTTGTTATACTTAAACTTTAAGTAAAGTATATATCACAATCGTTTTATGATAATATCCTTCTAAATATACCATTAAATAAGACACATCTCACTTATTTTTCGTTAGCGCTTAGTAATACTACCTCGTCGAAAAGATGCTAATATCGGATTCCTGATAGTATAGTGTTTTCGGATTCGATTAGCAGCGGATTCGAAATAAATAATCGTTGATTTCTCACTCAGTGCTAATTCTATTTAAGTAATCTTTTCAATGATAATTAAGGACATCGTTCTGAATTATTTTCAGTAAAAAGTTACTCAAATTTTGGTTCGTTTTAGATTTCCTAGATTTTGGGTGATGAAAGCTGTAAAATTAGAAGTCGGATTTCAGTGGCGGAGTTGAGATGTCAGGTCAATTTACACTAATCTGAAGCTTTTTGACTTAGTAAACTGAATATAATCATTTTATATGATCATAGGTATCCCTAAATATTATCAAATGACAATCAAATCGCATATTTTTGTGTAATAAATCAAGATTTACGAGATGCTATAAAATAGGTTCGATGTCGGTGTCCTGATTTTAAACGGTGTCTGGGGGGTAAGGTATATTTAGGTATATTTAGGTATATTATATTGCTAATACATTATAAAATGGAATTATTTATATATATTTGACAGTTGTTATTTACTATATTTGAAAGTTAGATTTAAAAATATTAATGAAGATTTGAAAATGATAGGAGAAATTTAGTTGAACTATATACGTTGAAAATTCTTAAAATAGCCAAACTTTGATAACTGTTGCTAAGAATCGAAAAAAATACCCGCTCTGATTTTATAATATATTGTTCTAAAAGACTATTATTCAAACTGTCAAAGTATCTTAAAATTTCTATGCTGCATTTTTGGGGGGTAAAGTCTTGAAAAATAAAAAATCATAAAATCTTCTAATTGTAATCGCAGAAACCCCCTATCTTTAAGTTGTTAGGCAAAATACATTCTGTACTGATTATCACTTTGGATTTTATTGTTTTGAATGTCTAATCAAGGTGTGATTCAATTGATATATCTTGTATGTTAAATAAAAATAAAATGTTGAAACTATGCAAAAATGCCTTTTCCTATATGGGTAAAAGGACAAATCTTGTGAAAAACAACTCTTTGTTGCCATGGCAACAATATATATTTTTTTCAATTTTAAAATCAATATTATGGTATTCTATAATAAACATATATAGTAAATATGAGCGTATTCTGTGACATACCATTTCTCAGCACTTAAATAATTCTTTGGTCTTTACATAGAATTACTCTTAATACATTAGACAAAGTCTAGTTGTGCAATAAAAATCAAAGCTCAAGTTCACTTCAAAACCATCCGCTTTGTTAGTAAATTCCGGGTCATCATTTTTAGTGTGTAATACATTTACTGTATGTTTTCTATTGTTTATTAAGATAAAGCCTTAATCAATGTCAGATATCAAATACAAAATAAAACAAAAATATCTGTCAATTTCTTATGTAAAATCTCAAATGTTTAATAAAGGCAAGGAGGCTGCTTGCCAAAATAATAATTGGAGAGTTGCAGCCTATTTATTTCGGAATAAAGTAATCATATCGCCAGAGTTTAATGTATTTCTTTTATATTTGTAAATTTCATTTGAAATACCAAAAACTGACATTATAATATTCCTGCATATTTGATGTGCCATATTAGTACATGTGTATGGATTGTCATAGCAACTACAAGTAATTTATACAGTGTACAATTTGTATTTTAGATAGTATCAGTATTGTTTATAATTTTACATATTCCAATTTTAGTATTACTTTTTTGAAAAAGCTCATACTTGATGTACCGGTACATATTTGCATTAATGAAAACAAGAGATTTGATACATCGTTGTTGAAACTTTTCTGTAAAGAAGATATGTAATATCATCCCTTGTAGACACATGGTAAATCATTTCTTTTTCTTATGTCATTTGGATCATCTTTTTTTTTTTTGAAAGTTAACCATGATGAATTTTTTTATTGTAACACTTGAAATAATACACATTTTCTTTCTTATTGTGATGTCACCAACAGTTATGCCCATAACCATGCCTTCACATGTTATTACAGTTATCAAATATATATACAATGTGTATACAGTGGGAACAGTCTCCAGAGACCACCCTCTCTGCGATTGAAGCAAACTCTCATTATACAGATTGTCCCTCTTAAGATATTTTATTTATAGAGTTAGTTTAGTACCGTAAGTGATTTTTAAAGTGTGGTCTCAAAATACAGGTGATCTCTGAAGACAGGTACCACTGTGTAAACAGTCAAACTTGCATTAAAGGCAACCTGTATAAAGGGCACCTGCCTATAACGACTATGCAAACATAACATTTGTTAACTTTTTATAATGAATAAATCTGTTTATAAAGGCCATCTGTCTATAACGACTACTTTTGTGTGTTTTCTTAAGTGGCATTTATAAACAAGATTGACTATACATTTACTTAATTACATTTATTAGGATTTCTGTTTCTTGTTCAGTATATGTCCAATTTTGGGGGTAATACTTGAATGTTTCTCTCATACCGTCATTACTATTGTGTTACAATGATTTTTATGGTTTTTGTTTATTTTTCCTAGAGGAAAGTGAACAGCAACGAGTTATTTAGCCAAAGTTTTTTATCTTATTCTTCTCTCTTCTCTCTCATCTTTTGGAAGAATTAAGCTGCATTTAGCTGGAGTGAGAAGTGAGGAAAGTGAAAGACCAAATTGTTTTTTACTTGTGAAAATTTTTTGTGATTTTGTATTTAGCTGATCATGAATTCTGGGGATGTCATGCTGTTGGGCAGTATATATGTATTGTATATCTTATTGTGACACCTCAAAGATGATGTCATCTCATCACAATATGTTCAGTTTGAAATACACAGCTCCAAGCGTAAAGATGTGCTGTATTGTATCATTACTAAACACAACATACATTTCCACTTGTTGTTGATGATGAGGTGTTCCAGAGTTACCTCATGTAATTGGGAACATTCCTAGATCTATCTGTGAATATGGTATGCAAATCAATGATGATAATGATGATAAATCTATCAAAATAATGAAATCAACATACCACCAGGTAACTACCTGAATGTCTCACAAAACTTTTTAAAAATCGCTACAAGGAGCTATATAAATTTCTGTGTTGCGACCCCGTAGGCTACTGTATGCATGTCTGATTCGCACACCAGCTCAACGGATACAAAAAAGTATTTAGAGCAAAAGTCAAGCAAAATGGCTAACAATTTTCACTGTGTGTCACATGCTAGCTAAATGCAGCTTCAGAGAGAATCTCAAATTGATTTTGCACTTATTTCCTGTACATGTATATGCTGCTAAATTCAGTTGCTTGATAAAACCATTCTATATTACTAATCATGTCCAACCAAAACCAGCATGCTATTTCAAAATAAATCGCACAGCAGTCACAGTTTTATTATTTCTTCAGTCTCAAATGTCTATACTTTGCTGTCTATCGAATATATAATTTCCTTACTTTCTAATGTCCTCTGTCCTTGTACAGTACTCGAAAGTGTATACTTTCTTCAGTCTCAAAATGTCTGCTTTCCTTACTCTCAAATGTCCACTAACCTTTTACTCACATGCTCTGTCTATGCACTAAACTGTCCGTTGACAACCCAGTATTAAAAAAATGAGTCATCCTACACAGCACCCACTTTAATACTGGATCGTCGATTGAAAGTTAAGTGCAAATTACAAATTCTGAATAAGTCTGAAAAGGCTAGGATAGTAAAACAAGTCATGATTGTGGTAAGCAGTGCAATGATATATTTCAGTAATTATGACTTGAATTATGTTTTTACATCCACTCTTGATTTCAAGGGCAACTTTGATCTGTCAAAAGACTACAAATGCATGAAATTAATCTTGTTGTGATATTTATAAATATCTATACGTATCTGGACATCTATAATGTTTACAAGTTCATGACAGGTAAAACATTAGTCTCGGTACATTTTTATTTTGTGTATTAATGTACCATCATAATTGTTGCTAATAAAATTATTTTTAAACAGACGCCATGTTTCTTTATCTGTTTATCAAAATTAATCATCAGTACTTAAATTTGCCACTTGCGGTGGTCTATTGGTAGGGGTTTCGACTCACAAGTGGAAGGTCCAAGTTTCGACTCCTGGACTGGGGTCATACCAAAGACTTTTAAAATGGTAGTGGCTGTCTCTTCGCAAAGTGCTCGGCATTGGAAGTGAAAGTCACACATCTTTCGGATGAGACTTAAACCCGAGGTCTCATGTGCATGGCATGTAAAAGAACCCTCACTGCATTAGCCTCAGTCCATAGCACAGATCAAAATTTGTTGCACTTCACCCAAAGATGGTGACATCTCCATATAAGTGAGAAATTCCAGTGGGATGTAAAACAAAACAAAATAAACTTGTGTAGATGTTCAGATTTGAGCGGTCTGCGAAAAAGTTTGTTTATCTTAATAAAGGATTTATAAACTGTTGGTTCAATTGAATTTGGATCAAATTGTTAGATTCTAATTCACTTGGAATATATATAAAAAGACACCTATGTTCAATGTGGATTTTGGAATAGGCTACAGTTGAACCTGTCTTAAAAGACTACCGGTACTCATTCTGCCAGTGAAATGTTGTCCAAGATATAACAGGATATCTCTCAAAAGAGGATTTATCTAAAAGGATTACAGTGGAACCTCACCTAAAGTCCACCTGTCTTGGGAGATCACCTCGCATTTCAGACCACAGTTTTGCAGTCTCTTGACAAATATCTAATAAGTACAGAACCTCTATTAAGAGACCACCTGACAAACCAGAACACTTTGAGTCAGTGGTAGGTGGTCTTAATAGTGAGGTTTCTCTGTACTTAAGTTTGTGGATTTTAGAATGTGGTCTTCTGTGACAGTGGTCTCAAAACACTGGTTCCGCTGTAATAATTTCTGCTCAAATTTTGTAATTTATAGGAACATGGTCGTATTATTTACCATGTGCAATTTTTACTCTAACTTCAAAATTTTAAGTTGGAGACTTAACTGACTTTGGCTTTATCTTATATGTGGAAATAAAATAAACAAATTTAGAAGTGTAAAGATTTGGTTATGATTCAGAAAAAGTTCCAACCAGCAATATACATGGTATATTTCTGTCAAGCCTAATATTTTTTTCTGTTAAGTGATTTTTAAATAAATAGCTGTACCAGAAATATTTGTTGGATATATGATAGCCTATATATGATTTTTCTCATTTAATTCTGATGTGGTTATAGGAGTGGTAAGTCAGTGGAATATACTGGCCTTAATTTCTGTGAAAATGCTGAGTTAAATCGTAGAATTTTACTGGGACATATAAAATTCTCCGATTATATCCAGCTTTTCCACAGAAATTATACTGACCTAAGCATCGTCAATGTGACTCTGAGTATAGGTCTATTGGTGCATCAACTGTATAATGAAATACTGCCTTGCCCTGAGGATGGCAAAAAGACAAGATTCACCATTATGACATTATCATCCAAATAAAAAAGTGAAAAGGTTATTATATTTTTTTTATGTTTTTTTTTTCCCCCTCAAGAAGCTTTAAAAAAGATAGCTAATCCGGAAAAAATCAATGCTAGTACATTTTGTGTGGTCCGGGTCGTATTCAATGTTGCTCCGATTTCATTTAGTATTTTATTAGAAAGTACCAGAGTTATCGCTCTTTACAGCAACCATGGTGACTAGCGGCGTTTAAACATGGCGTCATGTCGTGACGGATGCAAGTGCTCGGAGTAAAGGAAGAAAATATTTTTGATTGTGTGTGTATGATATTGATATTTTTCTTTGTCTAAAAGTGAATTACAATGGCTGCAATTCTGCGAAGCGCAGCCGTTAAAACGGCGAACAGAGGGCAGCCGAGCAGTTTTTACAACAAGGACAAAACAAACCCTGTCTTCCAGTCGCTGGAGCAGGAGACCAAAAAGTTTATGGGATATATGAGGAAACGGAACACAGCGGGTTATGTTAAGCCAACGGAAGAACCCTCATCGAGACCGTAAGTAAATTAATTACAGTTACAACAAATAAGTAAGTTGATTAATAATGTAATGAAAAAATATAAATAATAATACATAGGTAAACCTACAGAGAGGGCGAAAGCAGTTTTACATATTCAGTTTATCCCTTTGGGGAATCTGTCGTGTTGCACTTTGTCAGGGGGCAACACGACAAAATCCCCAAAACTGCAAAAGGATTAAACGTAGGCCTAAATGTCCCGGTCATTCACTAATTGTTTTAAACAAAATATTGAGTGGCTGACTGTTTCCTTGGTGTTAAAACTTAAATAGAATCTATGTGCAATTTATTAGTCATGAATTAAATGCAACATGATGTTTTTATGTTATATACTTTACTCTATCCCAGAGTATACATTACTTCGTGCAGTTCACATAACCCGAATAATGGATGCGCTTCGTGATCGGGTTCAATGTACACCCTTAGTTGTTTTGTCCTAGTCTCAGTTTGCAAAACGTTTGCTAGTACAGTACTTTATTAAATCGTTTGCAATGCGCTTAGAAGGAATGACTTTGCAATGCAGACATTTTGTTTATGCCTCGCGCAATTTCCCGATGTGAGCAGATTTTTTACGATTAGTAGTGCGGGTCCCCGGATGTAGTAGGAATAAAAATGTGAGCTTCTCTACATATATGAGGGCTTTGCCCTCTTTTATAAATAATACATAGGTAAACCTATGGAGAGGGCGAAAGCATGCGTCAACAGTTTTACATATTCAGTTAATCCCTTTTGGGAATCTGTCGCGTTGCCCTTTGTCGGGAGTGGTCAACACAACAAAATCCGAAAGGGATTAATGTTCAGTGTTTTTATCACGTAGGCCTAACTGTCCCGGTCATTCACTAATTGTTTTAAACAAAATATTGAGTGGCTGACTGTTTCTTAAATAGAATCTATGTATAATTTATCAGTCATGAATTAAATGCAACATCATGTTTTTATGCTATATACTTTACTCTATCTCAGAGTATCCATCACTTCGTGCAGTTCACATTACCCGAATAATGGATGCGCTTTGTGATCGGGTTCAATGTACACCCTTAATTGTTTAGGCCTAATCTCAGTCTGCAAAACGTTTGCTGGCACAGTACTTTATTGAATCGTTTGCGGTGCGCTTTGAAGAAATGACTTCGCAATTCAGACATTTTGTTTATGCCTCGCGCAATTTCCCGATGTGAGCAGATATTTTTTTATTAGTAGTACGGGTCCCCGGATGTAGTAGGAATAAAAATGTGAGCTTCTCTACATATATGAGGGCTTCGCCCTTTAAAATGTATTATTTACTAATATAAAGTAATAACATTAACCTGAAAAGAAGTAGCCTGACTTGAGACGAGTTTAGTTAAGGTTACTTTGATTCATTTGAAATGCTGTGTCATTTTAAGAGTAAGTAGAATAATGCATGTGCATGCATTAGTGGGAAGCTAGTAAACTCTTACCCATCACAACCCATACCCATTTGGCTGACCTGAACTAGTGCTTGACTGATCATGAATTGTAGGCTTGCTGTCATTGGATTTACAGCAGAAGCAATGAAGGTATTTTACTATTTTGAATGCTCTGTCCCCTCGTTGCAGTTGTATCATGTTACATGTATCTGACATCACTGCACCGTTGATTTGTACCCATTGGTATTGATTGGCTGACTCATACCAACACATCATGACATTATATTCATAATCAATAAATCTTGTGCTTATGATCGACATGTGATGATTTTAAATAACATGTCTGATACATGTATATCATAAATGTAAGGAAATAATGTATTGAATTTCCATATCCGGCATTGGGTCCTTACTAAAATTGGAAATCAGATTTGATATAATTATTGTCAGTTTTGATATTTGTCTCAAATTCTTATTCTAATGACAAAATATTTTCAGTTATTCTTTTTATGTCATTTTTCTGTATTTGTATACAAAATATTGGTTTCTATCAAACAACTTCAGATTCTTTCCTCAAATCTTAATCAAAATCAAATTTGATGTGTCTCTTTAAGCCAAGTTGATGAGATCTCAGATGAGTTTGAGTATTATGAATATTCGGCAATATTTGCCAGGGAAAACTGGGCTTTCAAATATTTTATAATGACACAGCTCTAAGTGGCAAAGTGTTTCTCAAACACCCCTTTAGTCATTGTGGTGATAACCACCGTCACTACCAATACTGTTTCCACCACCACATTTGAACCCAACCTTCAATAGCTAAGAATCATGTGGCAGGTTTGAAGTTGGGAAGGTCTTGGACAACAACAAAAAATGCGTTACACACACAAATACACTCAGTTTTGGAGATTAATTGTTTTATAATCACTGACACTTTAAACAAATTAAGGATAGGACACAGGGAACTGACATCACTGTAATGTTACCATCGTAATGACGATATAAATGATAATGTGATAGGCATCCAATTCATGTGAATGCATGCAGGTGGTGTGTTTTGTAATGAATCTGCATAATTCAGGTTTTTGTGTATCTGGGAACTCTGACATGAAACTTATTTTTAAGATGGCCTCTCCTCCTCTTCCTCCTCCTCATAATCATGATCATGATCATCATCATTTTCTTTTATTCATATTACATGTGCATAATTAATTGGTTGTCTATAACAATAGGTCAGATACCTTGTTTGATCTGTGGAACAAGTATGAACCCAAACTGCCAAAGGACTACTACCAGAGTAAGCTGTTGGAAATGGGAGATTTCCTGGTGTCTGTTCAGGTTTGTGTATACATATTTGCATTACTGTCAACATTAATTCTAATTTTATCAAAAGTTGATGTTATTGCCCGGATGCTTAATAATTCTTTTGATGGATGTAGAAGTTTAAAATTTACTGTTAAAATATTAAGACTTCATGAGTAGTAATTGCTCTTGATATGTTTGAATTCTAACCAAATAGACCATGCTTGCCTCTATTTAGATCCATCCATGATTGATATCAGTGTTTGGGAAGCTGATTTTTCAATGGAAGTTCAATTTCAATAAGATCACAGATAAAGTACTAGACATGCTCATCTTGCAATATGTTTGCAGCAAATAGCAATTTTACAGAAGTGAGTTAGGCACTCGTGTTTTGTTGAAAAATGTTTGGGCACATCTGACTTACCTCTTATTTACCTCTGTAACTCAAGTATTATCTAGACTTACAAATGTACACAGAAAATTTTACTGTTTTGTACAGTGGAAATTTCTTGAAAGATAACTCTGACGATGATGAAACACCACCTGTCTAATATGAAACCACATTTTGAAAACCACTTGGTTGATCAATCTTTTAAATGAAACCTCTTGAGAGACCACCTATTTATAAAATTACATTCTGAAAACCATTTGATTGAATAATCTTTTAAAAACCACCTCTATTGACCTACCGCCAAATGCCTGACGCGACACCTTTTGGCGAACTTTCCCAATATGACATCACAATTAAATGGCCCATCAAACACCCGTGTGATTATGACATAACAATCGAATGACATAAAAAAAAAAAACATGGATAGCCATGGGTCAGACACTTGGCAATAGGTCAATTAAGAAACCACCTATCCACATTTTAGTGGCAGATGGGGTAGTCTTTCAAGACATTTACACTGTATTACATTCCATTTCTCTCCAATTATAGGAATACAGCTTGGCATTATGGCAATGTTATGATCGATATTTAATGCACTTTGGAAATCTAAATGTGGAGGAAATTACAGATGTGGAGACTTTCAAGATGACATTTTTTCCTGGAGGATTTCATTGTGACAATGCTGGACTTACAGTAAGAGAACATTTTTATCAGATATACAAATGAAGAAATTGATATATTTAATGTTTATTTTCTTTTAAATAAAAAAATGTATGATTGATGAGCAAATTTGCTAAATTTATTTACTTGTTTACCCTGAAGGTCATAACACTTTGGTTGCTGATTTTGTTTTTAGTGATGGCATATTCCATTTAACCCTTTCAACCGCAGGTACATGTATCTAAAAATACTGTATACCAGAAGTTTTCGCTTCCGTTTAATTTTTCGCTATTGTCGTCTTTAGATGAAAGGGGGAATTTTGAATGAAAGCGAAATTTTCAAGCTAACTAGTTAAAACGTGGACATTCATGATACTGTGGTGAATTATGGCAAATTTTAGATGGGGTGGAAATGTTTTCTGTTGTAAAGGGCAAAAATTAGCAGATGTACAGTAGTATGGTCTTTTATGTCTATATCTGTGGGGCAGATTGGGTTAACAACTGAAGATATTGAAAGTATATGGAATGAAAATGCCGTATAGCTGATCTCTAAAACATAGCAAGCCTTAAGAGGTATTGTAAAATATTTAAAGGGGCATAAGCTTTACCAAAAAAAATTTTTTTTTCTACTTTTACTTCATGTACAGTAACAAATAAGAGCTATACGTAAGTATAAAACATCTTATATTCTTATATATTCTGTGGAAATAAGGTCAGTTCCACTATGGTATTCATATACAAATGGTAAGGTTGAGTTAATCAATTGAAAGTGAAAAAGTGCCAAACCTGGATTTCTCAGGCAATTTTCACAAAATATATAGGGATTTAAGAATTTTTGTGTCTATGTATGTTTCTTTTTAGTTATTGTATATTAATTTTAAGTAGTAAAAATGTAGAATGATGTTTTTTGTTTTTTTTAAAAAAAAAACACAGCTAATGCCCCTTTTAGATATTAAAGATGATATTTTTTGTTTTTAAATGAGAATACATCTACAGTAAAACCTGTATATAGGGCCACCCAAGGGACCAGAAAATATTTACCTTTATGTGCAGGTGACCCTTATACACAGGTTCAATTTAGTTGAAGTAGACAGTCAAGGGACTCGAAAAAACTGGCTTTTATAAACAGTTTATCCTTATATAGAGGTGGCCGCAATAGCAGGTTTTACTGTACTTCCATTGATATTATCCGGTACTTTTATTTCTTACATTTCAATTTACAGTGGAATCTCATTATCTCAAAATTCATCTGACCACCCCTGTTACTTCGTGATATCCGAAATTCCAGATAACTGAAACTTTAATTACCATATTTATCTATCCAAATAAAACTGGGTCCTGCGAACCAGAATTTTGAGTTATCCAATTTCGACATTATGGAAATTCCACTCTATACATTCAGAGATTTGTTATTACACTTCAGTTTGCAAAAAAGGATTTTTTCGGTGTACCCATTTATGTAACTGTGATTAATCTATTTTTTATACTACACTGTATACTGTATAGTTGGGAAAACTGATTGGAGTCACATTTTTTTTTACATTGACAGTTCCGAGCTCTGATGGGTAAGAGTATTAGCATGTATCAGATGGTCAAAGCGGGAGATCCCAAGCTACAAAACAAACAATCTGTTGAGAGGTGTGTCCTGATTCTCAATTTTCTACGAATAGTGATGCAAGTTGTTCTTCCGAAGGAGTCTCTGTGTTGGCTGATCTACAATGGTGTGTAATTTTCTGTTGAATTTTTATGTGTTGAGAATTCCGTATTGACATGTTGACTGAAATGTGATTTTTCAATATAAATTCAAACATTTTTTTTATGCATAGAAAATATAACACACGTACAAGATAAAATAATTGTGATATTTCTGTTGAGTAGATATCTCAAATATTTGAAGAGACAGAGATATAGCCTAATGTGTGTGTGTGTGTGAGAGAGAGAGAGAGAGAGAGAGAGGGAGGGAGGGAGGGAGGGAGGGAAGGAGACTGACAGACAGAGACACCTATTTGTCAATAAATGTATGATATTTATGATGTGAAAATGTTATTTGATAACTGTAGAAATCTAAAAACGTTTGTAAAAAGCAAGTTGTGTTTGAATTTTCATGTTTGTTTTTATTTAAATTCAAATGTAGAACAGTTTATTTTGTTTGTTTTTTACAGGAACAGTGCATATCTACAGCATCTCCAGACACTTGATGTCACTCGGTCATTCTGCACGTGTAAGTTTTATACATATGTGCACATGTGTGTGTGCACATGCATGATTGTGTGTGTGTGCATGTGCTTGTGCGTGTGCATGTGTGTTTACTGTCTGTAAATTTGCTAAAATTATCAAATATTGTCAACAATTTATTTTGCAAAAAGTTTGTCACATTTTAGTGCAGCTAATTTGGTCAAAATTTATTTGTTATCATAGAATTGTAGAATATGTGATTTAAAATTGTAAAACAGATATGAAATATGATGATCTTTTTGTAATTGATTGCTGACATGTGTTGTAGGTGGTTGAGTACCTTCTGTGGGCCAGTATGTGTATGGAGACCTCTATCCCACTACTTGCTGTGAAATATTTGTCCTGGAGATCCACACTCTATACTGCTGTATGTCAGTGTTATTTTGACTGCAAACAGTCACATCATGCAGAGGTAAGTAGAAGTGGTACCAGATACAAGAGTCTTAGAAACAATTACCGTATTTGACCCAATAAATGTCCCATGTGATAGAAAAAATTTGAAAAAAAAATTGAGAGAGGGGGAGATAAATGTTTAATTGGACAAGTTCAACCTGACCTCTGATCAAGACCAGCAATGGTAAGTTGATCCTAATATACCACCAGTTATGTTTCAGTCTAGAATAAACTATCAAGCTGAAAGTTATTTCATCTCCTAGTAGCAATGGCATTTTGGATTTAAAAATACTTTTTTCTTTATTCTTCACCAAATGATGACAGAAGAAAATTCTTTGTGGTGTAAAAAAAGAAAAACATTTCACAGGGACAACGAAATCTCAGGGCACCTAAACAATCAAACAGGGAGTAGGACTTATAAGGATATGGGTACACATTGGATCATATAGACTAGGGTGCATGTAAACCACAAGCAAAAAGTCCTAAGTTCCATTTTTGGCTACGGTCATACCTAGGATATGTTTAACTCATCAACCCCTGAGAAACAATGGACTCTTCTATAATTCAATGATTTGGCCAGTCCAAATGTGTCTTTAGGGGTGAATAAGTTAAACAGACATTGCCCTAGATACATTATGGTTATTTGGATGGAGAGATAAGTATAATTGGCTGGTAACATTTCCATAACATAACTATTTTTAAAAAAGAAATAAGATAATTTGTAAGAGTGAAATGCTACAAAATGGGAACTATACAGTAGACGAGGTTTTAATTCCTGTCAAAATCACCTGTGACTTTGTCTTTTAATGCTCAGCTTTTAACAAAGGAACAATCCCATTTCTATCACTAAATTAGTGCCAATCATCTTCGGACTAAGCATGACTTTTACTAGTTTCACAGTAGACGATATCATTTAGTCCCCAGTTTGTTTAATGTTGCATTATATACACCAACAAATTCATTTATACATGTTTATATACATGTACTTCATGTAAATACATTCTCAAATTCTACTGTTTTTGTTATAAATTTGTTTGTTTTGTTTTGTTTTTTTTTTTTTGGTTGGTTGACACAGAAACATTGAATATATTTTTATACATTGGTACATGTATATTTGACTCTATATTAAAGAAATTGAATTGAATACTTCATTATTTTGTGATATGAAATTATCATTCCAGGCATTTGCAAGAAGAGGTTTAGCCAAAATTAATGAGCTTAGTAACCTTGAAAGTCTCAGCAGTGCTGTGGAAACCCCTCATACAGAGCTAGCTTTCAGATCTGCTACTGTAAAGGTAAGGAATTTTATCAATTCCCGCTCACTTCAAGATACATGTATCAGGAATTTGATTTAACCAAAACTTTTAAATCAACATATTTATCTAACCAAAAAATTCTGGATCTGTCGTTTAACTTTGACATAACCAGAATTTCAACTCGTCCAATTTTCGACATACCAAGATTTCACTATACTTGTCTTAAATTTCATGGAAAATATCTTACTTTCATTTTAGCTTAATGTATCTATTTCCTTTATTTTCGACACAATAGATGGCCATAATGGTGTTTAAGAGGTCTGCATATGAGACAAGAAGAAAACCAAAAGCATTGCTGAGACCTAAAACCAGAGCAAACCTCAAAGAAGCTTCCCATGTAAGTGTCCTCTTGGGTATAATTGATGATGATAGATCAATCAAGGATATTTTTGTGATATATATTTTTTTTTTGGAATTAAGAAATATTTTTATATTTCTTAGTTACAGACTAACACACTTATATTGAACCCTGTGACAGTGAAGTCCCCTTTATTTGAAATGATTTTGATTCGCTATCCAACTCTCTCTATTAACATTATAACCCGGTTAATTTGAAATAATTCCCCTTCAGTTTCAGTAAATCTGGGTTGGACTGTATCTTTTTTTTGTATTAGATTTTACTGTTTTGTTGACTTTTTGCTGCCCAAATTTTTATTTTTCAAATTAAAATGAGTTTGTCAAAGATATATATATTTTTCTACAAGACATGAAAAACAACAGGAAATACTTGCATTTTGAATGACAAGCAATAAGGCATACATGTACTTTTGTAAATTTGGACTTAAATTGCAGACCTTTTTCTCAATCTAAATGTGTTTGAATTTTTTTTTAAATGCTATTTTCCTTACATTTATTAATTTTTTTTTTTTTTTCATTACGATTGTTGCCTTAATACTATATTGGGAATTTTTTTCATCAAATTTTTTTTGGGGGGGGGAATGTATTTTGCATTGGGAATAGGGTCGAAATTCCTTTATTTCAGGTGTCTCTTTGGGGCAGGAAAAAGAAAACAAGGTTTGATAGCTGAAAATAAAGTGATATTGATAATGATTGTAAACACAATTTTCACTATATTGTTTAGTTACCTTGGCCAAGAACTCCCACAGAGAAACTACTGGCGGACATGTTTGAAGGAAGTGGTGCACAATTCCTGTGTATCCTGGAGAGTTTGAATGACACAAATCGACGTATCTTACTGACATCACCGCCTGCGTCTGACTCCGAGGTAGAGATACTGGATGTGTATGCTGAGTTATTTATGGCAGCACAAGAGATTCTAGCAGGTAAATAAACATCCAACGAATGGAAGTCGGTGGCTATTTGGCTCAAATATATGCCACATTAAGAACTATTTGGAAAAAACAGTAAAACACTAAAGATGACAATATTGTTGTCTTTCACTTGATAAAGGCCAAGGGGCGAAAATTTGTGAATATTGAGTGTTTTTTGTTTTCTTTTTTTCACATTACGATACTTCCCTTTGGAGGACAATGAAATTTATTTGGATAAAGATTTTATTGTATTGCAAATGAAAAAAAATTATATTTTGAAAAAAATCACTTTTGTTGAAATTTATTAGCGTGAACTATATTGATTGCAATTTGAATGTAAAATACATACATTTACATAGTTTCAGTTTAATTTTTAATTTTTTTTTTCAGGTGGAGGAGGGCACAGAGGTGCATCAATCAAGCCACAGAGTAGCATACACCTTCCTGCTCTTGCTGGTGTAGTTAAGGACAGATCTTTGATGGATATAGCTACAGGAGGTTTGTAGAACTTTTCTCCATGTTGTCATACTATTTAGTGTGTAAGCAAATTTCTCTATTTTTAAGAAATAAACAGTAGGGGATAGGAGTCTAAAATTTGGAAAATGCTTCAAAAGATACTGGGTACATGAAAATAATAATTTGGATAGTATGTGAAATAGTTTGATACAAAGTCATGAGACTCCTAAAAGACGATATTACATCAACTAAATAGGTTACAGTATGAGTATACATATTTGGAATACTGTCAGTCTCTTATTTCATAATAACAGTGATATGTCATCATTATCGTCAACTGTGACATTTCAGTTATGTTGATAACATATCACCTGTATCATTCTTGACAGTAGAACTATCAGATAACATCACCTGCTTTATTTGTGACAGTAAAGTTATATTAATAACATTATCACCTGTAGCACCCTGACAGTAGACTTATAACATCACTTTTATCATTCCTGACAGTAGAACTAAAAGATAACATCACCTGTATCACCCTGACAGTAGAACTATGATATAACACCACCTGTATAATTCCTGACAGTAGAACTATAAGATGTCATCACCTGTATCCCTCTGACAGTAGAACTATGAGATAACATCACCTGTATCATCCCTGACATTAGAACTATAAGATAACATCACCTGTATCATCCCTGATAGTAGAACTATGAGATAACATCATCTGTATCACCCTGACAGTAGAACTATGCGATAACATCACCTGTATCATCTCTGACAAAAAAACTATGAGATAACATCACCTGTATCATTCCTTACAGTAGAATTATCAGATAACATCACCTGCTTTATTTGTGACAGTAGATTTATGTTGATACAATATTACATGTACATGTATAATATCTGACACAGTCATGTTGATAGCACTGTCACCTATAAAATACTTGGTTATAGAGTTAAGCTAGATTCCAGTATCATACTTTCTGAAATTCTCATAAATCTGACACAGTAACATACCTAAGTCTTAAATACTTTGTTTATAACAGGAGAAGATGGTACAACAATAGATGGAGCTATAAGAGTCGTCAAGATGGCTTACTGCTTTGAACAGTGGGAGGTGTTTGATATGATGATAGAGAATGTTCTGACATATCTCAGGGTAGGTATTGATATCATGTTATCATATGTCTCAGGGTAAATGTTAATATTATAATGTTATCACATGTCTAAGGGTATACATCAGTGTCAATATCATAATGCTATAATATGTCTCTGGGTAAATGTTAATATTATAATGTTATCACATGTCTCAGGATAAGTATTAATATTATAATGTTATCACATGTCTCAGGGTAAGTGTTAATATTATAATGTTTTCACATGTCTCAGGATAAGTATTAATATTATAATGTTATCACATGTCTCAGGGTAGAAGTTAATATTATAATGTTATCACATGTCTCAGGGTAAGTGTTAATATTATAATGTACATCACATATCTCAGGGTAGGAGTTAATATTATAATGTTATCACATCTCTCAGGGTAGAAGTTAATATTATAATGTTATCACATGTCTCAGGGTAGGAGTTAATATTATAATGTACATCACATATCTCAGGGTAGGAGTTAATATTATAATGTACATCACATGTCTCAGGGTAAGAGTTAATATTATAATGTACATCACATATCTCAGGGTAGGAGTTAATATTATAATGTTTCAGGGTAAGTGTTAATAGTACATAATGTCTCATGGGTAGGGTTAATATTATAATGTTATCACATGTCTCAGGGTAAGTGTTAATATTATAATGTTATCACATGTCTCAGGGTAAGTGTTAATATTATAATGTTATCACATATCTCAGGGTAGGAGTTAATATTATAATGTTATCACATGTCTCAGGGTAAGTGTTAATATTATAATGTACATCACATATCTCAGGGTAAGTGTTAATATTATAATGTACATCACATATCTCAGGGTAGGAGTTAATAAATGTTATCAATCTCTCAGGTAAGATCTCTATAAGTGTTAATATTATAATGTTATCACATCTCTCAGGGTAAGTGTTAATATTATAATGTACATCACATATCTCAGGGTAGGAGTTAATATTATAATGTTATCACATATCTCAGGGTAGGAGTTAATATTATAATGTTATCACATATCTCAGGGTAAGTGTTAATATTATAATGTTATCACATATCTCAGGGTAGGAGTTAATATTATAATCTTATCACATCTCTCAGGGTAAATGTTAATATTATAATGTTTTCACATGTCTCAGGATAAGAGTTAATATTATGATGTTATCACATATCTCAGGGTAGGAGTTAATATTATAATGTTTTCACATGTCTCAGGGTAGGAGTTAATATTATAATGTTATCACATGTCTCAGGATAAGTATTAATATTATGATGTTATCACATGTCTCAGGGTAAGTGTTAATATTATAATGTTATCACATATCTCAAGTCTTCAGATTTTAATTTTATCACATGTCTCAGGGTAAATGTTAATATTATAGAAGCTCAAATTAATTCGGGATAGGTGTTTTATCATTTGTTATTCACTTATGAATTTAATGAAAAGGAGAATTTAGTACATATATAAATTGCACTTCAAAGTCTTCAGATGAAAACCATGTTGTCAATTAAATAAGAGAAGCTAAATTAATTACAAGGTTTTTGTTTTTATTCTTATGAATTAAATGAACATATTTCCTTTTTCCCCAATTTGGCCCATTACAATATAAAATGGTCTGTTAGCCAGTGCCATCAATAGATTTACAGTGTGATGGGTCAGTACAGGATTCTCTTCCCTACATAGCCCCTGATCCCATCCCGAGATTTATAGGAAATCAGCATAATTTTCCCTGAATCCTAATTCATCTGAAATTGATTGTGTTTGTATATTACTTTACATAATTCATGCTAACAATCCGGCACTTGTTTTACAAAAAGTCCTGAAGTCCTTAAGTCCTAAATCCTAAGTCTTAGTCCTAATTGTCATGGGACTGACCAATCAGCGATGTGTTGCCAGGTACTTAGGACTAAAAGTTAGGATTTAGGACTTAAGAACTTTTGTAAAATGGGCCCTTAGGTATCTATGCCGTGTACTTGTATGTTCATACATACATAACATTTTTTTTTTCATTTTAGGGTTAAGGGAGATATGGGAAATCTTGAAATTCTACCTACATGTAGTATATCGATAAAATTTATGGCTTCCAAAATACATTGTAATTTTCAATTGATAATTTCTCAATTTGATTTTACAGATTGTGAATGATGACAAATATGCTTGGGATGAAAAAGCACTGGAACTTCTTCTTGCCATGGAGAAAGTAAATCCAAGTCGTCGTTATAAACGCAACATGACCTCAGTAGTGGATGATGAAAACAAAGATCGAGAAACCAATGCTACAGCTGACCTCAAGCCAGAGTCTCAAGCAGGTAGTTATACTCAGGATAAAATTACCTAAATAGGTCTTAAGTAGTTGATGTAATTATAATTACCTCAAGCCAGAATCTCAAGCAGGTAGTTACTTGGGATAAATTACCTAAATCGCTCTTGGGTAGTTGATGTAATTACAATTACCTCAAGCCAGAGTCTCAAGCAGGTAGTTACTGGATTGAAATCATAAATTGATAGTAGTAATTATAATTACCTCAAACCAAAGCCTTGGATTAATTTTGTTTGTGTATAACACTTATGTAAAGACTTTATGTACTATGGATGAAGAAAAACAACTTTTAATAGTTACCTTGTCTTTCTGTACTGGCCAAAATTCGTAAGATTTTGCCTACAGCTGGTCATGTGTATAGAAGTAGAAATTCATTACTGTGATGTACATCTACATTGCAACAAACAATTTAGCTAGTATTTTGTTGTTTTTTTTACAAAGGAAACTGGTGAATCTTGACAGGATTTTAATAAGTAAAGTCCAATAGATGTTTAAATATGAATTGTTTTATGTAGCTGACCAGCAAATGACAAACAACCCTAATTTTTTATTTATGTTTTATTGCCCTAAAGATATATTGCCTTATGTTTTATTGCCCTGATTTGTTCACTATGCACTCCAAGTTCTAGAAATGTGGGCAGGGCATATATTGAAATTGTTGCCTCTTTTTACTACAAGTGGTTGTGAATGTAGAAAAATTAGTAATGACAGCTTTGGGTTGCATGTGCAATGTTTGGAACATTTAATTCATTTAGGAGATAATCAATGTAACAATATTGTCATGTTTTACTTACAGGACAGTCTACAAAATCTTTCAACATGAACGACGAACTGATCCATGTCGCAGAAGTACTGATGACAATCATACATGGACCGTTCTCTGTATGTTGTTTGTATCAAATTAATCTTACAGTCCATCTGTCTGTCTGTCTGTCTGTCTGTCTGTCTGTCTGACTGTCTGCAACAGCAATTTGGTTTAACTCTGATGTGAAAAAGTGTTTAGATTATCACATTGATGTAACTTCACATGATAATAGAACTTGATGATTTAGTCGACTGTGACCTTAATCTTGTAATTGACCTTCAGTCTTTGACCTTGAATGTCAAATTCCAGATGTATTTATAGTATATATAGTATAGTATAGTATAGTTTTGTAATACAGTGCTTGGCAATTCAGCCATAAACCCTTTAGTAGTTTCTTGTTATCTTTAAATGAGTTTAAAATTATAACACATAAAAAAAGCCAAAAATTTTCAAGCAAAACAAAATAATGATGAATTATCTTTTTATGTACCCAGAGTTCAAACCCTCATCCTCAGTTTCATCAATTATTTATATTTCATGACTTCTTCATTTTGTTCAGCCTGCCAAGATAGAAGTAGACATGATTGTTGATGCAGCATTGTTTTTGTGGAACAAAACAAAGTCAGTCTTCCAAAAACACCAGTCTGGATCCGCAGATAATCCAAAATATTTACAGAAGATGGAGAACCCCAGCAAGGTTTGTAAAGTCACTGTTTTATTAGTAATATAGAAATTATAAATGAGGTGGATGATACATACAGTGAAACCTGTATATAAGGACCCCCTTCAGGACACAACATAACCAGTCTTTGTAGGGAGCTAGTCTTTATATAGAGGTTGATTTGTACACAAATGGTACCATCCATTGGGGACAGCAAAAAACAATCTTTATGACTAGGTGGTCTTTATACACAGGTGCTCTCTAAAGCAAGTTTTACTTTGCATGTACATTTGGTTTAAGTGGTATTTTATGCCACACTCATTGAGTTTTCAGTTATATGGTACCCTGGAAGAGACCAGTGGCCTTCCACAGGTAAATTTTCTCACAAAATCGTGTTCCAGTGGGACTCAAACATAGCTAACTAGGAATGAGAGACTTCTATGAATGAGAGACTTCATTGTTTAATGTGCAATGTTCTAACCACTCGGCTGCGGAGGCCCTGTCAAACCACTCAGCTGCTGAGGCCCAAAAATGTTCTTCGGCTGTTCATTTAATTCTGCAGAGAAAAAAAAGATTGTATAGAATGTCGTAAACTATTCAGCGACAGAACTATAACTTAAACATGTTTAATTCAATTGTTGAAGCACTATATATTACAGTTTTGTAATTTTTATTTCATTTATTGATGTCATTATTTTATTGTTGTTAAATCATGAAGTCTCTTATATGTACATGTAGTCAAGCCCCACTGGAACCCAGGGGGGTTGGGGGATGTGATCTTTCCCCAAGGTATAAATGATGTTGCTGGGTTTTTTCCTCCACTATTAAAAACTGGCCGATACCATATCATTGAGAAAATATATATAAAAAATATGTATGAATATATATGAAAAATAAATTGTTGAGTGTGACAGAAAACAACAATATAAGAAAAAGTAAAAAGATTCATTTTGGAGTCCTGAGGGCAAAATGGTTAGAGTATTGCCCAATAAATCATGACACCTAACACCTCAGGTTAGCACATTGTTGTACTTTGCTGGACCCTTAACAGATTATGTATAGGGAAGTTTGCCGCTTCATTTGCAGAAAGCCGGTGGACTCTTTTCCAGGCACATTGTAACACTTTTCTTACCATCACTTAAAAAGAACCACTTAGAGAGGTTGCCTCCGTGTGACTGATAGATTGTTGAGTATGGCATTAAGCATTGATAGAATAGCAAATCAAACTTTAATGATATTATTGAAACATTGATTATTTCTTTACAGTGGGTGTTTATCCTGGATGTTGTCCACAAAGTGCTGTGCTGGTGTGGAATAAGTAGTGTTGACCCAGCTCTTACTGCAGAGGTTGTACTGAGACTGGCATTGGTGTTTGAAAGCAGTGCCCATATTGATGAAGGTATCAAAACTGTGATTTGTTTTTCTAGATTTTTTATTTATCAAATTACTAAAAAATATTTATACGCACACATGCATACGTGTGTGTTCTGAGCACCTTGATTTTTTTCAAGTTCACAAAAATTGACATTTATTACAAGAAAGAAGTAGAGGGCTTTTGTGATGTGTTTTACATGCATGTTTATATTCCTGCAGATTGCATGTTTTGTATGTATAATTAGGAGATTGATCAATTATTCCTGTTTTGTTTTGGGGCTATTATTGATTTTTTTATTATCTCGAAATATAACTTCTCGACGATATAGACACATTTGTTTATCTTAAACTACAGCTCAAAATCACCAAATTAAACTTTGCTGTACTAATTTTTGCTGTTACACTGCATGCACAGTGCTTGATATTTTTTTATCGTCCATTGTAACCTAGTGGTAAAGCATTCAGTTTACAAGCTGAAGGTCCGAGGTTCAGTTCTGGTCCCAGGTCATATATTTAAGACAGTAAAAATGTAGTGATTGTCCTTCGTCAGGGGCACCAGAAGTCAGGAGTCTGTTTGATGAGATTTAAAACCTTTCTGTTGACTGTTTCTTCGCCAGGGACTTGGCGTTAGAAGTCTGTCATACGAGACTTAAAACCTTTCTGTTGACTGTTCCTTTGCCAGGGGCTCGGCATCGGAAGTCTGTCATACGAGACTTAAAACCTTTCTGTTGACTGTTCCTTTGCTAAGGGCTCGGCATGGGAAGTCTGTCATACGAGACTTAAAACCTTTCTGTTGACTGTTCCTTTGCTAAGGGCTCGGCATCGGAAGTCTGTCATACGAGACTTAAAACCTTTCTGTTGACTGTTCCTTTGCCAGGGGCTCGGCATCGGAAGTCTGTCGTACGAGACTTAAAACCTTTCTGTTGACTGTTCCTTTGCTAAGGGCTCGGCATCGGAAGTCTGTCATACGAGACTTAAAACCTTTCTGTTGACTGTTCCTTTGCCAGGGGCTTGGCATCAGGAGTCAGAAGTCTGTCAGATGAGACTTAAAACCAAGGTCCTGTGTCACAGCAGTCACAAGACATGCTAAAGAACTTTCACTGCCTTGACATAAGTTCATAGCAGAAGTAAAAATTTATGACACTTCACCAGCTGCCAATGTGAAAAATTCTTGATGGGATGTAAAATGAAGAAAACAATTTTTTCCTTCAGTGAATATGGATTACAAAAGCTTTGTATGTGAATGTATTTGTGTTAGGATTTTTAAATTTTTTTTTTGTGGTTTTTTTTTGGGGGGTGGGGGTTCTCATGGATGGTTAAATCTGGACCACACAACAATTATTAATATGTAATTATAAATTATCAATAAACCATTAGTAAAAGAATGAAATATTCTTTTTAAAAAGAAAACTTATATATAAAATATCAAGCCTTAGTAACCTTAAAAAATGATTTTAAATGATTGTAAATGATCTGTTGCCTAAATGTTACTTTCATCCATGGAAAAGGACATAAGTTTGGCTCACCACGTTCAAAGTTTGGCCGATACTCAACCAAACTTACTACGGATGAAGAGAGCACCCCAACATCATTTCGTATGAGTTACAGAGGTTTGTTGTCATACAAAGTCCAGAATTCTTTAGACTTATGGAGTGTTTGATTTGTTGCATCTGAGTTGATTTTTTCTTTTGCATGACAGAGCTTATGTTTGTTGATTATGTTGTTTCTGTCACTATGGAAACAATCTTGAAAATGATTCATTTTCCAAAACACGTTTTAAAATAACATATGCGAAATTTATGATGAAACTGGTCATCAAAGCCAGTCCTATTTCAGTGGTTAGTGGTTAGTGGTTAGAGCATCACAATTTAAACCATGAAGTCTCTCATTTCGTCAGTGCAGGTTTGTGTCTTGGTGGAACCTAAACTGATTTTTGATGGAAAGTTTGTCAGTTTACTTGCGGAAAGCAGGTGGTCTCTTCCCGGGTACATTGTAACCAGGTTTTCTTCTCCGACACTGAAAACTGGCTGCCACCATAAACGTAAAAATTGTGTTGTGTAAAACAATACTCAAAGAAAAGACAAAAAAATAGCATGTTACCGAGTACTTTTCAATACAGATAATATGAGGTATACCTAATCAGAAATACTTCTCGGATTAATTAGAAAATAAATCTGTGTTTTGAAAAATGATGACATTTTTGTTAATTGTGTTGTTGTTGTTGTTGTTGTTGTGCATAGTTTGTTGTAAGCTTTTTTTCAGTTGCTGCATCTATACTCCTCATAAAGATGGCTTTGCACACAGTTATTCATGTACTTGTGTTCTTTTCATAATCATACAGTGGTTTTTACTGTCCGTATTTACAAATGCCCCTGTCTTCAAAATCAGAAAACATTCACTGTATTGATATACAGTCTAACGTGTATTATGCAGTCACCCAAGGGAAATCATGAAAGTGACCTCTTAACAGAGGTGACCTCTTATCTGAGGGTCTCAAAATCATTAAGTTATAGTGTGTGCAAACATGTACATGTATATTAAACTTCAAATATCCATCTACCATCTTTGTGATATACTGATGTTTGTGAAGGTATTTTCAACATATAGACTTGCCACAATGTTTATGCTAGCATTAATTATGGGACCAGTAAATGTTTGGAACACAAGACCACAAGACACAAGACCACCACGTTGAAAATTGAATGGCTGTTAAATTGAGTCAACTTGATAACTTTGGTTGTATAAAAGGGCTGACCGCTGACTGTGTTAGGAAGGCGACTGCTTATTGGGGTATAATTATATAAGGAAACAATTTGGGAGGAATAAAAACTGGTCACTTAGAGGAGTTGGATGCTTAGTAAAGTTGACTGCATAATAAAGGTGACTGTATTTACAGGTTAGACTGTACAATTTTATTGTGTATATTTTTTTGGCAAAATTAAAAAAAAAATCACACTTAATTTTGGGGGATAAATAAGATATCTTCTGCGTAAGAAATAGCCTTTAAACAGCTGAAATATCCACCTAAAAATCAATGAATTCTGCATTCATTTTTTATTTGGATCATTCAGTGGCTGTTGGATCACTTCATCATGAACCATACCTACCGGTATATGGATCATTTCATTTTGAACCACACATCTCTATCATCTTAAAACATCTGTTTTTCTGCTATTTTTTTTTTTTTTTTTTTGCTGTGGATTGGCAGAATTAAAGCTGCTATGTTTATTGATATGTGCTACAACTTTGAGTCGTTATCTTGTATGGTAGAATGATTATTTTAAACTGATGATGCTTTTCATGTGATCTGATATACTATAAAACCTC
Organism: Atrina japonica; assembly: GCA_030159075.1. NCBI lineage: Eukaryota > Metazoa > Mollusca > Bivalvia > Pterioida > Pinnidae > Atrina > Atrina japonica. The sequence goes on along the minus strand of BROG01000395.1, from coordinate 389,009 downwards.
TTTATAACGCCCCTGGTTTCGTTTGCCACAGTCCGGCCCACCTCACTTTATGCCACAATTTTTGAAAGTCCAGTTTTCCAATTTTCACTATAATTTCATTTAAGAAATTCCCTCGACCTACAGCTAAACCCCCTTTTAATGCAAAACATGGGCTGAACAAATGTTGGCAGTACAACGAGGTTTTGCTGTAGTCTTAAAAATGTACAAATAGGTAAAACAAATTTATCCTCCTTATATATTTATTTTTAAAATGAAAAAAAAATATTGATTGATAAACCACATTGTATGTTTTATCTTGTGTAAAATATCTTTGCAAAGGCCAACAATGAAAATAGATTTGTTCAAATTTCTCAGTTCCACCTACTAAAAACTTTTTCAAGCAGTTTTTCTTTTTTGACGTACATTTTTGTTCATTTAAAAATCTGTAATTTTGTCTGATTTATGTTGTTAATGTTAAAAGAAAAAAAATGAAAATACTGTTCTATATATATTTCATATAAATATGCTAATTTTCAAAACATTCGCGTTAAGTCGTTTCTAAGTCAACTTTGGTTAAACTTAGATAAATATTATTCAAATTTTCTGTTTTCGATATAATTGAATTTCAACACAAAAGTAAATTCTATATGTTGTAATTCTCAACGTCTACATGTATTTACACAAGTTGAAAAAGGACCTTAACAATTTGTATCCTGCAAAACTCATAAGTACTTTAAAATGAAACAATGGAAAATCGCATAAAAACAAACACAGAAACTTCAAAACATTAATACTTAATAGTGAAAATTTTATTGAAATTGATTGGGAAATCAGCATGTAATAGTTTTTTGAAAAATGAAATGAATTATATAGAGGAAAATAAAAAATTATACTGGTACTCATTTATGTCACCCTACTGTATATGTCTACCTACTGACCCATTTCTGTAAACCTGGATCCAACCACATCAAACTGTAATTACACAGTGAGCATAATTGTTTCATGGCTGTGTGATAATTTTTTAATATCACAAATGAAAAGAACTAGGAGGGAAAAATTTAAAATTTTTTCAGATACATATTCATATAATTTAAACATATATTAAATTTGTTATTAATTATAAGGTAAAGAATAAAACTGAATCATGTAAGTTTAGTACTTATTTTATCATAAATGTTTTTTGACTTATGACAAAGTTGATGCTGTAATTATGATACAATAGAAAAGTGTTGATAAACAGTAATGAATATTTAAATTTAAATTATTCAACAGTAATCAATCAGAGCTTCGGTGTTTGGATCTTGACCAAATCCTTACAAGAACCAGAAATATCATATCACAAAGCATTTAAATCTTTGATACACTTATCTTTTACAGAGGGTGTGTCAGCACTTCGTGGTTCAAAAACATCATTGTCGGATATGCAACCAGAGGGTAGTCAGCACCACTTAGTGTCAAGGACATCTATGCTATCATCATCCATGTTAAATGTGAACCCACGAACCCAGTTATTGCAGGCACGTGATATACTTGAGCTTGGTCTTGAAAACGTTTCGTATGCTAGACAGGTTGTAGCATTGACAGACGGCAAATCTATTGCTGACGTTAGCTGGGCAAAGGTGAGAGTATTCATGATTGATTTCTCAAGTATAGCTATAAAAAATGTCTGTACAAAATTAACAATTTTCATTGAAATACTTTTTTTACATAGATCAGAAAATTGATTGCATTAACTTGATGTATAAACGCTTGAAATATTTTTTTTTATTATTAGGGTCATCCGACTTCAGGTCGGATGACCCTACTATTATTGCAAATATTATTATTATTATTATTTTTTATTTTTTTCCTAGTAGATTTTGTGTCAGCTCTAGAGCAAAAATGGCTCAGCCGATTTCGCTCAAATTTTCAGCGTTTGTGCACAGCAACAAGCTACAGATAGGTTTTTGAAATTTTCCCAAAATTTCCTTTCCTTCTCGTTATTATTATATCTCTTCATTAAATTTTTGTCATACCAAATATTTTAAGATACTCAAACTTTGATCCAGATACCTTATCAGGATATATTAAGTCTTTTTTTACATTTTACTTTGCTGTTTTAAGATATAAACATCAACAATTACACATACACTTTTAAACTTATGAAAAACATCATTTTCCACACCATGAAAATGAAGCATGCATGGATGTAATTTTAATAAATAATTTTTAGTGTATTTTCTTTGATTTGTTAAATGATCATTATAATTTTGGAGATTGTTGTCATTTAATTACTAATTATTTAATGTTACTCAGTCTGCTTTTCTTTGAAATGCAGATGGTTTGAAATTGTGAACAAATTTTCTGTAAACAAATCAGATATGAATATTGTACATGTGCAATCAAGGATGTAAAGTACATGTACAAACCAGGAAGCAAATTATTCGTGCAAACCTGAAAGTAAAGCACATGTTCCAATCAGGAAGTAAAGTACACACATAAACAAGGAAGTAAAGTACACATGCAAACAAAGCAGTAAAAGTATATATGCAAACCAGGAAGTAAAGCACATGTGCAAACAAGTAAACGCAGAGTACATGTATGAGAAAAGGTCTAACCTGAGAATTAATGATAGGGTTTGAACACAGTAGTTATCAAACTCTGATTATCCAGACTTTCTGGAGGATGTATAAGAGTATGGTAAATCAGTTGTTCTATTGATTGATTATCCACATAAAAACACGGAAAATTTGGGTACATACCATATGAGTTGAATCAAGTGAACAGAAAAAAGTGAACAAGAACAAAATAAAAAAACCAGACTGTCACCCAGGAGTCAGAAATGATAGAATTAACTTGAATGTAGTCATGTCTATGGACAGAATTGCTCAGTCGGTTGAAAGCCAGATCGTCAACATGAAGGTCTATGGCTCGATTTCAGATTAGCCAGATTTTCAGAGGTGAGTTTTTATCTCTTGTCTGCATAGCTCTATACCTAGTTTTAGGGTAAATGGTCTAGGATGTGCAGTTTGATACCTTTGTCAGATTGTACAAGTGTAGTGGCCCTTAAAAAGCCGTTGGAAATACGGAGCACTCATGATGGACACACACTAGTCATCTCTCCCTACCTAAGGACACACACTAGTCATCTCTCCCTACCTAAGGACACACACTAGTCATCTCTCCCTACCTAAGGACACACACTAGTCATCTCTCCCTACCTAAGGACACACACTAGTCATCTCTCCCTATCTAAGGACACACACTAGTCATCTCTCCCTACCTAAGGACACACACTAGTCATCTCTCCCTACCTAAGGACACACACTAATCATCTCTCCCTACCTAAGGACACACACTAGTCATCTCTCCCTACCTAAGGACACACACTAGTCATTTCTCCCTACCTCACAGGGACGAGTGGCAAGGGCTTTAAGTAGGTAGTCACGTTGCTCGTTAAATCAAGCAAAAACAAGCAAGTCCACATTTTATTTTCACAACTCTGTATCACTAGAGACAGTTGATTGTTCAAAATTGAATTTCAGAAGTGTGTCGATAAGTACTTTAGAACTTTAATTTGTACTTTAACTGTATGACTGTTCTATATCCTCAAATACAGTGGAAGCTCTCCTAAAAACAACTTCACTGAGGAGACTACCTCACATTTAAGATGGTAAAATCCTTTGAAAATTTCTTAATGAATATTAAATATTCATAAATCCTCACTTAAGGAATCACTTGGCTTATTACTGTAAATCTGGAAATTTTTGCAGGATTATATTTTCACGATACATAAGTTATAAATTTATTCGCGAGATTACATTTTGGTGATTTCGAATGCTCATTTCATCATACTATTGTCATACTTCATTATGTGAGGATCTTATTTTCACAAGCAAGAGCTCTCGCGAAATTATGCGTAAATATAATTATCGCGAAGAAAACTTGATTTACAATAGACCACTTTGAGTCAGTCAGTTAAGTGTTCTTTATATCAAGGTTCCACTGTAAGTTGATATGCAGCTCAATGACAGATTTGGAGTAAAGATTCTGCCTTTTATCAACTTTAGGGATATACATTATATATAATGTTCATTCAAATGAATGCTGAACAAAAATTTTAAATCTCCAAATATAATTAGTTTGAGGAACATATAGAGAGTCCCACAAAAAGAGAAGTTACAACTATGGATATTGATGTCAAAAGTGTTATTAGCGACGTAACCAGTTTGGTGAGTTCGAGTGATCATGTTGACCATGCACCCTTTAGGAATCGGCCATTTTCCAATTAACATTCACTGTCATTGATTAATTTGAGGGACAAGTTGTTTAGTTTTTTGAGCATCAATTTGTTTCATATGTGTACCTGTGTATGCCACTAGTTCATTCTTATGTAACCAAGCAACCAGTACAAAATTTATTTTCTTCTCCTTTGAGACATAACAACCATTTTAGATTCATCAAATGTTGGACAATTATTTTAATTCATCAAGTCCTGTTAATCAGGTTTGAGTCTACAGGCTTTGTCCAAACAGACAAAATATTGCTTGATGTGGCCCAACTGATCCACCTAACACACCCCGCCCCCCCCCAACACCCCGCCAAAAAAGAAAAAATGAAGCAGTTTTGTCCATTATAAATAGCTCACCTCTAGGAAGATAAGGGAACTCATTCCATTGTCTTGACGTCAGCATCCTGTTAAGAAGGTCTAGTTCGGGTTTACCTGCTATGTTAATGTGAGATGAGCTTTGTAATCATTGATTACTCTTCTTTTTTTTAAGTGGCAGGACCATTGGGTTCAAATCTTAAAGTTCTTGACTTTTAGTCAATGTGGGTTCAAAACCAATCCTTTTCTCAGTCTGTCACTGGATGGTTATGTGGGAAGTTTTTCTAATTTATTTTCTTAGCTGTTGGCCATTGTCTTTTTATTTCATTATTTATTTATTTATTTTTAAGGGGAGGGGGAGGCAAACATTGTCAAACAACCTCTATGGAAATTGCTTAAAGAAATCTACATTGATATTTCTGAAATCATGTGGCTAGAGAATGGTTGCCTGTTATCTAAGTTAAGAAACAGTGGCTTTCACAGATTTTCATTTTCAGGAAGTTTTTGTGGAATGTTTTCTGGTTGGTGATTAATCAAATGTGTTTGAATTGACATAATTTAACAACAAGTTTCAGTAGCATGCATGCATTGTTGTTTATATTAATTGTTTATTTATTTTGTTGTTTATGACTGAAAATCTAACCGGTTTGAATGATTCAAATCACAAATTTGCTGTGTTTTTTTACCTCATTACTTAATGCATGACAAAAATACAAAAACAAAAATCAATGTTAAATAATGTTAACATTCACAAAAATTCTAATACCTACAACAGTTTAGTTTTACTTATCAAACCCTGGAAAACAATGGACTCTTCTGTAAATTAATGACTTAGAAGACCAGTCCAAATGTTTCTTTAGGGGTAAATGAGTTGATATTGTAAGGTTTGTATATTATTATATTTCCTCTTGTCCAAAAAAGATTGATTTACTTTGGTTGTTTTAATGATTGATTATAATGATGATTTTTACTTTAATTTGATCAATTTATATAGCATATTAACTAAATGCTTTATTTATTAAACGAGGATTCCGTATAGCCTGAGAGCTAACAATTGATCTGAATCACAAATGCACAGAGTACGATACAAAAATACTGCATGTTAGTTTTTGTGGTTTTACATAATGATATGTCTCTGAGTTAGATGTATGTAGATTTTTAGTTTTTGTGGTTTTACTTAATGATGTCTCTGAGTTAGATGAGTTAGATGTATGTAGCATGTTAGTTTTGTGGTTTTACATAATGATGTGTCTCTGAGTTAGATGTATGTAGCATGTTAGTTTTGTGGTTTTACATAATGATGTGTCTCTGAGTTAGATGTATGTAGCATGTTAGTTTTGTGGTTTTACATAATGATGTATCTCTGAGTTAGATGAGTTAGATGTATGTAGCATGTTAGTTTTGTGGTTTTACATAATGATGTGTCTCTGAGTTAGATGAATTAGATGTATGTAGCATGTTAGTTTTGTGGTTTTACATAATGATGTATCTCTGAGTTAGAGAAGTTAGATGTATGTAGCATGTTAGTTTTGTGGTTTTACATAATGATGTATCTCTGAGTTAGATGTATGTAGCATGTTAGTTTTGTGGTTTTACATAATGATGTATCTCTGAGTTAGAGAAGTTAGATGTATGTAGCATGTTAGTTTTGTGGTTTTACATAATGATGTATCTCTGAGTTAGATGTATGTAGCATGTTAGTTTTGTGGTTTTACATAATGATGTATCTCTGAATTAGATGAGTTAGATGTATGTAGCATGTTAGCTTTTGTGATTTTAGTTGTTTTTTATATTTCCACATGTTATCACTGTTTATGGACATTGGCTTCATTTTTTCCCCAAAAATGTTCTTTCTCTTTTACTACTTATATTGAAGTACAATAACAAAAGAGAGATATACACTTGTATAAAAATTCTTCACTTCCCGTATACCGCTAACCGATATTGTCTGCAGTCCTCTAAGTTTTGTGATATTTCACGATAGTATTGAAATCACAAAAATTGAAAATGCAGAACATAAAAATAAAATGATGGTTCTGATGGACATTTACCAAATCCTAATGGACCATTGTCAATTTCTCTAAGTCCAAGGCAAGATCAATATTGGAATGCACATGTAACACCAGAGTAAGTGAATTGCTAAAAAAAAAAAAAATCCCCAACCAAAACAAGTGATGAAACTGAAACAAGGGAAATACATAGGCATCAGTTAATTGCAAAATAAAAATGTGACCATTGACTACTAAAATCAGGAAAATTTAGTAATATCAGAAATAACCAATTTTATGGTATTTTGTGAAAATTGCTTGATAAACCAATTTGGTTATCATTCCTATTCAAATGATTTGATTCAACCATACCACTTGTACATGTATATGCATACAACACTGTACCTGTCCCTTATTTTCACAAAAATGTATGGGAATATAAAAATTGTTATGGCTGTGTATATCTCTCATTTGTTATTGACGTGTGTCAGTAGCAAAAGACGATATATATATATATATATATATATATATATATATATATATATATATATATTTTTTTTTTTTTAAATACACTATATTACAAAGTTGAATACAGGTACCTTGTGATTGGAAGTCAAAACATGATGTAAATTTACATTGTATCCAGATTTGTAATAGCCCCTGCCCTGTTTTAACTCCTTGTCCCTCCCCACCCCCTAGCCATATTTGAACTCATCCATTTCAAAGAATGGTAAAGTCTACTGTCAGAATTCAGGAGTCTGTAATTTAGAATGCGAATTATCAAAATGATTTTACATTCAATATTAACCTGTTCACCCCTGAATTATTACAATAGACTAGTAACAATTAATGATTCAGGTGAGTCTAAATGTGAACACAGGGGCCAAGGTTAATTAATTAGTTCAAGAGTCAGGACAAAGATGTATGTAAATTAGAAACATGGCCACAATACAGAAGTAGCCTTTGCATGGAAGTCTTGCATCTATGCAGGTTTAATTCGTGGATTTTTATTTTGGAAATTTGTCATGGGCAAACAGTTAAATGATTGATATATTTTTACCATAGGACATAAATGATGAGGTGTTTTCCTTAGAACAAAAGGATACAACCAAGATAGATGCTGCACCACCGACTGTTCCAGAGGAACAAGGAAGTAAACCAGATATCCCTCCTGAGGGCGTTAATGGGCCCGCTACTGCAATATGGAACACCATCAAGGACTTGCACTTGGAACTGATTTTGATATATCACAGAGTCTGCATCAAGTTGGCTATAATGGGCCCTGATCCGGCAGAGAACATACAGAAACCTTTCAAGAGAGACAAGTTTGGAAACATGGAGAAAACGGTTAGTTAGACATTCAGATATTGTTAATGTTGAAACGGTCTTACTATGGGGTGATCAGGGAGATAAAAAAGTTAAAATTAGCCTGATTGACGGTTTCTATATTTTCTCTTGAATGTTTTAATATAGTAAATTGTAATTTCATTTAATCTATCTTATAGAATTGAACTGTTCCTAATGTGGCAAACAAAATAACTGGTAAGAATGATATCATGATCTGGATATTAACAAGAAAAATATAAACAAAATAAATGGTGAGAATGATATCATGATCTGGATATTAACAAGAAAAATATAAACAAAATAAATGGTGAGAATGATATCATGATCCGGATATTTACGATAAAAAATAAAACAAAATAAATGGTAAGAATGATATCATGATCCGGATATTTACGAGAAAGATATAAACAAAAATGGTAAGAATGATAACATGATCTAGAATTAACGATATATAAATGGTAAGAATGATATCAGATCCGTATTTACGAGAAAAATATAAACAAAATAACAAAATGATAAATGATCTAGATATTAACGAGAAAAAATATAAACAAAATAACTGGTAAGAATATCATGATCCGGATCTATAAACAAAATAACTGGTAAGAATGATAACATGATCTAGATATTAACGAGAAAAATATAAACAAAATAAATGGTAAGAATGATATCATGATCCGGATATTTACGAGAAAAATATAAACAAAATAAATGGTAAGAATGATATCATGATCATATTTACGAGAAAAATATAAACAAAATAAATGGTTTTGCTGATGGATATTTACGAGAAAAATCAAAATAAATGGTAAGAATCATGATCCGGAATTTACAATGTTTAAACAAAAATGGTAAGAATGATTTGATCTCAATATTAACGAGAAAAATATAAACAAAATAAATGGTGAGAATGATAACATGATCTAGATATTAACGAGAAAAAATAAACAAAATAAATGTTGGTGATTCATGTTTTAGAAAAAATGTTTTGCTGTTGGTGTCATCTATTGAAATCTAAAACAACGTTAAATTAAATGCATGAAAGATTTTCATGGTCTTAAGATAAATTTGTTGGTTTTGTTTTAAATTGCATGTACAGCACGATTACAAAAGTGAGGACAATTTTTTTTTTTTTTCTGTACATTCTATGTAAAACCACATCTTTTCAAAATAATTTCATTATTATCAATATACATATATCTTTTCTAATTTTACTTTAGTACAATTTTCACCATTTACCTTGAATGATTTGAAATGTCTGTTTGTTTTGTTATGATTTTCAGTTTTTTAGTTTTATATCACTGATAGATTTTGTGCAAAACAAATTTTAGTGAAAAAAAATATATTTCAATTTTTTCTACTTTTACTACTTACACTTGATGTACAATAACAAATTAGATCTAAACACAGGCTTTAAAAATTGTTATATTCCTATATATTTTGTGAAAATAAGGTCAGGTTCAGTATCGTATGCATATCCAAATAGTAAGGTTGAATTAATCAGTTGCAAGTGAATAATTGCCAAACTGGGTTTCTTGAGCAATTTTCAAAAAATGTATATGAATGTTTATCTCCTTTTTGTTACTGTATATCAGACTTATTAGTAAAAAATTAAAAAAATAATTTAAAAAAAAACACGGCTAATGCCCCATTTGTGTCTTGTTTTGATATGTGTAAATAGAGAATTGTGAAATGAAGAATTTAATTTTCTTTTAAAATCCCTTAATCTTGAAAACAGATAATTTTAACATTATGAGCAAATGTAAGTGTGAGGTATTTCAAGTTTATTGTATATGTTTCATCAAAGTTGCTTTGAAATTGACTCTTATTTAATGTTTTAAAATTATGTGGTTTTATATAAAACATATAGAGAAAAATAAAAAAAAATTCCTCACTTTTGTCACCCTGTTATAGAATGATGTGATTGCATAGACCAGTTGAGGTATACATGTATCATCCAAGGGGATTGTCATATGATAAATGTGATAAACTTTGAACTTTGAACTTTTGTGCTCTTGTTCCACAGGAAAGTATTGAGGACCTGAGCTCTCATCAAATTAAGGATTATAAAGACCTCCTCGCAGCCTGCAGGAAGAACAGTTTATCAAAGGCTTTACTTTTCATGCAGAAGGCCCTGCTTCTTAGCAATGATGGTGTGACCAGCAAAGAGCAGAAAGTTCTTTTACAGGTAAAGTACAATAAAAAAAAATATATCAACAGATTCTTTTGAACATACAGTGTTACCCACTTATATTGAACCCTGTTAAATTGAAATTTCACTTAATTTGAAATGATTTTGAATCCCGAGCAAGTTTCTTTATTACCATTTAGACTGGTTATATTGAAAACCCTGTTTATTTGAGAGAAATTCATTCCCCTTTGGTTTCATTTTATCCAGGTATGACTGTAGGTAGCATTTTACACTGATTATGAAAGGCAGTGCTTTTGGTGGCTCAATTGGCATCTGCCTCACAAGCAGGGGGTCCTGGGTTTGATTCCCAGTCCCATGTCATACCTAGGACTTTTTTAAAAAAGGGTAGTGACTGTTCCTCCGTCAAGTGTTTGGCATAAGAAGGGAAAGCATAGGACCTCTAGATTAGATGGTCATGTGTCATGGATGGTGTGGCATGTTGAAAAACCCTTTGGAAGAAGCTGAAAATAAAGAACTTCAATTTTTTTCTACTTTTACTACTTGTACTTGATGTACAAAAACAAATAAGAACTAAACAAAGGCAGAAAAAGTCTTATATTCCTGTATATTTTGTGAAAATAAGGTCAGGTCCAGTTTGGTTTGCATATATACAAATAGTAAGGTTGAGTGAATCAAGTGAATAATTGCCAAACTGACTTTCTCCAGCAATTTTCACAAACCATACAGAATTTAAGAATTTTCATGTCTGTGTATATTTCTTTTTTGTTATTGTATATCAATCTAGGTAGTAAGAAGGAAAGGAATTCTTTGGTAAAAAAAACACAGCTAATGCCCCTTTAAACCAAATATTGATTGATACAAAGATTATCTAATCATCTAATCAAGTAGGAATATATATGATATGCAAAAGTTGGTCTTGTGGGCTACTCTAATTCTCTGTGAATTGTGAAGTTTACTAGGTGATGAAAGGTTTTACTGAAAAACATGATGTTTGCCTCATTTGAAAACAAACTGTGGCATGTCACCTGAAATGTTAAACAAAAATAAATTTATGATTAGTTTTTTTTTTGTCAGATCCCCTAAAGTATACTACAAACAAGTTTTAATGTTATACAGTTTTTACATCTGCCAGATTCTATACATGTTTTCTTTATGTCTTCAGGATGCTGTTGAAATGATACAGAAAGCTCAGATAGAAGAAAGAAGGATATACACAGACAACACCAATGTACCAGAGGAAACTACAAAAGTTTCTAAACTTCCACCTCCTCCGGTCTTGTTGTGTAGGACAGACTCCATGATGGTGTTAAGACCAGCTCCATATAAACCAGATGATGGGCAGCAGGTAAAATGATAATCACTTTATCTAGATGAGCTTTATTTCCTGTTTGGAAGTTATAGTTATATAGCTGCTTCCCACTCCCCACCCCTCCAAAAAAGCAACAACCAAAGACCACCCACCCCCACCCCCCAAAAAAAATTATTATAGATTGTGGGCATTTTCCGCACTCCCACACAGCTGTCAGTGGGTGGGAGAGATGTTGATTTATTCTTCCTTTTGTTTGTATGTTTATCTCTGTATAAAGTATTGTATATAAGACTTGATGTACGATATCACGTATCAGGGCTTTTATATGTGTTAGGCCTAATATACCCATGACATGTACTGCAGCTGTCATATCATATTTTATGACACATCATGTGAATTCTGTCAGATTCTAGTCATAATGCCATGGCATATGACTGTAATGTTATGTCATGACTATGTGTCATATTGTTATTATGTCAGATTATACAGCTTAGATACAGTGTCATGCTACAGTTTTAGTGTTATGTCATATAAAATGTCATATATGTCATATGAATAGTGGTACATCATATATGACTGTTATGTTGTATCATATGATTTTAATGATATGCAATTTGACTGTATTCTTGTAGCAGCAGAAGTGATCACATAATAAATACTAAAGCAAGTGTTTACAAAAACAAGGTAAAATGTTTATTTCTATCCTTTACAGGTGGCGTGGTACAGAATCTTTGCCCGATCTTCATCTGGCAGCAATGTACGTGTAAGGTTGAATGACTACTACTTTCCGGGAACTGGAGAAGAGGTATGGATTTACTATCAGGAAACTTCCCAGAATTGAATCATTTTAGTTTTTCGATTTGTTATATAGATTTATCAACTTTACAGAGAAATTATGATGTATTTAAAAATTTAGAATAAAATTTCAGTTACAGTCCATCAATATTGCTACTCAGCAATTAACTAACTCATCAACCCCTGAAAAACAATAAACTCTTCTGTATATCAATGGTTTAGGTCAGTCCAAATGTGTGTTTAGGGATGAATGAGTTAACATACTTGCAAACTAGAGCAGACATTTTAACTCTACCGATTTCGGCAGTAGTCTGCAGCTTTTTAGACCAATCTTCCGTCTACTGCTTTTATGTCCAAAACTTCTGATTTCTTTACATTTCTACCAAAGCGCAATAATTTTCTGAATATGCATGTACTTTTCTAGTCTGCTGGGTTACACTTAATCCTTGAGTTTATTTCACACCTGTGCATTGTTTTGACAATACCCAAGCCTCTGGCTATATGCAGACTAACTAGCACTACTCGTCACACCTAATTAATGTTACCTGCAATCAATTCTACCTCTTGTGAGACCCAAATCATCATCAATGGCCGACAATTAATTCCTGATAATCATTTAATTAGATTTAAAACTTGGTAAACTTCTCCAAGTGGTGATATGTCAGACGAACAACAGATGATATGAGGCCGCTTATATCATTAACGATCGCATCTCATATTATCGAATAATAATGTTCCACACCCCAATTACACTTAAAAAATATGAACTAATTTAACCCTAAAAGAAATAGAGAATGAGTATTACATGGTTTGACATGTACATGCATATGCAGCTTACAACACTTAATTGCTGCTTATATCATTGAAGAAAAATAGTTTATCAACAATAAATTGGTCTTGAAAATATTTAATGCAATGGATAAAAGCAACGTGTGCAAATTTTAATGCAATGAAAATTTGGCAGAATTTTGCTTAGGTCAGAAAATGTTTTTGGCAATTTTTATATAATTATTGATTAATTTGAAATATGCATAAAACACAAGAAAAAATCAAATAAGCACCCCCTAACATGTAATAATAATGATAATAACAAAATATATAAGATATAATAAAAAAAATGTTCTATTAGGATTTTTAATTTTGGCCAATGAAAATTGAAGTTTGCAAATAATTTGAACAATACATTTTCCCTATTACTTTGAGGTATCCAGAATTTTAACCCAGATTTTCAATTAACATATTTTTCTTTCCATAAAAATCAGGTCCTGCTTTTGAACTTTGACATGTCTGGAATTTCAACTCATCCGATTTTGACCTAACGAGATTCGACTGTATTTTGTTTATGTTTTACTTTTAATTGCATTAGATAAACTTGTTTGAGCCGTTGTTCACAGATAGTTCATTGTGTCTTATTCATTTGATAGGTACCAGCTTATCGCTGTGAGTTGCGAGTGTCCGGTCTTGTACCACATGAACGCTACATGTTTGCAGTGGCCGCCTACAATGCTGATGGACAGATTATTGGAGGAGGAATTGGAGAAAGCACAAAACCTATCCTTGCTTCTCATCCACTTCCTGTTTTGATGACATGGGGATTCCTTAGTCAGGTTGGAATTTAATATAACTTGTGGGCTTCTGAAAAAAAAATAATTCTGCTCCTTTAATCATGTAAAATATTTCAAAACTTTGATTGACAAGAAAATCAATTTTTTCTGAAAGATAAAATTGAGATTATTATTTTTTTTTTCATTTTCACCTTAACTAGAAAATGCATCATAATAAAAAATACAAATTTGTACATTTTTGTCATTTTGCGATATGCATTCTATTTTTAGACATCTTCCTATGAAAATTGATATTTTTGATACATGACAGCACAGAAAATATATTAAGATAGATCTGTATTGATCTTTTATCTTAGATTGCCTACCAGGTCGGTAACTATGATATTGCACAACAAGCTTGTGAAGTATTGTGGGGTCATTTCATAGCAGAGCCACCACCTCCACAAAGTGTAACTTTCGTGACTCAGTCACAAGGCGATTTCAAGCTAACCTTGATGAGGTAGGTAAACTTATTTTCATTTACTTTAATTCAGATAACATTTTCTTATAATGGAGTGGTGAGAACATTACCCTTTAATTGATGAATTATCTTACGTCAAGTCAGTGCTGGTTCAAGTTAAAATTATAAAACACCATTCAAACATTGAATACACCAAAACAATTGTCAATCTGACATTAAAGAAAAATGTAGTAATATATAGTGAATGCTACATGAAAGCAGTATTGATAAACCATTCCTAACTAGAGAGTTTTAAGACAGTTTGTCATAGTGGTCTAAGTACTGTAAATCTGGCTATATTTGTGAAAATTATATTTACGCATAATTTTTTTCGAGAGGTTTTGCTTGCGAATATAAAACTCTCGCTTAATTTTCAAACCTGATACTGAAGGAGGAACTGAAAGGCACAATGCGGTGTTTTTGGGCTTGATTTTAGCTAACAGACATAAAAAGTAAAGGACACGTTTTAACAGTTGCTCTTACCCGGTAATTGTAAGTTCACATCAGAACACAGGTGTTTGAAGGACAAATTTTGTAATGAAGTACAAAAATAAAATGATAGAATGGTATTTTGAAATCATTAAAATATCATCTCGCAAACAAATTTAGAAATAATGTTTTACAAAAATAAAGTCCCGCGAAAAAATTCCAGATTTACAGAATAAAGTGATACTTTGGACATACATGTAGAAATGCCTGTACAAGCTCACTATTGATTTCAAGGGCAAAAGTTCAAAGGTCAAGGTCAGTGATAAGCTTTGCTGTAATTTGTTGTACTTGTTATGTTACGCCAACTCTAGATAATTTTCTTGATATACAAACCTTTAAATTTGTGCATAAACAGTTATAATTGTTTTTGTTTTCACAGACTGAACAAAAAAGTTGTATGCCAGACTTCCCCAGTTCTTCTGAGACAGTTTTTGACCAGTATATTTATTGGCGTGGACATGCGTGTGCGAGAAGGACAACTTTTCTGTGATGTGGTGTGTGACAAGGGGCCACTTTTCAAAGGACAGGTAAATTGTAATATTCATGTACAACATTCTGTTTGATAGGACCACAATGAATCAGCTAGCTGAGTCTGATTTTGAATGACTAGAAATGCTTTGAATTTTTTATAGAAATATGACAGAACAGTGTCTTTTATGAATTTCTGTATGTTGAAAATAGCCAAACAAACTACAGTCAAGCCTGCCTTAATAGCCACTTGTTTGCAGCAGTTACTCATCTTCAATGTCCAGTTTGAGTCCCCCCTCGATCAATTTCACTATATAAACATACAGAAACCAGCAGTCATCTGTCTAACGCAACCAACATCCAGTAGTTCACACAACAAAATGGTTGGCCACATTGGTTTCAGCTGCCATATTGTGAGCACGGTTGATCTACCAGTAGGAGCAAGAAACAGAAACAAAAAAATAAAATGACACTTTTATCTAATGTAAATGTTTATTGGTAAGAACAGACATTGACATATTGATTTTAAACAATAAAATGCTATCAAACTATCACACATTGATATGAACATTTATTGATATGTACATGTGTTGCCATACACAACATAATGTACACCAATTTTCTTGTGATTTTTGTCAACCTGGAACAAAAGACCACCTGTCTTATGCAGTCTCTTTCAATTTCCCTTGAGTGTCTGCTGAAAACATATTTGACTGTACAAGTATTTTGAAGTGAAATGCATTAATTTTGTACATGTTTTACAGATGAGCAGACTTAATGAATGTGAGAAGATGTTGGTTGCCATGGAGTTGGCGGGATGGCTAAATGAGGCAAACTTAGCTCTACAGGCAGTTGTACAGTGTTATGGATTGCTGGCACCACTTGTCTTCTACAAGATACCCTCTGTAGCTGTTGTACAGGTAAACCTTTTGGTATTAATCAAACGCCTTATGCCTAGTTTAGATATTTTCATGTTAAGTTTGAATGTGTAAATTGCAATACTTCCCATCGTGAGTGTGGAGATGTAATCCACGATTTGAATTAAATATCTGTTTTGTTCATTAGGACAACCTTGACTACTCTGTAGTTTGGATCAGAATCGAATTGTAGTTTTATTTTTAAAAATAAGGTTGAAAATTTTGTTAGCATTTGAGATTACTTTGATATTAATATTTCACTTTTCATGGATAGCCTTACCATAGAAATAAGCTAAACTACAAATCTTCAGATAACCTTGAGGGCCTCTGTGGCCAAGTGGTTAAAGCATTGCACCTTAAACTAAGAAGCCTCTCACCTCTAGTCATTGTGGGCTCAAGTCCAACTGGAACCTAAGCTGATTTTGTGAGAATGTCTGCCAGTTTACTTGTGGAAGGCTGGTGTTCTCTTCCTGAGCACAATATAACTGGGTTCTCTTTTCCACTAATAAAAACTGGCGGCCACCATATGACTAAAAAATTGTTGAGTGTTGTGTTAAATAACATTCAAACAAGGATCAAATAAGCACAGAGTCGTACAAACAATATGTTATACAAACTGATTTCCTTTTTACAGGTCTTGCAGAGGTGCCACGTAGTTCTCCAGGAAATTCCAGCAGGACTTAGGCAAAAAAGACAACAAAGTATCGCGGACAGCCTTCACCATATGACAGCTTGTATCACATACAGTATGGCTAAGGTAAGTCTGGACACGAGGTCACTGAGATCAAAGATGGCAGCATATTGTTTGTTTGTTTGTAACATTTTGCTTTCTGACAAATATTTTCCGCAAATGTAAACCAAATTTATTATGTTGCTTCAATTTTTGTCAAAAGATCTCCAATGGTTTTGATTATGGACAGTATTCTTCAATATTTGCCATATTTATGTAATTTTAAAATCATCATGAATGATTTGTCTTGGGTGTAGTGTTTTTCAAAACACACATCTAGTTTATATGACACAATGTGCATTACATTTTGTACATAAAACCTTAAAACCATTAACATTTTACATGTCTTAAACCTGAAATAAAAAAAATGGAAAGAATATTTAGACTATTATTTTAGAAAATTGAAAATATGTAAAAATTTACGTACAATGGAACCAGTTCCAGGAAGCCACTGTTATGACAAGGTTACCTTGTGAGACCACATTCTGAAAAATATTTGATGAAGTAATCCTTTAGGGCCGTATGTGCCAGTGGTACAAAAGA
The DNA here is from genome assembly GCA_030159075.1 of Atrina japonica. Lineage (NCBI taxonomy): Eukaryota > Metazoa > Mollusca > Bivalvia > Pterioida > Pinnidae > Atrina > Atrina japonica. Next base: position 371,643 of record BROG01000395.1, on the reverse strand, counting down.
GAATAGATGAGGTGAGGAAATAAGCCCGTTGAGGTTTTCATGAGTTTAACACTAAGAATGCGTATAATTTTTTATTCCATGGCATGACCTGTAGATCTATGTAATAAGTGACGATTCTCTACAAAATAAAATACAATAATGAGTGAAATTTTCATATACACACAAATTAAATACAATAAAACCTTTTGCAGTACAAGATAATTACAAGATACAAGATAATTGAGATCGATCAGATAAACTAGAAAATATAATCACACTCACCAAACTTTGGTGTGTCTCATGTGAAAAAACCCTAAACTAAGTAAAAGCCGTTGAAGGTGACGTCATGGGTATATGATGTCCATGACGACACTATTATTACGGGAAATTTATTACAAAACATTACAACACAAAAAGTAGAACGGGAAATGTGTTAGTGTTATCAAGAATAAACAATTCTTACAAAGCCTTTCAATAGTCCTTATAATCCTTTATTTGAAAGACTGCCTGTCTTGAGCAGACCATCTTTTAGGAGCAGATGAAGTGATCTCTCATGTAAGATTTCACTGTATTGATTGACTTCATAACAGGTTTTGAGATCATGGGGACAGAAACAGTTGGCCAACAACATCAATGAAGCAGGGAGGCGTCTTTTGGCTCTAGAAGGAGAGGATACTAAGGAAACAAAGAAACATAAGGAACCAACGGATGTCGGAGATAAGGGAGCGCTCTCTGGTGGAGAGACGTCAGGAGATGACAAGACGGAAGCCTCCGATTCTGCGCCTTTACATGCTCTGAAGAAAAAGAAAACAAAGAAAACAGGACAGACAACCACAAAGGAAGACGCAGAAGGCCCTGTGAATGAAGAACTGAAAGCTTTAGAAGCTCACATGCTTAGCTTGTCTAAGCAAGCTCAATATGAACATGAACTTTCAGGATATGAAGATCCTAGCATTTTACATGCTTATATAGCTTACCTTCCCAGCAAACTGGCCTACAGAGAAGGTGAGTTAGGTGTTAAAGCTGTGAATACACATTTCTATAGTCTTACAAATTCATTTGTCTTATTCTAGTCATTTTTGTTCACTTATGCCCACTAAATTTATCCAACATTGACTGATACTGTTTCAGTCTCCATAATCTCCATTTCAGCTTTTTCATCTAGATTTTAATGAAGGACATAATTTGAAGCAAAGTCACATAATATAGAATTAATTTAGTAATAATTAATTTCCAGCAATTTCATTGTTTAAAAAGGAAAGAGAAAGCATTGGGATCAATTCACAGAGACCTGAACACTAATTAGCCACACCCACTAATGTATCTGTCTATTTGGGTCAGTTTGCAATGACCTGGAAAAAAATATATAGAATCAATGCTTAAAACCGTATTAATACTCTATTTCTGTTTTAGTGGTGAAGTTCAAGAGAAGATTACGTTACCTGGAGTTCTTTGTCCAAGTGGCACAGAAAGCTTTGACTGAGGGACTTGCTACACAAGTGATTGAGTGGTGTGATGATACAACACAGTGGTTAGCAAGGTAGGTCCATATATAAACATATACAACACAGTGGCTAGCTAGGTAGGTCCATATATAAACATACAACACAGTGGTTAGCTAGGTAGGTCCATATATAAACATACAACACAGTAGCTAGCTAGCTAGGTAGGTCCATATATAAACATACAACACAGTGGTTAGCTAGGTAGGTCCATATATAAACATACAACACAGTGGCTAGCTAGGTAGGTCCATATATAAACATACAACACAGTGGCTAGCTAGGTAGGTCCATATATAAACATACAACACAGTGGCTAGCTAGGTAGGTCCATATATAAACATTGGCTTGGTAGGTACATATATAAACATATACAACACAGTGGCTAGCTAGGTAGGTCCATATATAAACATATACAACATAGTGGCTAGCTAACATACAAACACAGTAGGTCCAGGTATCCATATATAAACATACAACATAGTGGCTAGCTAGGTAGGTCCATATATAAACATACAACACAGTGGCTAGCTATGTAGGTCCATATATAAACATACAACACAGTGGTTAGCTAGGTAGGTCCATATATAAACATACAACACAGTGGCTAGCTAGGTAGGTCCATATATAAACATATACAACACAGTGGTATATAAAACATACAAACACTAGCTAGGTAGGTCCATATATAAACATACAACACAGTGGTTAGCTAGGTAGGTCCATATATAAACATACAACACAGTGGTGAGCAAGGTAGGTCCATATATAAACATACAACACAGTGGCTAGGTAGGTAGGTCCATATATAAACATACAACACAGTGGCTAGCTAGGTAGGTCCATATATAAACATACAACACAGTGGAGAGCAAGGTAGGTCCATATATATATAAGGGTTGGTCCATATATAAACAACACAGTGGCTAGCTAGGTTACAAACACAGTGGTGAGCAAGGTAGGGTCCATATATAAACATATGCAGCAAAGTGGCTAGCTAGGTAAGTCCATCAAGGTTCCCTGTGCAGTCTAGTGTGTATGTGATTTTAAAAGAGATCAGAATCCAACATGGCCGACAGGTGGCCATCTTGGAATTGACCATAGGAAATTTGTTATTGCTACTTCTCAGAAAGAACTGAAGGGATCTTCTTGAAATTTGGCATGGAGGTTCCCCGTTCGGTCTAGTTGTGCATGTAACATTTTCAGAGAGATTATATTCCAACATGGCTGACAGGTGACCATATTGGATTTTGACAGTGGAAGTATGTTACCCTTATTTCTCATTAAATACTGAAGGGATCTTGTTTAAAATTTACATGAAGTTTGCTTTTGAAGTCTAGTTGGGCACATTACATTTTTAGAGAGATCAAAATCCAACATGGCTGACTGGCTGCCATTTTGGACTTTGACCAAAGGAAGTTTGTTGCCATTTATAGTTCTCAAAAAGTGCTGTAGGGGATCTCATTGAAATTCCTCTGGTATCTCTAGTTTTTGTTGTTTTTATATCCCACCAAAAATTGTTCACTTATATTGAGATGTCACTAGCTTTAGGTAAAATGTCTCAAAGTTTTATCTGTGCTATCGACTGAAAACAATCCAGTGATGGTTCTTATACATGCCATACCTCCTCTGATGGATTTTAGTTTCATCCAAAAGATCTGTGACTGTCACTCTGTGAGTCAAGTGCTTGGTGAAGGAACAGTCACTGCTAAATCCTTGATATGACCTGTTAACGGAAATTGAACCTTCCAACTCAAAGGCTCTACCACTAGCTAGCTGCACACCGTCTGTAGGTCAGTAAATAAGTGATGTAATGCAAGTGATTTTGTACATAAGCCATGCCACTCCCAATATCACAAACAAACAAACAAAATATAAAAAAAATTTATAATGTATGTTTCCTTTCTCAGACGTAATGAACAAATCATTGGAATGAGACAGTACCTAGGGAAGCAGCCCGGAGTGGTAACTGTGTCAGGAGATGACCCCAAAAGATTTGCTGCTGCTATGGTGGAGTACAGTAAAGAGAAAGTAGGTTTTAACACTTCATTCCCTGAATTTTTTAATATTATTTTATGCCACACTTAACAATTTTTTAGTTATATGGTGGCAGACAGTTTTAATGATGGAGGAGAGAATCTGGTTACAGTGTATTCCGGGAAGAGACCACCAACCTTGCACAAGTAAACTGGCGAACTTTCTCACAAAAATCAGCTTAGGTTCCAGTGAGGCTCGATTCTGTGCTGTCCAGAAGTGAGAGACTTCATGGTTCAAAGCAAGATACTCTAACCACTTTGCCACGTAGGCCCCTAATCATTCTGTGTATTGTTCTGTTATAATGCAACAGCTTACATGTAGTTGTTACAGCGCCATCTATGGACATATTTAGATATTTTGGGAGGGGAATGTTAAAAAAACTGACAAGCATATTGTAACTAAATGTTTTTGAATTCATAAATCAATCAGATAATACATGTATGAGTTTTAATTTTTGTTATAAAATTTTTGGAATTTCCATTGTAAAACTTGGGACTTTGTTTTTTAATAAGGTTAGAACGAATAGACGTTTGTTTTGTGACTGGACCTATTATTCTAATGTATTTCTATATCTCTTTCCACAGGATATGACAACCCCTAAAATTCCAGGAACCAAAATTCAACCAACAAGATCTACAACTAACAAACCAAAGCGCAGGAGACAGTATAAGGTAGGTCTGTCTGTATTTAAAAATATTATAACCATAAGTTTACAAAGACAATACAAGGTACATATATAGGCTGATAATTGCTTGATAAAATATCAACTTAATTTGTTATTTTCATTTTATAGATTTAGATATATATTGATGAAAAATTCATTGTTTTGTTTTTCAGCCAATTATGGTAACTCCCAACATGTCCGACTCTGCTCGGCAAGCCCAGGAAGAAGCTGAACTAAAGGTGAGGTCATTTGTACCAAAATTTAAATTTGAACTTTTCAATTTTAGTTTCAGTATTTTATTTTCTCATTACATAATCTTTCACTTTTAAAGATCAAAAGGAAAACTGCTTTAAACAGTTCTCTCCCCTTCTTTGATCATCTCAATAAATGAATTTCACTTTAAATTCTAAGGTACCCTGCATTTTTAATTTTTTTTCTTCTGAATTTGGTTCTGTTTCATTGAAAATGTCACCAGGTTTGCTTGATAAGGGGGATGGCCGAGTGGTTTATTGTCACAGCCTGCCTCACCTCTGGTTCGAAAGGCGTTTTATTTCGAAATTATTTGGGAAAGTTTGTTGTTTTACTTTTGAAGGTCGGTGGTCTTTACCCTGGTATATATAGATTAAAAACTGGACATTGCTAGAAATTTTGACTGGCGTCAAAAAAATTCGAACATAATATAGAAATGACATTGCTAGAATTTTACTCTCACGAACAAAAATGTATTAATATCACTCGTGAAATAAGAATAAGAATGTAATGAAAATCTTATTGGAAATGAGTACCAAAACATCAGTTTTCAGTGATTCATCTTTAGAAAGAATTGGGTAAAAGACTAATCTTAGAGAAGTCATAAAAAATGTGAAATTTACTAAGTGTATATATTGTGAAGATAATGTATGCAAACTCACTTTTATCCTGCTACTGTACTCTGTTTATATTGAAAGTGGTTTGCAAAGCTCATTCTGTATTATTTCATCATTTGTATCTTTACATAGATATAACAAAATAATCAGTTAGTTCCATATTAATATTACTTTGGTAATTTATCTTTGATCTACATGTATAGTAGCTAGTCAAACTAAACACTATATTTGAGGGCAGTATACCAGTCAACTTATGCTATTCTGTTAGGCCGGTACATTGATGGCTGTATTGTTTATGGACTGTAAAAACCATTTTTTGCTCCACTCTGTAGGCCATTGCAAGTTTCTCCACCCATAATTCTCCACTGATATGTATTATAATTTATGGACAGTATAAGTTTCATTTTTGCTCCATTCTGTTCAGGCCATTGAAATTGTTTTACCTATAACTTTTGCTCCATTCTGTAGGCCATTGAAAGTTTCTCCACATTCTTCCCTGATATGTATTATATTTATGGACAGTATAAATCACCATTGTTTACCTGTAACTTTTGCTCCATTCTGTAGGCCATTGAAAGTTTCTCCACATTCTTCCCTGATATGTATTATATTTATGGACAGTATAAATCACCATTGTTTACCTGTAACTTTTGCTCCATTCTGTAGGCCATTGAAAGTTTTCTCACATTGAAAAGTTTTCTTCCCTGATATGTTTCGTCAGTGGCACAAACGTAAGAAGTTGAGGAAAATGACTGTGGATGAGATGCCATGGAGATGCCAGGTAGGTTTAAAATTATTTCTGTAGTTCATCCTACTTCATTCTTTGAATAAAATCAAGATTAATTCAATTGATTTGTTTCTAAATGTTTTCTATAAATCAATTGTTTACAATGTATGTCTATATGAAACATGATGTAGATTACAATCACCAAAACTTGTCCACTCTGTAACATTGACGCTTCTGATTATTGTTCAAAAATGATTTCAGGTAGGTTTAATAAATCATTTCTGGTACTTCATGTAACAAACTGTATCTGAATCTGTGTATATTACAAAACAAAAACTTGACATTTTCAAAAATGATTTCTGGTACTTCATGTAACAAAATTTTGTTTATGTTATCTTCCCTGAAGTTTTTATTTTGTTTATATTGCATCTGGCTACATTAACTTAATTGAGTTTTCATTCATATATTTTTTTCTGTAATTTCTTGAGAAAAGAGCTCCAAAGAAATGTAAACAAAATTGAAATAAATACTAAGGTATTTGACATTTGATATCAAAATTTGTATTCACCATGACTTGTTTTGTTACAGCTGGCCATCCTCCAGGGTCTGAGTCACTTTTCTGCTTTCCTCCAACGAATGGAATTAAGAGACAAGATTATTGGCAGTTCTAAAATGTACAGGTAAGGGAGACAACTCTTTAAACAACAACTACTTTGATTATTGTTTCATTATTTGCATTGCGATATTTTTATGCATAGACATCCATATCTTAATGCGCGTAACAATATCTATTGATAAAATTATTTGAAAACATTTTAGTCACATTCCATTGGTGAATCAGATATAGAATTAATATCATTTTTTTTTGGGGGGGGGGCTTATCAATATTGTTCATGAATCTCAAATAAGCCTTATATTAACCAGAACAAGTGTCAAGTGTTTCTGAGCTAAACTAAATAACACATGTTAACTCATCAACCCCTGAAAAACAATGGAATATTCTGTAAATCAATGACTTAGGCCAGTCCAAATGTATCTTTAGGGCTGAATGAGTTAATTAACAATCTAAAGCATGGTTAAGGGGGAAATCCTTGTTTACCTACAATTATTGTAAGTGAATTGTAGTAATATAAGTAAAAAGAATCCTGAGAATAATTTTAACACTGGATACTAAATTTGCTAACATCACCTAAACACTCCATTAATATGATTACTGTTAAGGAGAATTAGTGAGTTATTTTCTGTCTTTCATACTAAGGTCATTGAGTGCATTGCAATGCACTTTTTAAACTAAACAATATAAAGACTCAGTATTTGCATAATGAATTGTGCTTACCATTTTTTCCAACAGAACAAATTTCCTGGATCAGGAATGGTTTGCCTTTGAAACAGCAGGAACACTAGTTGTTGGCTGGGATGGTGGACCATCCAAACCGATGGACCCAAATCTGATTGTAGGAAGTGGTAGAAAAAGGACCAGAATCTTTGATGAGGAGGAAGATGAACTTACAAACTTGCATCACTCAAACACTGATGCCCTTGATCTTGCTCATGCAGAACCAGAAAGTAGACCAAGGACAACTGCAACTGGCATAGAAATTGCTGCAGCCATGGCAACAGGTAAACATAAACTTGCAAAGATGTACAGAACATATATTAAAAGCTTTCTATGTATTTTCTTTGTGTTTAAAGCTTTTTATTTCATTTTATTTAAAAGTGGTATAACTTGATTTCATTTTGCTCATGTTTTTTTTTATTTGTATTGGTAGTCTCTGGTTTTTGTTTGGTTTGTTGGTTATAGTTTGTCATCAAATGGTGATATAATAAAGTGGAACCTGTCCCGAGATATCACATAATCTGCCATGTACATGTGATCTCTCAAGACAAAAGGTCAGGGGTCAATAATCCTATAAATTTACAATTGTCATGCAGGGCAATTAGTCTGCAAATCCACTTTTTAGAATGCAGACGTCACTTGTCCAAAAAATGTAATACCGTATATACATGTAGTTGTTTTTCAATAGCAGATTTCATGATTCTGATAACCTTTGGCTCAATTATACCATATGTATATATAAACACAGGGGGAAAAGTAATAGAAAAAAAGTTTTCATTTCAGGAATTGTCTTGTTTGAAATCATTACTTTTATGAGCTAAACTTTTTTCTTATGTCTGTCAACTTTAACTTGAACCATCAGACATATACTAAACAACTTGTCCAACTGCAAAATGGACTGGCACTGGATCAGTTTGATCGTTGAGTCCAGGTAGTCTCTCAAAAGAGGTCATAATCTGATAATTATCTAACCAAGATGGTTTTTGAATGTAGTCTTTCAACACAGGTTGTCTTTCATGATGGTGGTATCACCAGACAGGTTCCATATTATATCCATTGAGTCAATATGAATGTATTTGATATCAGAAGAAATATTTGAGGCATACATTTACTTGATAATTTAGGTAGAATAGCATCATACAAAACTAAGGGAATTGTACAATCTTCAGGTAAATATTTGAAATACAAATGATGCATGATTTTAGAGTTGCATTTAATCCAAATAATGAAACTTATTTGACTGCAAATAATGTACGTCTTCCATGATGGGCTTTGATTAAAACCCATAGTATAGATTTCTAATTTTGCCTGACTTGCATGTAATCTTTGAAATGTTGCATATTTTAAACATAACTGTACTCTGATGTTGTCAGACCATGTAGAAATGGCTGCAGATCTCGATTTTCCAACATCAAACCAATCAGCATCAACTACTGTGTCACCTGATGATGCAGATGTGAAGGAGTGCAGTAAGGGATAAAATTTCAATTACAGGCTGTAATAGCCTTCCACTGTAGTAGCTGGAAATTTGGGTCTTTCTGTAGTTATTGCACTTTTACAATTATTTTCAATGGGAATTTGGTATATATTTCTATTTCAGATGAATACTATTTGAATGTCTTGAATCTTAAGAAAATGTTGCTCTCAGTATCCACCATCTGAGTAAAAAATGCAAATGAGCTGTGGTATTGTCCAATTAAATGAAGCCTGAAAGAGACTTTTTGAAGTATATGATTTTGTTCAAATAATGATGACTTTTTGGTACCATTTGTGGTGAATCCATTCTGGTGTTCTCACACTAGTTAGAGATCCAGTTTCAAATATGGACAGATTATACTTAAAGATGTTTAATACATGTAGTGACTGTGCTTTGCCTGAGGCATTTGAAAAACATGAATCTCTCAGATTCATCTTAAATCCAACATCTTGTATTGTGGTGTAAGTACATGTACAGTCATGACATTGGCAAAAGTCTTATAATTTGTGACATTTCCCTGTATGCCACACTCAACAATTTTTCAGTTAAATGGTGGCATCCAGTTTTTAATGGCAGAGGAGAGAACCTGGTTACAATGTACCCGGGAGGAGACCACTGGCCTAACACAAATAAACTGGCAAACTTTCTCACGAAATCAGCTTATGTTCCAGTGGGATGTGAACCTATTTTGATACATCTGTAGAACTTTTTTTAAGACTATATATTTACATGGACACCTTTCTGCTTCCCCAAACAACACAACAGAGCCTTGTACCCACCTAAACAGATATTTATAGATTTAGTGCATCACATGACATAACCCCAGTTACTATTTACTTGTGCTGATTCTGTTAATGGGAGATAACTCTGTCCAAAAAAAAAAAGTGATAGTACCTTGAAATTGTCCCAATGTGAATTATGCCAGTGATGTTATCCAATGAAATTCCAACGATATATATCATGTGAGGCACTGTTTCAGGTAACGGATCCCAGACAATTACAATAAATAATTCTTATCTCTGGAAATACAAGATCACTTACGTTTGATAATTATGATTGTTTTCAATTCTCTAACAGTAGAAATAATCACATTGTAGTATAGTGTGCAGGTTGAATGTTTTATGAAATAATTTGGACAGTGTCTTAAATGAAAATAAATATCTAATATCCTGGTTACATAATTTATATTCAGTCAATTATCAGATAGATTTCCATGATTATTTTTCAGTTTATGTCATTCTTGTAAATTGCTTTGTTTAAGACGTACAAGCTGCCAAAATGCATTTTCTTTTTGTATTGAAAGTTTCAAGTATTCGACGTTTCATACAAATAAAATACTTCTAAAAAATCTTGGGTTGAAAAATAAACTTAAAATGTCGTATTTGTGAAATGTAATCGATTGTGAATAATGGGTGCATAAACATTTATATTCTTACATGGATGGCAGGAATATCAATCGTCATCGTATTTCATTCATTCAAGGCAATATATGCATGATATGTTAAAATTTTCTACGGCAATATATATTTTTAACTAATCAAAGCTGTGGTCTAATCAAAAGATTTACGTCCTATTGTTTAATTACTTCATTTTGTGTAGATGTGATTGCATGTTAATATGTATATGTGAACACAAATGCATGTATAATTTACATCCTATACTTGCAAATACAAACAGAATGTCTAGAGGCAACATTAACTTCACATACTTTCAGCATGTTCTTAATATATATTCAAGGTTATGGCCAGCACATGTCAGATACATAGAATGGCATAGCGATATTATCTCTTCACAGTCTCTCATACACATTTTATTTCTTTTTCATGCATTCACTTTTGTTATGTTTATTTTCTTCTTGTTGTCATTGTTGTTGTTGTCATCACTAATTTTTTTTTTTTCTTTTTTTTTTTTAAAGGTTTAACTGTAATGAGTAAATTAACTGTACATTTATTCCATCGTTTTACTTTATATGAAACTACACACACACAAACACACACACACACACACACACACACACACATTCAGATGTTACATATTATCAAATCATATACATGTACATTTACTTTTAGTACTGGTACTTCCAGATCACATAAAAGGAAAGGTTTAAAATTTCATATTTACAATTCAATATCAGTTAATTCTTTTTTAAGTCAATAATTTTTGGTCAAATTGTGAAGCGATTACCTACATCTATCTATCAGTTGATAATTAATGTCTGCCCTCCCGTCCATCTATCTGTCAAAGGCAATGACTTGGTTTAGCTACTGTGTTTAATTCTGTTGAAGTATAATACTTTACAATTTGGCCTGATACTACCATAGCGATTTCTTTTTCTGTTTTATTTTTTAATGACCCAGATATGGTCTTTTTGTTGATTGTTCTTCAATATCCTTGCTTTACTACCGGTACTTTTAGTGGTTATTTTGCAATGTTTCCGGTATAGGCCGACACTGCTTTATTTCTTTTGTCACAATGTGGCATTTATTACCTTTTAACCCTCTCACCCCTACAGATCATAATAGACTAGAAAGAGCATTCTACTCAGATATTCAGGGGTGAAAGGGTTAATCTTTGAAACATTATTTACATGTGATGTATATGAATGAAATTGATCACCATGTGTTAAACAGATCACATTGACCTGTTTCTTAGGAACTTGGAGGTCATTCTTAGATGAATTGAAACTATTAATACTTGTAAAAATACTCTGTGTACATTTTTCATTTTAATGTATTTAAAGTTTACAGCACTAACATGTTTGTTTATCATGAAAAATATTATTGTTGTTCTCTTCTATGTGATTACTGATTGATTACAAAAAGTCACAAATAGATGTCAAATCATTGTCTTGTGTGCAAGTATATTGCCACAGTGTTTTGTGACCTTCCCATGATCATGTCATTTTTACGATCACAGGTGCTGCCCCACCTCCGATGTATTTCTTCCCTCCAGAGCAGGAGGACACACCACGTACCTACAGATCTGATGTAAGCAACATCGTTCCCCCGAAACCTGTACATCACAAAGAAATGGACCATGTGATCATCACGTCAAAAGAGACAGTCGAGGCACTCACCAAAACATTTGCTTTCTTCAGAAAATCAATTGTAAGTTTATCTTATTGTTTTTAATTTCTGGTTGCCAATATAGGGAACATTTTTCTTCTTATGTTTTTTTAGGAAAAGGCTGGCTTTAAGTTTTTACTTTGTTTTGCCTTTTATTATTTTATTCTCATCCTTCAATATAAATGTACTATGCTCCAAGGTAAAAAAAAAGATTTGCTCTACCTCCCAAAGAAAAAAAACCTCAACTCTGTTCATTTTAGCTAGTGACATTGGTCATATTCATTGTATTATTTCCAAATGTTTGCTCAAATTTCATTTGAAGTTTTGTAATACATTTGTTCAAAGAAATATATGTGTTGTGTTTTTACAGACTCTGTCCCACAGAGGGCAGCACTGGACTCTGTTACAGAATTCTTGTAGAGCATTATGGAACTGTGCACACACTGCTCTAGTGCGAGCTGTCAGCAGTGGAGATGACTTGCTATCTGTGGATGAACTTCGTGGCTTGGTGTGGCATCCCATGTACATTGCCGCAGATTGTGTTTTGGACATGGTGGTGCACCTTCAAGCAGATCTAGAAAAACAAGCAGAGAAAGTTAGTGCACCAAGAAATTATCATCAGATAGAAACTGACACAATTTTGTTTTTGACCTTGATACAAGTTGAACTTGGTTTGATGGCAACTATAATTAGTTACAGAAATCTCCCAAATTAAAAGGCCTCCCCTTTAGGTGACCCTTCAATGTTCCATAAATTGTCACTAAAATAAAACACAAGTTTGTGAGAGAATAAGATAATTTTGAAGCTTAGAAAATTCCCTACTTCTGTTTGGAACCCCCCCCCCCCCCAGGTAAAACTGAAACAATACATGCACAACTTGGTATGTAGATCAAACATGTTGTCAAGTTGCACAAAGTTGTGACAAATGGTTTCTGGGAAATATTTTTGACAAGTTCAAGGTCAGAAGAAAATAAGAAAGGACAGATGAAAGTCAGCTAACTCTGTTTGGGAGACTTAATTAATGGTCAAATTAAAAAAAATTCTCCCAGCTCTGTATAGGAGACTTAATTAAAGAACAAATTGGAAAGTCTCCTAATTCTGTTAGAGATTTAATTAAAGGGAAGTAAAAATATTGAGAAATTTTTCATCTACATGTATTCTGTAATAAATTTGCTTAAAGGTTTTTTCTTTCACAAACTTTAGGTAGTAAGGTCACACTCTTATTTTTCTGTTATTGAATTTAACTCCATTTACTTGAAACAAAACATATAATGGTATAATAATAATAATAATAATAGTAATAATAATAATAATGATTATAATAATAATAATAACAATAACAATAATAATAATAATAATAATGATAATAATAATAATAATAATAATAATAATAATAATAATAATAATAAATGCTTTATTTCAAGAAGATAAACTCAATTGGTACAATGACTACTCCCCCGTGAGACATTTTGTGTCTGATCAGTTTGAATTACTGTAAAGGTGGAAATTTACGCTGGAGATAATTTACACTAAATATGCAATGAAGGGTTTTCCGTGTAAATTACCCCTCGTCTACCAGTCCCACAGTAAAGCTGAGAATTATCATTTAATACTGCATTGCTCACAATAAGCTGTGATATCATGTGACCCACACATACGGTATGCATAAGAAAATAACCTTATTAACAACACATGAATATATCCATGTTTACAGTAGCTGTTGTGTTTAGCTCTATTTCGAGTTTTGGATTTGAAACACAATCCTTTGCAATTAGGTGATACCACCTTTAGTGGAACAATGCAGTGAATGATATTTGTTCAGTTAATTGAATTTTTTTATAATAAATAACATTTTATAAATCGTGTTAAGAATAAACATAAAATCTTTTTTGACAATATTATCCTATTTCATTTGACTTTTTTTGCAATGCCAGGCTAAAAGTAAGAACAAGAAGCTCGGAGATTTGTTCGAGTCTTGGACAGGAGATATAACGGATGAGAAGGGTGGAGCTAACCTGAAGTTTGAACCTTTGTTAGATGACACAAGTTCCACCGATTTCCGATGGGTACGAAGACTTATTCAACGAGTTCTTGAGTTGCTGTACTATGAGCAGAAATGGGAGAAGCTGGTGGATGTTGCCATGAGATTCAGTGCTTTGACAAAGTAAATATCTATTTACAAGTACAGTCAAACTTGTATATAACGACCTCCTTAGGGACACAAAAAATAGGGAGGTGGTCTTTATATAGAGGTTGATTTGTACACAAATGGTACTATTGGGAACAACAACAAAACGGTCTTTGTGAGCAGGTGGTCTTTATACACAGGTGGTCTCTAAAGCAGGTTTTACTGTAGTCAAACTTGTTTATAAAGGCCACTCAAGGGAACTGGCAAAAGTTGCTGTTAAAGACAGGTGGCCTTTATAAAGAGTTTTATTCACTATAAAAAAGTTACCAATGGTTATGTTTGAATGGCCTTTGTAGGCATGTACCCTTTATACAGAGGTGGCTTTTAATGCAAGTTTGACTGTACAGTGGATTGTAGTCTAGTGAGACCACTGTCTTGAAAGGTCACATTCCAGAACACCCAATCTGTAAAAATTCTTAAAGTAGGCTGCCGATGAGAGACGACATTTCCACCGCAGATTGGTGGTCTGGACAGGTTCTACTGTATAAAGATAAATGTTTCAGTAATCAGTGTAAGCCAGATTTCACACGGAATTCTCTGTTCCGAATAAAGAGGAATTACAGTTTAACCTGTGTTAAGTTGTCAGTTACCACAGATGGCATTTTAAACACATAGAATGAACATGATGTTTATACTAAAATTATTTATCGGACCAGTTTATATTTGAATCTAAACTGACCAAAATTTCAATGATTCTTTAATTGGGTCATCTTTGTAATATTGGACATGAAAAAGGTGACTGCTGACTGCATAAGGAAGGTGACCGCTTATTGGGGTATATTTATATAAATAGAAGGTTTGGGAGGAATTGAGACTGACCGCTTATAGGAGGTGACTGCTTAATAAAGGTGACCGCATGTGCAGATTAGACTGTAAATGAAAGTTGCAAGAAAATGTTCACAAAAAATACTATAGCCTATCCTCATTAACATAAAGTTTAATTAACTTGTAACATTTTAGTTGTATTCATACAATTTTAACACAAGTGGTACAGTCCAGTATTTCTGTTTAAGGTCAGCATTGTATATTTCCAATGAAATACAGTGGAACCTGTCTTCAGAGACCACCCTTTCTTTCACTGAAATTTGGGGTTCGTTTTACGTAAGTTCCTAAGTCCTAAATCCTAACATTTAGTCCTAACTGCCATGGCAACACATCACTGATTTGTCAGTCTCATGACAATTAGGACTAAGACTTAGGATTTATCACTTAGGACCTTTCGTAAAATGGGCCCATGGACTTTCCAGGATGTTGGTCTCTCAAAAGAGATTTTATCTCAGCTCATGGACTCCTGTAGCCACATTTTGACTCATCCATTTCATAGAATGGCAAAGTCCACTGTCAGAATTCAGAAGTGTATAATTTAGTATTCAAATTTCAAAATAATATCACATTCAATATTAACTTGTTCACCCCTCAATTTTGACTATAAACTTTACAGTTTCTGATTCGGGTGAGTCTAAATGTGACCACAGGGGTTGATGAGTTAGGGATTATTTAATGCAATTGTGTTCTGATTTTGGTCTTTTAAGACAGGTGGTTGTTTGTGAGAGTGATCACTCGAGATAGATTTTATTGTGCCACCTATTTCAGATTTATCTATTTATTTAATATTAATGAAGAAATGAGATATCTTAAAATAGTAGTGTACATTACAGCTGTTTAATTCTATATTTAATTATTGTTGTTTATTTTACCTCAGGGATCGGTATGCTGAGCAAGTCCTGCCGGTACTTATACAGGCTCAACGTCAGCTAGAGGCCAGGGTACGTGCTCTTGGAGGAGAGGAACACCCACAATCACACTTCCGTCTCATGATGCAACAGTTAGATGGAGTGGTTACTGCCAAAGACTATCTCCAAACGCAGCTCATGTTGAACATAGATACATCCAGATTACCCACAATGCCTGCTGGGGCAGCCATTGATCCTCTTGGACATGGAGTTTATACACGTATGTGAAGATGTCCCTCTCAGTTCAAGATACATATAAGTTTTGAGTTTTGTTCCTTTTGATCACAGTTTTGTTTTGACAGGAAAAATATACATACATACACACAATATACATAGAACAATTGACCTATCGCCTTATGCCTGACATGTGGCTCTCAATGTGCTTTTTTGATGGCATTAGATTGTGATGTCATAATTACACAAATGTTTGACAGGCCATTTCATTGTGACATCATAATGGAAAGTTTGCCAAAAGGTGCCATGTCGGCATTTGGCAATAGGTCAATTCAGAAAGGTATGGGAAAATGAATTAGTTTTTGCATGGGGCTGTATCAATATCACCTTATACAGTATATTTTATCACCATCAAGCAATATTTAGCAGGTTAGAAATATAAAGTCATGACCTTACCATACATATACTTTCGCCAATGTCTTCAGAATTCATTATTACGGTAAATATACGCTGTAACTGAACTGTTATTTTCCTTTGCAGAAAAAGATGGACAAAGAACTGTATCAGTGCCTCTAGATATCCCGCTGAGTCTACAGACTCTAAGACAAGTGTTTGACAAGTCACAGTATACAAGTAGAGCTCTCCAACATAGCCGAAAGTTACTCATCTTGTACTTAGCTGGACAGCAAAACGGTAAGTTGTTCACATACATCTGCATATATACCGATAGTAGTTGCAGAGCAAAAAAATGAGTTGTTCAACTGGCAGCTGGACAGCAAAATAGTAAGTTTTTTAGGCAAGTCTACCGACAGCTGGACAGCAAAATGGTAAGTTTTTTAGACAAGTAGACTGGCAACTGGACAGCAAAATGGTAAGTTTTTAGACAAGTCTACTGGCAACTGGACAGCAAAATATAAATTTTTAGACAAGTCTGCTGGCAACTGGACAGCAAAATGGTAAATTATTCAGACAAGTCCACAAGAAGCTGTAAGAATCAATGAAGATAAATTATTCAATTTCTATTCAGTCATTCTCTCTATATATACCCTTACATTAGTAAAATTATGGTAGGTGGTGATGAAATGGATATTAAATTATTTATTTTGCTAAACAGGAAGTGGTGATGGATTCCTCAGCAGACAAATCTCTAAGGTGGAGTTCGTGCCCACCACAGCCCGACCGCAGCCAACTATGCCAGCTGACATCAGCAAGGACGAGTACAATAATATGGACGATGTACTGACCACATCCATGCCTAGGTCGCAACTTGGGACAGTTATCTCTTCATACGAGAAAACCATTGGTAAAATATGTTCTGTTAGCTGAATAATGTGTGTCCTAAATATAAATAAATCCGGTTTCATTTGTGAGAATTTTATTTATGCCTAGTTTTGTGAGAACTCTCACTCGAGAATATAAAATTCCTGCTTAATTTTCTAACCTGAAGTTGAAAGGCACAATGCAACAAGATTTTTTGTCCAAAATATAATATCTACGGAATACTTAGAAAACTCATTCCTCATTGGTTGATATCATTTATACAGACATGCTGCTGGCCAAGAATCAGAAAGGTCTTTCCGCCCAGGCTATGCACGAGTTGGGAAACCTTCAGTACCATGCTTCTAATATAAGGTAAGCCTTGTTGGTAAAGAGAATGGAAAGCTGTAAAACTAATGCAAAAATTTGCAACTGAATCTGCAGTTGAAGACTGCATCAAAAACAATTTGAACATAAACTGTATACCTGGCTGTTTTCGCCCTTTTCGTCAGAAAACATATTCACCCATCCTAAAATTGACCTAAATCACTATAGTTTTGTGGATGGCATGAATGTCCATGCTTCAGTTATTTAGCCTAAAAAAATTCGCCTTCATTTTAATTTCGCCGTCTAAGCTCAGGGCGAAATTGGCAAAAATTAAACTGGAGTGAAAGTTGCAAGGTATACGGTACAGTATATTTCATTTGGGTTTATATCTTCGTACATTATTGGAGATTTCTGTGAAATTTATGTATATTTGTGACCTACCTGTACAAACATTTGTAATATCAAGTGTAGGTCTTGATTTTTGACACTTTCGATACTATATACAGCTTAATCATATCTTTCAGAAAAAAATTAAACGCAAGTAAAACTAATTTCATTCTGTATAAATTGTTTTTCAGAGGTGCATACAGATGGTGGGCTGAGGCTTTGGACTACATATTAAATACAGACGATGCTTTGCACACATGGAGAGAAATATTCAAAGGCAGCAAGAACATCAGCTCTGATATGCTCCAGCGCTGTGGACTATGGGGATGTATATTAGGAGGAGTAATAGCCTCGAACATTGCACAGTACGTCCTGTTTAATGTCAGTCTTAAAGGGGCATTAACTGTGTTTTCCAAAAAAAATTTTTTTTTTTTTTTTGTTTTACTTCTCTTAATTTCATTTAATTTTGTTGTTGTTTTGTTTTATGCCACGCTCAACAGTCTCTCAGTTATAATGGTTGATTGGTGTACAGTAACAAATAAGAGTTTTACACAGGCATAGCAATTCTTATATTCCTCATTGTTTTGTGAAAATAAGGTTAGGTCCAGAGTCATATGCATATACAAATAGTAGGGTCGAATTAATTATTTGTTAAAAAACTGGGTTTCTCAAGCAATTTTCACAAAATGTGTAGGAATGTAAGAATTTTTATGCCAGGTTTTATCTCTTTCTTATTATTGTACATCAATCCAAGTAGTTAAAAAAGAAAAAACTAATTTTGGGGAAAAAAAACCACAGCTAATGCCCCTTTAAGTTTTAAGTTTTGGCTAGTTTGCAAAGTAAATGCCAGTCTATGAGTGGACAATGTCTATATATTGCACTGTCTCACTGCATCAACAATTTGGTTTGACTTTTGCCACCAGCGGTAATTCTTGTTGTTCTTGTAGAAATGCATAGAAAATAATTCAAACCAAGTTTGGAAATGAGAACATTCATTAAGTATGAAAGTTATTGTTGAGAGAAACTGAATTGCTAACCTATCTCAAAAGAAAGTGTGGAACCTGTCTTGAAAGACCACCTGTCTTATAAGACCACATTCTGAAAACCACTTGGTTAAATAGTCCTATAAACAAAACCTCTTTTGAGTGGCCACCTGTATTAAGAGACCACATTTAAGTGGCTAATGGTGTGGTCTCTTATGACAGGTTCCATTCTAGTGAATGATCATACTACTTTCAATTTATTATAATGTTCTGGGCCCAGTTGCACAAAAGGTTGTTAAATTTAACGGGAAGTTAACCAGTGTTAAACTAATGGGCTAACTGCGCGATAAATATAACAATGTGTTGTGCAACCGGGTCCTGGTAGCCAAATACCTTTTGGGTGTGTTGACTTCACTTTGACCATCTTTCTGAATGTTCCCGAGATTTAGTCTGCAAGAAGAAAAGTAATAGAACAGTGAGAGTTTAATACATTGAAATTTATGAAAATCACACATGCAAAGTTATTTCTTTTCCATTAACAGGAAATTCCCTTTTTTATCCTATATTCATGTATGTATTTATGTATGTATGTATGTATTTCATTTATTTTCAGCTGAAATAAAGCTTGTAATGATTTGTTTATCATGATCATTCCAAAATTTTATTTCAGGTATATCTTGACCTCTGACCTTGGACTAAGAATGGAGTGCTGCTTCCTTTCAGGATACTTTTTTAAGGTAATATCTATAAATTCACAAAAAGAAAAAGTGTTAATCTTCCAATTTTGAAATTAAAATTTTTACCAGAACTTTACTCAGGTTCTTTGAATGCATGGCTTAAATCATGACCAAGTCACCATGGTAACATCATCAGATTGTGATATCTGAAATGGCTTCTATATTGCAGGTGGTCTGTATTCACAAACTTTAGTGTAATTATCGGTAACAAAGAAGTTACTTCTACATGCAAATGGCACTTAACTATGTAAGCTCTATCTGCAGTTTTGATAGTTATTCTTTGTTACAATATTTTCTTATCCTTTTTTTTTCCATATTTTCTAGGCACTATTTAGGTCATCTTTGCCCCATCCTAGAGCTGATCGTGATTATGCCTTGTATGAGGTCGGAGAAGGATGTGAAGTAACCAATCTCGTGCCAGGTGTGGACTTGTTGTCAGAAAAGTTCCGCAGTGATGGTCGACAAGTTATTGCCGCACTCCGATGGGTGTCAGAGGAATTGGCACGTGGACGACACAATTTGTTTGTAAGTATATCGGTTATGCCAGTAATTTTTATTGCTAGTTTCAAAATCAGAAATATATTTGCCATTAAATAGGTGTATTGTAATTAGTTTCTATATCTAAAAAGAATTAACAAATAACATGAATTAGAGAATAAAATGGCTGTTTATCTGACTTTCAGGTACTACCCTTGCTGACACTGAACCAGTACTTCACAACTTTTGTGTGCCGTGACCTCCAGAGGTCAGTTGATGGCCGTATCCTGAAAGTGCGAGTCCTGACAGATCTGGGACTGTTCAATGAAGCATTTATTGTTCTTCAAAGACTCTTGCATGGAGAGAGACTTCCACACACTGGAGATAGCCACTTCCGCCAGGTTGAGTCCAAGATGAGCTCTCTGAAGTTCAACACTTCTAAACCGATAACAGAACCCGTTAACCTAAAGGTAGCTAACATTATACAATTGTTTACTGGGTGTGAGGTCAACATGTGTTATGGACCAAACTGTTGCCTGAGGCCAAAGACAACAGTTTTAGTCCGAGGGTTCGACATAACACATGTGACCGAAAACTCTACCCCTACTATGATTTCCAATTAATAGTCAAAAGTAGTTGTTGTGTCTACTAAAATTTTACACTTATCAGTGATATTGTCTAACAGTGTTCTCAATCAGATTTTTGATAGGAGGAAAATTGAAATAGGGGGAAACAAAACTGATGCCTAGTGGCAGCCAAAGGCATACATTTGATACAGACATTAATATGTAGTATATTGTTTTTTTTCTTGACACATTAAACTCATTGGCAGCAAAGTCTTGACAATAGGCAGTTGATTTTGTTGGTTACTGGCTCTTTTTGAGACCACTTTCTGACCTAACAATTTAATTGAAACGTATGATCCTAATGAAAATCTACATGTATTTATAAAGATTTTCAACCCAGAAAAACTATATATTCCTTATATACTTACTCGATATCTTTATTTTGTAGGTTTTAGAGATGGTGTTGGACAAGCGGCTATCATCTAGTCTGGCAACATTATATGGACCTCACATGACCTGTCACCTCTCACTAGTACAGGCGCACTTG
Source organism: Atrina japonica (assembly GCA_030159075.1). NCBI lineage: Eukaryota > Metazoa > Mollusca > Bivalvia > Pterioida > Pinnidae > Atrina > Atrina japonica. Next base: position 350,614 of record BROG01000395.1, on the reverse strand, counting down.
TTTGTGACTTTAGCAGAAACCATTCCCGTCATCCCGCACATGGAGGAAATCATGTAAGTGACCTGTTCTATCTCTATCCTAATTTTTATAAATTTTGAACATAGTGAACTTGTTAAAACAACTTTGAGTTTTAGTAAAAATTTCAGTGATCAATATATATATTCAGATATTATTACTTTTGGAAACTTTTCCATCATTTGTGTTTAATGTTACTGATACATGATTCCTATATGTAATATCCTATGAACTGTACTTGAGGAAGACTGGTGGTCTCTTCCAGAGTACTTTGTAACGGGGTTCTCTCCTCCACCATTAAAAACCGACCACCAACATATGATTGAAAAATTGTAGAGTTGGCTTAAAAACTTTAACAAACAAACAAACATCCTATGAAATGCAGATATAACTCATATACATGTATATGTATATATTGAATCATAAAATTATATCCAACTTAAGTAAAGAATTCAATAATCTAGAAAAATTTGCTGAATTCATTTTGAATTGGGATATATCAAGAAAATCTATCTGTATTTTAAACCTTGAAGTGTATGATTACAGTGACATGGTAGAAAAGTATTCAAATGTTTGGCAATGTTTGATAACATTATTTCATTATCACAGACTTTGTATTGATTTACTGATAAAAATTATATGTAGTAATGTATTAATGGAAAGGATCGATATCGGAGATTTTACTTCATACGTACTCATCTTTTCATTTTGACTCTCTCAAGACTTGGTGATGGACAAAAAGATATGAAGCCGTTTACCATCAGCACCATCTCTAAAGGAGGGCTGGGAAGTAAAGGGGTCAAATTATCAGCCAGCAGCGGCAGTGGACCGAAAAAAGGACCTCTGTCAGATCCTCTGTTGACACAAAACCAGATGGTATGTTCTTGTAGACCTTGTTACCTTGCCAATAACCTTTGACCTACATTTGGAAATCTACCATTTGACCTACAGTTTTATTAAAGTCTACCATTTTATAGAACACCAGAGATATGTGAACCATTTCTTTTTTTTTTACAAACATTATAGTTTTTATTAAAGTTGTGATTGTTTTGGCATTTCTATTGTATGATAAAACACAAGATTTTGTGATAAATATTTTGTACAGTGAACCATTTCTGCCATTGAAATTTGGTCTCTCAAGACAGTTGGTATCTCAAGAGAGGTTTTATTTTTAACCAACATTATGAGTTGATTTCAAAATGTGGTCTCAAAAGACAGATTGTCTCTCAAGGCAGGTTCTGCTGTGTATGTAGATATTATACAAGACATTGTTGTGATAAATATAGATTTTGTAATCTGTTGAATACAGAGATGGTTGTATTATACAACAATTAGCATGATACTATAATATAGATTTTGTATTGACAACATAGATGATATGATTTTGACATAAAAACATTACAACAACATAATAAATATAGATTTTGTAATCCACAGAGACTGTTGACAACATTAGCATGATAAATATAGATTTTGTATTATATATAAAAATGTTGACAACATAGCATGACATTAGAATTAGCATGAAACTGTTTGTCAATATATGATAGCTATATTTTGTAATATATAGAGACAGTTGACAACATTACATTAGCATGATAACATAAAAAATATAGATTTTGTATTATTGTATTAACATAAAAACTGTTTGACAACAACTATAGATTTTGTAATACATCTAGCATGATAGCTATAGATTTTGTATTATACATAAAAACTGTTGACAACATTAGCTTGATAGCTATAGATTTTGTAATTATACATAAAAACTGTTGACAACATTAGCATGATAGCTATAGATTTTGTATTATACATAAAGACTGTTGACAACATTAGCATGATAGCTATAGATTTTGTATTATACATAAAAACTGTTGACAACATTAGCATGATAGCTATAGATTTTGTAATTATACATAAAAACTGTTGACAACATTAGCATGATAAATATTGATTTTGTAATTATACATAAAAACTGTTGACAACATTAGCATGATAAATATAGATTTTGTATTATACATCAAGACTGTTGACAACATTAGCATGATAGCTATAAATATTGTATTATACATAGAAAAACTGTTTGACAACATTAGCATGATAGCTATAGATTTTGTATCATACAGTGTACATAGAAAAAAGTGAGGACAAAGATAATATTGTTCTTTGTTGCCAGAACATGTAACTTATTATTTGATCACTTTTGTGTTGCAGTTGATGATGACGACGAAACAGATCCCAGCAGCGGTCATATACCGATAGCTAGAGATTTACAAACAGTAAAAAAGCGCTGACATTAGAAATGATTAAAGGGACAATGCTGGCCATTGCTGACCAGATGGTCACCACTATAGCTGAGGTTATACAGGAAAATGCTGAACATGACAAACATGGTAAGTAATTTTGTTGTACAGGATGTCCTCCCGCAGCCTCTGTGGTCATGTGGTCAGACCATGGTACTTTGAACCATGAAGTCACTCACCTCTAGTCATGGGGGGGTTCAAGTTTAGCTGGAACCTCAGCTGATTTTGTGAAAAAAAAATGGCAATGAACTTGCAGAAGGCTGACGGTCTCTTCCCAGGTACATTGTAACTGGGTTCTCTATTTCACCATTAAAAGCTGAGCATCACAGGCTCTTTGAAATACTTGATTTGCAATGAAAGGATGACAGGTGTCACTGTAATAAAAAATTAATCTCTCATCACTCACATTTTCTGATGTGTATCATAGAAATGATCAACTTTCAAGATCTTCATTGGTAGAACAGTACACACTCGCTTTAGACACCATACATGTAGCAGGTTTTGTTAGATCTTCTGTGCAACATATCAGAAAAAAGGAGCGAAGAGAGATAAATTTTTAATTAAATTGATCAGGTTTAAGCCCCATCTTGGTCTTCAGCATTAGATATTTGCAATTATAGCAGTATCAGCATATCTGTCTTAAAGTTATGAATATTAATGATAAACACAATTTTTTTCCTCCAATTGATTACACCATTATATTCTCAATTTGTTCAAACTATCACTTTTTTTCACTTTTTTGTTGCAATTGATTACACGAAGACATTAGCAGCGGTCATATCGAAGAGATTTTAAACTAGAAATGATTAGGGACAATGCTGGCCATTGCTGTAGTTACCACTATACAGGTACAGGAAAATGTTCAAACATGGAGATATGTTTACAATTTGTCCCATTACTCTTTATTTTGTAATTTTTGTATTTTTTCACATTTGTAGGATTAGAGGGAATTCCAGCCGCTGAGTTAGAATTAGTTGTTTTGTGTAAACTACAACAGGCATCCATCGCTAGCCAGAAAAACAGCATGCCCCAATGTCAGCCCGTATAATCCTGTCGGCTCTGAAACTCCTCAAGTCATCCCAGCTCTTTAAACCGTAAAACACTCGCTTTAGACAAAGAAATAGCAGGTCCTGTTAGAAGGGTAAACTCAGAAAATAGGAGTTGAAACATTAATTAATCAGGTTTAACATCTGTCTTTCTGCATATGCAATATTTTCTCTGTGAAATGTTGTTAGAGCTCAGATAAACACTGTCCGAAAACCTCCGATTTTCATTTTTTTTTCCTAATTGATTAGTGATATCTCAATCTTCCCTTGTGTCATCGAGCAATTTAATCATAAATCTTTTTTTTTTTTTTTTTTAATTTTTGGTCCCTACAAGAATTAGTTGTTTTTGTGTAAGAATTAAAGTTGACAGCCTCATGTCAGCCCGTATAATTTTGTCGGCTCTTGAATTTCAAGTATATCTTTCTCAGTAAATTACACCTGTAACTCTTACTGCATCAGTAAATTTTTCCAACTACTGTAATTATACATTTTCACATAAAATTGTAATGTGAGAATTTATCAGTGCTTTCAATAGCAAATTTAGTCAATTATAGCGCAATTCAAATAGTCTTGGTCATGAAATTTTTTTTAATTTTATTTGTTACACCTGTTATTACTACATCATGTGCAATAGAGGAAACAGGGAATTGTAATGTGAGAATTTACGCTTTTCAACAAATTAAAAAAAAAAATAGCCCAATGAAAAAATTTTTTGTTTGTTACTAATATTAAGAGGAAAAAAATTAGTTATTATGCATCTCATTTGTCACTTAGACTCACTAGTATTTCAGGGATCAACAATCATGGAAAATTCCTCTTTTCCTGCAGGAAAAGTAGTATTGAAATCTACTTGTCCGATGCAAAAATGACTCGATTGAAAATCGTGTGTGACATTTAAAGACATTATTTTGTGTTTAAACAAGTATAATCATTATTTAATTAATTTGTGTCTACAACAATTTCACTTGTCCCATTGGACAAGTGACAAATAACATTTACTTGTCTGTCCCATTGGACAAGTGACAAATAACATTTACTTGTCTGGTTGAAGATGGACTTGTCCCAGACAATTAGACAAGCATGATTGTTGAGCCCTGCATTTGTAATAATTGACCAATCAGAGTGAAGGTGTTAATATGGTCACATGTGTCAGGTGACTGTTTGATACAAGTTACTTGTATAAAGGTGTAATCGCCATGAAGCAGTACAGGTGATCAATTGATTAAGGTGGCCTGTTAGAGTAGGTTTGATTAGAGTATTTAGTATTAAACATAAACCAGTTGCTGTCAACTCTTTCTAAACATGTATCCTATGAATAAGATTTTATTATAAAAACCATTGTTTATATAGCATCTTTTCTTTCAGGAAAAAATTTCGTTATGTATTAAAAAGGTACCTAAATAGGTTTTACGTTTTGATGTTTTTCATATTTTTTTTTGTTGTTAACAAATCATGTATGTTTATGGTACCAGGTGTGTGTGTGTGTGTTATATTTACCTGATGTATATTTATGGTTGATATATGGGTGTATGTTATTGGTAAAGGGCTTTTTTTATCATTACCTAACACATGTATGATTGTACTACAATTTTTAACACGAAATGTACATAAGAATATACATGTAGATCTGCAAACCCGAAAAAATGTTTTCAGTGTATTGGATGCATTCTTTTTCTTAATCACATCAACAACTTTTAAGTTATTTGGTGGTGACCAGTCTTTAGAGATGGAGGCAAAAATACTGTTACAATGTTCCCAGTAAAATCCCATATCGGACTTCTACAAGTAAACTGGCAAACTTTCTCACACATTGGTAATCAGTTTAGGTTCCGTCAGGACTTGAACCCACTGTGAACACAGGTGAGAGACTTCATGTTCTAACTCATCAACCCCTGAAAAAAAAATGGACACTTCTGTAAATCAATGATTTAGGCCAGTCCAAATGTGTCTTTAGGGGTGAATTACATGTAGTTAAAATGTGATGTTGTATCCACTTGGAAGGGTAGGACCACCGATGTATTGTATATTCATGTCATAAAATTGAAATATTTATTTTCATGCCAAAGAATGGAAGAATTCATTTAAATTTGACTCAATCATGATTGTTGTTGCTAGGCAACAGAAATTGTAAATAACCACATATATCACATTAATATCCATATTTCAGGGAAATAGTTGAAACTGTAGAGGAAAGGTAAACATTTGAAATAAGCACAAATTCTTGTACTATACTGGAAATGCAGAATCAGTTTCATTTTATATCAGTTTCTTTTTCGTCTTCTGCTGCCAATAATATTTATTATGCTACTTACGTTTTCTTCTGTTTTATCTGTTTTAGTTAGCTCTGACAAGGATTAGAAAAATCTCTCTAAACATACTGAGTCTGGGTTCTGTTACAACAATATACATTGTACTGTTATAACAATACTGTTACTGGATACTATTAAAAAAATACTTTTACTGGGTACTGTGATAATATGATTATCAAAAATTTGTTCAAGTTTCTCATGGTCAAAATGTAAATGGAATATGTGTCCGTCTCTGTTTCTCTCTATGTCTCTATTTGGCTGTCTGTCTGTCTGTCTCTGTTTCTCCACATGTCTCATTCTGTTTCTCCACATATCTTATTCTGTTTCTCCACATATCTTATTCTGTTTCTCTCTCTCTCTCTCTCTCTCTCTCTCTCTCTCTCTCTCTCTCTCTCTCTCTCTCTCTCTCTCTCTCTCTCTCTCTCTCTCTCTCTCTCTCTCTCTCTCTCTCTCTCTCTCTCTCTCTCTCTCTCTCTCTCTCTCTCTCATTTTAGAGGAGCCAATCAAAATTGTGGTCAGGTGTTTATCACATATTGTCGATTTGTTTTAACAAAGGTGATGGCTTTGTGACGTTTCTGTTTTATGTGTGAGGGTTATGGATGGTACATTTTAGCTCATAGAAAGGAGAGAAAATGCTTTTAATTTACTAGTAGAAAAAGGCTAATTTTGTGGAAGAAAATATATTTCATAATGAAAATGCACATGATTTCTTTTCTACATTAAATAGCAAATTTCACCACCAATGGGGGGATTATGGTGGTTCAATTACTATCAGTTATCATACATTTTTATCAGTGCCATTTCACTTGTCTGTTGTCTCCAGTTTAAAAGACTTATTTTGGAGATTTTACTGTAGAATAGTTTCTTTGACTGCATTTTTTTTTATTATTATTTCATCTTGATTTTTTTTTTGATTTTTTAAGCAATCCATTTTAGTTATGACTGAGCATATTGCAGTGCGATTCCGTTGTTTACATGATGTAGATTTATCATATGTATACGTGGAAAGATTTTATATATTCAACATAACTGTTATTTTTCTTCATCCAGCATCAGTTAATTAACCTAAGCTTCATCAGATTTTTTATTTTGGTTATGATTTACCTGGTTTACACCACACTCAACAATTTTTTAGCCATATGGTGGCGGCCAGTTTTTAATGGTGAAGAGAACCCGGTTACAAGATACCTGGGAAGAGACCACCAGCCTTCCGCAGGTAAACTGGCAAACTTCCTCACAAAAACCAGCTTGTGTTCCACTGGAGCTTGAACTTTCTTTGACCAGAAGTGAGAGACTTCATGGTTTAAAGTTTGATGCATTAAATACTCGACCACAGAATACCCAGCTCTGTTGGTATTAAACATGTATCAAAGACTGTCAAAACAGAGAATCATTCCTGTCTCAAGAATGGTCAACTGCCCCCAAGCTACCCTGTCAAGACATTACTGGATCAGTTCATGTCTCGATTTTTCTCTAAAGTGAACGTTTATATGATCGGTCTCTTTTTAACATAGAATAATGGAATCGGAAAACATTTTTGTCTATTTCATATTTCATTATATGCAAGCTTTTTTTTCAACACTGCCAGCCTTCAACATTATATAAGTGGGTTTTTTTTATCACTGTTATTTAGTTAGAACATGTATATTACATGTATGTATCAGTTGTTTTATTTATTTTGCTGGAAATCAGTCACATTTCACTGTCAGTATCCATTGTGTCAGTTTCGCTGTTTTCAATCACACACGAATAGCTTATTGCATATCATTGTTTCACGCATCAGTCATTGGTTCAGTGGCAATCACAGTTGGCTTTTTTTTTTTTAAATACTGTTCACTATTTACACATGTATATCCGTAACTGATATTTCCTAATTATGTCATAGACAAATTAATATAAACTGGCAAAGTGAAATCTTGTGAACCTTTTCTCAACCTTGACGAGTTTGAATTTTAGGTAATGTGGCTTAATTTCATTAAAATCACATTGTCAAGAGTAATCATTTCTACCAGTCACTGTACCTACCCGTATCCCGTGGGGGATTGAATGCTTTTCAGGTGAGGCTCGTCTTAACTGAAAAGTGAGTAGAATCTTCCTTATGGTAATCAAACGGTTACTCCACCCAGTCAAGTCGTGTGAATTGGACAATGCCAATAACTAGCTGTATGTCAAAAGATGAGATTTCATTAAGATACATTTCATATTTGGCTTCTTTAATTTGTCAAGAGATTTGATTGATATTTAATCAAATTATCTTTTACATGATTTATGATTTTCTTAAAAATATAGTCATCCATCTGTCAATAGGTCACAATGTGTTACCATAGATCAAACATGACCTATGAATCATCTATAGTACATTTAGCTCAGTGAATAAGATACATACTTCCTCAACGCATTATTGGATAAGACACACACTTTCTCAATGCCGTAATGTGTAAGATACACACTTCCTCAATGTTCCGTTGGATAAGATAAACACTTCCTCAATGTCCCATTGGATTAGATACACACTTCCTCAATGTTCCATTCATTGGATAAGATAAACACTTCCTCAATGTCCCATTGGATTAGATACACACTTCCTCAATGTTCCATTCATTGGATAAGATAAACACTTCCTCAATGTCCCATTGGATAAGATACACACTTCCTCAATGCCCCATTGAATAAGATACAAACGTCCTCAATGCCCCATTGAATAAGATACAAACTTCCTCAATGCCCCATTGAATAAGATACATACTTCCTCAATGCCCCATTGGATAAGATACACACTTCCTCTATGTCCAACTGGATAAGATACACACTTCCTCAATGCCCTAGTGGATAAGATACACATTTCCTCTATGCCCCATTGGATAAGATATAGTTGCTCAATATCCTAGTGGATAAAATACACACTTTCTCAATACACCAGTGGCTAAAATGCACACTTCCTCAATAACACAGTGGATAAGAAAGATGCACACCTCTCCCCACATTTGCCCATGAAAGACCAGAATTACCTTTGAAAAGATGTTATGGAGGCACTTTCATATATCTAAACTCATCAGAATGATATTTTTCAAAGTGTAAAAAGTTACTCTGCTTTAGATTAAGTTGTCAACTGAAGCTTGGGGAGAAATAATCAAACAAGGGTGTGTCGAGTGGACAGTGAAATATCGACCCTCATGGTAAGAGTCTGGGTATCCAAATCTCTTGAAAGTGGAAACTTGCAACTGGACAACCAGCCAATCAGGTGGTTAAAGTACACATTTCAGTAATGCCTTAATTTTAAAATGCAGATTTTGCAATCCAGGGGTTAGATATTTGAACTGAAGGTCATTCAAACCTTTGACTTCTGAATAATGATTGTTTCCTCACTTAGCACCTAATATTTATAAAAGATGTGAATGTTTTTACATGACCTGAAAGCAGTTTTTATTGTGAAGTCCTTGACTTCATTGTCATTTATATAAAATGCAAACAGTCAGAATTTATCTTTTAAAGGCCATCATCTTTCAAAAGTCAAGGAAATACTGCCAAGAAAGGGGCACATGCTGAGGTCAAACTAGTGCAGCCAGCGAATAGTCAGTTCCAGTATCAGAACTTTCAGAGTCGATCCCGTCTTGATGCCAGGTTATGGTTGGACTGTAGACTGGCTCTTGTTAAGTGTCTGATGATGGAAGTAAGAGGACTCGGAGAAATAAAAGGTAATAACAATTTGGATGAAGTCTGTTTTGTTCTGTCGTCTGCAAAGCTGGATGATACTAACTGATGGCTTTGTCCCTCATTTCGCGTCTTCGACGTTGCCAAATACACTTTGAGTTTCCAGAAAAGAACATGAGATTTTCCAGTGGAATTCAACACAATTCTGTATTTTGCCTTATATCTATAATATATCATATGAGTTATTAATAAAGTTACCAACACTTCATGATATCTGTGTTGCTAAACTGATTGCTAAGATGTGTACATATATGTATGTGTAATTTATAGATCCTGAGACAAAGGTGTTACAGGAGCTGGCAGACTGTCGCCAGTACTGTGTAGAGGGTCTAGGAGAGGCAGAGGCTTGTGGTGATGTCGAGATGCAGGCTGAATTCTTTGTACAAGGAGCTATACTTAACATAATAGAGGGCAAAAATCTGGAAAACACAATATCCCTACTTCAGGTATTTCATTGTAAAAAGTACATGTATTATTATTATTATAAACCTGTGCAATTTTAACTATACATTTATTGCTGTTGTTTTAAGTACGATATATAAGAAGTGGTAATGCCAGATCTGATAATTAGACAGGTCTTTTAATTAGATGCATTTGATATCATAAACAAAACAGTTTTGCCAATATTTCATCTCAATATAAAAATTACTAACCAAAAATACTGCAAGATGGGCTTGCCTGGTACTTTAATAGTTGGATACATTTAAATGGCCACCGGCTTGGTACACAGAAAACTGTACATCTGATCATAATTGTGTTACAGGATGCAATTACCTGTCTGCGGAAGATACCCAAGGTGTCAATACCAGGAGAACAACTTCTAGTAACGGCAGTGGTATTACAGACAGACTTAGAAGCAATAGAGAGACAGGATGAAACATTCTTGTTTACAGAGAGAATTCTAGACCAGTATCTGGAGGCTCAAACTCTTGTCCTTCAACAGGTATGTTTGTGGGTTTGTCTGTCTGTCCGTAATTCCGTCCTGCGTACATATAAAGTGTAATATTTCAAGTTTGGATTGTGATACAGTAACCAAACTTGGACTGTAGGTTCATCTAAGGGTTGTCAACACTTCACTGACATCACATGCCCCTGAGGGTGGGGTCAAAATGTAAGACATTGCAATATTTAAATTATTTGGGATTGTGATACAGTAACCAAGTTCATCTAAGGGTTGCTTAAACTTTACTGACATCACATGCCCTGGAGGGTGGGGATCTTTTTTTTTTGCCAGCATAGAAATTTGTCGGGACCGAGGACATTTGTGTTTCACAAACACATCTTGTTCTCTTTATATAGAATACTGGTTAATCTCTTATCTTGTTAACAAATATATATTTTGTGAATCTGCAAAAATAACATCTTAAAAGTTACAATATAGTTCATAACTCTAGCTTATCATTTGAGTGATTTACACTATTCTACACATAACTGATGATAAATTCTTCCCAACAGCTGCAAAATCTGGGAGAAAAGATAGAACATTACTATCCAGCTGACCAGAAGAGACATTTCTCCTCAACAGTTAGTCCAATGCGTAACATCTACTTGCCACAAATTCTACGATTGGCTCAGATAAAATTCCGAGTTGGACACGCTATGTCTAGAAATGCGGCCAAATACATCAGAGGCGGGTAAGTCAGTTTCGTACACTGTAATTGTTTATTCACCTGTCAAATTAACTTTGTCAATACTATAAACAGTATTTGAATGGTCTAGAACAATGAACTGGAGCAGTCCATCAATAGAAAAAGGGGCAACAGAATCAGACTACAGTTTAATTGACTGTTTAAGGAGGAAAGGTCAATCTACATATGAAAGGTGTTTCTGATTTCTACTGAAGTATATTGTGTATGGTGTACGTACTCTCAAAATTAAATTTTTTTAGCATATTTTTACATTTTCATTTTACGTATTTTTGCTGGACAAAAATTACATTTACTTGTGTAAGTCTGTGAAGTTGAAAACCTTTTCGTACTACTTGTAGTTGCACACATCAGATCATTTATTAGGAAAATACTTGAGAATTATTTCATTTAGGTCACATAAGACAGATAGTCAATAAATACAAAGGTTAGACTGTTTCATCATATTTTTGGTCACCGATTCAGAAAAACAGTGGAATCTCATTATCTCGAAACTCACAGGACCCCCGATTACTTTGAGATATCCGGAATTCGTGATAATTGAAATTCTAATTGATATATTACTCTATCTATGAAAATCTAGACCAGGCTTTCAATTTTGACATATCCGGAATTTTAACCCAACTGATTTCTACATAACTATTGTATATACAGTCAAACATGGATATATTGAAATTGAAGGGGAATGAATTTTTCTTTCAAATAAACAGGAATTTCAGAATAACCAAGTTATAAAGGTAATAAAGATATTTGGCTGGAAAATCAAAATCATTTTAAATAAAGAGGGATTTCAATGTAACGAATCAATATAAGTAGGTCGACTGTACTTATATTTCAACACTTAATATGAAACCTATTTAAACATATATAATATCTTGTATTATCTGATAAGGAGCCTATTTACATATATACTTGTATTTCAGTACTGATAAGGAACCTGTTCAGCTATGGGTTGACACTTTAGGGGTACTGATGACTGCCTTACAGATTTCACAAGCCAGCGTTACTAGGGAAGCTAATCTAGAGGCAGAAATACTGCTAAATCTTGGTGAGTTGAATGTTTTGTTCTCTGACGGAATCAATAATCTCTATATATAGATAGAACATACAGAACATTGTATTAGGTTAAGATAAAATGTGAACCCAGAAATTGTAGAGGAACCAGTCTTGAAAGACCACCTATCTGCCACTGAAATGTGGTCTTAAAAGATAGGTGGTCTCTCAAAAGTGATTCTGCTGAAAGGATTATTTGAGTAAACAATTTTCAAAATGTAGAAATTTAGAAATATTTTGATTATGGACAGTAATCAGCAATATTTACACCAGACTTATGGGACTTTAAAATCTTCAGATGAGTTTGATTATGGCCAACATTTGGCCGTATTTACCAGAGTTATGGGACTTTAAAATCTTCAGATGAGTTTGATTATGGCCAACATTTGGCCGTATTTACCAGAGTTATGGGACTTTAAAATCTTCAGATGAGTTTGATTATGGCCAACATTTGGCAGTATTTGCCAGAGTTATGGGACTTTTAAATCTTCAGATGAGTTTGATTATGGCCAACATTTGGCCGTATTTACCAGAGTTATGGGACTTTAAAATCTTCAGATGAGTTTGATTATGGCCAACATTTGGCCGTATTTACCAGAGTTATGGGACTTTAAAATCTTCAGATGAGTTTGATTATGGCCAACATTTGGCAGTATTTACCAGAGTTATGGGACTTTAAAATCTTCAGATGAGTTTGATTATGGCCAACATTTGGCCGTATTTACCAGAGTTATGGGACTTTAAAATCTTCAGATGAGTTTGATTATGGCCAACATTTGGCCGTATTTACCAGAGTTATGGGACTTTAAAATCTTCAGATGAGTTTGATTATGGCCAACATTTGGCAGTATTTACCAGAGTTATGGGACTTTAAAATCTTCAGATGAGTTTGATTATGGCCAACATTTGGCCGTATTTACCAGAGTTATGGGACTTTAAAATCTTCAGATGAGTTTGATTATGGCCAACATTTGGCAGTATTTGCCAGAGTTATGGGACTTTAAAATCTTCAGATGAGTTTGATTATGGCCAACATTTGGCAGTATTTACCAGAGTTATGGGACTTTAAAATCTCCAGATGAGTTTGATTATGGCCAACATTTGGCAATATTTACCAGAGTTATGGGACTTTAAAATCTTCAGATGAGTTTGATTATGGCCAACATTTGGCAGTATTTACCAGAGTTATGGGACTTTAAAATCTTCAGATGAGTTTGATTATGGCCAACATTTGGCAGTATTTACTAGAGTTATGGGACTTTAAAATCTTCAGATGAGTTTGATTACAGCCAACATTTGGCAATATTTACCAGAGTTATGGGACGTTAAAATCTTCAGATGAGTTTGATTATGACCAACATTTGGTAATGTTATGGGACTTTAAAAATCTTCATAAATCACTCACATTGTAATTCTCTGAGGCATGGTGTTCTTCAAATAAATCTTGTTATTTTTAATCACTTCGCTTATGTGAATTGTGGCTAATATTGTGGACATATTAAAATGGAACTAATTTAAACATAGACTTGGCAAAAATACCTGTCCATATTTATGACATGACAGTAATGCTTGACAGACAGACAATGTATGGTTCACTTATGGTAAACTGTTTCATTAGAAAATTATGCCACTGTAACTGTTTTACATTTGCTGATTAGTCAAAAAATTAAGATAAGATTTTGTTTTTGTGGTTTTGTTTTTTTATTTTTATTATTATTATTATTATTATTATTATTATTATTATTTTTTTTTTTTTGGTTTGGGGGGGTGTTGTGATTTGCATCACACTCAACAAATTTTCATTCATCAACTTCTAATGGTGAAGGAGAGAACTTGAATACTAAGTATCCAGGAATTGGACCTAACATTTTTTGCAAGTAACTTTCTCACAAAATCAGCTTAGGTTCCAGCAGGATGCAAACCCTCTCTGACTAGCGGTGAGCACCATGCTCTTACCACTTGGCCCAAGGAGGCCTATTAAGATTGGAAAGAGGAGAGCTTAGAATATATTTACCAGTTTTCACAGTTTAGATTTTATGACAGTAATTCCTACAAAGGAAGAAAAGTAAATCAATTCAAATTTAAAGTTTCTAAACATCTTTTTTTTTTTTCAAGGCAAAGTACAGAGGATGTTAGTATACCATGGGAAATTCCAGGCAAGAAAAGCAGCAGAGACACTTGTGGAAGCCATTAAGACTAGTTTCTGTAATGATCATGATCTTGGGTAGGTAGTTTTAGAAAAATATTACATCAAAGAAAATGTCGAAAGTTGTCTCTTTATAAAAATATTTATGAAAAATAACATTGGTTGGAGACCAGTAGCTGACTGACCCAGTAGCTGGCTATTACATGATTTCGGCTATATAGAACACAATCTTTTTGAGATATTTTAAGAACAATCTTACAATTTTTTTGAGATATTTTTAGAACAATCATCAGCTGTTGGACATTATTCTCAAACAGAAGGTAAGAAAAATATTGTTGTGTTAAAGTTGAAATCACAACATTAGCCGTCTACTGGTCCATGACCAATAGTATTTTGTGGATATGTCCAAAAGAAATATTGGTACTTTACTGGTCTGTAAAATAAAGAATAAATTACGAGAATCAAGTATGTCTGGAACAAACATTACATGTAGACAATATTTTAGAAGAGATTTTTACCTCTTTCACTCCCAAGTATCTTAATGGTTTGCTCTTATGGTCTAAGGGGTTGACAGGATTAAAGCCCAGGTCTTATGGTAGGATATGTGCGAGGTGATCTTTGTAATCATCGATTACTGTATATCTCATGAAGACACTGATGTAGTAAAAATATTAATTGTAAAACAACATTCAACTGATTATTTTTTTTCGACAAATCTCAAACAATGGAATCTCGTCATGTCGAAATCGGATGAACCAAAATTTTGGTTTTCAAAAGTTAAACAGCCAGTCTCAAATCTTATGGATAGAAAATTACGCTATTTCAAATTTTTGTTAACTCGAAGTTCGGATACCTAGGAGCCACCCCATAAATTTTGAGATCACAAGATTCTACTGTATTTTCATTTTTCCTCGTTGTATCCATTAAGTATCTGACCAACTAGAAAGTAGCTATAAAGTTTCAACGTATATGTAGTAAAAATGTCGGCAACCTGAATTAAATACATTTGCACTTTCAGTCTGATGAGGCAGGCATACTTGGAAATAGCACTGGTTTACCTGTATAGCACAGGTATGATAACCCTTAAGGACAACAACTCTCTGGAATTTGTTGTGGACTTGGAACAAGATACTTCCACAATTAGATCCGAATCCAACAGGAGCAAGCCCAAGTCCTGGAAGGTAAGGGGAGATAATCAAATAATGCTTCTAGATAAGCACTGAAGTTAACAACAGAGAATACCTTTGTCTTTTTTATGATATTTAAATTAACATTTTTTTTCTTCTTTGCAGATTTAAAAAAATGAATCAAATTACTGGCATTGTTATCACATAAACTATCACCACTTTCCATAAATTTGATAAAAAAAACAGCACTCAATGTTTAATTATTTTCAAGAAAATCAAATAATCTCTCAACTCTCACAAAAAAATTAGCCTAACTGTATATTTGCACATCTTAAATATTATGTTCACTACTTTTACTTTTCACAATCAAAACTCTATGAATTATAAAATCATACTAGATACAAGCACCTCATGATGACCACAATAGAGTTCACACACATCATTAGGAGATGGTTGCACAGTTCCTAAATTGTATCACAGGTGGATTTTTTAGAGAAATAATTTAAAAAGTGTCTACTCCTAGCAAATATAGATTGTAGTAGTGATCGGTAAAAGTCTTATTAGAATCATTCCCATTTTCTGATATGTTGTAATCTTGTAAGTTTATTGAATGGGAAAGGGATGTAAACATTTTAAACATTGAACACATAAAATCTGGAAGTAGAGAATTCCTTTCGTAACCGTGGATAGGATCAAATCAACAAAGGTGCTCCAAATGAATTCTGCAGACTGATGATTACTGTGCTACAAAAATGAACTATATCTCTATAAAAGATCACTCACATGTGACCCCATAACAGGTTTCATTAGATACTCTGTGAGAGAAATCAGAAAATGGGAGTGGGTTTTTTAAAATTATATTGGTAAAGGCCCAGTCTTTATAGTATTTATAGTACTATGGGGGCTGAGCGGTTAGAGCTTCACGCTCTGAACCCATGAAGTGTCTAACTTCTGATCAGCGCAGGTGGAACCTGCTGGAACCTAAACTGATTTTTATGAGAAAGTTTGGCAGTTTACCTGCCTGTGGTCTTTTACCAGATACATTACAACCGGGTTCTCTCCTTTACCAATAAAATCTTGTCACCACCATATAACTGGAACATTTTTTAGTGAGGCATAAAACACTATTCCATGTTGAAAAAATTTAGTACACTAACAGGCATAATACTCTATTCTAGATTTTGATCACTTCTTAACAGTAAGTGACTTGCACTGGAAAAATATGAGATCCACCTATGTGTATAGGTTCACCATTATAATAGATAAAATGACTAACTTGACACACTTTAATATCTAATTTCCTAATTTTTTGCATCATACCTACTTATTTTCAGGATTCCAGTTCAGAGCCACCGGTAACAAAAATTGTTGTGAATTTTTGTCGTATTTAATATTATTTACAGTAAGACCTGAAAAGTCCTGCATTTCATCACAAAAAAATGGGAAGTTATGCTAAAATAATTCGTAAATTAATGATTCCCCATTGTTTATTTTGTTTTGGCAATTTCATGGATATCAGACCCCTATGTATGTGTATGTCGATGAGTACATACATTCAAAAACAGTAAATGTGTATGGCTCAATCCTATCACAAATAATATAGTATACTAATAATAAAGTATATATGTCACTCATCCTTCTCAGTAAATCTCAACTTATTTATTTTATTTGTGGCATAAAATTCGAGAATGAGGACTTTCTGGGTTTTACTTTTAATTGATTTTACTTGTTATTATTCTTTTTCTGACTTTTTTATCTCTAAAGGAAGAAGAGTTCTATCACTTCTGTTTGATTGAAAAGGTTTTTCTGTAAAATTTCTAAAATGGAAAAAGCTGAAATTGTGGATATCACAAACATGTTCATGTATACAACACATGTGCTTTCATATTTACACATACTCTTACACACATGCACACACATATACACCCATACACACTCACATGCACATGCACACACACACACAAGTATATTCTTGACTATACTTTTATCTGTAACTGTAATCTTGACAATATATTAAGCTTTTCTCATGACTATGATAGCAACAATAACATTGCCTATAAAACGACTGATACAATGTACATATATATTCAGACTTTAACAACACATCTTGTTGTGTTCTGTAACTAGAGCTGTAGTTATGTCCATTTATCCAGAATTTGAAGATCTATTTTTGTCTGTTTATAACATTTTGGTTTCTGTTAATCCATTAACTCCCAAAGACACATTTGGGGTGGTCAAAGTCATTGATTTACAGAAGAGTCCATTATTTTTCAAGGGTTGATGAGTTAATTAACTTCAGCCTCTCGCCTATAATTTTCACTAAATTTGTTACATTGCTTTATAATCGATATGATATAAAATTAGTTCCAATATGGCCGACATTTAGCCGTATTTGTCCGAGTCATTGGTTGTGTGAATGCCTTAGATCTCAGAGCATTTTGTTTTTATGACCTTGTTATTGTTGATCATAACTACAGCTATAATATTGACTCTAACCCATTCACCCCTAAAGACACATTTGGACTGGTCTAAAGCATTGATTTACAGAATAGTCCATTGTTTTTCAGGGTTGATGAGTTAAACTGTCTTTTTCTTAAACTGTAGCAAGAGACTGACCTGAATTCCATCTCTCTCTCATCTAACTATAGATACAGCTTTATACTTAACTATATCTACAAGATTACTATACTAGTAACAAACAGCTATTAATTTTTATAAGTACAGCCTCAAACTAGCCTATAATCAGAGGGTTACTGTATAACTACAGTTATTAGTGATTCAAAACAGCTTTGAACCTGACTACCATTACAGTGTTACTGTATGATTACAGTAATTATAAACTCAATACTGCTTTAAACTTGACTACCATTACAGGGTTACTGTATAACTACAGTTATTAGTGACTCAATACAGCTTTGGACTTAACTACCATTATAGGGTTACTGTATAACTACAATTATTAGTGACTCAATACAGCTTTAAACTTGACTACCATTATAGGATTACTGTATAACTACAGTTATTAGTGACTAAATACAGCTTTAAACTTGACTATCAATACAAGATTACTGTATTGTTACAGTTATTAATAACTCAATACAGCTTTAAACTGACTGTCATTACAGTGATTATAAATACAGCTGGATACTTGACTATACAGGGTTACTGTATAACTACAGCTAATTTTTACTATTAAGACAATTCTATACTGATTACCATTACAGTATTACTGTATGGTTACAGTTATTAATGACTATATAGAGCTTTTTACTTGACTATATTTTACAGGATTACTGTATGACTATACCATTACAGGATATGTAATAAAAGACATAATCAGGTATTAGTTGCAGAAGATTATCTGCAGACTGATATCCATTCATTCAGATTTGACTGTCATTTTTGCTGGTAATGGTGGATGGTGGCAGAAATTCAAGGGATATACCAGACATGCTTGTCTCCCTTTTTTATGTTATTATTAATCAGATATGTAATTTGTTTATTTACAATGGTAATGAGGGCTGGCACTTGGGTTTTCTTAATAATATACAAGAATTGACAAAAAACTCATCTTGATGGAATTGAAATGACAAGGTGCCAAGTGAGTTTACTAACACATCTTTTTCCCATTGCCAAACATTACAAAGGCCAGAAGCAGTAAAGGCAATTAGCGTTATCTAATTAAAAAGGACATGTGCTTCATTACACAAAATGTAATCATTGCTTACAAGAAATAAAGTCTGACAATAACTCTTTCATTCTGTAACAAATCTGGATAAAGATATGCAATACTTTCTACATGTAATTATATGAAAGTTTTTTTATTTATTCCCAGTAAGACCAATTCATATACTGATGAAGTCCTAGACATTTAGGGAGATAAATTGTGGATAGCTTGTACAGTAAAACCTGCTATATTGACAACCTGTGTATAAAGACCACTTGGTCATAGAGATTGTTTTCTTTTAGCTGTCCCCATTAGTACCATATGTGTACAAATCAACCTCTATATAAAAGACCATCTCCCTATAAAGACAGGTGTTCTTGTGTCCCTAAGGAGGTCATTATATACAAGTTTCACTGTATTTACCGATTTTGTTAACTTTCCAAGCGATTGATATATATATATATATATGAACCTTCACTTATGTTTTGGTTACCTTTTCCATCTTCTTGAGTTTCGTTTGTAAACATGTTAAGATGTACAATGGCTCCTGTCTTGAAAGATCACCCTTCTGCACCTAAGATGTGGTCTTACAATAAAGGTGGTCTCCCAAAAGAGGTTTTGTCTACATAATCATTTAAATAAGTGGTTTTCAAAATGTGGTCTCACACAGGTGATCTCACATGACAGTTTTTCTTACAAAAAAGGTGATCTCACAAGACAGGTGGTCTTACAAGACATGATCTTATAAGACAGGTGGTCTCACAAGACAGGTGATCTCACATGACAGGTTGTCTTACAAGACAGGTGATCTCACAAGACACGTGGTCTTACAAGACATGATCTTATAAGACAGGTGGTATCACAAGACAGGTGATCTCACATGACAGGTTGTCTTACAAAAAAGGTAATCTCACAAGACAGGTGGTCTTACAAGACATGATCTTACAAGACAGGTGGTCTTCTATGACAGAGGTCTCAAATAACAGGTTCTACTGTATGTTTTTTAATGTGTAGTATGTATGTGTCATTGTCAAAAGTACATGTTAGTCTGAAATATCCTGAAGTGGCTGGCTATGTGTACATGTTTCTATCTAAAATGTGTTGAACTTTCAAAATGTACAGGCATCGTTTTACAAAACAAAATTAAACTTAGAAATAGAATGGCTCATAGACAGCATTTCCAAGTACGATCGAATCAGGATATATTGAAATCGAAAGAGGTTGAATTTTTCTTTTAAATAAACAGGAGTTTCAAAATAACCAGGTTATAATGTTTATAAAGAAATTCAGCAGGGGAATCAAAATCATTTCAATTAAAGAGGGATTTCATTATAGCAGGGTTCAGTATAAGTGGGTTCTACTGTATCTTTGTTTTAGAACTCTCGAAGTAAGTAGCTTGTCATAAAGAAATATGTCACTATAAGAAAAAATGTGGCTTCATATTTTCCACAACTTTGGAATTTTGCTACCACTTGTGCAGTCTAGTAGGACTGTGTTCACCTTGCAAGTGGAAGAACCTAGGCTGAACTCCTGTTACATACCGGTATATCATTTTGACCAATTTATGTTCTATAGTGCTGAAAGAGTTAATCAACATTTGCCAGTAAGGAGTGTGGCCTTCCACATGTACTGAAGGAGTTTTGTAGAAGAAACTTTTCTGTCATTTTTGGATCTGGAAAATTATTTCTCTCCCTATGGCACAGTAATCAGGTTTTCTCCAGCTCAAAACTGAAAACTTGCAAATGTGGATGTAATCAAAAACTTTTTTAAAGTGTGGAATGAAACTGAAAACTTTCAAATGTGTCATGAAATTAAAAAAGTGTGGAATAAAACTGAAAACTTTCAAATGTGGCATAAAACTGAAAACTTTCATGTGTGGCATAAAACTGAAAACTTTGATATGTGGCATAAAACTGAAACTTTCGGGTGTGGCAAAAATCACCAAGTAAACAAAAGTCAACTTGTCTTCTTTTTGGGGTTTGTCCTTCAAGTCTGTGTCCCAGATGAAATTCTGAGGTGCCACAGTTTACATTCAGATTTTGTTTCTAAAAATAAAATTAAAAGGTATTATCTTATTTATTATTTTAGACAAGTCTATTCTGGTCTGAAGGGTTGAAAGGATTGACATGAAGATCTCAACTTCATTTCAAAATACATGTACATTTGTACAATGTAGTTACATGGAGTACCAGTAGCTTATACCCTCAGAATGGTTAACAGAATTTTCTATATTGAAATTAGGAGTGTATAATTGAATTTAAAATCTACACATAATTTTTATTATGCAATCAGTTCTGTTGTATTGACATTTGATTTATAACTTTTCTCTTATTTCAGAGCAAAAAGTCCAGTGCTCGTTCAAAAAGTAGTAAAAGTGATGAATTGGGTGAAACAGAGAAAGAAAAACGAGCAGCATGGTTGGCTATCCGTTGTGCTGCTAATATTGCTCAGTCTCAAAGGTCAAGGATGTTGGTGATAGGTGATACTAGTGTTACATCACAGAAACTGTCAGACAAGGCCCAGGAAGAGATCCCAGACTTTGTGGCTCTAGACCTTATCAGTGCATATGTACTCGGAGAAAAGAAAAAGGTCTACAAGAGTAAGTTTATCCATTTGAATATTTTGAACACAAATAGATGCTGAACATGTCAATCTGAAAATCATCTGGTTCTATTCATCACTATATTCTGTAGTACTCCGAAGTTGATTTAATTACTAATGGATATATGCATGTATGAATCTCATATGTAATAACATTGAACAAATACTCTGCAATTAAACTGTATCTGATTTTAAATACAAGAATGTTAAATTTGTTTTAATGTGTTAAAAAAATGTTGCAGATGAAATAGAAGAGGAGTTAGCTCCCCTTATTGAAGCACAGGAAGTGAAAAAAGTAGAATCGTATGATGAGCAAGTAAATCGTGCTAAAGAGGGTGCTAAGGAACTGGGATGGATACATTTGTTAGGTAAGAAAGATGAAGTGTGTTTCTGTAAAATGTAGATTCTTCACAAAGAAGTCAAATTTTAATCCCTCTTTTCTGTACAGTCAAACTTGACAGTCGATATTGTATCATTATGCTAGTTTTGATAATACCTGTGTTTTGGTTCAAACCAAGCTGATTATTGGAGCAAAGTATAAGAAGGACCAGTGTGTGTGTGTGTGTGTGTGTGTGTGTGTGTGTTTGTGTGTGTTTGTGTGTGTGTGCCTGCACGCGCATGTGTGTCAATCAATCTATTGCATTCAGCCATTACACTGGATGTACAGTGATCTAGGGGAGATAACTCTTACACGGGTTTGAATTATATAATATTACAAGTATTCGGTTTACTTTTCCAGGCTATCAGAGTGTACTTCAGAGACTGTGTAGCACATCCACCATATCGGTCTCAAGTAGCAAAAATAACGGGCCACAGGAGACCATCGGTGACCTTGGACCAGAGTTTGACCTTGGGTTCATCAGTCACGCTCAGTGTGATACAACCATGAACTATGATGTTGTACGATCAATGCTGTTCTCTGGAGTCTGGTCACGGAGAATCGGAAAGCTTCACACCTACCTGGCATCAAACCTACAAATATACAGTGCTGACTGTTGTGGAATTTACCCCCCGCAGACATTAATTTTACCTGTAGTTACTACTCCAAGGTAATTAATGACTTTAATCTGTACTCTTATTGATAAAAATACAGATATGGTTATCAGTTTATATGAAACTGTATTAATTTAGCTGTTAAATAATTGAAATAAGCAAAATGATCTCAAATACTGGAATGTCCTACTATCAATGATCTCCAGAATTTTCATTTTGCATATGCATTGTAGTAAAATACTAAACTTTTTACTATAGATATATGCCCCCCCCCCCCCCCCCCCCCCCGGATATAGCCCTCCCCCACTGTATTATGCCAAACCCACAAAACACCTCTATTACTTACAGAACAAATTTCCTTCCATATAATTCCCCCGTTATAACACGAAAAACCACATATCGCCATCTGCCACTGATTCTCGGTACAAATGGTCATTTATACACGTTAAATCCCTCAACTGTATCACCAGACCAAGTGAATAAACAGCTCTTAGCCAACAGTCACTTGTTTACTTCATATTACGACCACAAAGGGAGATAACTCAAAGAAAGTATCATAAACTGGTATCCGGTTGTATGAACAAAGTGTAGTAGTCAGATGGGGACCAGCTTACGAGTGTCACAATTTTCAAATCTTGCTTGCATGTGAGTTGGAAAAAATTGACACTTTGTTTGTTTCCACTAAAATATATCACAAGTCAGTAAATAATTATGAGTAGATGGGATATATAAACCTAAAGCTTTTGTATTACCGGCTTGTCAAAGATTTATTTCAAACAACAATTAGAAATGTTTCTGAGTTAATATTAGAAAAAAATCTAGATTTTCTGGCTGTTGAACATTTACATGATACATAGCACGGATCAAAGACATAAAAACCACCACACCTCAAAAATAGTAAACCTCAATATATATCGCCAAACCCGTTATACCTCCAAAATTAAGGAAAACAAAAGGTGGCTGTATATCAGGACTGGACTGTGTATGTGTGTATATATGTATATAAATATATACAAAGTGGAATCTCAGATTTCAATGGACCGCCATAATTTCGTCCAAAAGTTGAGATAAATTGAAGCATAGGTTACCATATTGATTTATCCATTAAAATTGGGACTGGATGTTTTACTTTGATATAACCAGATCTTTTACTCTTCCGATTTCAACATAAGAAAATTCCACGGAATACAAAAAAAATTCTGAATAACTCTTCTACTGTAGTTTATCTAAAACTTACCTGCATCAAACGTTTTATCTATATCATAAAAAAAAGATTTATTATCAAACTAAAATATTTTTAATCAAAAATCAAAATTTTAATTTGCTTCAGAATTGACTTGAACATCACATACAAGTTGTACACCCAGAACCTGACGATACCGGCTGACATGGAAGAATCCCTACAGCCTGCAGTCCTAGGGGAACCAGGCAGAGCACCACCTCCTCCAGGATCGATGACGGAACCCTACAAACCACCAGACAGGATTATAACGGCACCTTCCGAGACTGAAGTGGCATTACAGTTTTATCAGCCCTCACTGGAAGAGAACGACCCACTGAGAGTTGATGCTACAGGACCAGAGACTAGAATTCTTTTGTTGTATGCAATATACAAGAAGACCGCCCAGCCTGGTATACAGTGGATTACACTATCACAACTCAATGATTTACATGACAGGTATTATATTGTGTTAAAGATGTTGTTAAAAGATTTTGTTTGTAATTGCTATTCTTAATCTTGGGATTTCTGAGGACTAAACATTTAGTTTGAATGGTGAAAATCTGTCTAACACAAATGGTGGTAATTTTGTCTCAGATTTGAAAATCTGTATGTGTGTGTGTGTTTGAGAGAGAGGGGGAAAAGGAGAGAAAGTGTGTGTGTGGAGATTGAAGGGGGAGAGAAGAGAGTATGTCTGTGTAAAGAAAGAGACAGACTTTAAGACCCATTTGTTCTAATTTTCAAAAAGAGAGCAAAACAAAGTAAAACAAACTAGAAAAATAGAGAGAAATAACTTTAACCTACTATCGGTATACATCTTTACTCTACATCTCAGAATCAAAACTTGAACAAAGAAGTGAGATGTAATTGTATCAAGCAATGTGTTACCTAGATACCCAAATTGTAAAGTGATAGATTGTCTTAACATATACATCATTCTTTATTTCCAGACTTGCAGTTTTAGCTCAGAGGGCAGAGATTTCCCTACAAGAAAAAGAAAAGCCAAAGAAGGAAGCAGTCACTCCATCTCCAACACCTTCAAGCAAATCTAAGAAAGTACAGAGAATCAAGGCTTTATCACCAAAAGTGCAAAGAGATGAACAGCTGGAGGTAAAACCTGTGAATTGGAGCTCTTCAGCAAAAGAAAACAGAATATTCATCTCGATTGTCATTTCAGTTTAAATCTAACAGTAGTCAATTTTACAAAATTGTAAATACATTTAATTAAAAATTTGTAATTTTGTATTGTGGTAGGTTCTTAGTAGACTTTAGCCTTGTACAGTGGAACCTGTCTTGTAAGACCACTATCATAGATTACCACCTGTTTTGTGACACCACTGCCATAGAAGACCACTTGTCTTGTATAGAACCGCTTTTGACAGAGCACCTGTCTTGAGAGACCACATTCTGAAACCCACATACAACTAATCAAGTAATTCTTGAAACAGTTCTTATGAGAGACAATCTTGTAAGATCACACTACAGTGGCAGAAGGAGTGATCTTTAAAGACAGATCACACTGTACTCTCTAGTTTTCATTAGAAATGAAAGCTTTATTCAGCCATACACGAGCCGGCCTGGCTCAGTCGGTAGCGCGCTCGACTCTGGATCGTGAGGTCGTGAGTTCGAGTCCCGCCGGCGGCAGGTTGTTTCCTGTCTTTCAGATGAGACAGTAAAAACATCCCGTGTCACAGTAGGTGTCGGCACGTTAAAGAACCCTCACTGCACAATGGCCGTAAGTGCCGAGCATAGGCCAAAATTGAAGCCTTTCATCGGCATTTGGTGACGTCTCCATATAAGTGAAATATTCTTGAGTGGGACGTTAAACAACAATAAACAAACAAACAAACAAATTCAGCCATACACAGGTTAATAGAGTGTCATTATCAGAATGAGTGGCCTGTCTCTAGTTTTCTTTATAAAGGAAACCTATACGATTCATACAAAGATAACAAAGTATAAAGCTTATATTCACACTTTGGTATTACCTTTATTTCATAGGGTTTATTGAAGCAATGCTTGGAGGACATTTCAGCTTTGATGGGAGTCGTAACAGAGCAGTCGGAATCGGGAACATCTCCTGAGGTAAGTACATAACACTTCAGATTAAAATAACTCATTTCATCTACCTGCTTAAAAGATATTTTATTGCTTGTGTAAATAAGAAATTTCAGGCTTTAAGTTCATTTCATCTATCTGCTTTAAGGTTTTTGTTTTAGTGTTTTCTGTTAAACAGTGGTGGTCAGTATTTGATAGTGGAGAAGAGAACTTGGTTACAACACACCAAGGCAATGACCACCGGCCTTCACCAAGTAAACTGGCAAACTTTCCAACAAAGTCATCTTATGTTCCAGCAGGGCTCACACCCACACTGACAAATTGTCAGAAACATTTTTAAAGTGGAATGCTTTAACCATCCCACTTCCTGCACATGAAGCGAAAATCATTAATTTTTCAGAAACAAAATTTTTTCTAAATTTATCAATATTCATTTTCAGATCATATTTGAACAAGTTACCCTCTGCTTGCATAGCAACTGCTCAAACACACGGTAATCACAAATGAAATTTTGGTTACGAAAATATCTTAAATGTTGGGTAAAACTTATTTACTGCCACAATATAGATAGGGCAACTCTGATTTCCTTTTTTTTGTTAGAACTGAAATTTGTTTCCTTTGTAGACTGACTCAAATCACACAACTTGTACATGTATGTCTTTTCAGATTCCATTTGAAGTTTCTCGTAAGAACATCAAGACACTTGAAGGACTGTTTGACCAAAGCTTTGGAAACACACTTAAAGGGACCGATATGGTTCAGTGGCTTTTTAAATTGTTTATGTAATTCAAACTTTGGACCAAGCCACCAGGATATGCAGTCAACGTTTCAAAAAACAAAAATGTTAGACATAAAGTCTCCCTGTTTTTGTGACTTTTTTATTTCTGTGATTTTCATCTATTTGGAACTACATCGTTTCTGTGAAGTGACTGATCCGATTTTTCAGGTTTCATGTTACAGTTGTGTTTGTTTACTGATCGTAAATTTTTTTATACTTCCATTCCAATTTATCATAACTGCCAAGTTGAAGAAAAGAACAAAGGAACTGTGATATATTTTTCATATTTATTGAACAATGTATTTTTCAATTGTTTATTTACTTTTTTTTCTTTTTTCTTTTTCAGTCAAGTTTGTTTATAACAATATAGTTTGCAATTTAATTGAAATATGCAAAAAATATTACAAAGTTATGTAAAATTTCATAATTGTAACAAATAAATGGGTTTTAACATCACAGACAAACTTTCTTACATTAATTATGTAAGTAAATACTAGAGAATGTAATAAAATGTAATATTTATACATCACCGATATGTTCAAAAACGTAATATGGATCAATCTATAGACTTGAACAAATTATGCCTATATGAATAATTGAGAATTGTGATGCACAGCATAACAGAATAAAGAGTATAAACAGGCCTGCTTTGCTCACATTCAAACTTTGCACAGCAAATAAAAATATCAAATAAAATAAATAGCAGGAGGTCTTTAAACCACCGACATCAATGACCAAGAACACAGCAAGTTCAATACTCATTACTGTATACCTATACATTTTTAGCTCCCTGGATATTTTCGCCCTTTTACGACAGAAAACATATTCACCCTGTCTTAATTTCACACTAAATTACCTTAGTTTCATGGATAGCATACCGTATATGCCGGTGCTTCAATTATTTTGCATGTAAATTTCCCTTTCATTTTAAATTCGCCCTCTCATCTAAGGGCAAAAATGCCGAAAAATAAAATGGCAGCGAAAAAGTCCAAGTATACAGTATTACATTATGACAACAAATAGTTGCTACAAGATTAACTAAATGTCTCTCAGAGAATATGTTCTAAGCAATTCATCATTAGATATTTATATTTGTATGTCAAACTCCTGACTGAAGATGGAGTTTGTTGGATGATTGGCAGATGTTGCCATTTCATTTGGGTATAACAAATCACATGACTGCCTTCCATGGTTCTATGGATAGTTACAAACCTAAAAACTAATGATATGAGGACATCTCAAACATTGATAAAAATTTGGGGTGGAAAAATTGTCAGCATTCACTCAATACATGTTGAGTTGGATTTCACTAACTCAAAGTCAAATAGGTTTTAACACCCACTACAACAAGCGAAGATATCAACAGATATCAGAGACTCTTATAAAGACATCTTTAAACGTATACCTTTATATAAGCAGTAGTACACTGAATTGAACACACATACAAAACACACATACAAAACACACACACATACACAACACACATACAAAATACTGGATACACACATACAAAACACACATACAAAATACTGGATTGTATTCCCGGTTTATATTGCAAGATTCTGGTCAAGCATTTAACAATCATGTTTGAAAACAAAATAAATAAGTGGTTCTAATTTGGAAATGGTTTCGCCAAATTGACAGTAGGGGAAAGTGGGGTAATCATCATTTAAAATTTTTTTTTTACGATTTCTACGAAAACCACAAACTAGAATCATACATCCATGTACATCGTTTGGATGCAATTAGTTTTTCAAATTATGCAGCAGATCTGGAGAAAATTTTCAAATAAGGAGACCCTATAGTGACCTTTTTCGCCCAACACTGGATCCACCCCTGAGCTGATCCAGTCAAAAACATTTATACAAGCTAGGAAATCAATCTGGTGAGATATACAAAAATATATAGGCAGACTTGACAAGATACATAACATATATTAAAGTGTCATTGATCAAAGTCCTTACACATCCCCACATTTCTGTGGGATTCAAATTTCTTCCAGCTTGGTAGAAAGAAAATTCAAGTTGGGCAAGCTACATGTACTTCCAACAATGAAAAGAGAATGTCCCATTTACCCCACTTCTGTACAGCAGGGATAAATTTTACACGAAGGACACATCTCTTACTGTTTATATAATTTTTTACATGAAGGACACATCTCTTCCTGTTTAGATACAGAGTACTGTAGAAATATGTGGGACTCAATTTTACACCAAGGGCATGCCTCTTCCTGTTTAGATACAGAGCACTGTAGAAATATGTGGGACTCAATTTTACACCAAGGACTCGCCTCTTTCTGTTTAGATACAGAGTACTGTAGAAATATGTGGGACTCAATTTTACACCAAGGACACCACTCTTTTTGTTTAGATACAAAGTACTGTAGAAACATGGGACTCAATTTTACACCAAGAACATCCCTCTTCCTGTTTAGGCCTATACCAGAAGGACAGTAATACAAATTCTAACAAATGAACTAACAGAGGATTGGATCAGACCATACTGAATCATAAAACTATTTTAACAGGAAGTTTAGCTCATCAACCCCTGAAGTCACATTTGGACCTGCCCATTTCAAATACCGGTAATGGTTAAGTCCACTCTCTGAATTCAGACTTACAAAAACTATTTTAAAATAATTTTACATCGACATTAACTTGTTCACTCCTGGATTATGAAAGTAGACCATACTATTTATTGATTTGGGCAAGTCTAAATGTGACCAGAGGGAATGATCAGTTAATGACATACAAATAACATATCATATTTAACAAGCATGTTCATTTCACCAATATCCCTTTTTGTATTGTCTATTAGCACACCTTATAAACACACTGTCTTTCAGACATGAAACATCTTCATTGTGTTTCATTTTATGTAAAATTACAGACAAATATACATAAATAATATGTAAACATATAAAATACATACACCAAATGAAACTGACATTGTATATGTAAAACATTGGACTGGCAGCTATCTCATTTAGAATGATATTAGATTTGCCATTTAAATTAGCACATACCACATACATACACCCAGCTTCTGCTGAAAATTGAAAGGCTTTTAATTATGGAATGAAAAGAAATATTTTGGTTCTATTCTCCTTCCTGACAATCGCCTCATTTCCGAACTGTCGAGCCAGATACCTACACACCAGGTGTAAAATGTATACATTTGCCACATTCTTCGACTACCGCAAACATTCTTCCTGTAAAAAGTCGTAGGCATGGTCAGATGAAGCTCCTGGAATGTCTCCCCACAGTAAAATGTCATTACCTGTAACAGAAACAATAAATGTGAATAGTGGACGAGTGTCGGTGATTACACATTTCAGGGATTTTCTGCCTTATTATAGGGGGCAAAAAGCCCTATTCCTTATGCCAAAAAGATGCATTTTTTTCTCCTAATTTGCAATCGAATTTCACAATTGAAGTTAAAAACGACAATGAATTTGAAGAAATTCTTTTATTTTCAAAACAGTTTTGTGTATTTTTGGATTTCTCAATTTCAATAGGCCTATAATGTTGCTAAAATTCCCTATTCAAAAGTCCTAGGTCCCATTCCAAAAAGAGTGGAAAATTCTTGCATTTATAAATTATAGTTAAACAAACAAAGCAACACAATCAGCTTCTGCCAAACACTAAAACAATACTGTCCATTTTCAGGAAAATAGTCAATAAGGGTGTAACAGTAAAACATTTTGCCTTTTTCTGTTTCCATGCATCAATATAGAGCCAAAAACTAACTAGACGATGTATTTGCAAATTATTCTTGTTTGTTTATTGTTGTGTAATGTCCCACTCAAGAATCTTTCACTCATATGGAGACGTCACCAAATGTCGCTGAAGGGCTTCAAATTTTGGCCTTTGCTCGGCACTTACGGCCATTGAGCAGTGAGGGTTCTTTAACGTTCCGACACCTACTGTGACACGGGACCTTATTTTTACTGTCTTAGTCTGAAGAACAGGAAACTGACCTGCCGCTGGCTGGACTCGAACTCACGATCAAGAGTCAAGCACAATACCGACTGAGCCAGGCCGGCTCTATTTGCAAAACGTATGATATAAAGAGGAAATTTGTTGCTAATGTTACTTTTGTGCTAGTGTCACTATTGTTGGACGGAAAATTTCAAAAGTTATTTTCAATATTAATGCTTGCAATCAATGTTCCTTCTGCCATAAAATTAACGTGTTAGAAGTCACCAATTGTTTAGAGCTCACTGCATTCTGGGTAAATGTGCGCAGATGTAGCAAAATACAGTTAATTTCCATTGCAAGTGTTACAGGTTTTGAAGAGGGAAAAAATTATGTAACATTAGCAACAAAATAAAACACCAGCTCGACTGTTTTCTGACACACTTGACTTTAAATCGACAATTTTAGAATTGCTAATTCATTATGCTTATGTCTCATTTATATCCCGAGCCCCTACACAATACAGATAATAGGACATGCATGCTGCTAATGTTATGAATGATAAACAGGATGGAAAATGGCCATTGTGACCTCATTGATATAAAAAATGTTTATATATATATATATATATATATATACATTTCTAGAATAAAAGAAATAAAAAAATGTAAAGTACTCTTTTTAAATCAATTTTTTTCTGTTTTCCATAATCAGTATTTTTCAACAACATCTGAAAAAGGACATCAGAATTGAAGGGAGTTCATTCTGTCCTATTTTGGGCTCATGTGTTACACAGTGAAATAACATAGATAATTTTGTTTGAATGTGTATCAGTTTGATGTAATATTACACATGCATTTTATATTCATGCATTTTATTAATTTTAGTATTTCTGTCCATATAACATTAGCACTCGTGAAACCTGCCATATACTCATGAACAGACAGCTTGTTTACAGGCTTACATTAACACAACAGATATTGTCCGCTTCACTTAACTTGGCAGGGCAGAGTACCTTTTGATTATCATACATATTATTCTACTCGCTTTTCGTTTAAGACAGGCTTAAGGAAGAAAGAATTTTATTCCTGGCTGGATACTCGTAGGTACATATGGTGAAAATTACATGTAGGAACGATTACTCTTGCCTGTTTAATTTTAATGTCGTTATGCTTTATTTCCGTAAATTTAAACTGGCCCAGGCCAAATAAAAGACTCAGGTTATATGGATTTTACTATGCAGATATTTTACTAATCTCGGGCTAAATGACACAACTTCAAAAACTTTTAAAGACTGTATTAGTGTTTTAATGATTGTTTTTCACAGAATACTTGTGTAGGGTCAAAAATTTCATTTTCACAACTTATGATTTTGGATTTTACGTGGGGAGTTGATCATACAGTAAAACTTAAACGAGGCCAAGTTCAAGGGACCACCAAGAAAAGTTTGAAACATTGGGACTTTGACTCATGGATGGTGACCATGAATTATAAATTTTGAGTTTCAGAGGTTCTATATAAGATATGTGGTCATGATATCTAATAATTAGTACTAAAATTAACTTAATTTTCATGAAATTAAAACATTGGATGTTTATGAGAATGAGAAGAATTGTCATTGGGCGCTTTCATACACATGCAAATTTTGACTTTAAATTATTGGTAGGAATTTTCTTTTTTCATATGAATGGGCCCAATTTTTTTTTTTTGAAACATCGAGAAGTTTGATTTATAAAAGATTGAATGATAAATTGTTTTATCAGTAGCATCAAATAACATAATTATCCAGGACTTTCTCAATAGTTCAAAACATCAAGAAATTGGACTTATTGAACTTTGACTTAGTGACTCACTCACTGAAGTTCTACAATAATTATTTCAACTTAAATACAATACATTATAACTAGTACATTTATACTTCAAATTCCAACTGCTATTCCCAGGGAACAAGATTAAAATGTACCAAGGTTTGTTCTACCCTCCAGAAACAGGTGACTGTACCTTTCCAAGTTGGAATTTGTCATATTTTTCCAGAATAAGAAATATAAGTTCATCCCTGATATACCACCACCTATTGTTTTCCTTAATTTTGGCAGTATACTGACTTTGGCATTATATATCGAGGTTTACTATTTCTGAGGTGTGTTCATTTTCATGTCATCAATCCGTGTGGTATGTCATATCCTGTTTACAACTCACTATCGTAAATTTGGGTATTTTGTGTATTGTTTTGACAATGGGCAACCCTATTAAAATGGCAAAATTTAAACTGTCCAAAACATATACATGTTCGATGGCCAGAAAATCTAGATCTGTTTAAATAGTAACCTGGAAACACTTCTCATGTGAACTTTCATCATGTTTTTCTTTTCTTTTCTTTTTTTTTCTTTTTTGTTTGTTTAAAATAACTCTTTCACAGGCCAGTAATACAACGGTTTTAGGTTTATATATCCAGTCTACTCATAATTATTTCTTGACGTGTGATAATTGCTGTGTAAGCACATGACCTCAATTTTTTCACGGAAGCGAGATTTCACTTGTAAGCTGGTCCCCGTCTGTATACAAAACTTTGTTCATACAACTGGATACCAATTTATGACAGTCAATGGTCAAGTTATCTCTCTTTGCAGTTGTAATATTAAATAAACAAGCTATCGTCGGCTAACACTAGTAACAGTTTTACTCCTACCTGTTTTTTTTTCACCTAGTCTAGTGATAAGGTCAAGGGATTTAACATGTATAAATGATTATTTGTACTGGAGAATCAGCGGCAGGCTTTGGCGTTATAACAGGGGAATTATATCATAGGAAATCTGTTCTTCAAAAAATAGTGGCGTTATAATGGAGGGCTATATATATTAAGGGTGACCTGTATATGAATATAATTTATGCGATATATTTGAGTGTTTAATTATTCATATTTACAAAGCTGGCTTTGTATCTGTTTGCTAAAAAGTTTCAACTACATTATTTTCTTGTTTATTTTATAATTAATCACATTTCTGAGCATGGCCCAGTTCTAAAATTTGTAATATCTATAAGAGTTTAGGCTCAAGGGCTATAATACATGTACCTCCCTCGACAACATTACAAGAAAACAGTTCACAATGAGAGGAACAGAATCGATTACACATATCAAACTCTTGCTTTTAAAAAATAGAAAACGTTTTACCATTTCCAATAATTTTAATACTGACTGTATGCTCAAGTCTGATCATGCAATGCTGTGGTCATGTTTGTTGTTAAGAAAACGCCATCTAGCAAAGTGTCTAGTCCCACAGGAAAATTTATCATTTAAGTATAGTTTCTGTTGTTAGGTATAGTTAGGTACATATTTCCATATCCCATTTAGAAGGCTATATATCTAATATCCCTCACCAAACTTTGGCTAGCATGGTACATAAACAATAAGTGGCTATGTCTACCTACCATCTTTTGTTAATCTTTCATATGCTGCTATTTGTTCTGTATAAAACATCCACATATGTCCATTGTTACAAGAGTGGAGACAGCTACGGCATGGAAGCCGGACGTGGTAGCCAATGACATTTCCACTAAAAAGTAAGAGAGTACAATAAAACAGAATATCTATAACAGCAGGGTAAATGACTTGCTTCTGCATCACATTTGATAAAGATGTACCAGTACATAAATGACAACAAAAGGAGATAAACATGCATCTTGAGAGTATTGATGAATCAACCCCTGAAAAACAATGGTCTCTTCTGTAAATCAATAAGTTAGACTAATCCAAATGTGTCTTTAAGGGTGAATGAGTTAATGAATCAATACATGTTCCCTATCTGTGATACCATTATCAAGTAAATGTTAAGCAGTTATAAAACTTTTACCAAAACCTTAATCAGACACAGACTGAATGACGGACACAGACAAAACCATTATACCGTACCCTCCAGCCACCACCCTTTGCACCATGTCCCAACTTCACCATTACGGACTATAATAGGAGGCCGAAATTGGTCTCGTCATTCACCAGAGCCCTTTTGACCCTTATTGCTTCTCTAAATATGACAAGGAAGTTTTCAATGCATATGTAACTATCTGAGCCAGCCCAGCTCAGTCGGTAGCATGCTCGACTCTTGATCGTGAGGTTGTGAGTTTGTGTCCAGCTGGCGGCAGGTTGGTTTCATGTCCTTCCGATGAGACAGTAAAAATAGAGGTCCTGTGTCGAAGTGGGTGTCTGCACGTTAAAGAACCCTCACTGTTCAATGGCTGTAAGTGCTGAGCATAGGCCAAAATTTGAAGCCCTTCAGCGGCATTTGGTGACGTCTCCATATGAGTGAAAGATTCTTGAGTGGGTTGTTAAACATCAAGAAGCAAACAAAAACGTAACTAACTAACATCAAATTTGCTTTGTAGAATCATGATAATCTTAACTTGTAATCTTAACAGTTATAGGCTCTAGTCTACCAAATAGACGGCAGTGAGTTATCCTTTTGATATCAATGATATACAATTGTTTATATGCAATATCATGTGACTGAGCTCCGTCGTTTGTATAACTTACCACTCTGTACAAGCTATTTTTTCTAACTGACAGTGACACATATCTGTGTAAAATCTCTCTCCCGTAACACTAACATATCTGAAATAATAAAAACAGTGGCCTGTAATAAAGGCATCTGAAATGTCTAAGAACGTCTAAGAATTTAATTTATAAGATTTGATAAGTGCAAGATATGGAAATGAAAATCTCTATTGTATTATGTACATGAATCTGGTTATGACTTCTATCTTTTTCACCACTTGATGATCAGCTTTATATTTCAAACAGGGAGGGGGGGGTGGCATTGTGGCCAAGTGGTTTGAGCATCATGCTTTAAACCATGAAGTCACCGTGGGCTCAAGTCCCACTGGAACCTAAGCTGATTTTGTTAGAAAGTTTGCCAGTTTACTTGCAGAAGGCTAGTTGTACATTATAACTGGGTTTTCTCATAGCGCCTCTTCCACTAAAAACTAACCACCCGCATATGACTGAAAAATTGTTGAGCATGGTGTAAAATAAAATTTTAAAAATATTTCAAACAAGCTATACATCAATATTACTCATATCAATGCCCATCACTGGGCACTGGAACTGAAGTTTTGATAAGTAGTTGTACGTTTACAATGTATATAATGGAGAAATTTATAGTTCCTGAAATAAACATACACACACATGTAGCTGTCAATAATGTCTACTTTTGTGTGTTCCATAGAGTGGCCTTATACATGTAGACAAGTTTGACGGTATAAAATGTATGTACACTGTAGATGACATGTATGTATAATGATACATTATATTTTTGTGTGAACCATGGACCACCTTTACAGGTTTTTCTTGACAATGCAGCTGTGACTTTTTAATATCAATCGTCAGTTGTTTATCATGAGATGACACATTCACATGTATGTAACATGCACATACATGTATTGGAAGTTGGATGTTCCTTACATTTGTACTTCACCTTGCACCAGCATGGAATTTACTGACCACAGGTCATTCTGTACAATACCCCTAGATGACCTGTTGGCTTATTATTTTCACGATTTTTCTACACATTAATGTTCCTGATTCATAAGAAAAGAAATTCCAACTTGCTTGTGTGACATATCATCAGTTTCGAAGTGTTTTAATAATACTGACAGATGTGTAGTTTATGCGACATATGCATTTTTTATCAGTAATTTCAATGTAATTATATGTACATTACATATATATGTATATTACATATATAGAGAGATAATCATTGCAGTGCAAATAGTTGTAATTGTTTAATAGTTTACACCCCATCACTTTAGTGCTGTTTAAACCTTGGTAGACTGGTGACACCTAACAACATATAAATAACCATCACAGTTGCTTAATTTAATCCCTGTTAAGTGTGAAATAAGACATGAGACTCAGAAATAAGGGGAGATAAATCTTTTACATTTAAAAACATAAAAGAATTTTACAGATAACTATAAAAATAGTTCCATTGTAATTTCTGAACCATAGACTTTGAATAATCATACTTTTAATTATTCTGGATGGAATTCCCTACATTCTGATCCCATGGACTCAGCAAAATTAGTTGTACTGTCACTCCTGGATAAAGGATTTTGTCACCAAGATGTAATAAGTATGAAGGTGTCAACTGTCGCAAGTCATATACATGCCAGAAATATAGCCCTATGCTATGGACTTATAAATTACCAATTATAAGACATGAGAGTCAGAAATAAGGGGAGATAAATCTTTCACATTTAAAAACTTAAAAGTATTTTATGGACAACCATAGAAATAGTTGCGTTGTAATTTCCGAACCACAGACTTTGAATAATCATACCTTTGATTATTCTGGCTGGAACTCCTAGAGTAAAGTCAAGAACTTTACTCCTGTGACTAGTACAGGTACAAATATTTATTTGATGTACCACAAATCAGCCTTGTTTCAGTGCTGTTTTGATATCCCATCAGGGACTTTTCACTTCTAGGGTAATTCTATGGAAGAATCACTATACTGTAAACAAAATCAGTGCAACAAGTTTTGACCTAAATGTATGCTAAGCTATGGATATGCCACAGGAGCTGGAAATTTTATCTGTAAGTTAAAATTGAGAGTCAAACACCTGATCATAGAAAAAACACCTATAAAAAATTACTTCTGTGAATTTACCAATGCAGTAATGACACAGAACTTGGTTTTAACTTTCATCTAATTCTAAGAGACTCATGAATTTCACTTCTTATGCCAAATGATTAACAGTCTTTACTTGTGTTATATATTGAAGGCCTAACCAAGATTAGAACCTGAAACAGTCTCTTGAAAGTCAATTGCTTTACTACTAAACTAATCCCTGGTGGGGTAACACAACAGAATCCCCCAAAGGGATTACTACTAAACCACACTATTGCACGTATTTGCCATAGTTTGGTTTCTTACCATCGGGCATAGTGACAAATGTTTTACTTACCAAGAAACTAGAATTCACATACCCTCTACCTATTTTAAAAGCAGAAATAACTCTTCTTCATTGTACATTACTCATCTAAATCACTGACTCGGTGAAAAGCATGTGTACATTAGTCGCTAGTAATGATATCACGTGTTTTATCACTTCTATCAGTGACAGAGGATGCTTTGAATGAGTTTTACTGTTATCACATAGACATATTAAAACCAATTCACCTCAAATATTGATTGATTTGGTCATTTTGTCCATTTCCGCAACTTTGGCAATGGACGAAACAACTTTTAACAAGTGCCCGTGGTAGCATTGTTGACTTTGTTCATTTGTCGGTGACTGACGTGCGTTATACTCACTTTTTATACAACGAATGACTATAATCATAGTAACAGTCGATAAATAACCATAAATTACCTATTTTCTGCAACATCTGTAGAGTACAACTCGGTATTTGTATCGGCAATAAGAACGGACTGCATGGCCCGGCGACATATGGTTGATGCACAGTTTCTGCACTCCAAAAAATACACTTCCTTGCGTTTAAAAGATGGATGAACACCTGCTTTTTCCGTCATTTTCAGTAAAAGATATTTGTGATTGATAATGCGCGTATAAATTAATGGATAAGAAGAAGAGAGTGTTATTCCAATCGATAAATTGATGGTTGTATCCCCTCTGAGAGAAAAGACAGCGTCTGTCACATTGACATGTGCCTTATCTATTTACGTTTGTTTCAATGATGTTGATTGGTTGGAATTTCATCAACATTCACATGTCGCACACATTGATTGGATAAAGTGAAAGATGTATCTAAGCAAGTACGTGCGCCGATTTTCTCGCCGAATTATCGCATTAAACGAGATTTATGTA
The DNA here is from genome assembly GCA_030159075.1 of Atrina japonica. Classification (NCBI taxonomy): domain Eukaryota; kingdom Metazoa; phylum Mollusca; class Bivalvia; order Pterioida; family Pinnidae; genus Atrina; species Atrina japonica. The sequence goes on along the minus strand of BROG01000395.1, from coordinate 312,201 downwards.
CTTACCCAAAATGCAGTACAGTGTCTGAAAGTGTATTCGAAGATGCTGTTCGTACTACAAATTCAGTAAAAATTTTGAAGAGGAAAAACAGTGGATTTTTAAAATCATATTTCAAGTAGAGAAAATGGCTTCAGAAAAGAAGCAGAAGAAAGAGAAAGAAATTGCTCTGGAATTTGATAATCTTGCTAGAGGTAAGTGTTGATGTTTTTACTTTTTTATTGACATTTGGCAATTGTCAGTGTCAAAGACACGAACCAATGAAGAAATTATAGCATGACAATGATGGTTCGAGACGAGCGATTATTACCGTTACTCATAAAATGTCAGCCCACCAGCCGTACATTTTGGAGTTGGTCTATACTTATAAACAGTAGCAGATGTATAAATATTATGTACTTACTAAAGTATACCTCTTGTGAATAATTACCGGTATACAAGTGCTAATCACTTCCTCAATCGACGGGGTGCTACCACCTGATGACCTCGATTGACCCTGGATGGCACTCACCCGTAACAGATTTTTTGTTGTTGTTTATTCTTGATTACACACCGACTTGATCGTTTAACCCCAATAAATATGAGGTGCGAAATATGTACGCGATGGTTGTTAATCAATATAAAATCTCCAAATAAAAATAATTCAGAACAAATTTCAACAGAATTTTACATTATTTTTATTTCTAAAGTATCATTTGTATATCCAAACACAGTATTCTATTTTGATCTAAATAAATCTATATTTAATTTAGATCTAGATAGTATAGATCTATTTCTACATTTTATTTTCATTAATTAAAAAATTTAATTTACATTTTTTATCTTATTTTGATAACCTCAAGAATCATATCACACATGTGTTGTATTTCTGTAATATTTTATCAAATCATTGTAATGGTAGTGCCCTTTGTGGATTTTTGAAATTGGATATAAAATGCTGCGTTCTGTTTTATTTGACTCCTATCTTTGTATTGGTACCTCTATAACTAATAACTCCATTGCAGTTATAAAATTGTATAAATAATTGCATTTAAAATGCTTAAATAGCACAATTTACCCAATAAAAATGGGGCAATTAGATATTGGGTAAATATAAACTCCATTTGAGAATGATTTATAATGAAATCTAAACCCTGTGTGACATAATGTAACAAAATCTATAAATAGTTCCAACATCATTTAGCAATTATTAACACCAATCTTTGTTTGTGTAGGATGTTTTTGAACCATCATAATTTGAACTCCATTTCAGTTATGTTATGGCCTCTGATATTTTTCTAGATCCTCTCATCCATATATTCCAAATAAACCAAAATATATGTACATTATATCTTATATATTAGAGTTTATTTATTTTAATCAGGAAAAATAAGAGAGAGAGAGAGAGAGAGAGAGAGAGAGAGAGAGAGAGAGAGAGAGAGAGAGCAGTACAAAAAACTAAGATACATGTACATTTTATGATTTTTTTTTTTAGTTAAACATAATACATATATCCAGTCCCTAAATAAGAAGACTACTTTAATTTAATAATATAGACTAGTTCAAGAATCAAGTGTGTTTGTAGGGGAGTGTCAGTTATAGAAAATACAATGTACATGTACTTGTAAACATAAACATGTGATTACACAAGTTATGAACATAGCATATACATGACTGATTGAATTATCAGAATAGTCATGAAACAGAAGTCAGTTTTATTTGTGGAAATAATTTAACAGTGAAAAAGTTGCTAGGTCAGTAATTTCCAAGTTTCAGCCCTGATGTCCAGCAGTTATTTTGGAAAAAGAGCTGGGTTGATAAGATAAAACTACCATTAATACTATCATTCAGTACCGTATGTTGAGGGAGCTACAAATGATATGCACATGTATACGATATAGACATGAGTCAAATATATGATCTAATTCATCTTATGTATTATTATAGATACACAGTTGTATCTGTGGTCAGACATAATCACATATCTATGTACATGTAGTGGTTGTATAATTGATGATTAATAACAAAACGAAATGGTTCAGTATTCATTCATTGCCAGTGGTATAATCCTCTGAAATGTGAAGTACATGTATTACCTACACATATGTAAACTGTACATTTTCATTAAATTTGTATACAATGTAGACTGTATGATACAAATGTACCAAAATGTATTGACATATGTATATAGTCTTAAACATTACTAAAACATTATGCACTTTTACATGTTTATTTATTCTGCTACATTGTACATTCCAGCTAGAGGCTTTCAGCAGGGTGTTGCTACTCTAGGCCATTCCAAGTTTTTTCTATGTTAAGTGTCTGTGTGAGCTTTGGTTTAATTACTAGGACAACATATTTGTAAAAAACACAATTTACAATTGATAATCTTGAAATGTATGTTCCCTACAGTACATGAAATAAAAGAGTATTACTTTGCAGTTGGTTTGTTTGATATAGACATACATTGTAGTGTTCAGATGAAATAAAGGTAATACAGATCAACCATCAAATATTTAAAGTACTGTACTGTAACATATTCTGCTTAGAAGGAACCTTTACTCAACTTAACTCCAAATCTATTAAATGATCTCAGTTGTATTTGAACTTTGAAGAGTTTTGTGTTTTTCTTGAGGTTGTGTTTGTGTGTTTCCTGGATAGGTAGTTTGGTTTTCGAATTCAGGGTGGATGCTTAACATAGAAAAAAAATATAGAGTGACCCTATCCTGCCCCAATTTCACCTTACCTGACCTGACCTGACTGTCATTTAGTTATATATGTACATGTACAATGTAAGTTTACATGTGTGTATACCCAGCAATAAAGTCATTCTTAAATAAACACTTGTACATCTACAATATGTGTGTCTCAGTCTGTATTTTATTTATTTTTCATTTTTGGACCCCAAAATATTGTCCTTTAATCGGGGAAAAAAAATTGCCCTTCTAATGTACGTATACCACTGATATTAATAATGTAATACATGTAACTAGCTAGCCCAAAGTCAGTACAATTGTACATGTACTAAAACACATATACATTGTGTTGTATACAGTGTCCATGATGTATATACATGTACATGTAGAATATAAATTTGTAGGCTAACATGTTTGCTTTATTTTCCAAAATACATATATGTACATGTATTTATAAACATGTACATGTGTACAGTTACACTGTACATGTACAGTTTATAATATCCATGTAATACCAACTCCCACATCAGGCACATGGCCAACATCCATCAGAAGTCAATGTACATTGTACATGTATTACATTGTATATCATATGTACCATTTACAGTGGAATCTCACCTAAAGACCACCTCGTGTAGGAGACCACCTCGCATTTCAGACCACAAGTTTTCAGTCTCTTGATAAATATCTAAGAAGTATAGAACCTCACTTAAAAGACCACCTCACTTATCAGACCACTTTGAGTCAGTCCGATCGGTGGTCTTAATAGCGAGGTTCCACTGTATATGTACCAATATATGCAAATTACATGTACATATGTAATTAACACACCTGTGATATTGTTCACAGTACAAATGTACAAATACTCAGTAAGTATTAATAATTATAAGAACATACATTTTGTATATACAATGTATGTACATTTACATCCAATAGCTTAGACCATTTTTTAGTTGTCTTGTTATGTCAAGATTCGTCATAATAGAGTGCAGTTTCAAAGAAAAAAGTAGGGCATCATTATATTCCGGATAAGTAGTTTACCGCCTATATGACCAGGGATATTAATATCATGAGGTAATAGGTGCCAATTAAATTGAAAATTAGATTATGGGACACTTTCCATACCGGTATTTACAAGAGACATAATTTAACTAAAATCATTCTTTACAGATGAAGTGAAATAAGATTTCAGCAGTGAAAATATTACATAAACTGAATCGACCTTGCCCAACTTTCAGAAGAGGTCACGTAATCTGATCATGAGTACAAACTATTGTGACGAAACTGAACAGAATTAGACAAGTCAAAAACGGTCCATTGTGAAACATGACAATGTACATGTACAAAGACACACTTTATTTATTTATTTATTTATTTATTTATTTATTTATACATGTACAATTGCAATACACTAGTAATTGTACATGTAAATGTACATGCCACAGGCACAAAAGTCTTGTGTTGTGTCATGAAATCCCCTGATTGCAATAACACTTCTGATGGGGGGAGGATTGCATGACACGAGTGCCTGTCGTACATGCGTACGTACTTTCTAAGTTTCAGAATGATAAGATTGTGCATGCAATGTGTTTAACATGTAATGCGCTTTTGCCATTTGTCTTCAAACAAGTTAAGCAGAAAGATTAAAGACTTCATGGGATATGTATAAAGTTTTTATTTATTGATTGATTTAGTCATCAGATATATACACACATACAAATACCTACCGAGTAGATCTACTGGAGGCATATCATGTTATTCATAATACGGTACATGTATTTACTCAAGAAGATGAAAAATGAACTCATTTGATATCTGTTATAACTGAGACACAAACCATACCATCTGGCTGAACATTTTATCTGTTCTTATGCGTGTGATGTACTGGTAGTTTATGATTCAATTTACTACAAATAATCAAATATAAAATATCTGGCAGTATTTGTTTGTATGCTATAATTTTCTGTCTAGCTTCCTTATTTTATGCTCTTCACTGATCACACACAAAAAGTTTTGCATTATGAATAATGGAGATATTATTACTAAAAACTGAATGAATATGAATACATGTAAATGTATTACATGGAAGTAATACAGTTTTTCCTAATTTTGTCGTTATACATGTACAATGGTACAACGATTCTGAATCCAGCATTTGTAATAACTACTAAATGTCAACAAATTGTACTTTGTCAAGAGATTTTGGCCTGTGACTTTCCCACAGGATCTATGTTCTGACCCAACAGAGTACTTTAATTTTAAAAGGGAATTTCGAATATTGTTTTACGTCAAACACAACAATCTGTTACCGTAGTTACGTATATCTGGTGGTGGCCAGTTTTTATTGGTGGAGGCGAGAACCCGGTTTACAATGTACCTGGGACCTGGCAAGTAAAGGCAAACTTCCTCACAAAATCAGCACCAACAGGCTCAAACTTAGGCCCATAAGCCTTGCGACGACCACAGAGGTAAACTGGCAAATGACAAGATGTTCCTCACACCAGGCCTAAATCAGGCAAAGGTTCCAACATGCTCAAACTTAGGCTGACCATAAGTGAGAGACTTCATGTTGCTCTAATATTGAGGCAACCTATTTGAAATTTTTAGCTCCAGTGACCACTGCCCACAAGAATTGTAAATTTTGTCGACCAACACCCGTGACCTGGTCCCCTTTAATTTAAGGTGTTGTGTCGACAATCGGGTGTTTGACTCTCGACTTTAATTTACAGATGTAAGTGATATATTGTGTTCACGTACACACTGTACTTTCTGCCCCGATTTTACCACTTAAAAATCGCTGAAATTAAAATCGAAATCTACTAGAATCCTACTAATGTACAATGATGTTCTGTCGAATTCATGTCGACATGTAGAATCCACGTGCGTTAGATGCCTAGTTTATCTCAAATTGGTTGCTGTAAAGCGCAGACCATGATTTCGATAATGTAATTTCTACATTGTAGAGATCCTGGGCTACATGTAGATCTTGGGCTACATGTAGATCCTGGACTACATGTACATGTAGATCCTGGGCTACATGTAGATCCTGGGCTAAAGCTATAAAGATTATATAGTATGCTCATTCTCAGTTCTGAGATACCATAATACCATTGATTCTTTGTCAATCAAATATGCTATTACAAAATGTACAAGTGCATGTATATATGTAATAAAATGTGATGCTAATTCTGATTTGTAGAGATTGTGTTTGGTTTTGAGTTTAGTATGAACATAGTTTTATAAAAGTTAACTTTGTGACTTGGTCTTACAGAGGAATTGATCTTAATTCAGTACCTACCTGTATATATGTGTATATATTTATGTTTATGTACATCGTGTATCATGTCATGAACCTCAAGCTCCCTCAAACCCTAAACCTATATAACCAGTACAGTGGAAACTGCAGAGGAACTGCTGCCATGAAAGACCATGAAAGACCACCTGTCTTTTGAAACCACATTTTGAAAATCATATACATGTACATGTACAGTGAAACTTGTATATAAAAACTCCTTAGGGACACAAGAAAATCGGTCTTTATGGGAAGGTGAACTTTATAAAGAGGTTGATATGTTCACAAATGGTACTACTGGGAACAGCAAAAACAGTCTTTGTCAGTTTGGGACCAGGTGGTCTTTATAGACAGGTGGTGACTAAAGCAGGTTTTACTGTACATGGAAATAATTATAAAACCAACCTCTTTTGAGGCACCACCTGTTTTGAGAGACCACCAGTATATATCAGTGGCAGAGAGGTGGTCTCTCAAAGCAGGTTCTATTGTACTGTCTCAGGACTTTAATTTGAACAGACAAGTGAACTGAGACCTCAGACAGAATCCCTCAAGCATATCAAGTTAAATGTATTGTGTATTACTAGCATGTTAAAGTACTTGGAAACTAAATTGTGAGACATTTAAATTCTCTCTGTCCCTTTTTAAATGTCATGTATTTTCTTTGGAATGTGTTGGAGTGTAAACAAGATATTTTAATACTTATATGTGAAATTTAGTTTTTACATACATGTACACTAAGTACATATATATATATATACATGTGTGTGTGTGTGTATATATATATATATATATATATATATATATATATATATATATTATATATATATATATATGTGTGTGTGTGTGTGTGTGTGCATGAGTGTGTGTGTGTGTGTGTATGTGTGTGTGTGTGTCTGTACAAATGTATGTCTGAATGTCACTGGGCAATTGCATATACCAATACTGATTTCAAACTTGATTCATGATCCAAAGTTTTTAAAGTGATTTAAGCTGTCACAATGATTATTTTTGTCCCCTGACAAATAGTCGAGAATATGATAAACTGTGTGTTCAGATGCATTATCAAACATGTAAAACGTTGTAAAAGGTCTTCTTTTCGAAGTTATTTGTTTTATTAGAATTTAAGTTTTCATGTACCTTAAAAAATCCAGCTGTATTTCCGTATGCAATGACCTTTCAGATAAACTCTTACACCATATCAAATGTTCTTCGTAATTCGGTCAGGGGATCTCGGTCCTTTACGCGCTTGGCCTATGTTAAATTTGGACGATTTTTATGTGTTTTATATATATTTTAAAAATACAGGATGTGATTTTTATTGGAAAGTGTATGTATTATGTAAAATATATGCTTTTCAACGCCATTTTAAATACCTGAAGAGAATCGGATAATATATGAAAAAATATATGAAAAAATATATCGGGTCACTTAAAGAAATTTTTCGGATCTTTAATGTTACCTTAAATGCTGACGTTGACAAAATGAAAACAATATAACTGTGAGAAAGTATGCATACCTCATGATTTACAATTGTGCCGCCATGCCCGGTGGAGTTGGACAGTTCATGATCATATGTGTCAAGAATGATAAAGGCGAGAAGGCGATGGAATGAGTTAAAAATGGGTCGAGATTAACTGATATACCTGGCACGTGGGCAGTTTCAGAAACGTATGTTTTGAAACGATGAAAAAATCAAACTTTGGCTGATTAAGGTATGAAATGATGATGTACGAAAATAAACGCAAAGCGTAATAAGAATAGAATGTATAATAACTCTGAAGTAGCACATGTTTATTGGTCAGTCGGTAATCTTCGTAAAAAATTATCGAAAGTTAATTTGCAATGCTTAAAGTATGGCGGACAAAAAATAACTGATATTTCAGGTTACGTTAGGCAAGATTGTTGCAATTTTACACATGCATTTGTTATTCTAACCACCACATGGTCTCTTTGGAATATATATGAGATAGAATATCACATAAAATGGGCATGTAAAATTTTTCACCTATGACAGCTCATATCACTTTAAATATATTTAAACACTTCTGAATACATGTAGTTTAAAATGTATATATATACATTTTGTACATAAACATGTGTACAGTGTATTATATGGTGTGCAGAAGGTGTACAAATCAATTGTACACTGTACTTGATGAACATCCAGTTGCTAGGCCTTTCATTATAAAAGCTTTAAATGTATTTGAAATATTCATGAAAGCAGCTTAGACTAATTAAAATTTTACAGAAAACTCTATCTCTTCCACAAAGAATTTGTCAGCGACAGGTGGTGAAGTCGTACCCAATGAGTTATCGAAAGCACAAAAGCTTGTAAAATGATGTGTACGCGATATTAGAGAAAAAGAGTTGAGAAAAACTCCCAATATTAAATTTCCTGTGAACTTGTGATGTTAAATTTGCTTTATTACATGTACAGGATTCGAACCTAAGCTGATTTTTGTGAGAAAGTTTTCCAGTTTACTTGCAGAAAGCTGGTGGTTTTCTCCTGGGTACATTGTAACTGGTTTCTTTCCTCCACATTAAAAACTGGCTGCTACCATACATGTATTTCATATAACTGAAAAATTGTTGAGTGTGGTGTAAATTACTACCGGTATTCAAAATTAAAAAAAAAATGTAATTGTAATTTATAATGTTATATATATGGTAAAACATGTTTAAGTGAGAGTGAAATGTCGTCCCAGACACACAACAATCTGTATAGGAAAGAGCATCGTACAATGTACATGTATCCTTGTTGTCTGTTATGTAATAAACAGGGAACTCACCCATCTGAGATTGTTACTGAGAGGAAGTCGTATAAATGGTCTGAAATAATTTAAGTGTTTGTGTGTGTGTGTACTATAAGTTTAAGCTATTTAGATTTTAATACATTGGTCTTCAACCATGCACATTTCCTTTGACAGATTTATTTTTTCATCTTGTATATAAAATAATTTTCGCTGCAGATTCTTTTTATTTATACAGATCTACATGTACATACATGTACGTACTCATGGCATGTACATATCCAGTAGCATTCATCTGATCACTTCACACTTCTGGTTCCTGACATATATCATATCAATCCAAAGCCATTGGCTCAGTCGGTACCCATGTCCCCATGTCATCCCAGTCCTCTTGCAGTCAGCTTGGCAGTGTTTGACAAAATGTTGTAAATCAGAGGGGGAGGGGGGCTTAGTTCTACAACAAATTACCGTATACATGTAGGTGAAATGTCGACCAATCAAGATCTATGTGGCATGTACATGTATGTAAGGTTATGAGGTTACTCACTTCATATTGTAAGATCCCAAAGCTTCAGTAATTTATTATTTTAAATTCTTTAATATTGTACAAGTACATGTACAAATGTACGTACCTAGATGTATGTACATGTATACATGTACTATATATTTGGCCATGTTTGTCATGGAGTGAGAAACGCAATGTATTGCTGTATAGGCATTTAGAACATGTAGAATGCTCACTCATCTTCTGTGTACCCCAGGCATTTTATTCGACTGTACATAGATACTGATTGACCGAATACATGTAATGCTATCAGACATTCCAATCAGCTCTTGGGCAATACAATTTGGATATCAGAAGTTTAACATGAAACAGATATTGGAATAACTGTTATCTATTGAATTAGTATACATGTAGTTTGCCAATAGAAATGTATGAAATTGAAGTTATTTCACACACACACACATGTATCAGTATGCATGTTATGAAGACACTGACAGATATGTTTTATTTACCTGTATGTTATATACAGTTGTACCTACATGTAAAGACCTACATGTGTAGACCTACATGTATTTGATATAGTTTAGAGGATGAACTCCCAGTGTATCTTAACCGGAGACACAATAGTTAAATACATTTTTTTAAATTGTAAGTACAGCAGTATTCTTCAAGCTGGGGGATTCTTTGCCCTGCCTTGCCCTGCCTTAATTTTGCCCCACTCTGCCCATTTTGCTTTATCCTGTATTGTACACCTAGTAGAAAATCATAACGAGACAATGACTTTTCTGTACCGTTATTCCCATTTTCATTACTTGAATCAATGCATTGTTGTGGTACATACATATGTACATGTACTAAAGATGGAACTACAATGTACAGAATAAGTAAATATGCCATTTGAGTAATTTTGAAAAAAAAAATCTTTTCCCTTTTTTCAATGGATGCAATGCAAGTACACTTTTTTGGAATTTTTTTTTTATTTTTATCCAAGAAAAACTTAATATAAGCATCCCTCCCCCAAAAGAAAAAAAAGTTAAAGCTAGAACACTATATACATTATATACAGTACTGACAGCATCAGCCATTTATATTTACAGTCAAACTTGCATTAAAGCCTACCTTTGTATAAAGGGCATCTGCCTATGAAAGCCATTCAAACATAACCTTTCATTCATTTTTTTATAATGAATATACCTGAAAAGGGTCACTTGATCTATGATGGCTACTTTTGCCCTGTTCCCTTGAGTGGCTTTTATAGACAAGTTTGACGGTACTAGTATGTTTACTGTACATTGTATCTGTCATCTGACACCAGCAGATCTGATCAACTCAGAACTGAACAAGTGTTGCTACATGTACAAGTAAGTTAACTGATTGAATTTCTGCTTAATTAGATTAAGTTCAAGTGAAACTCAACCAAAAAGACAATTTTCAATTTCATTTATAACTGTTGACAGTGCCCATGTGTATTGTCCGTTGTTCAGAGTTCTTATTGTATGTATATGTTCAAAATGTACATGCATTGAAGATCCTAATTGCCGTTTGCCATTGAAGAGTTCCAACATTATCTGAGATTATTTCTCAGTTCTAAATGTCAGGAGCATTTTGGGATCCTCTGCATGATGGGTATTTTCATGTAATTTAATTCTTACCAGTTTCATTTTGGAAAATTGTTGTTGTTTTGGTTTTGTGATGCTTGTACAGTTTTACGGTACATAGTTTCTTGACTGGCTTTGTTTTTTTTAATTTTTATTAGACTGTTATTGATTTTGACTTTCTCAGATTTCCATACAAGTACATACATGTACAATTTACATCTTACCATTTTTTTTGTTTTACGGAGTTAAATAGATTTTTTTTTTTTATTAGTTTCTTAAAGGTTAATTTTCATTCTACATTGTACCAGTTGCAGATACAGTGAACCTGTTTTGAAAGAACACATTTGAGTGGCAGATGGGGGTGGTCTCTCAAGACATACATACATTCACTTTGAGACCTTTATGTAACTTCCTGCCACTGTATAATATATAACTGTCTTATGGTCAGACCCGCAAAAAGGTCTCGCAACTATGACACAATATTTATCTGCCAGGTTTTGGAATTTTCTTTATTCTTAATGTCTTTTATCTTTGTATATTTTTACAAGGGCTCAGTAAACTGGGGACTTAACTCTAGAGTTTTGTCACATGTAAGTCTTCCTTCTTCCTTGTTTACGAGAAAATGATCATGGCACTATCTGTCATGTCTCTGTCATCTATCAAAAGTCGCCTTATCGAATTTATGCCAAGATTTTGTAAACCCTGGTAAAAATGTAGGAAGATTTAAATTTCTTATTTTTTAGAGGGCAAATTAGTGTCGAGTAGCTGACTCATACATATTTCGTAATTTAAATGTGACGACCATTTTCAAGTATTCATTCAAAGTGGGGAAAAAACTAGACATACAGAGCTTATTTAAAGTTGTTAACAACTGAGAGCATTGTCATTTGAATATATATTGAATAAATTATTCTTTCACCTCCATACATGTAGATGTTCTGTTCTGTTTTAAACAGCGCAAGTACATCTATATTTTGTACATGTTATATAGACATAGATTTACTATAATTCATGTTATGTAGGTCAGTCAATAAATCGTTGTTTTCATATCCAGAATTTAAAAGACAGTAAATTTAAAAACGGTTTTACTTATATTAGGATGTTTTCAACCTCTCTTTTTATGTGGAAGTGAAAGGATGTTTTGTTTGCTCCCAGGTTTTAACATCTATTAAAGTTTTCTTAGTGATGCATATAGATGTTAAATGTTTATAAGGTTGCAGACACTTGGATCATTGTAATCAGATTATGTCCCTGGTATGATTCTAAGGTGCCTGGGTCATGGACCTTGTTTTAGTTCTAATAATATCTCCCATTATTTGAGTGATAAATAATTTAAAGAAATGGATATTGGACTGAAACATTGACATTCTTAGATCTGTGTTTTTAAGTTACATGTACCAATAGTTTTGTTAGGATAACTAACTCCACTTACGATATAAGTTGCCTGTTGCTAAAACTGGGGGTGGATGGGTGCTGGACTATTGAGTTTTGTCCTTGTTTTCATCAGTCTGTCAGATTAAGGTTAAGGTTATAATTTCTTACCTTTGACTTAATGGTTTTACAGGCAGGAGACATGTACCACAGTATTTGTATCATCAATACTCTCAGAATGCTTGTTTATATTTATAACTCAAATTTAAAAAAAAAACAACTTAATTATTGCAATTTTCAAAAATTCATGATCCAAGTGTCTGTGGTGAGCTGGTGACTCTTCTGCTAGTTAACTCGTTCACCCCTTAAAGAAACATTTGGACTGGTCTAAATCATTGATATACATTGTACAGAAGAGTCCATTGTTTTTCAGAGGTTGATGAGTCATTGCACTTGTACAATTTATACATTGTACATACGTGTATGTAGGCAGCCATCATTTCAATCATTGAAAATTTTTGTATCAATAATGTGTGTCAGTGAGGCACCCCTGTGTGTATGTGGTTCCAATACCATGAAAGTGTTTCACATTCTCTCTTTCAAAAGTGATTCTTCTGTCAAATAAACAGATTATTCTCAAAGTTTTAGAATAATAATAATACAGATGTTAAATAAAAATGAATTTGATATTTTTCACTCTGCTATTTACTCTACTGGTACATGTACATGTACAATGTATGTCTGAAACTCTATGCTGTACATATGCATGTACTATATAAATAAATCAGTCAATTAGACATTCAATTTGTCTATTCAGGCCTTTATCTATTGTTTCCACAGGGCCAAAATTTGCAACATACCTGTTTTTTTCTCAATATGAAGAAAAAATTCCCAATTTGGTTTACAGACTGTGACCGTAATGAAAAAGAGATTATTTCTGGGGGAATGCATTGAAAAAGGAGATTCCATTGCATGTGAATTTACATCTGTGCTGATTATTTTTTCCCAGTTTTACACAAATTCCAACACAAGTTCCCAATTGTGTCACCAATGGCATTTTCGTAAAATTGACAAAAAAAGGCCTGTTTTTAAAATTGCTGTCCTTTCTGCAAGTTAGTAAAAAAAATCTTCTATATAATCCTCCAGTTTACATTTGAAAGTTAGCATTGATTTTTAATTTGCAAATCTTTAAATGTGAAAAAAAGGAGAAAGACATTGGATCCCCCAACCCCACCCCTACCATGAACAACTCCGGAAGACCTGACCTCCATAGGAATTCAGCTGTTTTGTCTTGATCAAAACAGGAATGAAAGTCTGTCATTTTCTTGTGAACTACATGTACATGTAAGGTCATTATTAAATGAATATTTGTTTGAAATGCCAAGACTCATATTTCTAGAAATAGGTCAATTGTTAAATGGAAGTTGGTTGTTGTCGTCTTTGACTTAGCTTTTAAAGTAAAAACCAGAAATATTCCAGTTTTCCAGATTGTTTAGAAAGAAAGACCAAAAATTGGCAAAGAACAAAACATATTGGACCATGGGGTTAGACTATATATACATTTTATAATGTAGATTAGGTGTTCTGAACATCTCAAATAAGTTTATAGTTATTATAGGCATGATTATGAATGAAATCAGTTTCACAAATTTCCTATACATGTACTTAACGTAATCAAACATTATAGTGATTTTCTTATATTTCTTTTTGATAATCTTCATCTTTTTTTTAATTTATCTATCATTTATTGCAATTTTTTTCTTTTTGTGTGTGTGTGGGGGGGTGTTAGTCTGTGTACATGTAGGTTCCATTGAGATATTTGTCATACATGCACTCAGAAAGAATTAAATCCTTAGACCTTTTTTATTGAAATTACAACTGTAAACAAAATTTGAAGTACTGGCTCTACTTGTGTTGATGTCTAATTTGTTTTACAAGCATCTTAGCATTAGCTTCAACTTGTCTGGAGAGGAAACACTTAAAAAAAATTGTGAATTGAATGATGTTATGGCAGCATGGTCAGGAAAAGTGATAGGATTCCATCAATGTTAAAACTGAAAAAACAAAGTAGTAAGATTTTGTTTTTATTTTTCTGTGTTTTGTATGATTTTGTTCAAACTGCATTAAAATCAATATCTAATTATTGTAAATGTACCTGGTACATATATTTATATAAAACGGCCTGATTGGACGATAGATTTAGGCAAAGCGCAAGAAATATGTGGTTTGAACCAAAAACTTTGTGCGTGCAAAACAAATGCTGATGCTGCACTATTGAGTACACGTATTTGTAATGTGAATCCTTGAGTTGGCATTGACTACAGTAGAACCCATCTTGATATACCACCGCTTCTAACACTGAAATGTGGTCTCACAAGACAGATGCTTTCTCAAAAGAGATCTTACCTAAAAGATTACTTAACTATAAAGTTTCCAGGTGGTCTCACAAGACAGGTTTCACTATATAGCTATATGAATTATTGTGTTCTGGAAATACATGCTGTACATACTACATGTACCCCTACAAATATAATCACTTTTATTTTCTTGTAAATTTGCAAAGGTCCCTGCTTATATAATGAAATATCGAAGGGGTACCTTTGTAAATGTTTGTATTTATAAACATTTGCTGACTTATCTAACAAATATTTGTAACTATCAAACAGTTTCTATAGAATAATTTAGTATTCAAAGCATTGCCAGTACAGAGGAACCTACAAAATGTATCTTGAGAGACCACTTTGCCACTAAAATGTAGTTCCACAAGACAGGTGGTGTCTCAAAAGAGGTTTTATCTAAAAAAATTACTTAACCAAGTGGTTTTCAGAATGTGGTCTTACAAGACAGGTGCTCTTTCATGACAGTGGTCTTACAAGACAGGTTCTACTGTACTATTTTTTATGTTTTTAATTTTTTAAATTTTTTAGAAAAGCAGTACTAAATTTATACCTTAATATGCAAATCATGTAGTCAAATCTGAGATGGGTATTTTATTTACACGTTCAGTATCATTTTTTTATCATTAAAATTACAAATTCATTTATTTAGGAAAATGCCTAAAAGGTGAGTAGGGTACAATTTAAAAAAAAAAGTCATCAAGTGGGTGGATATAGATGATGGACAGTAAAAATATAAAACTATAATGTAATATACAGTTAACCAACTAGAAATAAAATGATCAGATTTTTTGACTTTAGTTTTATTGGAACCTGTTTTGATAGATAAAGTCTTCATTTACCAAACACTAGGGGTAAGATATGGGTGTCCAAAGTCCAAAGTGTTTCATACGAGACTTAATATTCCTGAGGTTTGACATATCAAAAACAAAAAAAGAAAAGAAACCAAATGAATAAATGTTCAGAGACCATGTATGTATGGTGTGTATATACATCTATATTATATAGATGGCTGTAAGTTATCTGTAAACATGTTATTCTGTTTGTCATTAAATACATTTGTGGTATATGTAACAGGTGCTATGATAGCCTATGCAGATTTCCATTGTGTAAGTGATATTGTTGTGTTTCTGTGTCAGATAATCAGTATCTATATATACAATGTTCTTTTCTCTTCTCTGTTTCTCTCTTCACACATTATTCTGACTGTATCTGTATTTTAGTGTCAACAACTCCATTCTTTTTTAACATCTACATGAAACATGTTCTGATATTTACGGCTTTTGTTATCACCATATTTACATAAACTTGAACTCAAGAAAATCATAAATCTGCTAATCCAAAATAAAACCAGGAAGTTGGTTTAGTATATCAAAATCAAATATTTTAACACGCTGTTCCAACAATTTACCTCACAGTACCAGTACTCCTTCCCTTGTTTGTTGAATAGAGAATAATATAACTTTCTGATGATATTTGTCCCCACCCCCTACCCACCTCACTAAGTGCAGATTATCAACATACAGTAAAACCTCACCTAAAGACCACCTCTCTAAAGAGACCACCTAGCATATACAATGTAAGACCATAAATGTTTAGTCTCTTACGGATTTCTTGATAGATATTAAATGAGTCAAGACCCTCACTTAACAAACCACCTTGCTAATCAGACCACTTTGAGTCAGTTAGGTGGTTTTATTTTTAATACAGTGTTACTTGTATATAATGACCTCCTTAGCGACACAAGAAAATCAGTCTTAATAGGGAGGTGGACTTGATATAGAGGTTTATTTGTACCCAGGTGTTACCATTGGGGACAGCAAAAAACAGTCTTTGTGACCAGGTGGTCTTTATACACAGGTGGTTGCTGGAGCAGGTTTCACGGTAGTGAGGTTCAACTGTATATCAAAAGATACTTCATAAAAATATTTGTTTATCCCATCTTTGGGACCACCTTCTTTGTGCTCAGCTGTACATGTTATATGTACATGTATACTCAAAGTTGATAATCTCAAAGACAGAATTTATTACTTGTGGCTACATGGACCTGTATCATACAGTCATATTTTATATATGTACAGTGTGTGTGATCATAATTGACTCTTTCATTGTGTGCTTTCGTGTTTCATTTTAGATACATTATTTAAAAATGTCCGGTCTTCTTGTCAACAGACTTACAGTATGCAGTGTTGTTCAGGATTTTGATAATACACTGACTGTTTTGACTCATTACACAGTAGAATTGTGTATACGGCTACATGTAGGTCTACCAACAAGACATTAAAAGTGGCTCATCTGGGGTCCACCAAAAAAAAAAGCGCCTAAACAATACAGGTTCTGTCAATTTTCCAAAAGGTAAAACATTTTACCATTACTGAAGCTGTAATACATGTATATTTGTATGGAAAACTACATGTAACCTGTCATTCCGGTTATGATTTAATTTAAACTAATCATTTTCGTCAATAATTTTAACATGTAAATGTACATGTACAAATGTACATTACTGAAGCTCTAATATGTACATGCAATGTACCATATTTGTGACAGAAAATGATGTGTTTATGATTTGATTTGATTTTTTATTTATCTTTATAAAAATTATATTAAACTTTCCATTATTTCATCTACTTATATAATTGGTTTATAAAGGAATCACATAAATGTCAAAATCACATACACTATAAACAATGTCTTGGTAATTATCTTAAAAATCTGAATGGAAATGAAATATTTTAAATGTATCCACATCAGGATCTGAAAGAAAGTATAAACATGTACATCATACATGTACATGTACTTGATATTAACCATTCTGGGAGGGGGGTGCATTTGTGTTTAACAAGCAAATAAACCCCTGTGGTCACATTTAGACTCACCCAAGTCAATGTATAGTATGGTCTACTATCGTAATTCAGGAGTGAACAAGTTCATATTGCATGTAAAATTATTATAAAATTTTAATTCTAAATCATACCCCCCTGAATTTTGACAGTGGACTTTACCATTCTTTGAAATAGGAAGGTCCGAATGTGATTACAGGGGTGTTTAGGTAAATGCTTACTAATACAATGTATACCACGAATACATGTAGCAAGAGTAATTTGTTTTGTCTTCTAAAGAGGATTATCTGCATCTCCCTAAAACTTTTTAGGGAGCTGAGGGTTATAAATCATAAAAAGGATGAGATGAAGGGAGCTGCAGGATGTTAATCATAAAGAGGGTGATGAGGTTAAGGGAGCTGCGGGTTAATCATAAAGAGGATGATGAGGTTAAGGGAGCCAGGTTGTAAATCATAAAGAGGATGATGAGGTTAAGGGAGCTGAGGTTAATCATAAAGAGGATGAGCTGCAGGTTGTTAATCATAAAGAGGATGATGAGGTTAAGGGAGCTGCGGGGTTAATCATAAAGAGAGATGATTAAGGGAGCTGAGGTTCAAAAGGGATGCTGCAGGTTGCAGGTTAATCATAAAGAGGATGATGAGGTTAAGGGAGCTGCAGGTTGTTAATCATAAAGAGGATGATGAGGTTAAGGGAGCTGCGGGTTAATCATAAAGAGGATGATGATGTTAAGGGAGCTGCAGGTTAATCATAAAGAGGATGATGAGGTTAAGGGAACTGCAGGTTGTTAATCATTAAGAGGATGATGAGGTTAAGGGAGCTGCGGGTTAATCATAAAGAGGATGATGATGTTAAGGGAACTGCAGGTTGTTAATCATTAAGAGGATGATGAGGTTAAGGGAACTGCAGGTTGTTAATCATTAAGAGGATGATGAGGTTAAGGGAACTGCGGGTTAATCATAAAGAGGATGATGAGGTAAAGGGAGCTGCAGGTTGTAAATCATAAAGAGGATGATGAGGTTAAGGGAGCTGCGGGTTATTAATCATAAAGAGGATGATGAGGTTAAAGGAGCTGTGGGTTGTTAATCATAAAGAGGATTATGAGGTTAAGGGAGCTGCAGGTTGTAAATCATAAGGAGGATGAGGACAAGTAGAGGATCCGGATCGACAAGTACAGAATATTGTCCAATGGCGAAACTCATTACATTCTTATATGTTGGTTATGTTGAGTGTACAAAATGTTGATATAGGCCAGCAACATGTACCAGAGCTTAATCATTTAACTCGTCAACCCCTTAAAAACAATAGACTCTTCTGTAAACCAATGACCTAGACCAGTCCAAAAGAGTCTTTAGGGGTGAATAAGTTAATATTAACGCTCAGGACCCAGTTGCACAGCAGGCTGTTAAGTTTATTGTAAAGCTTACCAGTGTTAAATCAATGAGCTCTGTAACTGGGTCCTGATGTTCTAATGATTGGAGTAAAATAGGTACCGTAATAAATAAACAGAAAAAACAAGAGCAAATACAACTGTATGAAAGAACACAAATCAATTTCCTATAAAAAAAAAAAAACAAAACAAAAATAAAAACAAGCTGTCTGTTTAGTTCTGTTAACTGATATAGGGGGTAACAGCTGTATTTGAAATATGAATGTTTGATATAAAACTACAAAAACAAGAAACATCAGTAAAATTGATAAGTCTAAAATGTTTATCTTCTGTTTGATATACATGTAAAGTGTACTAGATATCATATATATATATATATTTCAATTGGTGTTACTTGTAAGATGTTACTGGGGCAGCAATTTCTGAATCATTTGGTTTTACATGTAAGATGGTAGCGGGGAAACCCTTTCTGATTCATATACAGTACTGGTAATCTTAAAGTATTACTGGAGCAACCCTTTCTAATTCATTTACATGTACATGTATAGTCGTAAAATGTTACTGTGGCAACCCTTTCTGATTCATTTGGTGTAACATGTACATGTAAATTTTGGCGGGGGGGGGGGGCAACCATTGTGAACTGTATTAGTCTTAAAATGTTACTTGGACAACTTTTTGTGATTCATTTTGTCTTACATTTAAAATTACTGGTACTATGGGGCAATATCTGATTCATCTGATCTGGCATGTTTCATGTTAGTGTTGCAATCCTTCATATTTCATGTACTAGATATATAATTTATAAACATAGTCCTCAGGTGTTAGTTTCTGATATTTCTTCAGATGTAAGTGGGGTAACCCTTTCTGATTCATTCTGAGATCTCCCAGTACATATATGTAGCTTGAGAGGATGATAGACATACCACAAGAAACTCAAAATAGCTTGGTTTTTAAAATAAAGTAACATCAAATCATTTATCAGGCAGTCAAAACATGTACATATGTACAAATTTATTTATGTGGTAGAAGAGCTTGAGATGTCAACGAATTTTTTAAGTTTTCATGTAAGTGTTTTACACAACCAATTACTAGAGAACACACGATAGCTGTCGGTAAACCCACTCGTGTGCTTTGTGTAGTTTTTATATATGGTGAGAGAGTTCTTGTATTACTAACATCTATGGAGAGCCACTTAGTTTGTTTGGTCTTTCAGTTTTTTTGTAGATGAACATTCTGCTGTAGCAGTCACAGCTTACATGAAAAAACAAACACATTAGCTCTTGGGTCCTGAATTTTTTATGTAATTAATTTTTTTCCCTGGTTATATGATATTTTCCTATATTTGAGTCATAAAGGATTTTTTCTGATTTAAGAATGACACTATTTTAGTCAAGCTTTAATTCTACTTAAACTACAAATGTACATCATATACATTATGCAGTATTCTTAAATTTATCTACAGAGACACATAATTATAATTGGGAGTAATGATTTTGGTTGACTATTTTTTTTTTCATGTATAACTTGCACTAAAAAAGAGGGGCCTCCGTGGCCCAGTGGTTAGAGCATCACATTTTGAAACACAATGTCTCTCACAAATGGTCAACGAAGATTTGAGCCTTGCTGGAACCAAAGCTGATTTTGTGAGAAAATTTGCAAGTTTTCTATTAAGTCAGTGGGATGTTAAGGTTATCTGTTGACACTAGTCCACAACATAGGTCTATATATTGGTCACATCACATACAGCTGATCAGATCATCGAATGAAATGAGGGAAGATATCAAAACCCAAAGATCAGATCAACATGTGCTAGTAATTGAATGAAATGAGGGAAGATATCAAAACCCAAAGATCAGATCAACATGTACTAGTAATTGAATGAAATGAGGGAAGATATCAAAACCCAAAGATCAGATCAACATGTACTAGTAATTGAATGAGATGAGGGAGGATATCAAAACCCAAACAGAGAAATGATAAAAAAGGACAGGAATAGAAAGAAGATATAAAACATGAAAATTTTAGTAGCTAATTTGACACTTTAGTACCATCTTTTGTACTACTGAGGTACAATGTATATAAAAATTTTAAACATAAAATGTTTCCAGTGGTCCCTAATGATTTTGAACACATTGATATGAAAAGTGGAAATGTATTTTTAACATGTCACAGGTTTTGAAAAATCAATCTATCATCTTATACAAAGTTTAGTTTCTGTGGAGATGTTCTGCTCTATAAGTAGAATATAACACATTCCTGCAAGTAAAATGAGTTTAAATCAATTGGATTGGTTTTCGGGCAAAATTATTTTCACACATCATTCTGTTGCAAAAAAGTGTTTAACATCAGTATTTCTAAAGTGTTTTTCCCATTTCTTTCCTTTTCTTCCACTGATAATACCAATAACTTGAATATCCAAGACATGAGAACAATTCTTCTTATTTTACATGTACTTTGGAACCTCGCCTAAAAACCACCTAGCTTAGGACACCACTTTGCTGTGGAGACCACCTAGCTTAGGATACCACTTTGCTGTGGAGACCACCTAGCTTAGGACACCACTTTGCTGTGGAGACCACCTAGCTTAGGACACCACTTTGCTGTGGAGACCACCTAGCTTAGGACACCACTTTGCTAATTGGAGACCACCTAGCTTAGGACACCACTTTGCTGTGGAGACCACCTAGCTTAGGACACCACTTTGCTGTGGAGACCACCATGCCTAGAAGACCATGTCACATTTCAGATCATTAATTTCCAGTCTCTTAGTCTTAAATAGTTAAATAAGTACAGACACTCACAAGATCACCTCACTAATAAGACCAATTGAGTTGGTTCAGGAAAGGTGGTCTAACATGTTATAGAGAGGTTCCACTGTACACCACTCTTCTGATTTCTGACATTCAAAGATGCTCACTGGATATGCATGTAATTTGTATTGTTTTATCAAAATTAGATTTTAATTATTGAATTATTTAAAAAAAAAAATACCAAAAAACAAAACAAAACAAAAAACCAACATTAAGACTTGTTCAACTCTTACTATAATTATACATGATGTACAAATAACAAATAAGATCTATTTACAGGCATAAACAGTCTTATGTTATTCCTGTATGTATGTATTTTGTGAAAATAAGGTCAGCTCCAGCATGTCCAGCGCTGAGTATGCATATACAATGTACAAATTAAAGGTTAAATTAATCAATTGCCAAACTGGGTTTCTCAAGCAATTTTCACAAAATATATAGGAATTTAAGAATTTATATACCTGTGTATATCCCTTTTTTGTTATTGTATATCAATCTAAGTAGTAAAAAAATGAAATAATTTATTTTGAAAAAAAAACCCACACAGCTAATGCCCCTTTAAGACTTTGGGTATATTCTGCAAGAATTCATCTTGTGAAAGGAAGCAACCATGAGTAAGACAGAATACTTATCTTTCTGTGGCATCAACAGAAATTTTGGCAGTCATGTTGCTTTGTTTCATCTTTTGCGTGAAAAACATGTGTCTAAGTGATTTCGTGGTAATTATTGGATTGTTTTCTGTGCATGTCTTGCCAATATAAAGTGTTTTTATTCTGTTGTTTGTGTGTGTGTTAGTAGAGTGAATGTACTGATGTATATGTACACATGTAATAATGTATTTCAGTTGTCATTGTAAAGTATATCTTGGTTGTAGTACAGTAAAACCTGCTATAGTGGCCACCTCTATATAAGGATCACCTGTCTATAAAGGCCAGTTTTGAAAAGTCCCTTGACTGCATACTTCAACTAAATTGAACCTCTGTATAAGGGTCACCTGCACATAAAGGTCAATATTTTCTGGTCCCTTGGGTGGCCCCTATATACAGGTTTTACTGTACTTAATTGTACATTGTAAGTAAAGGATGAATAGTGTGTTTAACACTGAATATCTATAACATGTATTTTAGGACTCTCTAATATTATATTAGTAAATACTTATAAATTATAAGTTCAGTTTTTGTGATTTTGGTATTGTGATAAATCCAGGCTGCACATTTTAGGATAATAAAGACATTTATCAACATAATATTGCTGAAAGAACAAAGGAACCATACAGCCTTGTAGCATTAAATAAATCAAACATGATTGAGTAGGTGGATATATTTTTATTTATAGAATTGCAAATGTCTAAAACTCATAGGAGAGAGTTACAGTGTATTCTGCACATTATCATATAAACTTTCAAAAAAATCTCTGTATGACATTGACAGTTTTTTAGAGTTAATGATGGCCAGCGAGACGTCTTTCCAGTACTCTGTTATGATCTAAGTTTTCAGAGATGCCAGTAAAATCAACATACATGTAACAGGTATTGAAGGCATTTTCTATATAATTGATGGCTCACAGAAATGGCAACCATATGGTATTGGGCCATATTACAGATAACAGAAAAATTCTTACCACTTTACTTACTGCAGGGCAACCTTAGTTGAACATGTACATGTACCTGACTATCAGACTTGTAAACGAAACTACATGTATATATTGCAGTTACAAAATTAGTTGCTGGACTGTAATTCTTTAGTTCAACCCTGCTAAAGATTCTATGTGTACAGATGTAGGATGTTAGGACCTGATTTAATGAGCTCTTTGACTTCTTTGTATATCAACCCCTGAACAATAATAGAATCTACCTAAAATTAATGACATGGGTGAGCCCACATGATTCTTTAGGGGTGAATGTGTTAAAGATGTATGACAAGGACAGTGTTGTCTATTGTATGTATTTGTGTCATTGAGAGGTCTGTACTTCTGACAGCTTCAATAGTGCCACTGTGCCGCTACACTTATACAACCAAACAAAGGAATCATACTGCACAACTTAGGACCTTTTAACCTCCATCTCTGTATTTGACCTTAAGAACAAGTAATTGACCTTGAAAAGAACAAGTAAAATGTACATTTGTATTTGACCTTAACTCATTCACCCCTAAAGACACATTTGGACTGAACTAATCCCTTGATTTACAGAAGAGTCCATTGTTTTTTAGGGGTTGATGAGTTGAGAAAAAGTATTTGACCTTGATATGATGAATGTTTGATAGTTGACATACATATATATACATGTATGTAGTTAGATGTTGCCTTGGTAGTTTATATTATATGTGCATACATTTTATTACAATAATTTGTCACTTTAATCTGTCTACCATATCATCAACAATACCAAATAGTTTATACAGTTTTTACAAAAGAGACCAAAACAAATGCCCAGGATGATCTTTTTCTGTCTACTTTGTATAACCTGGGAAAAACATTACAAATGTTCTTTTTACATTAAAAAATGTTGGATCCTCATCGGCTTACTGATTTTTTTAAGCCTTGCTTGACCTTTTGAGGTCATAATTGACCAAGAAATACATGTATTTGTTCTTTTGAGGTCATTTGGCCTTGTAAAGATGTTTGACCTTGTAAATATGCATCATGCATCTGTCATTCACCCCTGAAGACTTATTTGGACTGGCCTAAATTATTGATTTTCAGAAGAGTCCATTTTTTTTTCAGGGGTTCATGAGTTAAGGAGTATGACAATTGTGGATTTGTGCACAAAAAAGCGATGATGGTGTCATATCAAATATTTGTTTAGTAATTGAAATAGCAGAATAATCATACATGTACTTGGCGCAGGTACTTGAGTGCCAATAGTTCTTACCCAACTGCATTACATGGATACATGTACATGTACATGTTGTAATGGTGATATAGATATTGTGTTACAACTTGGTTTGTATGCCACTTGTGGGTACTTGTGTCAAGGAAATTGTTTTCAAGGACTAAACTAAGTATATTTTGCTGACTGTTGTCAACAAAAGACTACATACTTGCAATAATCTCTTTCCATGTACCGGTAATAAAAGAATATATACAATTGTACATTGTACGTGCATGTGAGTGTGTCTGTATGCGTAATTATGCATGTTCAATAGAGTGTTGAAAACAGAAGATGGTTATTTTTTTTTCATACCAACCATAAGCAGCATAATCACACATTTGAAGCTGTGGTTTGAGACATCGGAGGAATGTTGTCATTCATAAAATTTACACATTACAACTCAAAGTTTGTCAAACTGAAGTGGCTTTTGTTTCTTCCTTACAGTTTCATCAGTAAATCTGCTCTTCTCGTTGATGTCTTTTCTTGATGTGAAAAATTAGTCTGGTACATGAAACTAATGTTGTTTTTTCATCTTGGTAGAGGAGCATTTTTTGTTGATGAGTTGTTTTAGCATTACATTTTAACTATTTCATCCCATGTATATACGTGGTATGCTCTTTTTAATTGTTTTAGTTCAGTCTATTATGGTCTATGGGGTTCAAAGAGTTACCTCTGGTCAGCTTGAGATATAGCCCTGCTGAATCCTATGCAGATTATTGTATGGAGAAGTTTTCTTTCAGACAGCTGATGGTCCTGAGTATTTTGTAAATCAGAATTCCTTTTCCATCATTATTATTATTAAAGGAAAAAAGTAACTCGCAATGTTAATAGTCTCTATATTCAAGACATTCATAAATCCATGGCAAAGGAGTGATAATTGGTGGCTATGTTTAATTGGATTGGATGTGAAGCAAAAAATGAAATAAATGAACAACGAAATGATACAAATGTACATATATGTATATGTATCCCCCTTTCTTGTCACGTGGATTCGTCAAGTAAAAATACTTCGAGGACTTTGAAATAGACAAGTAATACATATACTTAGGCAGATTCAGAGTGCAAAAATCTGGAAATATTTTTTGTTAAATATTTGTTACATTATGTATATTACATGTACATACATGTTGAGGGGGTGTCAGTGACAGAGTGGTAAATATGGCACCTCACTCACTTCTCGTCAGCACAAGAGCCCCACTGAAACAGATTGCCAGTTGTGGCACGCTGGTGGTCTCTTCCTGAGTACAGTGTAAACGAGTCGGCCTGGCTCAGTCGGTAGCGTGCTGGACTCTGGATCGTGAGGTCGTGAGTTTGAGTCCCGCCGGCGGGAGGTTGGTTTCCTGTCTTTCGGATGAGACAGTAAAAGCTGGAGGTCCCGTGTCACAGTAAGTGTCGGCACGTTAAAGAACCCTCACTGCTCAATGGCCCTAAGTGCCGAGCATAGGCCAAAATTTGAAGCCCTTCACCAGCATTTGGTGACGTCTCCATATGAGTGAAATATTCTTGAGTGGGACGTTAAACAACAACAAACAAACAAACAAAAAGTACAGTGTAAACAGGTTCCTGAGTCTCCCCCATTATTAAACACTGACTGCTGCCATATAGCTGAAAAATTATTGAGTGCAGCATAAAACATTAATAAAAATATATAAAATCATACCTGCACATTGTAGATATCTAGTCAAGAATGTGATAAGTTAAACACTGTCAAATTTTATCTATAAAGATTTTAATGTTTCATATGATTTTTAGAGATGGAAAAAAGTACAATTTATGTACATGTATGATCAACAAGTACAATCATTTTTATACTAATTTAATTTTAAAACCAGATTTTAGATGCATTTTGTTTTTCTTGCTAGTCTCTTTTGCCAAGTTCTGTACATGAATTAACAAAATTTTCAGTATCTTGCACAACCATGAAAGAGATCCAAAATTGAAATGTCTGACTCTGACTCTTCCGCTGCACATACATGCAGTTCCCTGTCAGCTGATCTATTGATTCTAAGATGTACTAGTGACACACAGTCATATGCAATGCTAATAGCATGTATAATTTAGGGATGGTTAAATGCACATGTAGAATTGTCTTTTACTCATACGTCTATTTTTATGGCAACTGTCGGTAAATCTTCCTCATGTGTGTTCAATCTATCGTAAAGGTATGATTCATGCGACATTTTTCCTTCTGTACATCTGCAAGCAATGCTTGCCTGAACTGTCACATGATTGTATGAATTACTGCTATTAAACATCGCTACTTACTATGCATAATCTGAAGCTAGAGTTTTCAAGAAATATGATAAAAATCTGTTTATTACTACATTTACTTCATAGATGAGTTTTACAGAAATAAGATAGGAATCTGCTTTATCTCTCTGCTGCTGCTAATGCATGTTGATGTATATTATGTGTTTATTATTACGATATCATTGAATCCATGCTCATGATATTGTAGTATTGGAGGTATCCTAAGCGCAGTATGCTTTATCAAGTGTATGATACTGTTTCCTTCTTCTCTTCCACAGACAGAGAGTCATTCTTATGATTACTCACTGCCATTCGAAATTGATAACCTTAAAATTTGGTCGCTTGTGTTTGACTCGCAACCAGAAGGTCCCTGTATGATTCTTAGTACCAGATCTTACCTAAGATTATGAAAAAGGTGGTACAAATAAATGTTCCTTTGCTAAACACTTGGCCCAAGAACTCATGGGTCTTTCAGATGTGGCCCGGTGTCACAGTACTTACGGTATGTAAAAGAACCGTCACTGCATTGACGTTAGTCCAAAGTATAGATGTAAAAATAAAAACATTTCCTTGGGATAAGTTTCACTTTTGCCATGTTGTCATTGTTACCCAGAACATTTTCTTTCACAAAAGATGTTTTTCTTTTCTGTTATTTTTCATTTTGAAAATTTACCCACATTTAAAAAAGAAAACTATCAGCCTTTCTGATGTTCCTCGGGTCAGATACTACGGTATTTACATTCCAAAAATGAAATTATCATATCAGTTTCTACATTTAAGTTCAAGGTGGTAGATGATATAGAAATGATATTTTTTAGGATATTTGTTTATTCGGTAGGGTGCATTGTGATAAAGATGTTAATTGGCTGTAAACGTTTATATCGTTAAATAGATTTAAAGATCAGTTTGTACCACATCAGAGCACTATATGCTTATAGATATTGCACTTAGATGTAGTTGGAAAGTTGGTGCACACTTCATAAAAATTCTTTTCTTTTTACAAATATTTCAGTATCTTTCATTTGAAAATAACTATATTTGTTATCATGATAGGATGGTGATCTGTCATAAAAATTCTGTCAGCTATTTTCATGAAAAGCAATGCAAGTCATCTGCTACTGTCTATTAAACAAGAGGCCAAAGAGGGCCTCAATCGCTCACCTGAGAACCATCTACAAAGGTGAAAAGAAGACCAAGAAGAATACAAAATGTATGTACATATAGGCTGATCTGGCCAAGAAACATAAGTATTGCAGTTTTTAAAAAATTTATAAAAATATCTAAAAATTACATTTCAGCAAAATTCTTGCACAAAAACATTTTTTCACCTATAAATAAATAAAACACTTTAAATGATTGCATCAAAATGAATACAAGGGGAGATCATCAAGGAAATCGTGCAAAAATGAATGAAAATGATATCTGAAAAGACCTCAAAAACAAGTCAAAAATTAACATTCTGAGTTCTATGAAAAATACAAGCTTAAATCATACATCCATGTAGATCACTCAGAAATAATCTGTTTTTCAATTCAAATAGCAGTCTGGGGAAGATTTTTAAAGAGGAATACCTTTTGGGACCTATTTTGCCGCACCCTAAATCCACCCTGGGGCTGATCTGGCTGAAAACTATAAACTTGGTATAGAATCTTGAGTACCGTACTTGCCTCCTGTTAAGTTTCGTCAGAATTTCTTCAGTGGTTTTGAAACAAAAGCTGATTATGTGAAAAATGCACCCCCCTCCTTTTTGCAATCTTAAAAAATTCATTAAGAATTCTAGAAATTAAATTTCGACAAAATTCTTGCACAAAAACATTTCTTCACCTAATTACAAGTAAAACACATTTAATGAATGCATCAAAGTGAATACAAGTGGAGATAATCGAGGAAATCATGCAAAAATGAAAAAGACCTTAAAAATGCATCAAAAAATAATAATCTAATTTTTATGAAAAATACAAACTTAAATCATACATCCATTTAGATCACTCAGAAACAATCTGTTTTTCAATTCATGCAGCAGTTCTGGAGAAGAAGATTTTTATAGAGGGGTACCTTTTAGGACCTATTCTGCCCTACCCTAGATCCACCCCTGGGCCAATCTGGCTGAAAACTACAAACTTGGTAAAGCACTTGCTTCCTGTCAAGTTTCGTCAAAATCCCTTTAGTGGTTTCAGAGAAGAAGTCGAAAATATGAAAAGTTTATGGACGGAAGTACGCTGGACGACAGACGGGAAGTGATCACAATAGCTAAAAAATTACTGTACTGATACACACAAAATTTAGCTTCACCTCTTTGCAAGCTGATTTACATATCAGTAACTTATTTCCTCAATTTCCAAAATAATATTCAAAAGAGGTGATAATTTTATTCATTATTTTTTAAATCATGAACAATTCTGTTAACCTCAAAATTATAATCCCTTAGTAAAAATAAGCCTTGTTTCCCTCCAAAACTAAAATTTCACAAGTATGTATATGCATCTCTATCATATTGATTTATATTGAAGTTATCCCAATTTAGATTAGGCAGGGGCACCTCTGAACTTTGGCAAGAACATTTGCAATTAATGGAGTTAAATATCAGAGAGGTCAAGACAATTTGCATGCATGCACATAAAATCGCATCCTGAAATAATGCCACAGTACATGTCTGCACCTCACATATTAAGTTCGTATGTACCTAATTTATTCTCCTAGAGTCATGCCAGTTTAATGTTTTTTTGTTTTTCCAGGAGTAAGGAAATAAAACTTTGGTAATCTTACAAATCTGTCATTAGTTGATAAGAACCAGTGTCTGTTTGCTTTTGGTTGTAACATTTCCGTGATATTTGTGAGTACGTTTGACTCCTGAATTTGTCTTTTTCATTCAGCTTGAACATTTGTTGGTTTGGCCATGTGCCGATTTACATCCGATTAGCTTCACTTCACCTGCAGTAGAGGTAATTTAGAAAGAGGCTCCATAACCCAGGGCATCAGATCTAGATAGTTGGCTCTACATCATTATGTTTTTACATACACAGTAATCTCTTTCACAGATAGTGATGATATGAAGAGTGTTAGATTAGTCCAATGGATTACAGGATGTTTCACGCTGGAAATTTTCTTTTGTAATGGTTTATATTTCAAGGCCACTGTTACTGGCTTTACATATATTGTTCATGTAAATAAAGGAGACTGGCTCTTAAAAGGAACCAAAATTGTGCCCCCCGGGTACCGGTCTCATTTGACCATAAAGATCCTTTTGGATTCTTGGACCTGAATCTTCTGTATTTGAAGAAAATTCTATACTATCGAGCGACAGCTAGTAGCGTCATTTTCCCCCACATAATGACAGCTTAGTACGAGGGAATGTGTAGTAAAATCCATATAACCTGATTGGATGGAGTCTTGTGAATCCTTTCTTGACCTGGACAAATTTAAATTTTAGGTAATGCATTAAAATTGTACTGGCAAGAGTAATGGTTCTTACTTGTCATCATGTATACAGTAACCCAGTTGATAATAAAACACATTTCCTGAGTAGCATCAAACATAATCAAACGATTATACTCCGCCCCAACAAGTTATGTGAATCAGACAATACAAAACTACTTAATAACTCATCAGACCCTGAAAAACAATGGACACTTCTGTAAATCAATGACTTGGACCAGTCTAAATGTGTCTTTAGGGGTGAATAGGTTAACAAAGAAGATCATCATTCATAGACAGGTGTAATGCACATGTAGATCTACACTGTGGTTTATGACAATGTATTAGGTTTGTGAATTACTCTATTTTGATGTTGAAATCTTAAAGAAGATGTATTACTTTCATTCATTGGTTGATTAATCATACACAAGTGTAAATCATTTTAGGGATCAGTATGGTTAATATTCATTAATCAGGGCATGTTTATCTTTAATTAAGACATGTTTATCTCTGGAGAACCATATTAACTATATAGAGCAATTAAACAGACAGTTAATGCTAATCTAATGATGTGTTTATTACCTGGAACTAATCTCCTGATGTGACAGAAAAATAGGAATAACATAGAACTGACATAAACAATAGTCCCCATATAGCTCCTCTCAAATTGAGTCCCCATCTAGCTCCTCTCAAATAGAGTCCCCATCTAGCTCCTCTCAAATAGAGTCTCCAACTAGCTCCTCATAAATCGAGAATAAGAATAACATAGAACTTCATGTAAATATAAGCAGAGTACCCATCTAGCTCCCCATAGATAGATGAAAAGAATAACATTAAACTGAACATAAACAAAGTACCAATATCCCTTTAGCTCCTCAAATAGAGTTCCCAACTAGTTCCTCATGAATAGAGACTGAACATATACAGTCCCCATCTAGCCCCTTGTAAATAGATGAGATTCACACCAGAAATTTTATTTACATTTTTTTTTGTACTGTAGTGCTAGTTTGATGAACCATCCATCATTTTCTTGAATGAATAATGTGAAGTACAGATACTATAGTCTGTACTTGTATACAATGTAGTTAAAAAAAATCTGTAAAATTGTTGTCATTACAACAACGCAATGTGCTCTGAGAGAGCATAGCAGTCATATGGCAACTTTTTATTTACATAGGCATACTTGTTATGATGTATGCATAAGTCTGTTGTTGTTATTGTTGTTGTTGTTAAGTCCTGACATCCTTTTTTACATATCCGGTACACTGTAATTAAGCCTATTTATTATTTTGTAGTTGTTTTTTTAAGTTGACCATTGACTGCCATATATATACATGTATGTGTGCTATAAGAAGATGGATTTGCTAAATGGTACCATCTCATTCTGTTGTTGTTTTTTGTTTTTTGTTTTTTTGTGTTGTGTTGTTTTTTTTTTCTTTTTTTGTACAAATGTATTAGACACCTGTATTTCTGCCAAAATCACATTCATAGTTTGAAAATGCAGGTATTACTTTTAAGATGTTGTTGTATCGTTGTTTAATGTTCCACTTAAGAACCTTTCACTCATATGGAGACATCACTAAATGCTGGTGAAGGGCTTTAAATTTAGGCCTATGCCCAGCAGTGAGCAGTGAGGGTTCTTTAATGTGTCGACACCTACTGTGACAAGGGACCTCGGTTTTAACAGTCTCATCCAAAGGACAGGAATCCGACCTGCCACTGGCTGGACTCAAACTAACGACCTCACAATCAAGAGTCGAGCGTGCTACCGACTGAGCCTGACCAGCTCTATTACTTTTAGGAAACCATTTCTCATAGTCACCTGCATGAAGTGGCCACCTTATATGAGAGGCCACATATAGTTCACCTGTTGCTGATACATTTAGGAAGATAGTCATAATCAAGTACATGTACACTCGCAACCATGTATTTGGTGTCCTGTTTATTGTATTTCAATGTCTATCTACCAGTATTTATAATTATAACCTGCTTATCTGAAAGTCATTTTTTATGATATGATTATGGAATACTGTGTCTAAGTGAATTAAAGAGCATTAAGTTTGTTCACAACTCAGTGTACATGTAGCATCTATACAGCAGGACTAGCATTGTGAGACCACTGTCATAAATGACCACAAATGACCATGCACATGTGTACAAGATCAAAACATAAGTGGGTCTTTGGTTCTGATATTTTCCAATGCTGTTATAGTGTATGCATGTAGTTCTAAGTGTTCATACTTGGTCCTTTGAGACTGCTTCTATCAGTAGAACATGGATAAAACATGGTTATTGCACTTGTAGAGAAACACATGCATACTGCTGCCAAAAACCAGAATCAGAAATTGATCATATGATGTGATGGTCACACACAGTGTAGCAGAGTCATTAATTGACCTTGTATAATGCTGGTAAACCTCTAGCTAAAAAGAGCAAGTGATTGAACTACATCAATCAGAATACCACTTGGATGCCAGGAATCGGAAGTGTATAGTTACTGTACATGTATAATCACACATAATTACTTCTGGGGAATAACTCTTGCAAAATATTGCTTACAAAATCCCATCTATACCATAGAAGAAACTTTATGACTGCCATACAGTGGAACCTGTCTTTTGAGGCAACATTTTGAAAACCACTCAGTTGAATAACTTCTTTTGAGAGAGCACCTGTCTTGTTAGACCACATTTCAGTGACAAAAGTGTGATCTCTCAGGACAGGTTCCACTATAACTAATGTATAAGATTGTTTTAAACTTGAAATAAAATTTTGCCATACACATGACTGTCTGTATGAGGAAACCTAAAATACATGTTCACATCCCTATTGCTAGTAGACAGTACACATACCATGGCTGTCGGTATAAAGAAACCTAAAATACATGTTCACATCCCTGTTGGTAATACACAGCACACATACAATGTACACATGGCTATCTGTATAAAGAAACCTAAAATACATGTTCACATCCCTATTGGTAATAAACAGTACACATACCATGGCTGTCGGTATAAAGAAACCTTAAATACATGTTCACATCCCTGTTGGTGATAGACAGCACACATACACATGGCTATCTGTATAAAGAAACCTAAAATACATGTTCACATCCCTATTGCTAATACACAGCACACATACAATGTACACATGGCTATCTTTATAAAGAAATCTAAAATACATGTTCACATCCCTATTGCTAATACACAGCACACATACACATCATTTAAATGTAAATACAGATAGCACATCCTGAGTCAATTAATCTGGAGAATTAGTAAGAACCTTACAGAGATTACCTAACTGAGAATCACCAAGGGAAAAATTCTCATGTAGTGCATAAAGACCTTGAAATTTATCCCACATTGGATACTGTTGGTGTAAATGCCATGATTGATGGTGCTGTTATAAATACATGTAGGTTCATGGAACATCATGCTTGGTCAAATATATTTGTATACAGTTTCAACAAACAGGAGTCTGATGTTTTCAAATTGCTGAAATACATCAATCAATAAATATACACATGATGTGGAAATAAATCTTGTGTGCTGACTGATGAGGGCAATTTTGTTGGCTAAACAGACACCAACCAATAGATAATGTGTAATATATAAACACATTGTTTTATAAACCATATCAAACATGTGTTACTGTTTTACCAGTATATATAGTTATCTTCACATGAAGTCACAGTAAGGAACATGATGTATAGAATTAAAAGGCTCTGGTAAACATATGGAAACCTATTAGACATGAAAAACACAAAAAGAGTCATTATTTATAAGGCCAAAAATAGATAAAAGATATATTTGATGTGCTTGCAATGTAGAATGTCCATCTTCAAAAGCTTCAACACAACCACACTATATCTCTGCTCCGTATTGTTTTTATTTTTTGTTTTTTGTTTTTGCTTTTTTGTTTTTGTTTTTCTCTTCAAAACTGGAATTTTATCTGATTTGCAATAGAACCGCTGGGGAAACAGGTTACAATGTACCCAGGAAGAGACCACCAGCTTCTGCAAATAAATTGGCAAACTTTCTCACAAAAATCAGCTTAGGATGCAGCTGGTTCAAAGCTCGATGCTCTAACCACTCGGCCACAGAGGCCCCTGGTTCAGATTGTTGTCACTCCGTTAAAAAAACGTAATTCACATGCAGGTATGAGAGGAATCAGACACAGGTGAAATATCAAATATACAGACCTGTTTCAGATTGATATCAATGTTCCAAGGGTTCTTAACCCTTTAACCCCTACATGTAAGTATCTTAATGGTATGTTCTTTTGCATTAGGCCAGTCAATTATGGTCTGTGGGGTTGACAGATTTAAACATACAGACAGACAATAGTGTGTATAAAATATGCAATGTACATTGCACTGCATCGTCTTAAGAACATGGTTCGGATTCGCTATGCTTAGCTTTCCTACCCATGGTCTCATGCGACCGAAATCTCTAATGATGTTTATAAGGAGGTGTTGTCCAATTTATCCAATCACAGTAGTTGTGATCAACAATGGAAGTTATCGCATTGTCTGTTGACCCAATATAATTCTGATATTGTTTAAAAGCCTCGATCTGATTGGTTTATGAATGCGAGCACTGTTTACTTGCTCGCATTGGCTGAGGCTTCATGAATAATAAAAATATAATTTTTATGTGCAAGAGATTTCGGCCGCATGAGACCACTGGTAGGAAAGAGCATAGCGATTCTGGACAGTCGTTTTATGATGAAGATTGCACTGGATTTCAATTTAAACTCATCAACCCCTGAAAAACAGTGGACTCATCTGTAAATCAATAACTTAGACCAGTCCAAATGTGTCTTTAGGGGGAGGGGGGGCAAATGATTTTATTATCATTAAGTGTCATCTGAATTGCTCTTTAATGTGTACTATACTGGTTCTAGGTTTAAGTCTCAAAATATTCAGCATGGAAGTTTTTCAAGGGTTGACATGCATGTTCCAAACTAGTGAAATCAATAGAAATTTTCTGAAGATTTGATGTGGAACCTGAATTTTAGCTTGTATTATTGTTTTTACAAATTAAAGATATTACAGTTAAATGAAAATTAAGTATCGGTACTCATATCAAACAACCCGTCTTATCTATTGAAAACACTCACAGCTCTTTATGATTAGACTAAAATACAATTAATTACCAAACTTCTGTTTTTCTATAGATATGAACTGAAGTGCAGTCAGTTGTAGCAAAAGGGAGATAACTGCAAAAAGATCTATTGTTTAGTATGTGTTGACCCAGAAAAAAAAGTTATATATAAATATAACATACAATCATTTTAAAGCAGGAGAGCTGGTAGTGTGCAACAAGGAAATATTTAATTGTAATAATTGCTTGGTGTTATTTAGTGATTTTCAACAATTACGAATGACTGAGATGTAACATCAGAAATAATTGATCAGAATTTTTAAGTGATGGAAATGTTATCTCAAAAGACAATACCCCAGCAGTTGGTTTTTCTAAAGTATGTCAAGAAAGGTATGTCTGAATTATGTTACGAGGTTATTGTTTTCTGGGTATGATATTTTATCATATGATACATTTGACAAAGAGAGGTTTTACTCGTTGTTGTGCAAGTGCTTGCTCTCTGTAATAGTGATACCCGAGAAAGCTTTATTCTCTCACAATCATTGAAATTTTCGTACATGTATATGGGACACCTTGCCTGTTCTGTTTCACACATTGTTAACAGATATTAACTTGAGAAGGGCCATATGTAAAGGATTAAACTGCAAGAATTGCTCAAACAAATGCAAAGTTGAGTATGTGTGAAGTACATGTATTTTTCAGAATATCTTACTTTAAAGATTCAAATTTTCATAATTATAATAAAATGTTCATCTTACGTGTATTTTGAAATGATATCCTTTCTTTGTTATATTTAGTAATATCACAAACCAAAATAATAATTCTCTTACACACATAGAAATTGATTCATGTACCTCTTGAAATCTGATCATCTCTTTCATGTTAATATTTCAACATGATATTCATTATTTAAAATGGGCTCAAGGATCTCTGAAATCAAATATGTACAAAAACTAGTTTTTCTGATTAGTTCCTATCTCAAACAAAAATTGTTGGATGGTATTGGTACATGTTGTTTCTTGAGCATGAATAGACTTCAGGTATGTGAGTACACGTACCTTAAAATATAATACCTACCTGTAATTTACAACTAATCTCAAAAGATGGAAATAGGATATGTTAATTAAAGGTATAAATTAATGTGATAACAATGGCCTGGTTTGTGGTATTCCTAGTTCCTGAATTTAATAACAGAATTTTGTTGTTACTGATACATAGCCAGTAGAACATACATTGTATGGATATTGGTTATTGTAAGGATATGGGCTATTATATAGATACAGGTTAGTGTATGGATAAAGTTATTGTATAGATACAGGTTATTGTATGTATATAGGATATTGTATAGATATAGGTTATTGTATGGATACAGGCTATTGTACATATGTGGGTTATTGTATGTATAAGGTTATTGTATAGATACAGGTTATTGTATGGATATAGGTTATTGTATATATACAGGCTATTGTATAGATATGGGTTATTATATGGATATGGTTATTGTATAGATATAGGTTATTGTATGGATATAGGTTATTGTATAAATATGGGTTATTGTGCATGTATGGATACATGTTGTTATATAGATACAGGTTATTATATGGATACATGTTATTATATAGATACAGGTTATTATATGGATACATGTTATTATATAGATATGGGTTTTGTATGGATATAGGTTATTGTAAAGATACAGGTTATTGTATGGATATAGGTTATTGTATAGATATGGGTTTTTGTATACATGTAGATACAGGTTATTAAATGGATATAGGTTGTATGGATATATGTTATTGTATGGCTACAGGTTATTGTTGGATGTGGGTTATTGTATAGATATGGGCTATTGTATGGATATGGGTTATTGTATAAATATGTGTTATTGTATGCATATAGGTTATTGTACAGATACAGGCTATTGTATAAATATGGTTATTATATGGATACAGGTTATTGTATAGATATAGGTTATTGTTTGGATACAGATTGCTGTATAGATACACATTATTGTATAGATATGGGTTATTGTATGTATATGGGTTATTGTATAAATATGAGTTATTGTATAGATATGGGTTATTGTATGTATATGGGTTATTGTATAAATATGAGTTATTGTATAGATACACATAGATATAGGTTCTTGTATGGATGTGGGTTATTGTATGGATACAGGTTATTGTATAGACACAGGTTATTGTATGCAGTACACAAAACAACACTGGAGCAATTGTTCAGGTTACATGGTGGTTAGACAAATACAAATCGTGTAACCTCCTTTCTGTTCTCGCTGAAGTTCATTTTGAAGTCTTCATTATTTATTTTCGCTTTTATTTTTCCTCTACTGGTGAACCATAGTGACTATACATTGTAGGTGCCATCTGTGTCTGTCCGGTTAAGGTTGACTCATTCACCCCTAAAGATACATTACAAAAGAGTCCATTGTTCTTCAGGGGTTGATGAGTTAAGGGTTAATTTTTGTAAATTGCTCACCATTCACTAAATGATATTTTCACATGTAGGGGACATGTATTGATTCTTCAATACTCTCAGAATGCTTGTTTTCCTTTGTTTCTTTTTCATTCAGTTTTTGTGTATTTTTTACCGATACTTCAATGACACAAAACATTCTGTTGTTGTTAAAATGTGTTAAAATCTACTTTTTTGTGTGGTGTTTGCATTATATCTACAATGCTGTATCAGTAACCGTGGTAGCATTTGTATTCAAGATAGACATCTAGGATTTTGTATGCATACATTTGTATTTTAAAGTAGACAAAAGTTTAAAAGAAACATTTACAGCAGTCATTTTGCTATTAAATATAAATGCAGAAACCTTAACTGATTTGACTGGCTTAATTCAACTTTCAGTGAAGTATCACAATTAGAAGTCTAGACTATATGGACTTATTTCAATGTATAGATTTGTTGTTTGTGTACCCGTACTCTGTCTATTAATCTACCAGTCTGTCCAATTGTATGCCCATCAGTTATAATATCAAAATGTGTTAGAGAGTTATGACTATACATGTATGTGGATTGGTGTGTCATGTTTAAGTGTGAGGAATGGATGTTACACTTGATTATTATAGAGAACGCTTACATTGTAGATAAATTTATATCATTTATAATAGTATAGAAGTACAAGGATTTTGAATCATGGTGTTTTTATGGTTTTTTTGGTTTTTTTGTGTGTGTGTGGTGTTTTTTTTTGGGGGGGGGGGCATTTTGTGATTAAACTTTGTAATTCATGTCATTGTGTATATGAAGACAGACATACATATTAAGAATAACATGCTGGTGAGGGGTATTCCAGTTATTTTTTTTTTTTTACTTTTTTGTTTTCTTTCACCATTTAAGTGATTTATATTTGGGCAAATTCAGTGAGGGATGATATAAAGTCATCTGAGGCAGTGTGTCACAGTAGGCATGCAGTTCACAAAATAACAGAAATCATCATAAACCATTTAGAGGTTACAAGTGTAGACTAAAAAGTTTAACTGTAACCTATAAGTAACTCTGGAATGACTCTGGATCGTGAGGCCGTGAGTTTGAGTCCCGCCAGCGACAGGTTGGTTTCCCGTCTTTCGGATGAGACAGTAAAAACTGGAGGTCCCGTGTCACAGTAGGTGTCGGCACGTTAAAGAACCCTCACTGCTCAATGGCCGTAAGTGCCGAGCATAGGCCAAAATTTGAAGCCCTTTACCGGCATTTGGTGACGTCTCCATATGAGTGAAACATTCTTGAGTGGGATTTTAAATAACAATAAACAAACAAACAAACGATAACAATTATAAAAGACCAAAAAATGAATATATTTTCATCCACCGTATTATCTTTTCTTTCTGCTAATTACATACAATTTATACATATAAATTGACAAGTGTAGTGTGTATTTCAAAGTTCAAAGTAGGTGAAAAAAATGAGACAAATATCAAGAACAAAAAAGAGGTTATGTGATTTGTATGTGTTGTAACTTCCATGTAACCTGAATGATCACCTACGTATTATATTGTGGTCAAGGCTTGGCATGTTAACAGACCATCATTGTATTGACTTACATGTAAGTCTGTAGCACAGGAGGTTACGTGATTTGTATTTGTCGTAACCTCGATGTAACCTGAATTATCGCTCCCATATTATATTGTGGTCTGGGCATGGCTTTTTAATGAACCGTCATTGTATTGACGTAAGTCTGTAGCACATGTAAAAATTAGAGGTACTTGGATGGATTTGTATCCATGTAATGTATGATTCAATAGAGAATTACATGTATACATAATTAATGTGGGATATACAGTGTATTATGATTCTAAGAAATTCGTAACCACTAGATTTTAGGAGAAATTAAAAATGATCTTTATTGCTGCATGAACTGTGAAACTGTGCATACATGTATCTCAAAATATCATTAAGGATATCAATTCTTCATAAATGTTTGTATGCTGCAGTAAAACACTTCAGTGGGCAGGAAGCTCTTAATTTAATATGTACATAATTCCGCTTAAGTATATTTAATAGGACATTCACCAACTCTTTATCTGTTTCCTTGAATTTTGTGTCAAAATGGTTCATAAATCAAAATGACTAGATTACATGTATTTCGGTTTCCCTCATTATTTGAAGTGTTTTAAGCAGGAAAATGTATTCCTGATCATTATGCTTTAATAAGGTTTTTAAAAATCAGATCAATATAAAGTAACAAGGGAGATAATTCAAGATAACTGCTATCGTCTGATTAAGAGTTGTCTATCTTTGTTCATCTGGCCATTTTACACAGTTGTATTGTACATGCAGCAGATGAAAACTTTTTATTGTGTCATCATTGCAAAATAAGTAGAGGCATCTTTTAATTCACATTCTCATACAAACTACATGTATTAGAAATTTTATTTTGATGTATGGTATAGATAATTTACCCAATACTAAGACAATGAGTAGGATGTGTGTGTGTGTGTGTGTGTGTGTGGTGGGCTGGGGGTGGATGGGTGGGGGTGTTTTCATGTATGGCATAGATAACCCCAATACTCAGACCATTGAGATGAGGTGTGTGGGTTACAACATCAATTCTGAGAATTTTTACATGTAATAGTTAGTTATATGTCTTCTTCACTCCATATTTCCATAAAGGTAAAAAAAAAAATTATATATATATAGAATCTATTAATCTATCACACCTGTCTTTCCACCAGGTCAGCTGGTCCATTCTTTTTGCCAATCTTTGGGTATACATGTATTGGTCTACCAAGATCAAATGGCATATGTTTTGAGCCTAAATATGATAATAACAAGGATACATGTTGGCACTAAGTATTTGATCTAAGCTATAGAATCAGTATTCAGAACAAGACAAATTAATTTACATGTACTTGTACTGACTAGTGACTACACCCCTATTTTTGGAGAAAAGACAGTAATGTTATACAGTAAAACCTGCTTTAGCGACTACCCATGTATAAAGACCACCTAGTCACAGAGACCGTTTTTTGCTATC
Organism: Atrina japonica; assembly: GCA_030159075.1. Classification (NCBI taxonomy): domain Eukaryota; kingdom Metazoa; phylum Mollusca; class Bivalvia; order Pterioida; family Pinnidae; genus Atrina; species Atrina japonica. The sequence continues at coordinate 271,436 of BROG01000395.1, read as the reverse complement.
CCCAAAAGAACTATTTGTGTACAAATCAACCATTTAAGATCATCTCCCTATGAAGACCGGTTTTGTTGTGTCCCTAAGGGTGTCTTTTTATACAAGTTTTACTGTAGTTCCTGACGGAACCCAGATGTGCAACTTTATCGTGGTGGATATATACCTGTAGTGACAAAAATTCAATATATAATGAAACCTCGTTATACTGCCACAATTTGTTCATCTCAAAATTCTGGCATTAAGCAAGGTGGCAAATGAAATGAGGAAAACATTATAAAGTGATTTTACTATATATTTTATCACTTGCCTTCTGATCCAAAAGTTTATCAGTAACTTGTATAAATTGTTCTGACCTTTTTCCATTTTATGAAAACGATTCAAAAATCTGTGTCAGATGTTATGGAAATAGTCACCGTCAGCTGTTTGACATTTTTGTTAATTACGTGTATGTGTACAAACCAGTAAGCTAGCGTTTTCTTTTATCAAAGTTCATGGAGTATTAATTCCCAAATGTGATATTCTGTAATGTTATTTCAGAGTCCCCCAAGTTTTCATGTAGCTTTCATATTATGTCAGTATTGATTTTGTGGGTGTAATTTCAAATACATTTAAATGCAATATAAATAACATTGATAAATCTTTATGTACAGTAGTCATCTTCAGTTATTTAGTACTATTTGCTTTTATTGTATGTTGTTTTTGCCACAGATTTGTATCGTTACATACCATTATCCTCTACACGATTGGTATCCATTTTGTTGTTGCCATGACAAACAAAATTTTTAGTAATGAGAAGTTGTTTTACCTCCTAGAAGCATAAATTTGTTGGCATACGATATGATTATTTCATTCAATTAATATCCTTTTATCCCTCAGAATTAGTCTTCTACCTGTGTGATCTACCGGTCCCATTTCCATATTTATTGCTTTCACATTTGCCAATCTACCGGTACATGTATTGGCCAACAATACATGTGTATCTTCACATTACCATAATGCTAATCTACCTGGGTAATAAATCTGCCAGGTATAGCCACAGCATGTTCAATTCATGATTCGCGTTCATCACGATTCTGCTGCAAGGGGATCAGTATCGTCTGCGATGCCTTGTTTCAACCCTTACAACCCTACAAACTATAATGAGTTGTTCTAATAAAACATGGAAAGGAATACTATCAGTTTTACAATTAAGGATACTTGTGGATAAGCAAGATCCAGCAGACTGACAAGCAATATATTGTATATGAATGGAAACCTTCTTCTTTTACTATCCATATGGAATGATGTTTTTTTTTTCTTGATCTACAATAGTGGAATAGTTAAGTATGATCCAGTGATAAAAAAATGATTGATCTTCCATAATTAATTACAGCAGTAATGTGAAATGAAATAGATCAAATGATTGTTGTATAACCTCTGTATATATGACTAACATCAAGTATGGAAATTAGAACTCACCTGGTCACCAAAGGTGAAGTTGTCCATGCTACAGGCAAGTGGGTCTCTGTCATTAGGGAGTCCAGTGAGTTTATGACTTATCATTATGGCTTCCCTGGCCTAGTGGTTAGAGCTTTTGGCTTTAAACTGTGAAATCTCTCACCATTTGTCAGTGATGGTTCATGTCCTGCTGTAAACTAAACTTGATTTTGTGAGAAAGTTTGCCAGTTTACTTGTGGAAGGCCAGTGGTCTCTTCTCAGGTACATTGTAGTTGGGGACTCTCCTCCACCATTAAAAACTGGTCACCACCCTATAACTAAAAATATTGTTCAACTATTTTCAAAACATAACTAATCATTAGTACTTTACATGTGCATATTCTTCCAAAGAGGATGAAAGATTTCTATATATTAAAAAAAAATAATAACAAAATAAAATAAAAAATAAACTATATTTGAAAATAATTAGAGAGGTGAAAATTGTTTTTCCTCTCTTTTGATTGTTTTGTAATAAAAAGGTAAACTTTATGAATGCATATATACAATGTACATACATACATGTAAATACATGTATACAGGTTAAACGAGATGTATAGAGTTGTGTGTCCTTCGGAGACAGTCTAATGCCCTTGAAATTGAGATAGGGTTATCCAGTGAAGTTTTACTTGCATAAAACAATATATCGTGTAACCTACATTTGTGTACTGGTATATATACATGAATATATATATATATGTATTTGGAATGAGACTTAAAAACTGGTATTCTTTGTAATGGCAGACATGACACACAGAAATAGAATCATCATGGAAGTTAATTACCGATATCTGTTTATTTGTTTTCTTTGTTGTTCTTGAGATTCATCTTATCAAGAAGGTTTCACGTCTGTGAAGACATCACCTGCTAAGATTGAAGTGCCACAAATTTTGACCTGTGCTATGGACTTGCACTAATGCTAAGCAGATCCATTAACATGTCATGCATGCAGAACCTTAGTTCTAATTCGCACCAGAAAAGAAGACATGGCTTGCACTTCTTATGTCAAACTCCTGGTATAGGAATAGTCGCTACCTTTCTCTTAAAGTCTCGGGTAACACCTGGTTATGAAAATTGAACAGGAGACCTTCTGCATGTGAGTGAAACATTCAACCACTATACTACAGTGAAAAGACTCATGAAAATTGAGAAAGTCCTTAGAGTATACTTAAATGTGGCAGCAGGTGAGCTTAATGCCAATAAGAGACTAGGGCCTCCGTGTTCAATAGAGCATTGCACTTTAGTATAACCATGAATTCTGGAACTCTCATCTCTTGTCAGTGCAAGTTTAAGCCCTGCTGGAACCTAAGCTGATCTTGTGAGAAAGTTTGCCAGTTTACAAAATGTACTTACAGAAGGCCAATGGTCTCTTCCCAGGTACATCATAACCAGGTTCTCTCCTCCACCACTAAAAAGTGGTCACCACCATATAGCTAAAGATTGTTGAGTGTGGTTTGTTTGTTTGTTTATTGTTGTTTAACGTCCCACTCAAGAATATTTCACTCATATAGAGACGTCACCAAATGCCAGTGAAGGGCTTCAAATTTTGGCCTATGCTCGGCACTTACGGCCATTGAGCAGTGAGGGTTCTTTAACATGCCGACACCTACTGTGACACGGGACCTCCAGTTTTTACTGTCTCATCCGAAAGACAGGAAACCAACCTGCTGCTGGCGGGACTCAAACTCATGATCCAGAGTCGAGCACGCTACCGACTGAGCCAGGCCGGCTCGTTGAGTGTGGTATAAAACACCAATAAAATAAATGTTAATTAACAAACAAAAAAAAAGAAAAAAAATCTTGGTTAGAAGTACAGCAAGTGAACAAGAACCTATCACAACATGATAAACATTAATCTAGGTCATTCAATTAAATGTAATATCTGACTGTTCTGATAACAGCATTTACCAATTGATTGCCATGATCTGTATGGTTAATTGATCCATTTACCCCTACATACACATTTGGATTGGTCTAAGTCATTGATTAACAGAAGAGCCCATTGTTTTTCAGGGGTTTATGAGTTAATGGAATAAGCTTTGAAAGGAATCATAAAGGAACAAAACAACATGCAGACATTTTTTTTTTTGTCAAGTTTTCTTTTTTTTTTAATCTTTTAGGTATTCCCCCAAGTTTGAACCATACATGTTTTCTATATAACATTTAGTAGATAGATACACAGTATATATGAATCAGAAACTTTTTTTTCAGTGTTTTTCATGTACTGGTTTATTTTCTTTTTGTCCATAATTGATGCCATCACATCAACATGATTTTGGTTGTTTTCAGTGAAAACACATGAAAATGAAAATTGATATGTTGGCATGAATTACATGTAACTTTGTTTTTGACAATTTGAACAGAAACATATGGACGGAGGGAAGCTCTATCAAAAAGTGGGTCAGAAAATTGGTAGAATAAAGGAAGCATAAAGGATAAAAGAATTTGACAAAGGAGCATGCATTATTTTGTGGGGGAAATTGATTGCAGATTGATATGTAAATTATCAGTAGTTATCAGTTTCTCTTTGTTTACCAGGATAAGTAAACACGGGTAGAAAATATTTACTGATTACAGTGATGTGAAGGGGAAGACAAAGTTTATATATCTTAATTTTTTATTACCTTTGTGTCTAAATCATAAAACAATGTGGATTTAGCAATGACTTCAGTGAAATCTGGAATTATTTAATGATTACAAAAAGCTGGTGAAGGATCATGGGTAATATACTGGAGCATGTTAATGGTGAGATTTTATCATACCCGGGATTTTCCACACTTTTTGGGGGATGGGACCGGGGTCTTTTGAATTGAGAATTTCAGCAACATTTTATTGAAAATGGGAAATCTAGAAATACACAAAACTATGTGAGAATATAAAAATGTCTTCAAATTCATTGTCATTTTACTTCAGTTGGGAAATTTCGACTGCAAAATGGAAAAAAATGCACTGTTTTTGCATTGGGAATGGGGCCTTATTTCAGCCCTGTATGATAGAGTGGAAAATCTCTGAATAATCTTTATTTTCTTTGCATATGTATGTACATAAATTTTTAGGGTCACCTGAACCAAAGCTAAGGTAGACCTCTTGTTATCATCTTATGTCTGACAACCCCCATTGTGTGTTGTAAACATTTAGACATTTTCAATTTCTTCTCAAGAACCAATGGGTCAATTACAAAGAAATTTGGCAGGAAGTATCCCCATGTGAAGCTGCATCAGGTACATGTATGCAAATGAAAAGGGGCTAGGACCCATATTGGCTCCAAAAGTGGCACAAAAGCACCAGAACTTGGTATATCTTTAAAAGTCTTCTTCTCACGAACCAGTGATCAGATGACTTTGTAATTTTGTATGCATGATTGTCATATAGATGAGTGATAACACCCATTGGACCTGTCATTCCATATATTAACTCATATACGTTCAGTTTTAGAAGCCTTCCACTTTGATCCTCCAGATCAGAAGGAAGGATTCCTTAATGTATCATTTGTCCATTAACTGTTACATGTAGACATGTACCTTCATTTTAAATATTTTCAAAGAATATTCATGTGTCTCTGCTAGCATACTGAATTACATGTTCGGCTGGCTTCTGGTGTGGCGGCCTGAAGTACATGTTGTTAGACCATCTGTTTTCAGTTAATGTATGTTTACACTCCACTTTGCAAAGCCTTGACATGGGTTATAATTTGTGAAAGGGAACACAGTACTTGCTTCACATATTATATACATGTACCGTAACTAACCAAGCCTTTTACTACACAGTAGTTTCCATGGCGCCAATATTTAGCCCCATTTCCAATACAAAATACACATGTATATGCGTTTTTTTCCCAAATTTGATTAAAAAAAAACCTAACTGTGTATAGTTCTAGACCCACAACCATAATGAAAAATTAATTAATACAAAGGGAAATAAATTCAAGAAGGGATTCTAATATATTTAGAATTACATGTGAGCAAACTATTTTTACCATTTTGACACAAATTCATATCAAAATTCCCAATTGTGTAACAGGGCATTTTCCAAAAATTGACCTAAAAGGGTCATGGTTTGATTTTAACCCATCGACCCCTGTGGTCACATTTAGACTCACCCAAATCAGTAACTGTAAAGTCTGTTGTCAAAATTCAGGAGTGAACAAGTTGATATTGAATGAATGTAATATAATTTTGAAATTTAATTATTAATTACACCCTCCTGAATTGGCAGTGGACTTTACCATTCTTTGAAATGGATGAGTCCAAATGTGACCACAGGGTCATTGAGTTAAGGGAAAAGAGACTGTGATGGCTATGGATGCTTACTCTCATACAACATATGGGAAATATAAGTTATCCCAACAAAGATTGATCATTACGTACTTACATGTATGTAAATAGTTTTTCCATCAGTAAAGCGTATCCGGTTTCTTGTAATCTTCAAATTTGCTTGTTACCTTCACCAGTTCACAACAATCGTTTTGAAAGTGTGGGAAACACTGTCAGAATTTTTTGGCTCTTGTTTAGTGGTTGTAGCAGACTCATTGATTTATGATTTGAGTATTGTACTTTCAAAATACCATTATCAAGAGATTCAATATCTTTCTCATTAAGTCACGAAAAAATGAAGATACCATATGCTAGTGTTTCCTAATAATTGTATCAAAATTATATTTTAAGTAACACTTTCCTGTAGATATTGAACAGTCGTCAGTCTGGAATATTAATAAGTTTTGTTGAAAACTGATCGGAGAACTTTAAACAAAGTATTATTTGCTGTGTACAGTATGTATATACATACATATTTGCTGGGTCCATGGGTGATACATGTAGATGTACATGTAGTTGCTCTGTAAGCAGACGTACAAGGTTTGAACCCAGAAATACAAAACAAATTGAACTTGCTCAGCTTCCTAAAAACCACATTTGGGTTGTCCAGTTTCATTGATTTTCAGGGGTGGATGGGTTAATAAGATTGATGACATTTCATCCGCCATTTACATGATATTCAAAGTGAAAATCACTGTCATCTTATGGAATTAAGGTCTATTTTGACATGAAGATTCCCAGTACAAAGATCAGTCACTGATAATAAGTCCCCTACCCTACAGGTATGTCTGTCTGTCTGTCAGTCAGTCTTTTGAGTTGAAGTTTTGGTCATTGTTTTGTAATTGCTCACTGTTCACTAAATAATGGAACCAAAGCTGATGTTTGTGAGACATTTTGTCAGTTGGCTTGCAGAGGGTCGGTGGTCTCCTCCTGGGTACATTATAACCAGGTTCTCTCCTCCACCATTACAAAATTGGCCACCACTATTTGATTAAAAAATTGTTGAGTGTGGCGTAAAATTCTGTATATATGTATCAAAGAAAGACATGCTGATTCATCAGTACTCTTAGAATGCTTGTAACATTGTATTTACAATCATCAAAAACAGGTCTCTAAATTTGTAGAACTTCACCTGTATCTAAAGATGTCTATATTTAGTCAGATAATTGTCACATGATGTTCAACAACAAATCATTAGATGTATTTAGATCATTTAAATCTTGTACATCCTGTAAAATTCAAATGCCTTGTTCTACCTGAGCCGCTGCTGCACAATGCACATTTCATTTGTCGCAATCAATGATGAGATGTGTACATTAACAGGTTACAAGACGGTGAGGGCAGAAAGGTCATAATGACTAAGCAGTAAATAGCTCCACCTACAGAGATACATGATGTAGGTGTGTAAATGCACATTGTAAATCAATAATTCAAATTGAATTCAATGAGACTCGGGCAAAAACAAGTACATGTTTCGATAATTCCATATGATTTATTGAAAATTTATCACAATGTCTAGAATTTTAATTAAATTTTAGTTAAAATTCAAATTACGGGTGATTGGGACCATGCAACTATGTCAAAAGCCAAAGAAACAAATAAACAAACAGTCATTGATTAGCTGTAGTTGTAATGTACTTAATACAGTCATTGATCAGCTGTTGTTGTAATGTGCAGATGTAATTTTGAGTTTTTACCCATTTGTAATGTTACAATTAAATTTAGAATTTTACTAGATGTTAGAAAATATGGAACTCTTTTTAAATATTTGTATTTGCTATCTTCTGTGAAATTCAAAATATAAAATATGTGACAGCATTTTGATCACTTGTAAATGTGATTTCCATATAAGTACATTGTAAATGTTAGATTGCAAAATGTATAGTAACTAGAGAATATTTTTAAGTCACATGGATCATAAATGAATGTTAAATTTTTGAATTCTGTATGTTGTTTTACACCACACTCAACTATGTTTCAGCCAACTGGCAAACTTTCTCAAAGAATCAGCTTACAGTAGGTTTGAGTGAGATTTGAACCCACACAGACTAGAGGTTAGAGACTTCATAGTTTAAAATGTGACGCCTAAACCACTTGGCCACAGAGGCCCCAATGAATGCTGAAAAATAGTTATGAAGAAAATTGATTTGTGTAAATAATCTCACATTTAGGAATCAAGAATTTTGATTTTATTTGGATTTTGAATGGTGTTTGACGCCACACTCAACAGTTTTCAGTTATATGGAGGCCCTAGGAATCAAGGAAGAAAATTATCTGAGAAATATAACCTTTGTTATTTGTCAGTTCTAACTTCAAACTTTTACCCTATAAGAAACCATTAGGCATTATTTATGATAGTTTATATTATACTACCGGTAGGTCCTGTTTTATGTACAGTAAAACCTGCTTTAGTGACAACCTGTGTATAAAGACCACCTGGTCACAAAGACTGTTTTTTTTTGCTGTCACCAATAGTACCATTTGTGTGTATATATATATATAAAGACCACCTCCCTATAAAGACCAGTTTTCTTGTGTCCCTAAGGAGGTTGTTATATACAAGTTTTACTGTTTTCAATTTGCAATGTTGAAGCGGTTTACTGGGTGCAAGAGGGAAGAATTACACGCATGCATATACATACATCTAGAACTGCATGAACTATTTACCTGTACGGCTTACCTGAGTGACTAGCTCATTTATATATCGTTTTACCAATACATTTGTATTCTGTACCTGTCGTCTGTCTGTCAGTTATCCACATTTATTCTGTGACTACCGGTATGATTGACCTTTTTGAACCAGACTAGAATTGAAATGTTTTGAATTGTCTGCCTTCCTTGTCAACAAACCAACATGGTTGTCATGTACATGTAATACTATTTGAAATGATATTCTTTGAAAGGAGCTGTTAGATCTAAACAAGAATGGAATAGTTCATACATGTACATGCAGATGGGAGTGGTGTTTCAAAGTTGTGTCTGCATTCTAACTCTGTCTGCTGTTGACTGCATGTTGTTGCTGAGACAAATATTCATATCTAATTGATTGACGGAATCTCGTTAAAAAAACAAAAGGCTTATAAAGTCTTAAACAGTCAGTTCTGAGTAAAGATACATGTACTGCATTCTATGAATTGAGGATGGATCCCTCATTGTCAGCATCATCAACATGCTGTAGCTATTGTGTTCAGCTCTGTTGTAAGAAAACTAGCCACAGTATTATGTTTTAAGATCACATGATAATTGAATGTAATGTTATTAGTTGACTATGACCTTCATTTTTTTAACTTGACCTGCACTATCGACCTTGAAATTCAAATCCAAGATGCATTGTTTTGTGATTAAGCCATATCACCATTAGTGGTTTCTCGTTTTATAGTCGAAATTAGCTATACTCTAAATCAGAAATTGTATCAGTTTCCCCTCAAAATCTCAAATATTCAATCTTTAGAGAAATTGTGTGGCAGTATTTCAATATGCATGTATCTTCACAAAAAATGTTATTTTGTCAATTTAGTGTAAATTTAAATGATATTATGTAATAGGATTATGCACATTTTGATCATAAAAAATTAAAATAAAATCTGAAAATGTGACCTCATCAATAAAATTCCCAATCACATCACAGTGGAAATCTACACAAAAGGAAAAAGACAAAAGAGTCATGTTTTACAATTTTTATCTGGCTTACCCTGGGAATGCTACATGTATTAAATTTTAAGATGAATTGCCTATGCTTTGTGATTAAATGTGTAGCACACATCATGCATTTCTTTAATTTTCTTTTTGTTAACAAAGCTGTGCAGGCCTTGGAAAGCTAATGGGTATATTGTAATGATTTTATAATTTACAGTATTTGGATAGCCATCATTTCTGCTAAATTTACATGTATGTGCAATGTAGCATGTGTATGTATACATGTACACTAATTTGGATTTGTTTAAACAGTGATCAGATTTCACTCCGATTGTGTTCGGTTATGCAATGACCTTGATACTTTCCACGCTTTAGAATACACATATAATTAGGCAAGGCATATCAATCTGTTAAAAAATACTGAATTCCACTAGTGAATAAATAATTTGCAGAACATCAGAATGAAATGTGAATTAATTTTCTATAACAGTAACTGATTATAAACAAATTGGAGAAGTAATCAATACTTACACATTTAATAGAATTCTGATTCAAATTTTCCATTAATGTAATGTATTTGATACAGATGAAACCACTAGTATACATGTATGTATGTCCCCTCTGAACATTCCATTAGGTTTCATTGTAAATGTAAAATGTTTTAACATTAATGACGGAGTCTGCTACAATAAAAAGAATAACCCATTATGGGTTCTCATACTTCATACTTATTGTCTAAATGAAGAACCAGTCATTGGAATTTTGTAATGAATCAGCAATAAAAAGCAGGTTATATGCATTTTAATTTGTGGAACTTTTGGCTTAGTAATCTTTGGAAAGTTGGATGTCCACAGCTGAACATGGGCACATTACCAGTAGCTTAACAAGGGGGTAGCCAGGGGCCCACTGGAACCCCCTCCCCCAACATTTTAAAATGAGGCGCTAGCTTTGTCCCCTTTGAATTCTTAGCTGTACTGTCTCCAGGGGTTTTTTGTTTTACAAATGTAGTTGGCAAGGAAAAATGTGCAGCCGGACCCAGGATAGCTCAGTTGGTAAGAGCGTCCTGCTAGTGTTTAGAAGGTCCTGGTTTCGATTCCTGCTCTGGTCGCACAATTTTCCGCGCCTGTTACTAAATAAATCACGATGATATGTGTTAAGAGTGTTGTTGATTTCTGGGGTCAGAAATCTTATTAAGGGGAGGAGAGTGTTGTGGTGCAGAGGGTATCGGCCCAGATAGCTTCAGTTGGTAAGAGTGTTCTGCTAGTGTTAGGAAGGTCCTGGATTTGATTCCTGGTCTGGCAGCACATTTTTATTATCACCTATTACACAAAATGTTTAGAATTTTTGAAGAAAAGGAGATATTCTGCAATGGATTCTGAAGTCCTGTTTAGTGCTGCAGAAACTAGACAAAGAGCCGTGCAGCATTCCAGTTGAAGTCATGTGTGAATGAATGATTTTACATGGCATTGCATGGGTCACTCTCCTTTCATGTTCATAACTTTGTATGATGTTAAAAGTAATGGAATATACATGTACATGTATAAGAATTTGTATAAAAGGTTTGAAAGTCAAGATTGTAGTATATGTAAGTCTCAACATCAAGTACATGTACTTTGCTGATATTTTCAAATTCAATTTAAATTCAGTGTATTTGTTAGCATTTATTAAATAATCTGTTATAAATCTATTTCTATGTATCGGGTTCTATTCTTATGTAGATGACTGTACATGGTACCTTGTGCTGTACAAAATATGCTTGTGAAATTGTGAATATAGTTAAATTGTACAATGTTTTAATTCATAACTGATATCAGTTACATGTAAGTTACAATATTACACAAAACTTTATACATTTTTTGTAAATATTAAAATTTACATTGTATACATTTGTTATTGTTATCTATCTTTTGAAATTGTGTATTTTCATTTTTTTTATTTAGTCATGTATTTTATTAATTTATTTACTTTTTTTCATTCATTCATTCATTCATTCATTTTTTCATTCAGTTGTACAATGTGTATTTATTTATTTACTTACTTATTCCATACAATCAATCAATCAATACATATATATATTGAAATAAAATAGATTATAATCAGCAGGTAGACAGGTTTATCTCCCTAACATAGGATGTTTACATACTGCATAATAGAAATTATGTTTAAATGTTTAATTACATAATCACACCTGTAAATACAATATACACAGCCAAACTAGAGCTAGAAACTCACCCACCATTACATGTAGATACAATGTAGATGCTTTAGCCTCCCCTTATTCATTGTTTTGAAATGTGATCTGTTTTCAACACACCAGCTTCACACATGAGTTATGTAAATATATGTATTGTAATAGAAACTTACATGAAAATTATCTGATAAACATCAGAGGGTTAATGGTATAGATAGCATTCATTATTATCCCACTTTTAACACATTAGGACATGCCAGCATTTACTCCTGTCAGCAAATAACATTTAAGTAAGTAAGCCATGTCACATCATTTATGAAGAATATATAAAAACTATTGAGCAATTGTAAATGTTGAGCTAGCACATGGTATGAACTCCGCCAGATTTCTATAATTAGATGAACAGTGCAATCCTTCTTTATAGCACCTATTGATTTGTTTAGAAGGCTGTTGTGATTAAACTTATAGGGGGTTTTAAATATTGTCATGGTTCAGTAAATAGGAAAGCTCACCATGTGAATTTAGTCTGAATTACAACCTGACACCCACTACAAGATGGAATATGCCAGTGTTATTCGATCATGACCCAGAATTATCACAGAGACACACCAGAGAGACATCCCATAGTGTGATAGTAGTGGGGTTTTTTCTAGCGGTGTGTTTACAGTGAAAAGTTTAAATTGTTTTAACACTGGATGTTTTAGATACAGGAGTAATACCTTTCTTTGTGCGTTGGATATATGACATTTAGTAATTACACTTGAAGTGTCGTGGACAGTTCAATTTTATAATACCTTACACTGTGTTTTATTGTTTTTCGTATTTATCATGTGCCCAGGAAGTCTATTGTCTCTGACATTTATTTTCTCTGTGTGGACAGAGCTATTCTGATGTTCGGCATTTCCTAGGAAACAATTTTATCCTCTGTCTTCATTTTTTGCGTGTAAAACATGGCATCCCCGGCTGACAATAGGCTTCATTTAAACCGACAATCGTCATTAAGGCGATCAAAACGAAGAGCCAGCGGATTTGGGAGTCGTAAGTACAATCAGATTTAAGTTTTCTGTTTATTCTTCCAAGTTCAAAGTAAATACATGTACAATATATAAAAATGTGTGTGTGTGTGTGTGTACAGTGTCGCATACTTTGATATAAGGATACATATATATGCTATGTATATTCAGTTTTATTGATCAAAATGATTTAATACCTCCATTACTAGGTGATTACCTATTTCAGTGTGTCATTACTTTGTGGATGAAATTTATAAGTCTAAAAAATTCTGTCATATATTGCATGCAGTAGGTATATGCATATCTGTGTAAAATATATGGCTAGTGTGACTGGGACCTATTTATCAACATTGTACCAAACCTTGTATTTCAATGGCAGGTAGATTTCTCATACAGTTGTCAACCAAAACAAAATCTACAGACAACCGTGTGCTTACATAATTATGTATATATATACATTGTATACTGTATGTAACTAGATCAAGACATAGAAAAAAGTGACTTATAGTAGTTATCACATGTACTTGTATTATTAAACCTGTCTTGAGAGCAGACTTGCCAACCTTGAAAAATGTTTAAGGGGGAGATTTTTTTAATCTAATGGGTTAGACTCTTAATTTCAGTAAGAACTACCGGTAATAGGAAAATTTTTAATTTTTCATGGGCGAGATATGCATTATTTTTTAAGAAATTATCAAAATTTTACATAAAATATAGAGAGTCTCCCTATTTATGGGGGAGACTTGGCAAGTATGTGAGAGACCACTGTCATTAAAGACCACCTGACTTGAAACTACACATTCAGAAAATCACTTGGTTAAACAATTCTTTCATTATGACCTCTCTTGCAGCACCACCTGTCTTGAGAGATCACATTTCCATGGCAGATGTGGTGGTCTCTTAAGACAGACTCCACTGTACCAGTACATTACATGTACATGTATATACACATTTAGCTTAGTGTACATCTAAATTATAAAATGATTGATACACTGTAATACATTAATGCCAGCCACTTTAAAATGTTGGAATATTTATATTTCAAATAGTTGTATGCTTAAATAGTTGTATGCTTACAACTATAATTTCTGTATATTTACAATTACATGTACATTTAGACCACCATGGTCAATTGGTCAGATTATCAGGCTCAGAACCATGAAGTCTCTCACTGCTGGTCAGCGCAGGTTCGAGCCCCGCTGGAACCTAAGCTGATTTTTGCTAGAAAGTTTGCCAGTTCACTTGTGGAAGGCTGGTAGTCTCTTCCTGAGTACCTTGTATCCTGGTTCTCTCTCCTCCACCAATAAAAACCAATTGTATCATATATGATAACTGAAAAATTGTTGGGTGTGGCATTAAACACTTTAAAATCCAATAAAATATGTACATGTGCAAACATTTTTGATAGTTGCAGTTTTTACTGTAAACCTTTGTATATTTACTTGACACCTATTCTTCAGTGGCAAACTGGTGTTTTCTCTAGATAGGTTCAATAGTACCTAGATTTTACAATGTAAATATGTGTCGGTGCACATGTGTAGATTAAGTGTAACAATACATGCATAGGCGTCAGAACCGGGGGGACTAGGGGGGGGGGGGCTTAGCCCCCCCACTTTTTTGCAAAGATAGACATAGGTGTTGAAAATTTGGGCTTAGCCCCCAGGCGTTTCTAGCGTGTGTGTGTTTTAAATTGGTTTAGCCCCCCACTTTCAATTTGCTTCCGACGTACTTGACATGTATGTATTCACAGTGCAACACGTATATGTAGTTTGTACCTGTACCCTACAGTATATACATATACATGTAGGTACATTGTACAGTAAAACTTTAAATATAACGAACTCGGTTTGTACGAATTCATGCATATAACGAATCAATAGATAATCCCCAACTGAGCCTCTACATGTATAATCCCCAACTGTACCTCTATATATTCTTAATTGAAAAACAGTTTTATAATGAATTTGATATAACAAATTTTTGCCTATAACAAACCAATTTCCATGTCCCTTGACGTCCCAACCAACGTCTTTTATAGTATTATAACGAAGTGATCAATGTCATTAAAACAAAAGTCAGTTGTTGACTTTTTTGCCAAGCATAAGTAGACCTAATCTCCGATTAAATAAGTTGTGTAAATCAAAAGTAACAAAATGTGTGTTTTCTTTTTACCTCATACATAGGAAAGTTCCTTTCTTTTTTCTTCCTAGGAAAATTCCTGTTTAGACAGAATTTAGAGTGATTTTTGTTCTTAACAAATTGCATTGTAACCATTCAGCTCACTCGCTATAATAACTATATAATGAAATTTCCTTATTACGAATCGAAAAATAAGGTCCATTGAAATTTATCTCCAGGTTTTATTGTACATGTAAGCAGCAATGTCTCAGTCATCTGTTGAGAGAGTTCTTGAAAATTTGTTTTTGTTCTTGAAATAAGTTGAAAGTAATTTGTGATATTTTTTTTAACCTGAAATAAATTAGGAAGCACTCCCATACTAAAAATGTACATTGTAATGTAGGTGTATCAAACCAAAGCTTTTAACCTGAAGTACAAAATGTACTGCAGACTGAGGCAGTGTTAGAATTATATACCATGTACTTTGAGTATGAATAATTTGCTATCTTATGGTGTCTACATGTACATACATTGAATGTGCATACAATATGACAAATGTTGAGTATGGATCAAACAACGTATTAAAGGGGAATACCTTATGATCTGTATTTTCCAAACAATTTTCTTGTACTCTTTACTACTGTACATTTGTACATGTACTTAGATTGAGGTACAATAACAAAAATTCTTCAGTTCCTATATATTTTGTAAAAATTGCTTGAAAAACTCAGTTTGACAATTATTCATTTGCAAATGAACATTTTGACCTTACTATTTGTATACATGTAAAAATGTATGGATACGAAACTGGACCTGACCTAATTTTCACAAAATATATTGAAATATACATGTAAGATTTGTTATGTCTGTATACCTCTTATAAATTATTTGCTATTGTACATCAATAAATTATGCTGTAAAAAAACGAAATAAATTTTACCTGTATACAGGTGTGTGCGTGTGTGTGTGTGTGTGTGTGTGTGTTCAGATTTCACACAGAAACACAAGATTTATCACAATATAAAGGAAGTGCTGAAGATATAGGTGTAAGAAAGATTAAGTAGAACTTTTGTTGTCATGGCAGTGTAACTTGAGATAGGGGTCAGCTATCTTGTCTGTCCGTAACACCTGGGGATGAAACTCCACAATCATTTGTAAACCTAGATCATATTAATTACCCAGACGTTGACCTCAAGTACCTATAAATGTACACTTGGATATTATATCACAGACATATATACAGATGTACATATGTACCAGTGTTCTCAAATAAGATTTTGGATAGGGGAAAATATTGAAATAGGGGGAAACAGAAATGATGCCATGGCCAGGGATCTGGGAGCCTCCAAAGGTGGCGTTTTTGCAATCATACTCGTGGCACCATACAGGTACTTTTGGCATGGTACTGTATTATAGCTTTATTTACGTTGCAAGTTGCAATTCGGCAACATGTTGAAAACACGCACACAGTAAAATATTGAAAAAATCTTTTTAAAAATGGTGAAAAAGTTGAACTTTAAAATGTTTTCAGATTTTGCAGATTTACATTTGGCCCATTGTTTCCCTGCTGGTTTTCTTTCCAATAAATCGTGTGTTTTATCCAAGGCAAAGACACACCCTGTTACAATGGTGTGTTTATTAAACTGCTGCCCTAGTGTGAATCTTCTTCCATTCAGAAGACTCATTAAGTACACTGTACATGTAGCTACCAGCCCTATCTTACATGTGTTATTCATTGCCAGCTGTGATATTTTCATGTTTCCTAGTTTGTCATATATTTTGTAGTCGCAGCTGTGCACCTCTTATTTTTTATAAGGATTGTTACGTTTTATAGTTATTCGCATAATGTGTGTGCATAATATAACATTGATTCTAAGATTTGATTTACATACAAAATATACATGTATAAATGTATATATATATATATATATATATATATATATATATATATATATATATATATATATATATATATATATATATATATATATATATATATATACCTGTACGTGTATATACGTGTAAAAATGCATATATATATACCTGTATGTAAGATACAATCTGCTGATTTGAATTTTCTGTACATGTACAATGTACATTGTATGCATGTGCAAGTTAAATTACTGTCAATTTAAGATTAATGTTTGCCACATTAGATTCAAAGTCCTAGGGTGTGCATTTACTTATAAAGACTTAAGTTCCAGTCAATAGAATATTTTTCCCTCTTCGGGTAAGACCAAAAAATCTCAACCCAGGGAGAAGACATTTAAGGATCTTGTCCCTGAGGTTGAGATTTTCTGTCTCATACATGTGCACCAAATGGAGGAATGTTTATTTTTTTTTCTCGCCTGCTAGTGATTCATGTGTGTGTTTTCAATGATACTTTTAGCATTTGAAAAGTATTACAATGATATTAAATGCATGATTAAGCATGTGCAGTTTGTAATTCTGACTTAGCAGAATGCATGCACAAGCTTTAACTATCAGACAACCCCCCCGAATCAGTCCATTTTTATGTTAGTGGGGTTTCCCTGTTTCCATCATTGTATTGTAATCTTAAAGCTATCATACATGTACATGTACATGTACATTTAAATCATTAATTTATACTACAAATTACATGTTCATGTACATTAGATAAAATAACCTATAAAACGTCCTCTAAAGTCTAAAGGTGACACACGAAGCCTCGGATGTGTGACACATGAAGCCTCGGATACATGTACGTATTAATTATATATATTTGCCATCATATAGATCTGTCCTGTTTGCTAAATATATCTTTTATGTTTCTATAAATATATGTAAACTGATGTATTCAAACACATGAATTATTTATTCTTTATGTAGAGCTATTTTAGAGAGTCATAACAGGGTGATCAAAGTATTGATATATATTTTTTTTGGAGGGGGGGGGTAGTATACAGTACATATACAAGCTTACATGTATTTACATGTACATGTAGCTTGTTTACTTATCCATCTACATTATATATGTTAGTTTAATATTGATTTCTTAATAAATCTAAAATATTCATCATCACTAGCGATCACTTTTCTCACCAGACTACTTTGAGTTGATCAGGTAGGTGATCTTGATAGCATGGTTACCTTGTACATGTAGAGTGTATAATGTATATGATAACTCTGTGTCCTGCTTTACTAATTTTCGTTAGAAAAATTGCAAGTTTTCTTGTGGAAGGCCAGTAGACTCGACCCGGGTACATTGTAACAGGGTTCTCTCCTCCACCATTAAAAACTGGACACCACCATATAACTGAACATTTTTTTTAAGTGTGACATAAAACACTATTCAGAATTGAGGTGGTCAGTTAGGTAATCTTAATACCGGTAACAAGGTCCCCCTGTGTGACATAAAACACTATTCAGAATTTAAATTCAGACTGAGGTGGTCAGTTAGGTAATCGTAATACCGGTAACAAGGTCCCCCTGTTGTGTACACACACAGTGTACATCAGTAATAAGCCTGTACTTGGCCCTCTAAACAATTTATCGAGTAGGAGACACGTTGTATAAAATGACCAGAATGAATGGTAGAGCTACACTCTGTTGAAGATAAAATCGGCAGTTTTTAAACTCATTGTTTGTTTGTTGTTGTTTAACGTCCCACTCAAGAATATTTCACTCATATGGAGACATCACTAAATGCCGGTGAAGGGCTTCAAACTTTGGCCTTTGCTCTGCACTTACGGCCATTGAGCAGTGAGGGTTCTTTAACGTGCTGACACCTACTGTGACACGGGACCTCAGTTTTGACTGTCTCATCTGCAGGACAGGAAACCAACCTGTCGCCGGCTGGACTCGAACTCACGACCTCACGATCAAGAGTCGAGCGTGCTACTGACTGTTTTAACTCATCTACCCCTGAAAAAACAATGGGCTCTTACGTAAGTCAGTGACTCAGACCAGTCTAAATGTGTCTTTAGGGGTGAATAAGTTAATCAAAGAAGAGAAATTAGTAGACAACTTACATTTGTATTGCTTTTCATAAAAATTGCCGACAGAATCTATCAGCAGTCAGCTTCTATTGACAGGATAGGTACAGTGTAATACAAGAGCAGAGAGATGTGTACATGTACTCAATGTTACCAAATATTTCCAAATGTACCTGTAGTATAAATTGGAATTCAATTGGCATATGTTTAAAACTGAGTTTATATTTTCAATAACTTTCATCCTTCTTTAAATGTTATATAGCTACCTTTATAAGCATATGACAATGTTATCAATATGTGCATTGTAGCTATGGGATATTGCACATTCATCTTATATAAAAAAAAGGTAATATGGCTCCATATTTAGGGTGTATGTGGGTGGCTGGTGGGGTATCTGTACAATACATGTATATAAATAAATATGAATGCACAAAGAAGCCACTTGTACTTGATAAAAGATTGAGAACATTTGACCTCAAGTAACTGTATGCTTCATGATGCCAGCAATTAAGTTTAGACAAATGAGAATGTAGGGTTTAGTATTTCTTTTAATGGAAAAAGTGACTGACTAATCCCCTATCATTTTACATGATAAAGTCCTACAATTGCTGCTACTAGTTTTGTGATGGGTTAATTAATATTTCTGTTTCATTAACTAACAGTAGTACATTTCAAATGGTTATTTTATGCAGGAAAAAGCAATTACCAGTAATTTTCAACCCCAGGGTGTGGATCTTAAATTTTCAGATAAAGTTTGAATCATTTTTTAAAATTAAGGCATTGTAAGGCTTGTATTTGTAGGTTGTAGTCACTTTCCAGGTGAGAAAAGGGAAGAATGGGAAATGAGTATTGTCTGATTCACCTAAGATGGCGGGGCGGAGTAACCTTTTGATTATCATACCGCTACAGATGATTCTGTTGACTTTTCAGTTATGACAAGCTGCACAGGGAAAACGTTTTATTTCTTGCGGGACACTCTCTTATATATGGTAACAAGTAGGAATAACTACTGAAGTCAGCGCAATTTTAATGTTAATCAGTTTTGCTTTATCACCGAAAATTTGAAGTATTGTCCAATTCATATAACATGGCGGGGCAGAGTAACTAACCTTTTGATTATCATACGAATGATTCGGCTCACTTTTCAGTTATGACAAGCTTCACAGGAAAAGCGTTTTATTGGGGAAAATTGGGTGCTGACCAGTATTTCTACAAATTTTCTTCTATGTTATTGTGACTTTAATGTGTATACAAACATTTTCAGTCAGACAATATAGCTCAGCTGGTAGAGTGCCCGATCTCAACATGAAGGTACCTAGTTCAATGCCCCATCATGCCAGATTTTCAGAGGTGAGTTTTCATCTCCCGTCAGCACAGCTCTATCCCTAGATGGAGATTAAATGGTTTTAGAATGTGCAGTTTGATCCCTTGGTTGGATTACACTCTTAAAAATCCATTGGAAATATGGACAATTTAAGAAAGACACATACTAGACATCTCTCCCTGCCTCACAGGGATAAGTGACAATTACTTTAAGTAGTTAGGCTTCTCATTAAATCAAGCCATAGCATGCAGACATATAACAAACACGTACATTCTTCCTCCTGTACAAATGACGAACCTTGTGCACACGACAGAATTACAGTTACAGGATAATCAGACTAGGCGTGTACTACTGCCAGTGGCATACATGTGTACGTACATCGCAAGTGGTTCTGGGTGTGAAATGTATCAATTATCAAGTACCTAGGAAATGCAAATGTTTACAAACTGGCTTAGTTTACACGAGACCTGATACATGAAGACTGTCATTTGTGTACAGGTAACACATGAATTACCTGTCAGGTGAGATTGTCTTCTAGACAAACGATCACAAACACATCTTTGATCACTCAGGTATGACAAGTGTGCAGAGTTTTTCGAGCTTCTTCCTGGCTGATGTAATGTTTTAATGTTTACGTTCTTGTTATCGTAAACGATATATATGCAAATTTCCGTGGACAGCTTGTGACTTGATAGAGGTCATTTACATGAACATAAAGCTTCTGTTTTATCTTTAGATGGTATCGCCTTTATTTTTTTATGCAGACATAACCTAAACATATATTGATATGACAGATCTATATCTGAAGTCAGATAATGTCCCCCAAAATATACATCATGGATGACAATGAACGAAAGCATCTGTTGCAGTGTCAGGTATGACAGGTGTTACTCTACCTTTAAAGGTAATAACATGTTTACCTGTGTGGAATGTGATTATGCTGTGATTGCAATCACTTTTGAAATCATTCAAAACATTCAAATTAGTTGAATATTTTGTACAAAAGGCTTAACTCTGAAATATGTTGCACAAATACATGTACATATATATATATATACAGTAAAACCTGCTATAGCAGCCACTATTACCTGTTTATAAAGGCCAGTTTTTTAAAGTCCCTTGACAAAATTGAACCTGTGTATAAGGGTCACCTGCACTTAAAGGTCAATATTTTCTGGTCCTTGGGTGTTCCTTACATACAGGTTTTACTGTATACAGATATGAACCTATGTTTCTTTCTTTTGTAACAAACATCATCATGTTTACACATTAAACACATGGTACTTGTATGATACTGGGGCTGTTTTTGTTTGGGAGGGATGTAGTTCTGTCAGGCAGCAAGGGCTTTATGTAATCAAGCCACATGTTAAATTGCCTCATCTGAATTGTGTTTCTTTTTGTCTAGCAAGCTAGAGAAGCACTTGATTGATACATGTAGATGATACATGGTATGTAAGTTCATTTGTTGTATCTCTTGTTAAACAATTACAGGTAGCAATAATCCAATTAATCTTGTGATATTGTAATTCTTCATATACATGTATCTCAGCGTGGCTAGATATCAGAAATGATTCACAAAGAGTTACCTCTCAGGGGTCAAATAAGAGAACCATATACAACCAGTTGCATTTCTGTTGATTTGATTTGTACTTCAGTTAGTCGTATTACATCAGACCACAAAATAACATGGGAGTGATCGTTCAGGTTACATGGAGGTTACAACAAATACAAATCATGGAACCTCCTTTTCGTTCTGGATAAAATTCATTTTTTAAGTCTTCATTATTGTTACAATGTATCATAACCTGTGGGTTATGGTCATTCCATTTTGTGTAACCTGTAAATGGATTACGACAATTTCTGTTATTTTGTCGCCTGTTACATTCTCATCACCATATTTACTAATATAACATGGCGGGATGGAGTCATGTGAAATTATGTGAATCAGAATATAACAGCAAATGAATTACAGAAAAAAATCCATACAAAAATTGAGCCAAATCGTAGACAGATCAAAAGCTATTAAACTCAACAACACCTGCTGTAGTCGTCTGTTGTTGTCTGTTGTCATTCCTCTGGCTGTAAATCTGAGCTCTTAAATCAATTCCAGAAGGTGCTTGAAGATCTAACTTTAAATGACATCATCATCTTTTAATACTTTTCAAATAAATTTTGTCCTACTAAACAAACAAAGATAGAGGCCATAAAGTCCAAGTTGGGTGTCTGATGACATGTCCTTGTTCTGAAAATAAATCTGTTTTTATAACCCAGATAAATTATTATTGTAAATTCCGAAGAAGATTGAGGGTGCTCATTGAATACACAATGTTCATTTCATATAGGTCGTGACCTGTTTTTAAGATCTATTTCAAGTTTTGAATATGAAGTCTTTAATCTGTGTTTTATGTACAGGGTTAATTCTTCTAAAACTGGCAGAGCGTCACGTTTGTTGAATAAATACATCATCATTAAACATTTGTAACATTTCTGTTGTTTTGATTTCATGATAGGTAGAATGCCAAGTGTTCTTATTTACAGTTTTACTGACTTATCGCTCTCTTCATTTTCACTTTTAATTCAAATCAGTAGGATTAACAAGTGGGGGCAATGTTTATGTAGAAGCTTTATCAACAGTTGCTCTTTTTACAGTACACTGCGACTTCCTGTAATGTTCACTTACGAATATCAACCAATTCTTGTACATGTATTTAGTGGTTGATTTTTATCTATGTTTTTAGGGGATTACTCAATCCTTTGTGTGAGTATCGATATCAATGAAATTTAAAACCAGCCTTAGTCTTGAATGAGATTTTTAAAATTCCAAAAATCGAGGATAGTTAATTGAATGTAAATAATAGGTCAAACCGTTCATCTAATGTAACGAAACATCAACACCTCTAAAATCTTTGATAAAAATCAGTCTGTAAATTGTATCCGGATATTATAAGATTATTTTTGAGGCAAGTCAAGTTTTAATTTCAGATTTAATGTGTTTTTATTTTTCTTTGTAATTGCAATGGTAACTGTCTTTTGAGACAACCTGTCTTGTGAGACCACATTTCAGCAGCATATAAGGTTCTCTTCAAGCCCCCCCACTTTCAATTTGCTTCCGACATGTGTATGCTACACTGGTGTTTCAGTTTGATGTTATTGGTGCATTTGTACTTGTAATGCCATTAACAAGTTTAGGTGTAAATGTATATCAGAAAAATTTGTTTGTAGTCATTGAAATTTTCCTGAATTAGTGGGATTATCTTGTTGAATGACTGTTAACCTTGCAGGCATATGATTTCAGGTTTAAATCTTGGTTGGGTTCTTGAATTATCCACCTATTGTAGGCAAGATATTGATAATTTAATTAAGGGTTACATAGCATGAACAATAGACTCTACTGTAGATCGGTCCAAATGTGCATTTAGGGGTAAATGAGGTATTTCACGTAGGTTGATGTGAATTGATACATACATGTATAATTCTTTTTATCCATTTATATTGCCTCTTGGCAGCACAGGTTCAAGTCCAGCTGTAACCTAAGCCGATTTTGTGGTAAAGTTTGTTAGTTAACATGTGGAAGGTCTCTCCATGATTACATTCATATATTCAGAATTATGCACTAAAAGTAGAAAAGGCATTTGTCATTTACAATGTCAGTAAGGTTTACATAACTTTCTCAGAAGGCGTTAATACCTGAGGAGCAGGTGTTTTATCCACTTACTGCATGGCATTGCATTCTTTCAACAAATTAATAAATATGACCACTGATTGATATTGATAACAGAAATATACACAGCATTAGTCTTTACCGACACGTAGGCCTTTTGACTCATAACAGTTCATTTTGTATGAATTATGATTTGATTCCTATAATTTGTTTCGTATTGAAAGTCCTCTTTAGCTACCATCATATTGATTCATCACATTTCAAAACAGTTGTCAGTCAAAGTTAGCACAGGTCAGTTAAGGACATTTGACGGCCCATTCAATTAGCAATTGAATAATACATTCCATTCTGTATTTACGCTCAGTTCGCAATTTTTGTAACTACGTTTACATTATTTGCCAAAGCGTCAAGAGTAAGGAGACATTTCATATAGATCTACATATACATGTATAACGTAACTGGCAGTTGCAATTGGGGAACAAAATTTACAGAAAATTATTTTTAAAAATCTACATTGTCTTAGTATAAGTATATGTACTTGTTGAAATTGTGAAATATTTTGGCAATATAAATTTCTGATGTGGGTTTTAAAATAGTCGTATGTGACTAAATAATGGTATTATTGCCAATATCTGTTTTTGTGCACAATTTACATTTTCGCATTGATCTATCAAACAACGTGTACATTTATCATTAGTCAAATTATTTCTACACAATGGAAAATATTCTGATGTCTGAAAGGGTGCTAATTACCATCAGTGTAGACCGTGCAACACGAAATCATGTGATCATCACCAAAAAAATGACTTTCTAGATAGTTTCTCTGTGATTTCTGAATATACTTATTTAAAAATCATTACAGTTATTTCTCTCCCATGTAAATCAAAGTGTAACACTCACAAAGAACACAGCTGGCCCAGACAAATTAATTCTCAAGTTTATTATTTTTTTTAAAAATAAAAAAAAGAATAATTGAATTGGACAAGTACATAATTTTACAAACTGATTCACACAGAGTTTTTAGACAGTGATGTAAGGGTCACTGCATGTACGGTACAGAGGATTTCTTTAAAGTACCTCACCAGACAGTGTTATCCCCGGAGTAACACGATACTTCATTGCAATTATGTCTAGATGCATGTATCTCTTTTGTTCAGCACTTAGCAATAAATATTCATTAAATGTCATCTAGACAATGTTAAAAGGTTAATAACTGCACTTCAACATGCACTCACTCTGCCAGACAATATGAGATTTATTTTATTTAGTGATGATGGTAACAATAACAAATGATCTTTGAAATGTGTTATCTCCGAACAGGTGATATATGAAAATGATATCATAGACATGCTCAGCAAATAACTCTTAATTTTTATTTTTTTTTCTGACAGAGGTATATACCCCTATTGTATTATGACAACGTAGGTCAAGGGCAGATTTCCTAAATTAATACATCTACCCCTGAAAAACAATGGACTCTTCTGTAAATCAATGATTTAGGCCAGTTTGATACAACTACATGTGTATCGACCCCAATACATGTATGTAAAATATACAATGGAGTCTGTCTCTGTCTCTGAAAGTCTGGTAATGAATCGAGCACTGTTTCCTCACATTAGGTGAGGTTTCATGAATAATACAAATATATAATAAAGTTTTTATAGCTGCCACAAAGTTAATGTAGTATAACAACTATTATATTGTCCATAAAAGAAATAATGTGCACAGTTTTTTCTCTCTCTCTGTCTGTCTGTCTCCATCCCTCCCTCTCCCCCCTCTCTCTCTTCTCTCTCTCTCGTGTATGTGTGTGTGTGTTAGATGTAAGACAGAATAAATGATAGGTATTTTGGTCAGCAAATCTACTCCATACCCCCTGGCCAGGTGGGCATGTAGGAGTCTTGTAAAAATCCAAATACCTGAATAATGTGTAAAAAAAAAAAAAAAAAAAAAAAAAATAAAAACACATATACAAAGTACTTGTGTTCTGCATGTATGATCGGCAAAATGTAACCCATATCAGACCGGCCGTCTCTGTTTATCAGTGTCCATATCTGTTATCACGCGGAACGCCTGGGATTTGTCTTCAAGCGGCGCGTGAAAGTCAGACGACATTTTTTGTTTACAAAAACCGCTTGTCATGTCTAAAGAAGGGTAACAGATATTGGAATTTAGCCGCTAGAATAATGGAGCTGTTTCCTCACAAGGAGAATAATGTAAACAGTGCCGTTTTAAATATATAGAGGGAGAAGAATTGGTTCGTGAAAATTCTGAATCAATAACGATAATATTTTTACGATAGGCCTCTGATGTCAGTGAGATTAACGATACATGTACTAGTTAATTTTACATTTACTTCACTTCAGAAATGTCCAATCAACATAGATAATTTGCATGTTGGAAAATTACAACATGCATATCACATAGCCCTCGGGCAAATCAGACAAAAGCCCTGTCTGATATTGAGCCCTTGGGCTGATATGATATGTGATATGAATTTTACCATGTAATAATCTCTATATATCATACGAGAGATTTCAGTCACATGACCACGGGTAGGAAAAAGCATAGCAAATCCAAATTGTGGTTTTACGAAGTTGTGGTATATTATACATGTGACTTGGTCTCTTTCTCTACTGATAACTCATTCACCACGAAAGACACATTTGGACTGGACTAAATCATTGATTTAGGGAAGACTTTTGTTTTTCAGGCATGATGGGTTTTATGTGTGACTACCATTGTTTCACTGAAAATTTAAGTAAGAGTGGCATAATAAACCTGTATACATGTATCTATGCACGTACATGTGCATAAGTAAAAAATATGTTGAGTTTATATGAAGGCTGGTGGCTACACCATAAGTGCTTTACTTATCACCTTAATTTAAAAACCCATCCTTGCTGTTTAATTGGAATATTTTGTTGAAATATATGGCGAAAACAGAAAATGTATATGATGAGTTATGGGCGACTGGTGGTCTTCTGTGTGGTGTAATATAACTTGGTTTACTCCTCGACCATTAAAAAGAAAAAAACGGCCACTGCAGACAAGTCCAAAAACTGTAGCGTGTGGAGTAAATCACCATTCAAAATATATATAAGTTTGAATAAAAAATCTTTGTCTTGATCCATCCAAAAGATGTATCTATAACAGATTTTAAAGAAAGGGATAAAGATATTTAGACATGATTTAATGGCCATCCTACTGGTTAAGTATAAAGTATTTTCCAGATAATGGCAGCCATTATCATATGTTAAACCTATCAATTGTACAAGTGATTCAGTGCATCAAAACAGATTTCTGACAATATTTGTTGACAAATGCATTTGATCTGATGGCTTCCCTCTTTTCCTGTATTTATTATACTATTAGATTACACTTCCTGTTTCTCATGTTATAGGTGCCAGAAATCGATATAATTTGTTGTTTTGTTTATAAGTTAATGTACATTGCTTTATACAGTGTATTCCAAAAAATTTGCATTTTGTCTCCCCCATGACTTACTGTACCTGATTTTTTAGCATTTAATCTTACAGGAAAAAATCCATTTACTGTCATTTATAAAATGAGTATATTTTTTTGACCGTGTATTTGTAAATTTGAACTGATGTTACCTTGTTTGTAACTAAATTAACAATGTATTTATTGCCATTTATTTTGTACATTGTACATGCACCTGTATGTACATTTTAGTGGGACACCCTGTACACAGACATATTAACCTACATTATATGTACATGAACATTTGTACTTTCAAAGTCTAAACTGACACATGATCATCTTGATATTTTATAATTGATTTAATAAAGACCAGTGCTCCAAGTAGTTGCCATGGCAA
Source organism: Atrina japonica (assembly GCA_030159075.1). Lineage (NCBI taxonomy): Eukaryota > Metazoa > Mollusca > Bivalvia > Pterioida > Pinnidae > Atrina > Atrina japonica. The sequence goes on along the minus strand of BROG01000395.1, from coordinate 243,922 downwards.
TATGTCATTGCACAAAGTGGTGATTGAATTGAAGGATAGATCAAAGTTGTTATTAATGTGGAGAAATGGTTAATTTAACAGTATAATTATGCAGAATATTTATTATTAGATCTCTGATTTTCAGATGAAAAAATATTTTGGATAGATCTATATATGTATATAGTCCCATTTGATTTTAACCCATCGACCCCTGAAAAAAAAACCAATGGACTCTTCAGTAGGTCACTCCAAATGTGTCTTTAAGGGTGAATAAGTTGATATATTTCTGAAGCTGATTTTTGTGACAAAGTTTTGTAGTTTCTTGGTACTATATACATGTATGTAACCAGGTTCTTCCCTGCACTTATCTGGCCGCCACCATATAACTGAAAAAATTGTTGGGTTTGGCATAACACACCATTCAGAATCAAAATGAAACAAAACTACCACTTGTCAAATATCTGATCTTTTCACAGAGTCTATTACCCATCATTCCCATATATATACTGTGCATATAGATATATACACATACATTTACCGTATATTTAAGTTTTAGATCTTTAGAATTTAAGAGTTTACATGTAAGAATGCATCAAGTACATGAACACCTACAAATGTAAATAGAAGAGCAAAAAGGAAAAGTTGTCATCATCTGAACTCGAAGACACTCTTGTGTCGTGACATTCCGTACAAAGAATACACATGTGTCAAATGAGGTCGCACAGTACCCGCTACCATCATATGCAAGTTACGCATATATATGAAGAAAATTCTAAATAGGACATAGGTCAAGTATATTTATATTTATAATTACACACTCATTGTCTACATCTATATTCTGAGTGCAGTTCATTATACCGTAAGATACATGTATCACCCAAACTGAAAGATTATAGTCGGTAGGAGTCAGGAAATAAGTGTCTATCATGTACAGGAAAACCACTACACTGTTCAGTTTTCCTGTCGGAACAAGATTACTCAAAGTCACTGTAGATTTTAGAACTTTTCAGTATAGCCTTGTTCTGCATTGACTTAAAAGGGTGTATTTTATGTACAGGGACATTTAATCAAATTATAATTTGATGGCGATGGAAATAAGGAGATCTAAGTCTATTCGATCTAGTCCAGGTACATGTATAGTGATGTCTGTACTATCTATCTGTCTGTCTATCTCTCTATCTGTCTCTATCTATCTCTCTATATGTCTTTATCTATCTCTCTATATGTCATCTGAGTCAAGAACCCTGTATGTCTGAACACTGATTAGTTGACACAAAAAGACATTGAAGTATGATCTTCAACAGCAATGGTTTATCAATATCAGAGCTATCACTTGTAGGTTTCAACAGTGAAAAGCATTTTAATTCATTTCTTTCAAGGATGGCGGAGGGGGGTATGAGGGTTGTTGAAAAATATTTTAAGTATCACACTTAAATAGGCCATGATCATCCCTTGTGTGTGTGTGTGTGTGTGTGTGTGTGTGAGTGTGTGTGTGTGTGTGTGTGTGTGTGTATATATGAGTGTATATATATATATATATATATATATATATATATATATATATATATATATATATATTGTGTACTATACTTATTGCATATACATAGTACATGTAAATCTGTGATGTTGATACAGGGAAACATTTCCATTACATACAATGATACTATTATACATAGACAGGCTTACTGTTCAGTTAAATATGCACGTGAGGACTACAAACATTTTGTTTATTAAGATATTTTGAAGTGCTGCATCCTTTAATCTTTAGAGCAATGACTGATTCTCTCTCTCTCTCTCTCTCTCTCTCTCTCTCTCTCTCTCTCTCTCTCTCTCTCTCTCTCTCTCTCACTCACTCACTCACTCACTCATATGCAACCAATATAAATATTGGTCTCATCTTACCCACAATCATAATTTGTTGAAAGGCTCTCGGAAAACATGATTAACATACCATAAGATATAGTCAAAATACATCTAGTCATATAAACACTGTAGAGACATCGATAATCTAATGTGTCCGGAGGTCCAAGTATTTACACACAGATGCATTCAACCACTTTATATGTAACTAAATGTTTACACTAACATAAGTGTCCAGTAAGCTGTGTGTATATATTGTTATACAAGTTAGTCTGGAAGTGGTTAAGATGCTGACAAACAAGATGAAGTACATGTATTACCTGTTTGTAATGGAGTGTTGCAATCACACCTGTATTACTGGGTCTGTCAGTATAGGTCTACCAAGGTAAATAAAGACACATGTTTACAAACACAACAAGTCAAAATTAGTTCATAACAGAGTTGACAGAGTACATACCCGTCACCTCAAAATATTAAAGCTACAGCAATACTTGGAATCCATACAAGGCAAAACGTTTCATCTGCTCACCTAGTTTTTTGGGAAAATAGATCTAGAATTGTTTTGCTTTTTGACAGATCATGTATGTGCCACTTTACGTTTGTACATATGTGGGTAAGGTTGTATTGCCATAATTTAGAGGTAAACTTGCATCCATGTCAGGGCTCATCCTAGAATCAAAAACCTAAACCAAAAATTAGCCAATTCAGATTTTTTTAGCCTGTTGAAATTTTGATTACATAGTCGCCCGAAGGAATATTAATATTGAAATATGATTACCAGATTGGTAATTTTATGCAACATGGTGGCAAGTGCAAACTTTATAAACGGTATGTACATGTGTATGTCTTACCTGTTACAATATTTGTCTGTGACATTACAAAATTTGCAAGTCTGGAGGATAACTTGATAGGAAGAATTTTATGGATAATTCTGCTTTTTCCAATCAAGCATGCCCTTGAAACCCTGTCATCGTTGACCATGCTGTATTTTTTTTCTCTTAAGAATCATGTTATGATGATAAAATATGCATGAAATGGCCAAAAATATTTGCCAGAAAATTAGCCAATTACTACATGTATCTCTCAAGTTGATCTTGATAAAAAAAAATTAGTTCTTGGCCAAATTGGCTATTATTGTCTTGTTCGCTGCATTTGTAAGATGGTGGGCGGAGTAACCTTTTGATTATCATACAGATTATTCTACTCACTTTTCGGTTATGACAAGCTGCACAAACGTTTTATTCCCCACTGGATACTCTCTTATCTATGATGACAAGTATTAAGGATTTTTTAAGTCAATGTAATTTTAATGTTATCCTTTATTACCTAAAATTTAAATTCTCCAGAGTGAACCCAGGCTGCTTTCTAAATACACCAACAGTTACTATGCTGTACTTAAAATATGTATCTAGAGGCTGTCACTATGAGAGGTTACCACCAAACATTTGCCATAGAAATTTGATCTACCAGCAACAAATGGACAGTCCCTCAGATTAGTTTATATGTCTCAGTGTGTTTCTGAATGCCCGTGGATCAAAACAGGTGTTCATCCGATGTTGAATGATATTCAATGATCGGAAAAATGATAAATAAAAATGCATGAAATTTGGTGAACCTCAAAGTGAAATGTCTGTATATCTGTCAAAATTTGTAAAATATATGCTAGTTTCATTTTGATCTTATACATGGTCATGTATGTACATTTGTATCAGCCATTTGTACTGATTTAAGAAACATTTATGCAAAGACATTACTCCCTCCATTGTCATTCTGCTATCGGTGTTTCAATAAAGAATATGCATATTGACATGAAATTGATACCTCTGACTTCAGCCTTGTCTATTTCATAAGTTCCATATAAATATAGGTTCCTCTTAGCTTTTGTTCAGGTTTAAGTGGGCCTCAAGATTCAATCTTAAGTCAATATATCATAATGGTAATATGCCAGTATATTTGACATTCCAGTCAGTAAGAAGAGTCTTAATGATGACTGGCGTAGCAATGTACAATTTACAAACAATAGGAAATATTTAAATGATCACTTATGCTTTAATTTGAACTCAATTTATGATAATAAAAAAGTTCCCTAAGAAATTTGCTATGTGTCTTTTTAAATATCCTCATTTTGAAGAATGAGTTTATTTTAATGTGCAAAAGGTTTAAATGTTTGTGTTAAATTTATGTCCATTACTTTTCTTTTATTCTTAAAAAAAATACGTTTAGAATGTAACTCATAAATTTGTGGCAAATTTTGATAACTATCATTTATTTTTAGTACTGTAATTGATTTTTTTTTCATTATGAATTATTTTAGCTTCAGAAAAAAAAGATTAATTGAATGATATTTTTATTAACTGATTTTATTAGATTTAGGTATAAGATAATAACAGTATACATGTAATTAGGGTTTTAATACATGTTATGTTGGAATAAACTTTTGCAGCATGACGTTTAAATTTAAATAAAAAATTATTTTGATTTTTTCTTCCTTTACTACTTGTACTTGATGTAAAATAACAAGTAAGAGCTATACACAGGCATAAAAAATCTTATATTCCTGTATATTTTGTGAAAATAATGTCGGGTCCAGTGTGGTATTCATATACAAATAGTAAGGTTGATTTGCAATTGAAAAAGTGCCATACCTGGGTTTCTCAAGCAAATTTCACAAAGTATATAGGAATTTAAGAATTTTTATACCTTTGTATATCTCTTTTTTGTTATTGTATATCTAAGTAGTAAACGAGGGGACATTTTTTGAGAAAAAAACGGCTAATGCCCCTTTCAAGCCCACCTCTGAATGAAGGGCACCTGACTGTAAAGGTCATTTAAACATAACCGTTAATTTGTTAACTTTTTTTTTTATTGAATAAACTTCTTTTCAAAGACCACCTACCCATAACGGCTCCTTTTGCCTTTTCCCTTGAGTGGCCTTTATAGACAGGTTTGATTGTATACATGTAACAAGGCATTTGTGGTGCTGTAGTACATGTACAGGTATAAACAGTGGTACCTGTCTTGAGAGACCATCCCGTCTTCCACTAAAATGTGGTATCTCAAGACAGTTGGTCTCTCAAACAAGGTTTTATTTAAAGGTTTATTTAATCAAATGGTTTTCAGAATGTGGTCTCCAGTGACAGGTGCTCTTTTCATGAGAGTTTTCTTTTAAGACAGGTTCCACTGTATATAATAAATTCATGTATATTTCTGCACGTCTAAAACCTAAAAAGTACAAATCGCTTAGCATAATGAAAGAACCCATAGTTTGTGAGTGTGGTTCCAATACCATTCCCTGATCCCTACGTGATACTGTGATGTGTAGCAGTGAATTCTACATTGTTTACTTGCAAACTTCAATGTCAATTTACTGATATATTTCTCTAATGTCAGATGTCAGAAGCCCAGACTCTGTTTCAAAAGTTTAAGGACCTATAAACCATGTCTTGAAGATTTCCATTCACATGTGTGGCATCTGATGACAGCATTCCGAGAATTTATCTGAAAAGTTGGCCATGCTGCAACCATTAGAGTCACCGATGTTAACCTTAGTTTGACCTCCACACAACAAATCAGATTGGTAATCAAAATCGAGGTCTTGATTCCCCACCGAATACAGCAGATTTAATTATCTTTTGTCCCTATGACATTGGATCTCAATCAATTTCATGTGTAAGTGAACACCAAATGTTATCACTGACAGATGCTTCAAGAGTGTTTGACCTGATATCAAGACCAACTCTATGACATCTTTGCTGCTATTTTCCTTCACAATTAATTCATCAACCCCTTAAAAATGGACTATTCTGCAAATCAATGAATAAGACCAGTCCACGTGTCTTTAGTGTTGAATAAGTTAAGTGAAATAAGGTATATATATAATTCAGATTCAGTTTGATCAGTTTTGTGGTTTCCTGTGAATTGACTCATTTTTACTATCACATGTGTTCTGATTGTACATTGTATCTTGCATAATATTTCCTGTCTTTTGTTGTTATTTTTGTTGTTTTCATTGTTTTGTTTTTTTTAAAGTTTTTTATTCATTAATTTATCAATCTTTATTCCAGTTTTATTTTATTTATCTTATTCATTATATTTATTCTATTTTTTTTATAAACAATTTACTCTAAAAATCTTGATTAACTAACTGCACATGTAATTGGTCAGTGTAAAAGAGAACAGTTAAAGGGAGATCACTCTTACCTCTTACTAGCAATTTTCTTCAACACCATCCATGTTTTAAGATGGATTATCACAACAGTTTTCACTCCACAGCAGGTATTTGATGTAGCATCTAAGGTGATTGTATCCTTGTTTCCTGTTACAAAAATCTTTTTCAAAAAAGGTTGGCAGATTTTCGAGATAGAAGGGAGACATTTTTATCGGGAGTAAACATTAAATCAATCATATTTGCTGGTTATCTTTACAAGTTTAATTTTATATAGCAGTAATGAGGGATAAGAGGCAATCATTCTAACAGTGCCAAGGATTTTCTCCTGAAGGCTACATTTATTTTCATCAAAGTTTTTGTTATCAAATAAGCAGTTATATACTTAGATACCCTGGATTTGTGTAACATTTCCCTCATGTATACATGAATCAGTTTTGTCAGGTTCTGCTGTTGGTGCACTATTATGTTTTCTTTTATTTTCAAACATGTACTAAAACGCATACAATTTCAAAACTGAAATCCTGGCTTAATGCCACCTTCTAGACAAAGACAAAATATAGAGCTATGATCCTTTAGAAAATAGGTGAAAATTTGGGTTATGTTGTTCACATCTAATTTCTACCGGTACTCTCATAGCTGAAACCCAAATTTATGTTGATTCATACATCAATTCACACTTGTAATTGCCCCAAACACCATAACTAATCTCGAGGCCTCTGTGACCTAGTGGTTAGAGCATAACTTATCTAACGTACTGGATTATCAAGTTGTTCAAGTGCTGATAGGAAAGAGACATTTATATTTTTGGACAATCAAATTAAAATCTTATCTCCTGATCCTGTCTTCTGATATGTGATATGTAAAGGATCTAGCGAACCCTATCTATAGGGTCACATGCAAGGGACCTCTCGTAGGTGTGTGTACTGTTCGACAGATGAAAATACAACTTACACAAAGTCTTGAAGTTTATACAAATGGCAATTGTTGTTGTATTGTTGTTTAATGTCCCACTTAAGAATTTTTCACTCATCTCATGGGGATGTCACCAAATGCCAGTGAAGGGCTTCACATTTTGGCCCATGCTAAGCACTTATGGCCATTGAGCAGTGAGGGTTCTTAATCGTGCAGACACGTACTGTGACACAGGACCTCAGTTTTTACTGTTGAGGAAATCTTCAATGTACAAAAGGGGATTAAGGTTTAAGATTTTCGGTCAATATCTACTAACAAAATAATAATGAAAATAGATATATTTGTATGCTCATACAAAAAGTCACCCAGGAAACAATCTGTTTCAAACAAAATTATTAATGAACATTATCATAATTTATATATTAACGATTGTTAGGCGATCATGATTTCTAGGCAATCATACTTGTAAGACTCGAGTCCTAATTGACTCCATTACCCAGTTAAATTTCCTTTGTACTAATTAAACTAGTACAACTTGAGACTTGTTTACGGTACAGAGGTCATGGGGGGAAATAATTGGTGAACATATGACGGCATCAGCTATATAAGCAAGGGAATCTATAATAAGACCATGTGGTTATACTAATGGGTTAGATTATATAGTTATGTGTATCATACATTGTGCACTTTGAGCTCTGACTAAACTTTTGATCTTCTTCTTATCAGTTGTAGTCTTGTAGCAAACTTTCCATGTAAAGTTTTGTGAAAATGTTGCAGAAAACAATTACCCGGTAAATAAAACAAAACACAATAAATTTGTTATACCAGTATATACAAATGTATATTCAGTAATTTTATTACGGTAGCTAGAAATTAACAGCTTTTTTTCACCCTTGTTCACCCATAATTCGATTTATTTTCCTCAAAATTCAAACCTTAATTTTCCAAATTTTACCGTTGAAATTTCCCCAATTGTATATGTAGCTGGGTCATTTCTGAATGTTGGCAAAATCTCTGCTTACTGGTATATATGATTTCAATGATAGGCTGAAATCCAGATATGTTTGTATTGATTTTCTGACCAGTACTGAACTAAGTGAGGATTTATTGTATAAAGAAATCTTCATATTGGAAACAGTTATCACCTTATATTATGCACCTATTCTTCTCCTACAAGTCTCCTAAATTCTTCTGTCCATCATCTTACACTACAGTGGAACACACCTTGACAGACCACCCCATCTGCCACTGAAATGTGGTATCTTAAAATAGGTGGTCTCTCAAACGAGGTATTATTTAAAGAGATATTCAACTGGGTGGTTTTCAAATTGTGGTCTCAAAAAGACCGTCGGTTTGTTCGTTTGTTTGGTGTTTTATGCCACACTCAACAATTTTTCAGTTATATGGTGGCAGCCAGTTATTAATGGTGGAGGAGAGAACCTGGTTACAATGTACCCGGTGAGAGACCACCAACCTTCTGCAAGTAAAACTGACAAACTTTCTCACAAAAAATCAGCTTAGGTTCCATTGGAACTTGAACCTGTGCTGACCAGAAGTGAGAGACTTCATGGTTCAAAGTGTGAACTGTTGCTCCACCACAGTTACTATACCTTCAATAACCATTTACTTGAACTGATCATTTGGCATAAGAACAGACACCACACAGCGTCATGTTTACACCCACAAACAAGATCAGAATAGATAAAAATGTGAAAAAGACAATCAAAACACTAATGCACTTTCTAAAAATAGAACTTAAGCTTAGACTTTCTCATGATTCTTAGTACATGGTTCAAATCTCAGATAAAAAAATCAGAAACTTGTTGGCACAAAGTCACTAAGTACTTTTTATTTCACACCATATCTAAGCTAAGAGATTAACAACAGGAAAATGATACTAGATTGTGTTTTATTGAATGAGTACATGTGTGTTGGTGTGCAAACTCCCTCAAACTCTCTTCATACCTTTGTCTTTATTAAAATTGTGTGTGTATGTATGTCTTTGTCAATGTGTCAGAGAGAGAGAGAGAGAGAGAGAGAGAGGGAGGGATGGATGGTGGGTTTCTGTAATATGTATGCACAGGTCCTAGTCTTAAATCTCCATCTTATATTAGATTTCTTATATAACACCAACATCATGCTGAGAGCTTTCTATTAAGTAACAGAACCAGCAGCTGATTTAAAGACTGGTTCAGTTGCTGGTTATAATCAATCATAAACAAAAGTTGGGTCATTAGGTACTATTATTAATAAACTGTTGTTAGACTTGACCCTTGGTCAATTTGTATGGCTAATGCCTGTTATGTATAACAGCATTCACTGGTTTGATTAGCAGGATTTTGTCTCTGATATAAGCAAGTGTGATTCTGTTATTGAGTGACAGGATGTCAATTTTCTGACCACACATGCACCCAATTATCTTGTGAGATTGTGACTATCAACTATTGATTTCCTCACTGTCAGCATGAGATTCCAGTCAAAGGTCAATCCGATCCACTGCAATTGATATAGAAAGTGTGAATTGCTGTGAGCTTCTCATATGGTTTTATTTAGCTCACCTGGTCGACATGTCTGCTCTGTTACAGAGATTCTTATTCAAGAGTTACAATCCTATAGGTCTACAAAGCTAAAGTGGCACATCCATGTTCAATTAGAAACCAAAACAATATGATCTATTTTCCAAAAATAGGTTGTACAGGTAAAACAAACGTGCCATGCACAGACTCCATGTATCACTGAATCCTGTAATACTTTTGTGACGACAAGTAGCTTGTCACCCCTGTTATGATTTGATTTAGACTGGTTGTGTTTGTAAACATGTGTCAATTTACCTTGGTAGACCTGTACATGTATGAAAATGACTAGAAACGTTCCTTTACTGTTTGTTGTTTATATGGACTGACAAAATTATGTATATAGTAATTTATAACTACATTTGTATAAATACATCAGGGAATTGAGTTTCTGCATTACTAGCTTACATTTATGGAATACATAGTTTCTGTGTGCTCTGTTTGTTTTACATACAATGTACAATCAGTACAGGTATCTATCGTAAACACCGTGTATTAATTAACCTCCATTGACACACTACATGTACAGTACATTTCTATCTGGGATTCTTCTCTTTTTCTCCATTAGATGTGCAAACTATAGATATAAACTCAGAATAAATATACAATAGCTATAAAAGTTATGGAATTACCTAGAAATCGAGTGGATTATATTCCACATTTCATATTTCAGCCTCGTTATTTATTCAGGCCATCATCAACTCATTCACCACTGAAGACACATTTGGACTGGCCTAAATCATTGATTTATAGAAGAGTCCACTGTTTCTCAGGGGTTGATGAGTTAAACATTATTTGTCTGATGTGCCACAGTAAGTATAGCAGTTAGTGGGCAAAATAAAAAAATAAATAAATGTATCTTTTTTTATTTCAATATGTATCAGTAAAGTAGAATTTTTAATAGAATTTTTAGGACGAAAAAAAAAAAATAATAAATGGGCAAAGCTGCCTTTTTAAAAAGAATATGGATCAGGGCTTTTGAGGTCAGACAGATCATGGCTCAGATCACATCAAACAAATTTTCTTTTATTTTCAGCCTGAACCTTTTGAACTTCTGACCACCAGCTATATTGAGTTTTTATATCTTTCTGTTACATACATATTATGTGTATACCAGTATATATAAGAACTCTAGATGAAGGAGGATTGTGTAACATGTTAGGTAATATTTGGAAAATGTATAGGACCCCGGTAAATAAGTAATACATGTACAGGTTTTATGTTACCTGAAGTTATGTATGTGGAAATTGGATAAAGTGATTTGTGATAGGAATTAGACAGAGCATTGAAGCATTACATCCTTACAGACTGGGAAGTAAGAGAAGATAACTCTGAATTGTTCTTGAAAAAAAAAACAAATTTGGTATACAAGGCATTACAGGATAATATGTACAGTGGAAGGTCTCAAATAAGACCACATAACTGACTGGCTTAATTTGGTCTAATTAGCAAGGTTGCCTCTTAAGTCAGCATCTTGACTTATTTAATATTTACATGTATAAAAGAAATTTTCAGTGGAGTAAATATTTGTGCTCTTAACTTGGAGGTGGTCTCCTAATCAGGATGGTCATTATGTGAGGTTTCTCCATACTTCGTAAAATATCAAGATAAAATACTACTGGAACATGTAGTACATTTAGTACAAGATACAAGTATCATAGGCATCGGAACCGGGGGGGCTAGGGGGGGGCTTAGCCGCCCACTTTTTTTCCAAAGATAAACATAGGTGTTAAAAATTGGGGCTTAGCCCCCAGACATTTCTGACATGTGTATGTGTTTTAAGTTGGTTTAGCCCCCCCCCACTTTCAATTTGCTTTACACCTATTATATTTGGATTATTTCCTGAAACTAGTTTTCTCAAAGAAAAAAAAAACTGAAAATGATGACATTTTCAGTCTCAGTAGTCAATCCATCATAATATTTATAGAATAATTTGCCGATGGTAAATCCTTCAGATGATGTATCAGAAAGATTGTAATAGACAAAATGTTTCCAATTTGTTACAAATACGAGAAAACATCTGTCCAAATGTTCATGTTTGTTTATTATCAGCCATAAGTAGTTGGAACTTGACAACAGGTGGGTCATAAGTGAATATGTAGATTTCTTATTTTGTACTTTACAGAATACAATTTCTTTTAGCACCTGATTTTTCAATTTAGAATTGAGGTTTTTGTGAGATATTACGGTTGTGACGGGTTTTATACCAGTTCACTCAGTTCAGGTAATAAAAAGTGTATAAATTTATAGAAAGAAAACGCATTAGCGAGACCTTCCACCTGCACAGAATCAGCTGCTTTGAACTTTTCGGCAGCAGCTTGAGAGTGCAGACTACATTTAAATTGATCAATCTTAAGATGAATATAATGAAAGACTTAGATTATGGATTAAGAGAGTAACATTGTAATGTGAAGTGGATAATGAGAATTGCAAGTTATTTATTAAAATGATTAAAATGTAAACAATAGTAAGGGCTGTAACTCTGTATTATGTAACAACTTTAGTATTACAGTATGTCATAAGTTAGTTTTTGACGCAAAGAAAATATTAGCTACATTACTGCTTTGTTTCTTTATACATGTAATTGAAAATTAAAAGAGAAATGCTAACTGCATTTAATGTCACAAGAATACACAGATGTCCTAGTTTACTTTTAATTTATTTTAAGACTGATCTAAACTTGGTTTTAAGGACATTTTATGTCCCACTAAGAATTTTTCTCTTACATGGAGAAATTACCAACTATTTGCAAAATTCCACAATTTTTTACCTCTGCTATAGACTGATAACACAGAATCCTGGTATTAAGGCTCACCAAAGACTTTTACCAAGTGTACAGTGATTTAACAGTCACTTTTCTATTTCAGAATGTCTTTCATGTAGGATTTGTACACAAACCGTACCATTGGGACAGCAAAAAACGGTCTTTATGACCAGGTGGTCTTAATACATAGGTGGTTGCTAAAGCGAGTTTTATTGCATAAATATTTACTTTTACTTTTCATTTACAATGCATCCTCGACTGATGACACTGTAATCATATCCATCACAATCGCGGGCAATTTCATTGAAGACAAATATGTTTGTAGTATTAGTTTTTCTTACGATCTTTATTTACACCGGATATATTTTGAGCCATCAGAAAATGGACTTCTGGGTTATTTTTGTGCTCTTTATATTGTTTTAAATATTTTAGTTTTTCATGTGTTCAGTTATTTAGAAATGCTTTTACTTTAGTGCTTTTATCTTTGAAATTAACATCTGGAGACAGTTTTTAATATCAGAAATTATCAATCGCTCTGAATGATCAGAAATTATTTATACCATAGCTTCAAATTTTGACTTACATATATTACATCTAATCTATGGAGCCACATTAAATATTTGGAAGATAAAAATGGATTTTAAGTGTGAGATGATATACAGTATGTACTGCTTCAAATTGTGACTTGTGCTATGGATTTGTGCAGTCAAAATATTTTTTTTAATTTCTAATGAGTCATGCCTGCAGTGACACAGAACAACTGGTCTAAATCTTATTGGATATACTTATGTCTTTACACAGCCATTGATTCACTTGTTTACGGATGTTTAGAAATAATCTGCCTTTTTTATGAAAAATATTTTCACTGATTAAGAATGAGCTACATGTACATGTACATTGGTAAATTAAAAAGGTGGCAAGATAAACCTATCCTTAACAGGAGTACACTTACAATAAGGGAGTTAGTGCACTTCAAGGGAGATAATGCACTTCAAGGGAGATAATTCAGTTTATCCACTAACTTATATATATATGTAATGAAAGTTTTAGTACATTTACATGGCAGTTGCACCCAGAGTGCTACTTTATATCAAACAACCTTATCTTTAAATTTCTTACTTTTCCTCAAAATCTGGTATCAGATTAAAGTCTCTTAAGTTTCAAAAATATAAATAGTTTGTCAGTTTGTATATATTCTCTTTGACTCCAATATGGTTCCAGAGATAATACTTGTATATATGTTTACATGTTTTCCCTATATGTAAAGCTATCTTGAGAGTGTATCTGTAGTTATGCAAGGTCTGATTCTTTGGAAGGTTTCTTCCTGTCATTAATCAGGTGCCAAACATCGAAATAAAGATTTCATTCACTTCTTATTTCTTTTAACTGCACCTGTGGTCGTTATCAGTATCTGTGTTTTGGGGGGATTTCAAGTTGTGGTTTTTTCCCAACAAAATATAAGATGAATGCAGAATTGAATAACAGTTGATAGATCTAAAATCTGAAGTAAAATATCACTGTTTCTGCTTCTGTCTCTTTCTCTCCCCCCTCTCTCTGTCTTTCTATATCACTGTTACAATAGGGAAATGGTTATTTGATTCAGAGATTATTGAATAGCATACCAAGATTAACGAAATTATTGATAAATGAGATAGACTAAAAATAGCAGGCAGACAATGGTTGGATAATCAGGACTACAGGCATCTGCTTTCATCTTGTCTGAAATGACCAATTTCAAATTTAGTGAGTAGAAATTAATGAATGCAAGATTTGGTTCCCCTAGTTTAGTAATTAGAATTCAATCTGGACTACTTTACATCCTCCCCCCCCCCTCCAGCAGAATCATCAGGATATTAACTGTATTATCTATATAGGCAAATTGCTTAGAAATTGGGGATGTTTTCAGCTCACATTTTTAAAGGAATGTTGATACCTTGGGCGGTCAATGTTTTATGTTTGAATAAAGTACCTGGACTTTGACTAAAGACAACATCCGTGCTTTTAAGCAGGACTAAAATGGTCTAAAGTGGTTACAACACAGTGTGTGTGGTTAAACTGTGAAGTATTGGTAAATGTCTTTATAAGACAGGTGCCCATTTGTACAGATGCATTATCAAGGCACCTTCAATAGAATGTCCAAAAAAGAGTTTCCTTGTAATGAAAAATAATACAGAGTTTCGTGGGAAAGGTTTTAAAGTACTGTATTAATTTCATAGCAGACATTTACATAGATAGATTATATTGAATGACATTCGATACATGCATGTTATTTATGACGATATGATTCTGATATTTCACTTGTACCAGCATTATGATTAACTTTTCCCACATTATTCGGTGATAAATGCTAGTCGCCATGGTGGTACATGTATATTTATGAACATTGAAAGCGGGGTCATCTTCCGAATCAATATCATTGTTCTAAAAACTATTTTATAATATCGCAAAGCGTGATCTGACAGCATACTCTAATCTTCAGTATAGGGGTTTCCTGCCTCTTCATGGTCAAATATTTGAGTAATGATGTCAGTCATTGATACAAGAGGATGGTCAAATTAATTCCAAGCCTACTTGTACATGTATGCTACGATGTGGATGTGTTTGTCACTACATGTACAAATGTACTTTAGAAATATTCCATGGCAAGATTAACCGCATGGCTTCGACTTTTTTTATTTACAATGATTGGTCTACGTCTGGATGACCCTTCACTTATTCTGTAAGAATTGATTTTGAAGCCAAAATGAACCTTGCTTTTATGCCAGGCCATTCCAAGTACAGCAACCCCTGCAAATATTTACTATGAGTATAAAAAAGACATTTCCTACACATGACTTTTGATACTGACGTATTGATTCTTGTGTAGTGCAAATATTGTGCACACACAAACAAAATAATTTTCCAGTTGAAAATGAATATTGTGAGACGCTGTGTTGTTGTTGGGAGTTCAAGTTTACAGACAATCCATGTGAATATCTGATTGGATTATTAATTTTACTATTTTACTGTATGCCCATAGGAAAAAGCAACCCACTGATAAGTAGTACATTGAGAAGATCCAGAAATTCAGCAGCTGATAATTATTTCTCAGGTTTGATCGAAACCATACAGCAAACAATCATTTGTTGGGATGAATTGATAATCGTAACTCTAGAATGTGGTGTTGTTTTGCTTGACATGGTCTCCGTATTTCGATCTGATACAATTATAGCTCATCTGTGGTGGTGCCAAGTTTGGTGGAAATATGTTAATCAGTTCTATGAATAACTCTGCTTTCCATTCCTGTATACATGTAGTTCACGAGTCAGTGTGTATCCAGATTGGCCTTTAAATACTTTTATCCTACAAACTGCAGGATTTTGGATTGAGTAAGATTTTTATTCTGAAATTACTTTTGGACTCTGATTAGAAATTGACCTAGTTAGCCACACGTTGACACACTTATATGTACTGTCTGTACTTATCCTTACTATTTGTGGTACACTGAGTATTTAAATGAGAAGAAATAAAGACCAACTGATATGCACCACTGGAGAGAGAGAGTATGATATATCCACAGGGGTCCAAGTGTCTACTGGTGTATATGTAATACTGCAGGGCTATTGCTGATAAAGATATTGGTTTAATGGTGTCAAATGTTTTGTAATCAAAGTATAGACTCTATATATATGTACTGTACATACCTGTACAGTATCTAGATTAGCTCAGGTACAAGGGCTTACCTGTGTTTTTGATTTACTGAAAACAAAAAAAAAGGCCTTAGGCCCATAGGTTTTATATACACACTATATTTTACATGTAGATTACAAGCTAGGACTTTGAAAACATTTATGGAAATAGATACCCTATTCACATCACAGTGAAAAGTGTAAACAATAAGTCAAAATAGAAGAAACTAATACATCGTATGTAGGTTTCACAGGTCAGGATAATTGTAACAATTGTGTTTTCCTTGTTGGTCATGTTTTGCCATAGAAATTGTTTTACGCTTGAAGGATTGATAAAAGTCAACAAACGTTTTCTCCTGAGGATTTATCAGTAACAGCTGGGGAGGTTCTTTGTGTTCAAGAGCAGTGCTGGATATTTTTTAAGGAATTTAATGAAATACAGAACAGAACAAAGGATTTCTTTGGAGAATAGATAGAGTTTTACAAATTATTGTCACAGCATGTGCCGCCATGTCAAAATGATGTTCAATTGAAAAATGTTGCATGTACAAATCCATTTATTCATTTTCAAGATGAATGCGGAATGTATTTTGGAATAGTTTTTATCTTGTCATTGTTGATCATGAAATTATAACATATTTCTGTCACTTTTTTTAACTTTGTCCGATAAATTCAAAACAAAAATCAAACAAAAAAGAAAATAGAGAAAAATAGAAAATAGAAACGGTTGATCTTTTGAATATCCATAATAAATGAAAGATTTTATGAGAAGAAAAAACGTGCATCTATCTCGAAGTTTTTACCAAAAATCTGAGGAAAATGTATGATGATTCGTATGTGTAAACAAAGAAGGTCTTTCTAAACTTGTCAAATGCAGCATTCCGACTGTGCATACATCACTAAACTATTTAGCAGTTTGATAAAACAAAAACTGAGGGGGAAAAATCAGAGATTGTAGTTTTAATGTTTATATATGGCACAGTAGCAAAATTGGATAGAAATGTCCAGATGTTTAGCAGAGTTTGTGGTTGTGATAAACTTTATATATGTAACAAGTCATCAAGCATCCGAGTTAATATATATGTATGAAATTCAAAACTTGATTTTACCAGATAAAGGGAATGGAAATAGAATGTGACTCACTGATCTGCAGTTTTATTCGAAAACCTCAGCTTCTGTGAAGTCGAGTTATACAGGAGAAATATATAAATGCAGTAGAAGTTTGGATCCTTTCGCGGTAGGAGGTCAGTCTATTTGTTTACACACTGTTGTAAATATTGGAAGCATGAGTGCATAGCTATATTGTGACAGAATATTTACCCAACATTTAAACTGGAGACGATCAGAAAGTAATAGAATCTTAAGGAAAAGATCAAAATAATAATACAACCATTGTCGGATTTATTTTCAAGGGGATCACAGGATGTAAAAGGGAAAGTCATAGAAATCCGGTAAGAGTCGTTCTTTCCGGTTGTGTTTTAGCCGTTTTCTTGCTGTGCGTCACAATAGATTACCGGATAATTCTGATATATATGAAGCTGTAACATTAAACCCCTTGAATGGAATATTTGGAATTTAATTTACTAGTATAAAAGAATGTGTACTTTATGGTCCAAAATTTTTAAGTCTCTTATGATCCAGATTGTAAGTGCCTGATTGTATGCAATATCCTAGTGGAGTCAGCCAGAATAAAGTGCTGAGGAAATCAGAAAATCGTCAGTGCTGTAGAAAGAATTTTTTTTTTCTTGCCTTCTTTTTTGCCCCTTATTTTGTTTTTTTGTTTATAGCCCAGGTGGTATCAATGTAGGAATTAATTCTGTGTACTTCTGTTATATGTCTGCTGTGAACTCTGTCTGCCATTGGATGTTATGCAACGCAATATCAAAAATTTAATGCAGGGTTAAAAGCAGGATAAAAGTGAAAAGAAATTTTTCTGGCAAAGTTTCACTGAAGTACTGATAAAATTGCACTGATATGATATTGAAAGACATGATGATTCAAAAGAACAGACATTTTGTTTGAAGTTTTAAAGTAGTGAGTGTACATGTTAAGTCAGTCTACAGTTCTCCATTGATTATTACGGCTTTCTCCTGTTGTACTTCATAATATTGTGTGGGTGCTCCCTGATCGACATCTTAATAGTGAAAAATGTTGATATATTTTTCTCCATTCACGAGATTTTATATCCACTCGAAATTGACAAAATCATTGGACTGCTCCTGACTATTGAGTTTGTTGTGAAAAGACACTTGCTTTAAATGCTCTGCGCTGAACTACATGTACCCTATCTAAGCTCAGTCATGGTCTTAAATCAATATAATTTCAAATGATTTGTCTAAGTTTTAGAACGGAAAAGCAGAGAATTATCGTAAGAGGGAATATTACATGTACTACCAGTTAGAGTGGGAAATAATAATATTTACCGTACTACAAGAGTGAATATTTGAATGTATACATTCAAGCATAGCAGCATTGGCGATCAATATTTACCTAGTGTTGTCGGACAGAATCACCGATTTACAGTTGGTTTTATATTTTATTCTAAACTTCTGTGCATTTAAGGATAATCTGTGATCATGTCATCTTAATTACATTTTCTGCTGATGGATTTATCTATTTTGTTTCTTTATAACAAGAGTCTGAATATCTGAAGTTTTTTGAAATCTGGACAGATTTATTCTTGTGACTTTTTAGTTAAAATGTGAGGCTATAGAGTGCAGTATTATTTACATAAATGCTGTGATACTCTAGAAATCTCAAAATGCCAGCACGTCAGAGGGCCTCACTTTTTGCCTGCACCCGGCCCATGGATGATTTTATCCCTGTTGGAAACAGAATACCTGGTAAGAATGTTTACATATCCAAATAGCAGATTTTGAAAGGGGGGGATGGGGGGGGGTCAGTAATGATGGTGTTAAATCAACTGAAAGTGTGATTATAAGAATGAAGATGACATTTGAAATAAAGTACAGTGGAACCTATCATGAGAGACCACTCTCATCAGTGGCCACTTGCTTTTTTAGGCCACATACAAAAATATCACCCAAGAGACCACCTATCATGAAACACCAGAAATCAGTGTCAGAAGGAGTGGTCTCTCAGAACAGTAATGATATCTGTAGGTATCTGTGTATTGTTTCTGAACATAAAATCGACAGATACTCCCATACGGAAAACTTGGTGTGATTCACATTTATGGGTCACCTTAGAGATTAATTCCATGACTTATTTTTGTATCTCATCCAAAGTCCAAATTATACATGTACATGTACATGTATTTATCATGGAAAAGGAAGTATATGCAATAATTTCTGAAAGAAAAAAAGAAAAGTGAATTCTATTGAAAGATCACTATAAAATAAGGATTTAAATGGATATACTCATGGGGTCATACTAAAAACAAGGTCATAAATACACATACTTATGAGATTATATTCTACTATGAGTGCATATAATAACCCCTACATGTATAAAGTTAATTATAGAAAAATACATGTATAAAGTTAATTATAGAAAAATACATGTATAAAGTTAATTCTGCTGACATTGTCTGAATAACAGTTTGGCTTTAGATATTAAATGGTGAGTCTAAATAATTAAGTGATCTTTATAATGAATATGGGGAACTTCTATTAATTAGCCCCTCCCCACTTCTTTTACAGGTAGATGTCAATTTAATATCATGGCATTGATTCTGTTATCTCAATTTACTCTGTAAAACTTAAGTTTGTAAGAGTGAAGACAGCTGGTATATCGCAGTTCCCACAAACAGTTATTTTCTTCACTCACATAGTTTTCTTCAAATTTTCATTTCTTTTCTATTTTATTCAAATCATGTGAAAATTAAAAGTTTCGCCTATTGATTTTATCATGATATATTCTAGTAAATGCATATGTATATAATTATTTTTTTGGCAATATAATCTGGGAGTTTGCTTTTTAAAAAACAGGTTGCACGTAGTCCTTAGATTTTTTTTAAAGAATCAGAATTCAAAACTATGTTATCAAGAACTATGGAAATGTTCACTATACAGTTACATGCATATGATTAGGAAGATTTATTTATGTATACAGTAGAACCTCGCTAACAAGATCACCTTTCTGACGGACTCGAAGTGGTCTTTTTAGTAAACTGGGCCCGGCATCATAAAACTTGAGAATTTACTCAAGTCTGAGAATATTCTCAAATTCACCTCCTCAGCCAATCAGATTTCAGGATTTGCCACACTTGAGCTAAATTTCTAGACTTAAGTAATTCTTAAGTTTTATGGTGCTTGGCCCTGGTCTCTTAAGTAAGGTTCTGTACTTATTTGATTATTCAACAAGAGACTGGAAATTAGTGGTCGGAAATGTGAGGTAGACTCCTAAACGAGGTTCCACTGTATATACATGTATCTTTTTCTTGAATTGATAAATCTCCAGAACAGGAGCCGAACATATGTATATACAGACACATAAACTTGGTATGTATCTGTACATGTACGCTGTATATACTGTCTATTATACCCAGTATTACATAAATGCTAGCACACACTGATAGACTGACACACTTTATAAATCGGTGTGTGTTTGTTTGTAAATGATACATGTAGACAGACAGACAGGCTTTATAAATCTTTGTTTGTAAGTGATAGACAGAAAGACTTTAAAAATCTGTGCGTGTTTGTAAGTGATAGACAGATAGACTTTATAAATCTCTGTTTGTAAGTGATAGACAGACAGACAGACAGGCTTTATAAATCTCTGTGTTTGTAAGTGATAGATAAACTTTATAAATCTGTGTGTTTATAAATGATAGACAGATAGATAGACTTTATAAATCTCTGTGTTTATAAATGATAGACAGGTAGACTATAAATCTCTGTGTTTGTAGGTGATAGACAGACAGATAGATTTTATAAATCTGTGTTTGTTTGTAAGTGATAGACAGATAGACTTTATGAATCTGTAAGTTTGTAAGTGTGAAATAGAAAGTTAGTTGCAGGGTGACAGATAGAGAGATAGATGTAGACAGAGAGGTCTAGGGAAATCTATCTAGTTAGAGAGGTAGAGGCAATGAGTTGTAACAGTTTGTGTGGTCTATTTACAGATTGACTCACCGACCATTCCTATCTTTTGATACAGATTGAGATGTTGTTGTGGCCATGGCTTTGAGTCATTGTGTTTTTAAAATTACTGGTAGATTAAAATATATAGACTCTTATGTTTGGGTATTGACTAACGCTTTTAATCTGAAGCATGTACAAGAAATCAGATTAAATTGCTTTAGAGTCATCGTCTTCAATTTCTGCCAGAAAATGAGGCATCGCTACAAAAACAAGCGACAAAATGTATCCTTCAGGACTGAAATAGTTGAGATCTTCTTTCTTTTTCCACTTGAATATGATAAGATTGCAGAACATTTACAAAGAAAAATGTTTAAAGTGGGTAAAAGATATAAGAATCAAGTGTAAGTGAAATGGATTGTTTTGGTTCAGTTGAATGCCAGCGGATAATATGATTACAACCAAAATTTTGGTTAAAAAGTTTTGATTTTGTATTGAAATGATGTACACAAACTACTGGTAGGTATGAGAGGGCACAGGGTTATGTTCAATGTGAACAGAAATTTGTTGATTTTGATCATGAGAGAAATGGACGCTATTGACCCCTCAGTCAACTTAGTGAGATATGTGTAAATTTCCTCCCCCATAATGAACAACACAGTCTGAAGTCTGAAGAAAATAGTGTTGTTTTCTTTAATCTTAAGAATTCTGGTACATGTAGAGTAAATAAAAATACAAGAAGCCGAAGGAAAGTGGAGAAGGGTGAGAGAGAGAGAGAGATATGAGCAGACAAAGAGAAAGAGGGAGGGTGAATGTTGCATCAAGTATTGATCATCCACATCATGATTAACAAACTGTATACATGGATTTTAATCTCTGATCTGATGATCTGTTTTTACATATAAAAGTATGTCTCGTATCATTGTTATTGTGAAATGTCGGAAGTCATGGGCGTGAACGTCAAGTATTTAACTTCAAATTAATGGTGAATAATTATTTTTCATTGAATATTCAGGTTTTTAAATTTTTTTTACAGTTATTAACAATAAGTATATTTACCCCGAAATTCTATGTATGTACATGTATCAATAACTTGAGAAAACTAGAGGTTAAGATACTTAAAACTTAATGATCTCTGTATGTTTATATGAAGATTTAGGTACAGCAATGTGTATAATGTGGAATATACTAATTCATGACTTCTTGAAAGTTTTTTTTTTTTATTTTCCCGAGGGTACTATTTACTAAGGTTTTTTGTCGTGGAATTTTCAACTATGAATTCTCTTTTTAATTGTGTTTTGAAGAGAGACGAAATAAATGTATCGCTGTCAGCTAAGTTGAGCTAATTCAGCGTTTCAATCAGAATTTCAATTTCCATAGTCATAGTAGCTATAAGTATTCATCCTCAGGTACTTTATCGGTAACCATGGTAACATCAACTGATCAACAACAAATTATATGGAGGGAGAGGGTTGTTCATCATACATGTTCTGTCTAAAATACTCATTTACAATAATTCCTATCTTCATCCCAGATGTTAACTAAAGGTGATTGGTATGGTTTGTTGTCTGTGTCTATGCCTATATATTTTATACTCTCCACTGTTGTACTTCCCTTTTCTATACATGTATCCACAGCTGCCTGTCTGTGTGCATCTCTCTCTGTCTCTCTCTCTCTCTCTCTCTCTCTCTCTCTCTCTCTCTCTCTCTCTCTCTCTCTCTCTCTCTCTCTCTCTCTCTCTCTCTCTCTCTCTCTCTGTCTCTCTCTCTCTCTGTCTGTCTCTCTGTCTGTCTCCTCTCTCTCTCTCTCTCTCTCTCTCTCTCTCTCTCTCTCTCTCTCTCTCTCTCTCTCTCTCTCTCTCTCTCTCTCTCTCTCTCTCTCTCTCTCTCTCTCTCTCTCTCTCTCTCTCTCTCTCTCTCTCTCATGAAGAGAATTTGTTATATTGTTGTTTAACGTCCCTCTCAAGAATCTTTCACTCATATGGAGACGTGGCCAAATGCCAATGAAGAGTTTCAAATTTTGGCCTATGCTCGTCACTTACGGCCATTGAGCAGTGAGGATTCTTTAACATGCCGACACCTACTGTGATACGGGACCTTGGTTTTTACTGTCTCATCCGAAGGACAGGAAACCGACCTGCTGCTGGTTGGACTCGAACTCACGATCAAGAATCGAGCGTGCAACCGTCTGAGCCAGGCCAGCTCTTGGAGAAGACGATATAGAATAATCTAAAGAAGAAATTTGTTTATACATACGTGATATCTGAAAGTGATGATAACAATTTTGTTTAGTTTATAGGAAATGCATAATACCACTCAGTTATCTTATAATTACACTAAGTTAGATAAAAACTATTTTATAAATTAGGATTTTAATTTAATTTTTGTGAAAGGTATTAAAGGAGTGTTAATTTTGATATAATCTTTCATCATTTCATTCAAATTACAGTTAATGATTGTCTTTTTTTCCTGTTTTACTACTTTTTACATCAAGTGCCCTCGAGTGTTTTTGCACCAGCTTTTTATAAGATCTCTCCTAATGTTATTTTATAAGTGCATGTATAATGCCGATTTGCGAACCAGCTCCA
The DNA here is from genome assembly GCA_030159075.1 of Atrina japonica. Lineage (NCBI taxonomy): Eukaryota > Metazoa > Mollusca > Bivalvia > Pterioida > Pinnidae > Atrina > Atrina japonica. The sequence goes on along the minus strand of BROG01000395.1, from coordinate 220,366 downwards.
CAGATGTTTTACTTGGAGAGTGTATTTAGAGACAATTAAGACACGTCTGTAGACATTTACAACAACATATAAACAAGGCTTCACTTGTTCAGCTCCCAAAAGTGCTAAAAAGCTCAAGTACATATCGTTTACATACATACATTTGTATATTCCCATAGTTGTTTTTTTTTTCTGGCCATCTGAAATAAAGTTTCTAAGGTCAAGAGTTTGGATTCACATGGAACATAACACTTTGAAAATGGTCATTGAATTCAGATGTGATTGTTTTAAATAGCTAAATCACATCTGATAACAATCTACATTATACTTTTTTTTCACAGCCATTTGTAGTATTATTTGTAGCATCAACAGTTCAGCTAGTACAAATGGGGACATGCCATTTTGTTTTCCTTGTCAGTTGATTTCAATCAATGTTGGCAGCAACAATGATCTTTGTATCTTGTACCTTTGAATCAAACATTTTTGTCTTTTTACAAATGCTTGCCTTAGGAGCGAGAGAGAGAGAGAGAGACAGACAGACAGACAGACAGAGACAGACAGACAAACAGATAGAGAGTCTGAATCTGATTTTGTAACATCTAAAGTGTGAGGCTTAAAATGTACATCAGAATAAAAGCCTGTCAGACACTATTTCTCCTGATACATTTGTACATATCATGTGTATTAACCACAGTTCACCTGTAAGACAAGTTGGAACCCAAGCTGATTCATGAGAAACTTGACCAGTTTACTTGTGGTGGTCACTTTCTAAATACATTATAACAGGTTTCTTTCCTTCCCCCCATCAAATAACTGGTTGCCACCATATAACTGAAAAATTGAGTTTGGCATAAAGTACGATTTAAACTACAAACAAAATACAAACAAAAAATAGTTTTCCATTGTAAGTCTGTTCAAACTTTAGATACTAGAATCTTAGTACCAGGAACTTCTTTTCGAGAACTTAATGCTAAAAGTATGAGGAATTACTATAGATCGAGTCAGTGTGTATGTTCATTGATGTTGTAGGTTTAGTTATGTAGATCATCTAGTTCTAGGCTAGCCAGAGGGTATAGACAACTTGTAAATATAGACCTGTCAAACTGGACAGATTGGATCTATATTTAGCACCTAATTTGTCAGAATTATTGATTTCACAAGGACTGACACTTAATCTAATTTTCCAAGATATTCTCTGGTTCCTTTTCTAAGTGCAGTATTCATTTACTTGTATTTTTGTCAAAATTAATTAAGATATTTGATTTGGTTTTTAATAAAATCTCAAGTTTATCACATTATTGTCTTTAATTTGAATTGGTTTTTTTTATTCTATAATTTTTTTTTCCACCAATTTTTTTTATTGATCCTTGCAAAAAATATAAGATTTAGTAAGGCATTTAATTACTTGCTTCAGATTGGTCTACATTCGCAAACATAAGTACAAAAGATGCTGTGAAATGCCAGTATTTTATGGGTACATGTATATAGTTGATATTGAGATATGAAATGAAGAGTACAGCTCCAATTCCAACTCTCAACTCCAAATCCCACCCCACCCATACCACATTATTCAACAGAACTGGGGAGTACAGTGAAACCTGTATATAATGATCCCCTTAGGGATTCAAGGACATTTGTCTTTGTAGGTAGGTGGTCTTTATATAGAGGTTGATTTGTACACAAATGGTACTATTGGGGACAGAATAAATGGTCTTTGTGATAAAATGGGACCCTTGATTTTCATCTAAATTGCAAACATATACAATAAATTGTATTTAATGATAACTATTTAATATATCATTTCTCTAATTACAGATATCAGAAATCAGTTGAATGAACAAGTAAGATGTCTAGAAAACAGATTAGAAATTCAAGTTGCCATGGTTACAGAAATACAGGATTTCTTAAGGAAAAAGGCTGAGGTGGAAATGGAATATGCCAAAAATCTAGAGAAATTGGTTAAAAACACAAAATTAAGGCATCGACAAGAGAAACAAAAGTAAGTACATGTATGTCCTAATATCACTTACAGAATTAGCCTAAAATGTCAAATACATGTAGACCCTTTCGCCTAACTTTGGTCCTGGAACTGTAGACAACAATATGACACTTTCCTATAAAATTGGCAATATTGTCATGTGACTGATTGTCCCTTGCCATCTTTTTTAGGGAATCTATTATTTTGCTACCAAATGTTACAGGACTACAATAAAGTGAAACGGATCAAATTTTTGACAAGAATGGCCTCTCAAGATGATGTAGGCTCCACTGCAGGCCTTTTTCTATAATTTCCACATGGCTGGTATTCGGCAATGCAAAATACATGGGTTTTTGGGTTTTTTTATTTTTTTTTAAATATGATAAAAAAATTCCCACTTTGGTGTACAGACTGCAACCATGATGACAAATGAATTAATGCAGGGGGAGATGCATTTTAAAAAGAGATCACATTACATTTAGATTTACATGTGTGCAAACTATTTTTCCCATTTTGTCACAAATGGTATTTTTCCCAAATTGGCAGAAAAGGTCTGCACTGTATCATTATCATTAATGTAACTCTGCAGTTTATCTTACTTGCAATAGACAGAAAGATTACTGTAAAGTTTCAATCAGGATTAGATAAACATATCAAATGCTTCGATCTTCATTAACCCTTCCACCCCTGAATATCTGAGTGGTAACGGCTTTTCTATTGTTTAAGACCAGTCTATTATGGTCTGAAGGGTTGAAAGGGTTAATGTTTTTAAAAAAATTAATGGCAAATTTTCATGGAAAAACATTATTGAATATACCAGTAAGTGGTTGATTTTTTCCATCTTTTTTTTTTTTTTTTTAACTGATTTCATTCGCTTAAATGTGTAGCATTGTAGAATATAAACTGAAAAAAAAAAAAAAAAAAAAAAAGTCAAAAATGAAACCCAAATTGATTCCTTTGCCAAAATATGCACATGGTACTACACAATAGACACAAGGGAGTCCACAAAACCAGTGAACAGAAATAAGATGTAGATTTTATTTTAATGATATGGAAATTGCAGTTAGCACATTGAATTCAGCTGTAAAGTGTGGGAATGACTTTCAACTTTGGATTGTTCAAGCTTCTCACCGAGCCAGACACTTTTAAACTAAGTGGCCAATTAAACTTGTCAGAGATCTAAACTATTACAGTGCCAAATAGACATTGATGGGAGAATATCTCTTCGCACCTACCCTACTGGGGTGTTTACTAACTCTAAAACATTCAAAATGTTTAATGATAGAGTCTGTGTATACATTGCATTAAACGAGGTGTGTGTTAAATGGGCCTTTTTAGCTCGGTTTCACTAAATAAAAAAGATGAAGTGTCAACGAATTGCTGGTGAGAATTCAGAACGGACCCATTTACTATGGGGTGGAAATGGTAGTTTTTATGCCACCCAGGAAGGGGATTTGGTGCATATTAGTTCTTTGGTCATTCTGTTTTTTCTATTAGTCTGTTGGCAACATTTATGACACATTGAGCAATATTTTTTTTAGGTTATAAAACTATAAATTCATATGCAAAAAAACAGGAAAACACTCAAATTTCACAAATTTTCGGCCACTTGGCCTTTATCAAGTGAAAGACGACAGTATGTATATCAGTTACATAGTATTAGGTCTGCACAATACAAAGCTCCAGTGCAAATTTGTTGTTGTCGTCTTTCACTTGATAAAGGCCAAAAGTGGCCGAAAATTTGTGAAATTTGAGTGTAATTTCTGGTTTTTTTGTATACCTGATACTTCATCTTTGGTGCACATTTAATTTTATAGTATAAATTTTATATTTTAAAGTTTAAATATCTGTATAAAGTATTTATTTAATAGTTCACATGATTTGACCTTGTTTGAATTTGGATGTGTTCAGGAGGGCATTGTAGCTGATCTTTATAAGTCAGCCCCTGCAAAATGAGGATTTTATGTCATAACGGCTTGCTAAGGTCTGCAGCTGTGTATACATTGTTTTTATGCCAGGGATAGATATTGATTCTCTTTGGCATGGTTTAGTTCCCTAAAACTAAATGGAAATATAGTCCATATGATTTGACCTTGTTTCAGTTTGAATGTGTTCAGGACTCTGCTCCTTGTCTTTGTGAGTGACTGATTGGATTTTTTATTTTGAATAGAGTTTTATGCCACAAGCAACCATTTTTCAGTTATATGGGGATGGCCAGTTTTTATTGGTGAAGGCGAGAACCCGGTTACAATGTACCCGGGAAGAGACCACTGGCCTTTCGCAAGTAAACTGGCAAACTTTCCCACAAAAATCATCTTAGGTGCCAGCGGGTTTCAAACCTGCGCTGACCAAAAGTGAGTTGTAAGTGACTGCAAACAAGGATGTAATGTCATTATGGCAACACCTGCAGCTACGTATTCAGTGCATTTGCTAGAATAGCTATTAAAGAGTATTTGGCATGTTAAAGTTTAAAATCTGTAAAAGTTTAGAAAAATAGTCAACAAAATTTGACCTAATTGTTGCAGAGAAATCTCCGAGTTAAAAAAACAATAAAGTGGCACCTTTCCCCAATTAAACAAGACACACCATTGGTAAAATCAAATGATAATACTGGTGCAATTCAGCTGAGGTGTTTATTCTGCACAAGTGGATATTTAGATTAGGATAAAGACTTAAGACTTTATTATTATATTTGATTTGCCAAGCCATGCCCTGAATAAAGTCGTACTTTACATGTTCCTCCAGTTTTTATCCTATCTCATTAAAAAAAAAATCACAGCCAACATCAAAAACATTGTAAAAATGATTTTACACAGGTGAGCTACATGTGGATGAAGACAGCGGCATGTCGTTATTTTGAAGTTTTATCTGGATTCTCAGATACGAAGGATATACAGTTACTGAGTCAAGGACTCGATCGTGATAAATTTGACATGTAGATATATACAGTCTTACAGATGTATTTTATGTTGCGATTACAAAAAGTTAAAATACAACTGGCATCTTCCATGCTGGAATTTTGTTGTAACTTGTAAACACGAGATACGTGTGGACCTGCAGTCTGGAGATGTTAATCTCCCCCAGAACTTCTTGAGGTCCCCTAACACTTTCCAACAATATCAAGCTGAAATGTTGGTGTTATTTACATTATTTTAAAGGGGCATTATAGCTGTGTTTATCAAAGAAGAAAAAAATTGGAATTTTCTGCATTTACTACTTTTACTTGATATACAATAACAAATAAGAGCTATACACAGGCATAAAAAATCTTATATTCCTATATATTTTGTGAAAATAAGGTCAAGTCCGGTGTGGTATGCATAAACAAATAGTAAGGTTGAATTAATCAAGTGCCAAACTGGGTTTCTTTAGCAATTTTCACAAAATATATGAATTTATGAATTGTTATGTCTGTGTAAATCTTTTATTTGTTATTGAATATCAATTTTAGTAGTTAAACAGGAAAGATATTTTTGAAAAAAGTAGTAAGAGGTCAAAGGGTCATATTGATTAAACATGTCATCATCCTATCAACAAAACCCTTGACATTTCGATGTCCTGCGATGGATGGGGGAATACTGTTTTATTTTTTTCCTTTTTTTTTTTTTTTTTTTTTTTTTTTTTAAGATCTACATGTACCAGTACTTGTACACTTCAATTATTTTACAAATTTGTTTGTGAGTAAAGATGATCTGATGATTTTTAGAGACTATTTTTCAAGTTTCGTCTTTCTCCTTAAGGTCTTGGGAGAGGGAGAATGTTTTTGTCGTTTTTACACCAGCAATTACAAAATTTGACCGAAGATGTAGTGTTTTATTTGTTTGTATGTTTTGGGGCATTAGCTGTGTTTTGTTTTGTTCAAAATTTTTCCCTTTTTACTTCATAGATTGATATACAATAAAAAAAATTAGATATGCACAGGTAAAAAAAATCTTTCATTCTAGGCCATATATGCATATGTTAAAATTTTCAATAGTGGTATAGCTTTTTTGCCTTTTAATCAAAATTCTAGTGTAATTGCAGGGTATATATATATATATATATATATATATATATATATATATATATATATATATACATGTATACACACATGTATTTTTATTAAAATGATAGCCTTTAAGCAAATATGGTAAAACCAGCTTTAGTGACCACCTGTAAATACATGTAAAGACCACTGATCACAGAGACCATTTTTTGCCGTCCCCAATAAAATCAACTTCTATATAAAGACCACCTTCCTGTAATGACATTTTTTTGTGTCCCATAGGAGGTCATTATATACAAGTTTCACTGTAGTCACTGACCTTTTATATGTATGTAGAGATAGAGTTTTCACAAACAATTACGGGTGTGATATAAAACATCTCAGATACCAAAGTATAAATCTTTAGGATGTCCAGGATATAGATACAAATCTGGTAAAAATGGACAAACACAGACCTCTGGACAAGAGGAGGGATCAGGTGCCATGGAGGAGTAAGCATCCCATGTAGACCGGTCACACCAGCTGTGAGTCAAGTCTAAATGAAATCTGTTAGACTTCAAGTAATTACTGACTAGACTATCTGTAACTGTGACATTTATTTCTTTAGAAAATAATGGATTATTGTAGATATATGATATATACAACAAAAATAAATGTCATGATTTATTACTGTTACCGTACTCTTGATGTGGCCCTACATCTGAATAAATGATTGCTAGATTCCGTGACAAAGTTCTCCATGACGAATGGGATATAATTACAGCCTTGATAGACCACACCATCTTCCCCTAAAATGTGGCCACTTAAGACACAGCAATCTTTCAAAAGAGGTTTTAAATAGAGGATTATATAAAAGAGTGGTTTCTTAAATGTGGTCTCAGAAGGCAGGTGGTCTTTGATGAGAGGGGTGTCTCAAGACAGGCTACACTGTACTCTTTGCTTGGTGGACTAAATATCCACAACTGGAGCTGATTAATAAATTATTGAAATTTGTACAGTGAAACCTGTCTTGAGAGACCGCTCTCATGAACAACCACCTGTCTAAGGAAACCGCAATCAGAACACAATTCTGTTATCTCATTTACCCCTAAAGACACATATGGACTGTTCTCACTCATTTATTTACAGAAGAATCCATTGTTTTCAGTGATTGATGAGTTAAAAAATCTTTGAGATGTAACCTGTATTTGAGAGACCACCTAGAGACCACATATCAGTGGCAGAAAGGGTGGTCTCTCAAAATAGGTTCCACTGTATTTAAACTTGTTCATATATGTATGAAAGCACAGAAATACTGGGGACTTCTCACTTAGCCAGATTTAAATTCTCACTGGAATTAGACAAGTATTGATTGACAGATCAGCTTTGGTATTACATTTACCAGTTTATCATAAATTTGTTTGTGAAATCATTATTGAAAATTATATTAGAAACCTCCATTAAATGGCCCCAAAAAATACCTACATGTTTTGCACATGTACATGTATACTGGTATGTAAATCGACAATCATGTTCCATAGAACTCAGTTTGCAACATTTTGGTGTAAAAAAAAGTAATAATCAGAAGTTGATTTTGTAATTTCAGACGAGAACATTGGTCACTGTTTTCCACTTTCACATGTTGGCAGCAACTATTGGACATCACTAAAAAGGAGAGTCGAGATCACAATACGCTCAGCGAGATCTACAGCAACCAGATGGTACAAAGGCTCGGAGATATTATGGATAACTCACAAAGAATTTTCAGATCGGTAAGAACATTATTGTTGATGAGTATAATGTTATCCAAACCTATCAACTTTGAAGTGTGGACATCTGGCCTCCGTATTAACGCAAGTGATCTGCGGGAGATCACAAACTTGAGTTTACACTGTTGATTCTGTCGTATTTATTTTGAGGCAATTATTATTTTTTTGAAATTATAATACATAAATGAATAAATATAAATGCTGGTAGATTAAAAAAATTTTGATAATTACTTTTACCGACGATATCAATTTGTGAGCATAAGAAATTGTTGCTATTTCGTATCTCAGCTTCATGTTTAGAGGTATATGTTATATAGTTGTGGTAAAAGTTATGAATAACTCCTTAATGAACTTTGTGACACCCTGCACCTTTCACCAGTATGTAGAACCTGTCTTTAGAGACCACCCCATCATCCACTGAAATGTGATCTCTCAAGGCATGGTGGTCTTTTAAAAGACTATATTTGACCAGTACCAATTTGATTTCCTTATAGGTTTGTGTGGTCCATCAAGATGGCTACTTACTGTCACTGACTCTGCAACTTTGACCACAATCTCTTGGCAATATAAATCTTAAAACATTTTTGTCAAATTGCTTACTCAGGACTCTTTATGCATAATGTGTGTCACAAGATCATCGCCATAATAATGATTCATCATTTTTCTTTATCATTTAATTACGTCCACATTTACATGTAACTTCCTGTCGGAAAGCTGTTACCTACTAACACAGAACGAACATAAAAATAGACGTATATGTCACATAAGCGTCTTTCGTCATTGAACAAAAAGAACAACAAACATAGTAGTTACATCGCTCAGTGATTTTCTTTTGTCTTTTTTATACAAAAAAAATGTCTTTTTCATCCTTATTTTATTTATTATGGTCTATAAATATCACAACTTCATAGGGCCCCAATGGCTGAGTAGTTGGAGCATTGCACTTTGAACCATGAGGTCTCTCACTTCTGGTCAGGGCACGTTCGAATCCCGCTGGAACCTTAGCTGATTTTTGTGAGAAAGTTTGCCAGTTTATATTCAGAAGGCCGATGGTGTCTTCTCGGGTTCTCTCCTCCACCAATTAAAAAAGAATGGCCACCACCATATAACTGAAAAATTGTTGTGGCATAAATCATTATTCCAAATTAAAAATTCATATGATATATGCAGTTATTAATACTTGGTAAACCATGGTATACCACTTTTTTTGTCAATGTGAGGTTGATTTGAATGTGATAAATAGAGATTATTATAACAGTAACTTGATCCTAAAAGCTGGATCACATCGAGTTTACAGGGGCAGATCATTAGATCAAACAAGATGCATTTGATATGATGATCTGCCCGTGTCATCTCGATGTGATCCGGTTCTTCGGATTAAGTTACTGTTATAATGATAAATTTATTATATACCCATCCATAATAAACTAATCAATTAGATTCGGGTGTGTCACAAGGTAAAGTACAGATTTGTTTACATTGAGCTTAGTAACTTCCTGCACTGTTGCTATGGGGGAAGTAGATCACGCAAGAAAATATCAAATGTACAAATATGGAGTTTGTTTGTTGATCATGGTAACTTTCAGTGTTGTTACCATGGTAAAAATAGTCCTGCTTTGTTTACTACGTCATCAGTTTCAGAGAGGGGTGATATGGATTCAGAAAACTAAAGTGTGGTGAACTGGAATGTCAGATCACTCTTTGTGACAGGTATATAATAAACAATAATGTATTAGACAATTTCACCTAGGATAAAAAAAAAAATTGTGGATTTTATGACCTTGGGGCCTGGGTTTCTCAGAATAGAGTGAAGTTTGTGGGATGGGGGATAACTGACTGATAAGGTTTTGTAGGTCTCTTGTTTATTCTTGAATCTTGTAGAAATACCAGTGTTAGTAGCTATATTGTTTTTTGGAAATTGATTGAAAAATTGTTCAATTTCTTCAGCATTTCAGTTTCTGTGGCCATGTGCTGATATTCTATTTACATGTACATAGGTATCATGGAGATTCGTGTAGGTGAAGATGGTTATTTTTATTTTCCATGCACGTCATCATCATCATGTAAGATTAAATGCATGCAGGTTAGTGTATGGCATTTTTAACGAGCAGAGATCGTAACCAGATGATAATATCTGTTAGATCTGCACAGTGTTAATACAATTCATGCGTCTTTCTGCCCAGCCAGTATACTGCCACTATATCCCAGCTTGCATTTCAAGAATCAACATCAGATTGTAATTTGTATCAGTAATTTCTGTTTTGCATGATGATAATTATTGTCTTTATGACTATTTTTGTACTATTTTATCATTTGTCTTTACAGTGTCGAGATATTGGACTGGAGAGCCATGAGGATATCATGAAAACACTGACAGAATTACAGAGTGTGAGTAAATCAATAAATAAATTATCTTCTGAGATTTACATGGTCTGAAATTAAAAAAAAAAAAGTTAATTTTCCTTGAAAATAAAGAAAGTCCAATTCATGATTCAAGGTAATTGAAGGATGGATATTACTGGGAGAATAAATGACCATAATGCCTATTCATATCCGAATTAAGCACAAACATTAATACAATATACAGTAATACCTGCTATAGCAGCCACCTCTATATAAGGATTACCTGTTTATAAAGGCCAGTTTTTCAAGTCCATTAACTGCATACTTCAACTTAATTGAACCTCTGTATAATGGTCACCTGCACATAAAGGTCAATATTTTCTGGTCCTTTTGGTGGCCCCTATATACAGGTTTCACTGTACTTTGTATGAATATAAATAATCACATTTTCATTGTGTTTTGTTATTACTGTAATTCCTCTCTCTCTAAAAAATTACCCATCTGATCATAACAAAGACGGCATAATAATAATGTTGATGATAATGCTCCCCAGATATGCATGTCAGGATACAGAGAGTGATCTTGTGAGTTTGTGGTGTTAGTGATATGATCTGGAGCACATTATCATATTATCATATAATGGGGTCACATAATATTGCCAGGTTCTCCCCATTTCAATTTTACCTTTTTAAGAAAGGGTTTCTTAACTTGTCACACCCACTCCAACTTGGGACCTCTGTTGCAAACTTCATCAGAATTTTAAGACTTTAACATCTAATGTAATAAAATAACAATAGACCCTTTCACGTTAAATGCGGTCTTGTGACTTTGAGGGGCAAAATGCTACAGATACCCGCAAAAACATAGATGTTGTTATAGTAACCGATTGTTTCTTGACATCATTTTCCAGGAATCTGTATCATTTTGCCACTCAAAGTTACAGGACCGCAATTATCATGAAATGGTCTATAATTAATGTTAGAAGACATATAACCTATGCTAACAAGCTTTCATTACTGGAAAAACCTGTATCAATTTTAACACCAAAACAAGGTGTCCTCTCCACTAGTAGTTGAATACCACCATGAGTCATCAAATATAGCGATATTTTCTAATTATAACATATAACATGGGTAAAGTCTATATTGTTGGTGTGATTTCAACCAATAGACCATTAGAACGCTGCAAGCAATCAAATTCGGGTGTGAAGAAAAATATTATTACAGTATGGAACCAATGAGAGGATTTTATGTCGAAACAATATTATCCTTATGAGTAATCCCTCTAGCATTTCCATGCTTTGATGTGTGATAAATTTTCATTACAGCTGACAGCAATTCCTTTGATACCTGCAAAGTTTTGATTCTTTCCCTCTGTAATGTGTATTGTTTACCTTGTTTGCTTTTTGTTTCAGGCAATGAAAACATACCACACCTATCAGACAGAAAGTAAACAAGCAGAGGCGAAACTTCGGCAGGTGGAGTCACAGAAGATAAAGCTGGAACAACAGTTGATGGGGAAAAATGTCACCAACAGCAGAAAACTAAAAAGCTTTACGAGACAGACAGAGAAGGTATTACTTAATGTTAAAACTGAAACCTCTCCGCGCACGCATTCCATGAAACTGAAAAACCTCCCTGCACTCCATACATAAAACTAAGCGATAAAACTGAATAGCCAACAGGAGGAGACTAAAAAGCTATACTAGACAGACAGAGAAGGTATTACTTAATGTTAAAATGATCTCTTCTGACTGAAACCTCTCCACACACACAATCCATGAAACTGAAATACCTCCCAGCACTCCATACATAAAACTAAGAGATAAAACAGAATAGCCAATAACAGGAGACTAAAAAGCTATACTAGACAGGCAGAGAAAGTATTAAAAATGATAATGTTAAAATGATCTCTTCCAACTAAAATATCTGCCAACACCCCACTATATCTGCCAACACCCCACAGTATCTGCCAACACATCACTCCTGAAATTAAAGAGATAAAATTGAATTATCAAGAACAGAAAACTACAGGGCCCAACAAGACAAGCAGAAAAAGTATTGCATTGAATTACGCCAACATGGATACTAATCTCTACCATTCCAGTCCTCCAACCCACCATCTCGCCCTTTGTAAAAATGAAGAAGAAAAACCTGACAACAGAAAACTGATTGCTTTATTGAGACAGACAGAAGGTATTTAACAACCGTTTTGAATAGACTGAAGAATTTAATGAAACAGACAAAGAAGGTATACTGAGTTAGACACCTTAAATCTAACCCCCATCTTCAACCACTACCTCACCCTTTGTGCAAAAAAAATGGAATAGTTTAAATCACCAACAGTAGAAATCTAGAAAAGCTTTAGCCTTCATGAGACAGAAAATGTATAACTTTTGTGTGTTGTATTGATCTGGACTATATCACATCAGCACTGGAATCGTTTACGGTAAATCAAGTTGGAAGCACCCATTTATTCTTAGTGTGCGCCGGACAGCTCACCGACTTTCATGTATGATTTTCCTTCTTGCTCTTTGAACATTGAAAAACAAAATAATATATTTATTCTATAACAGTTAGGATGATCATACGACCTTGACATTAAGCGTCTATTTTGTGTGTTTTATTGTTTTGTTAGTCGGACAGAAATTAGTGAATTTCCCAGAGATCGCCATTGACAGTTGGTGAATGCCCTGGGACTGTAGAACTGATGAATTTAGACTGTTAAATATACAAAATGTGTATTGATTTATCATCAACCATAAAACATAAAACAAAAAATCTTGACTTTGTACTGGCACAAATTGTCACGCCAAATACAAATTATTACGCCAAACACAAATTATTACTCAGTTGTATATAAAAAAAGCACACAAATACATTGAATTGTTGAATGTACTACATTAAATTTGATGAAATACACTCACCAGAGATTCAATGATCTTGTTCATCCCCAAAAATATCATGGACTTGGCCTGTATCATTGATGTTAGTAGAGTCCATAATTTTTTCAAGGGAGGTAGGATGAACTTAATTGTGTTTTCATTACATCATGTTTTATCTGCTAGTTCAGACATAGATTGGTTAATGGAGTCAGTCTTCTTATGGCAATTCTTCTTAAAGAAAGAAAACAATTAACTGAACACGCAGGAATTTCATAATAATCAAAGTAACACATTAAAATGATACATTTGAAACTGAGTATTCAACCCATTAAGCACCCAGGCCTGGTTGCGTATTGGAACCAAATAATAGAAAAATTCACGTAAAGCAGTTGTAAAATTCTTTATAAGACACAGTGGCAAAATCGCTGTAGAACATTTGTCGTTATTCTTCTGTTGCTGGGGGCTAGAGATAAACTGATACTTATGTTTTTCTACACCTGCATGGAGAGATATATAGCTTGAAACACCTGTGTGAAGATCAAATTATCGAGACATAAGTGTGATGAGATTACGCTTTATTTATTCTCAGTCTTGAGCAGATCGAGATATGACAGATATGCTCAATTAACTCGTCAGTTTTCTTCTCTAGTTACATACAGACACAATTTTGATGATGTTTATAGAGTGTGGTGTTGCTGATTTGAATTTTAACTCGTATTTGTAATGCTGCTCTTTCTTTCTAAAATCGTGAATTCTCTTTTATAGAAACAGAGCAAGTACTCCGAGAACAAGCTGAAGGCATTAAAAGCTCGCAATGATTACCTTCTGTGTATAGAAGCTGCCAATTCTTCTATAAATAAATACTTCGCAGATGACATTTCCGATCTCCTAGATGTAAGTAGCCACTGTCCACTTGAGGAATTTGTTTGCAAATTGAAGGGGATGGGGGGGTGGGGTGGGGTTAAAAAAATTTAAAACACAGAAAATAAATTTTGGTGTATGTGTCATTGACAAGTTCCATGAGAGCTTTACCATTTTATTGTATCATACTTTAAAAAGCTGAAACCTTCCTCTATGGTGCACAACTATTTCTTGTCCCTGGATTACTCAACAGATTTTGATATCGGTCATGATTTGAGCCATACACATACAGTCCAACCAGAGTAAATTGAATTTGAATGAATTTTTCTTTCAAGTAAATAGGGTTTTCAAAATAACCGGGTAATAATGTTAATAAAGTAACTTGAGCAGGGAATCAAATTCATTTCAAATAAAGCGGGATTTCAGTGTAACGGGATTCAATTTAAGTGGGTTCAACTGTACATTCCTTGATTTGTTCTATTACAGTGTATGGATTTCGGTTTCCATAATTCTGTGCGATGTTCCATGCTCCTGTATCAGTCGTGTCATAAAAGCCAGAGTAAATCTCATCAAAACGCAGTAGAGGTGGTACAAAAATGTGTCTCCGATCTGGACGCTCAGTCCGACAAACAACGCTTCATTCAACTACACAATGCAGCTTTCATGCTGCCCAAAAAATTTGAATTCCAGCCGTGCAAAGGCGATGAGGTAAGATTCATGCATTTCCTTTTGGAATGATTTTTATGTGAGATTGTAAATATAATGTGTTATATGTATGTATAATTGTAAAACCAATATTTTCCTGTGTAACATATAGACGAACTCATAACCTATCAACATAACCAATTAAAAAAATAGAATTAAAAATAAGTAAAAGTGACAAAAAACATCAAATATATTGCTCGCAATTCTCATTTTGGGTGGACAAGTTCATTTTTCCATTCAAAAGTGTATCCAGGTTGGCTTACATTTTAATCTGTAATAATTGTGTTAGATTCTGTTCAACAACAGAATTTTGTTTAACCACCTTTAATACATGTAATTTAAGAATATACTTTTTTGTAAATTTAAGATCTCATTATTCAAATTTTATCTCATTATCAGCTGCAACAAATTAGTGCTCAGAAACCGGTACAGGACGATATCCTGCAGCGGTACAAAGCTATAGGCGAGAGATTAGTCAGTCTGCGACTGGACAATGATGAGACATGGAAAACTCTAGAGGCTACAGAAAAGTCTCTGAATGAAGTTATAAACGTCAATGATTATGATGTGTCACATATATTTCTTGATGAAAATCCACCTCCAAAGTCTCCGCACGAAGTCTCAAAACGGAGAGGAGATAGGCTAGAGTTGGAGAGTTTTTATATTGGGGTAAGTAGACCGGAATGAAATACAGTGGAATCTCCTTGTCAAAATTGGATGAGTCAAAATTCTGATTGTGTCAAAATTGAATGACCTTTCTCCACCTGTCTAATATATATTAATATTACTATTGAAAATTTCGGCTATCTCAAATTCCAGACATCCAGAATTATTAGGGCAGTGCAGTGAATTTTTAGATGTCAAGATTCGACTGTACATGAAAACAATTCCAAAATTAGGCATTTAGTCATCAGAAAGTAATTTGATATCTTATTGTGATAAAAAATTCATTATTGCCCTATTTTACAGATAACTTAATGCAGTTACCATACTTAGAGTTTTAAATTATATGTATAATGTTTGATTTCAGAAATAGAACTTATAATTTGAGAACGGTGAAAGTACTTACAGGTGACTGCAAAAAACAAACAAACAAACAAAAAAACACAAGTCCATATGCTACAGCACAAGTCTAAAATGCTACAGTGCAAGTCCAAAATGTTACAGCACAAGTCCAAAATACTACAGCGCAAGTACAGAATGTTACAGCACAAGTCTAAAATGGTACAGTGCAAGTCCAAAATGTTACAGCACAAGTCCAAAATACTACAGTGCAAGTACAGAATGTTACAGCACAAGTCTAAAATGCTACAGCACAAGTCCAAAATGCTACAACATATATACATGTATATATAATTGTATACCATATAAGTGGATTTTTTAGCCAGACACAAATTACAGGATTTCTAAGATTACTTTTTCTATTTCTTTCAGAAATTTAGAAGTTATACACTTAGTTGTAACCAGATTGCAAGGTTACAATCCAAGTACAGTGCAATACAGAAAGCTTTGGGTGATAATATATCTATGTCGGGGTAAGTGATAATATATCTATGTCGGGGTAAGTGGTAATATATCAATGTTGGGGTAAGTGGTAATATATCAATGTCAGGGTAAGTGATAATATATCTATGTCTGGGTAAGTGATAATATAGGGTAAGTGATGATATATCAATGTCGGGGTAGGTGATAATATATCTATGTCGGGGTAAGTGATAATATATCTATGTCGGGGTAAGTGATAATATATCTATGTCGGGGTAAGTGATAATATATCTATGTCGGAGTAAGTGATAATATATCTATGTCTGGGTAAGTGATAATATATCTATGTCGGGGTAAGTGATAATATATCTATGTCGGGGTAAGTGATAATATATCTATGTCGGGGTAAGTGATAATATATCTATGTAAGTGATAATATATCGGGGTAAGTGATAATATATCTATGTCTGGGTAAGTGATAATATATCTATGTCTGGGTAAGTGATAATATATCTATGTCGGGGTAAGTGATAATATATCTATGTCTGGGTAAGTGATGATATATCAATGTCGGGGTAAGTGATGATATACCTATGTCTGGGTAAGTGATAATATATGTATGTCGGGGTAAGTGATAATATATCAATGTCGGGGTAAGTGATAATATATCAATGTCGGGGTAAGTGATAATATATCTATGTCTGGGTAAGTGATGATATATCAATGTCGGGGTAAGTGATGATATATCAATGTCGGGGTAAGTGATAATATATCTATGTCGGGGTAAGTGATGATATATCTATGTCGGGGTAAGTGATAATATATCAATGTCGGGGTAAGTGATGATATATCTATGTCTCGGTAAATGATAATATATCAATGTCGGGGGTAAGTGATGATATATCTATGTCGTAAGGTAATGTGATAATATATCAATGTCGGGGTAAGTGATAATATATCAATATCTGGGTAAGTGATAATATATCTATGTCGGGGTAAGTGATAATATATCTATGTCGGGGTAAGTGATAATATATCAATGTCGGGGTAAGTGATAATATATCTATGTCGGGGTAAGTGATAATATATCAATGTCGGGGTAAGTGATAATATATCTATGTCGGGGTAAGTGATAATATTTCAATGTCGGGGTAAGTGATAATATATCAATGTCGGGGTAAGTGATAAATATCTATGTCGGGGTAAGTGATATATCTATGTCTGATAATATATCAATGTCGGGGTAAGTGTATCTATGTCGGGGATAATGATAATATATCTATGTCTGGGTAAGTGATAATATATCAATGTCGGGGTAAGTGATAATATATCTATGTCGGGGTAAGTGATAAATATGTATGTCTGGGTCAATCTATGTCTGGGTAAGTGATGATATATGTATGTCTGGGTAAGTGGTAATATATCTATGTCTAGGTAAGTGATAATACATGTATGTCTGGGTAAGCAATAATATATCTATGTCTGGGTAAGTGATGTCTGATAATATATCTATTCATAAATATAGCATACAGGGCGTGATGAAAATAACTATCCATTCATTCACATCACACAAAGAAGCAAGTTTTTTTTCAGCCTCATAGACTGTTATTGTCAACAGAAAAGCTTTATTGTTCATTGTGCTATAAAAACCCATCACTTTCATTGATACAACAAAGATTATAGATATCAATCACTTTCAGTGTCAAGGTCAGGTCACAGGAAGTTATTGTCCTGATTGAACGTTTTATATCGTCAGCTATGAAATATACGAACAGATGGACAGATCACATGTTCCTGTTGATTAATCGTGGATATGCAAAATAATGGTACTCTGCAAATCTCGAGATGTCTTAATGTGATGTACATTTGTAATTTGTGAGACTATCTGACATAGATTTTGTTTTACATTACAGACGACCACCATCACTACCTCCAAAACCAAAGAAACGGAGAATTGGGCGGAGTCAGTTGGTGGGGCAACCAAAACTGTTTGGGGGGAGTTTAGAGGAATACTGTGATGTAAGTGGATATCTGATGTTTTATTTTCCAAGTTTTTATTTCAATTAAATTGATCCCACTAACATGTCACTGTCACAAAAAAATGACTCATGTCACAGACACAAATGTCTCATGTCACAGACACAAACAGATGTCTTGTGTCACTGATGCAAACAAAAGTCTCCTGTCACTGACACAAACAGACATCTCATGTCACTGACACAAACAAACATCTCATGTCACTGACACAAACAAATGTTCATATCACTGACACAAAAAACATGTCATGTCACAGACACTAACAAATGTCTCATGTCACTGACACAAAAAATGTCTCTCATAGACACAAACAACTGTCTCCTGTCACAGACACAAACAACTGTCTCCTGTCACAGACACTAACAAATGTCTCATGTCACTGACACAAAAAATGTCTCCTGTCACAGACACAAACAACTGTCCTGTCACAGACACAAACAAATGTCTCCTGTCACTATCACAAACAAATGTCTCATGTCACATACAAACAACTGTCTCATGTCACTGACTCAAAAAATGTTCATGTTCACTGACCCAAATATGTCTTCATGTCACAGACACAAAATGTCTCATGTCACTGACACAAAAATGTCTCATGTCACTCATGAACAAATGCTTCATGTCACAGACACAAACAACTATCTCATGTCATGGACACAAACAAATGTTTCATGTCACTGACACAAAAATGTCAGACATGAACAAATGTTTCATGTCACAAACACACAAACAAATGTCTTATGTCATGGACACAAACAAATGTGTCATGTCACTGACACAAAGATGTTTCTCTGGTAACTGACAAAGATGCAGTAATTAAGCAAGCAAAAAAGGTTCCAAACAGAGTGACAAAATTTACGCACACATTTAGACAAAATGTTTAGTATTTTTAAGTTTTGAAATGTTTATGAGTTTAATTCTTTTTTTTTCTGTTGCCACTGTAATTGTTCATATTGTTGTTTGGTTGACATTTCCATTGTATAATCCTATTTCCTGTTCCTCTTGTCATTTGCTGTAAAGATGGTGAAGTTGTAACCTGAAGGCAGTAAAATTAATTACTTGCTAACACCTGGAAAAAATAGTAAACAAAAAAAAATAATAAAACTTCTAAATGACAGAGTGGGTATGAAACTTACATGTATTTACACATAATAAAGCCAACAACAATGGTTTGTGTAAGAATGTTTATCTGACTCCATAAGGAGAGATTTTGGCTTTGTTGTAATAAGTGAAATTGATCATCTCAAGTCTGACCTGGAATTGAACTTAAAATTTTCCTTTAGTCATTTTAACATTTATACCACTAATCCACTATGAATGACTGTGTATACTGATATCTTCTAATTTCTCAAACAACTAAGGAGAATCTATTATTACTGGTGTGTATTAAATAATAGATCTAGGAACAAACATCTGGTTTATTGGAGAAAAGAGGAACAAACATGCATTAGGCCTATATCGGGGGAAAAAGAACCTTATGGTGATAGTCTATATTGAAACAGACACATTACTGTATCAGAATGTCATTAGTCTGATATTGTAAAAATAAACCACACAATATATTGATTAATGATGCTTTTTATGCCCCCGGGGGGATGTAAATTTACCCCTGTTCATCTCCTCGTCTGTCTGTCCATATATAGATACATTTGTACTTGGTTTGTCTGGACATCTCCATCTACAGTTTTGTAACTACAGTTTTAACAGTTTACTGGATGTTTTTTTTTTTTTCTTGTAGACAACTTCTCAAGAAATTCCAGTAGTTATCAAAAGCTGTGTAAGGGCAATAAATCTTTACGGTAAGTCAACGAATCTTTTGCACTCAAACTGGAGAAGTGTTTGTTATCAGCCATGTTATACTTACACTATTTACGGTCTACAAAGAAAGGGGGTGAAGGGAAACAACGTCCCTGAAGGTAGACAGTATAAATAATCCGGTAGGAGTCTTCACCGTGGATACCGAAGGTATACAGAGTCCACAAAATAATAGATACAAAGAATTCCAAAAAGGGGTTTGTGTACAACACACCTTTTTGGAATTCTATTTACGGTCTTGTTAAATGATTTTGAGAGATACTTGTTTAGAAAAAAGTGAAACAGACAAAATGCATACTGAAACTGATAAAAAATAATAAGATATTTTAAAAATGTTCTTTGAACATAGCGAGAGAGAGAGTGAGTTTGTTACAAAATTTGATATTTTAGACAATAATCTCTAGTCTGGAAGAAAGAGATAGATCAAATACTAGGGTCAAGCACCATAATACCAAAATATATTCAGTCGAATCCACTTATATTGAACCCTGTTACTTTGAAATCCCACTTTGTTGAAATGATTTTGATTCACTGCCAAATTTCTTTATTCCCATTTTAACCTGGTTATTTTGAAACCCCTGTTTATTTGAAAGAAAATTTCATTCCCCTTTGATTTCAAAAGTTAAGTCAAAGTTTTTTATTTAAGTAATTCTAAGTTTTATGGTGCCAGGCCGAGAAATTTCTTTATTCCCATTTTAACCTGGTTATTTTGAAACCCCTGTTTATTTGAAAGAAAATTTCATTCCCCTTTTGATTTCAAAAGTTGAGTCAAAGTTTTTTATTTAAGTAATTCTAAGTTTTATGTTGCCAGGCCGAGATTAGTAACAATATTTCAATCTATTTCTAATGTAGGTATGCATCATCAAGGCATATTCCGTGTATCTGGTGCTCAAGTAGAAATCAACGAATTCAAGGTTGAATTTGAGAAAGGTAAGTAGTTGTGTTTATCCTTTTCATAAGTAAATCCATCCTGAACAATTCTTGTTACCGACAGGTAGCCATCGTGGATTTTGACCATAGGAAGTATGTATTTCTCAGAATGTACTGAAGGAATCTTTTCGAAATTAATTATGGAGGTTCATATGTGCATATTACATTTTCAGAGAGATCAAAATCCAAGATGGACCCCTGTCGGCCATCTTGAATTCCATTCTCTCTTAAAATGTAATATGTTCAGTTCAAGTTCAGTTTCGCTATAATCTTGTGAAAAAAATATTTCACAGAAATATGGATTTAAGTTCAAATTCAATGTTGAGACACAGAATAAGAGAAAAGAAGAGAAAAGAACAGTCTGTTATAGATCAGACATAGAACATTCCATGGTGGGCGCCAAGATCCCTCTGGGATCTCTTGTTGGTTGATCCTGTTTATCAGTTATAAGAAGTAATATAATGTTTAACACACATGTGGGAATGAAGATTAAAAATTCTGAAGTGTAGTGGCTCATATGGAGAGCTAATGTCATATGCCTAGCATTGATTGCCGTATCCATGGACAAAAACATTAACCTTGGCTACATCTTTTGAATTATAAAGAGAAGAGCCCTAATATGTTACATGTGCAATACTGATATTCAGCCCATTCAGATGGTACTCAGATATTTGACCTTGTGACCCAGATAATGCCATTTGACCTACTTCTTAAAATCATTCATAATTTTAGTATCTGAGATACTATGCTGCCATGTTGTCTTGACAACTGTTGTTATGTCTACTTTATACCTGGAGTTTTTTTGCCCCATTTAATTCTTGCTATTTTGGTCCTTAGATGAGATTGCAAATTAGAAAATGAAAGCAAATTTTCAAGCTAAATAATTAAAGCACAGATATCTATGCCATCCATGACACTTTGTGGAGAGTCAGGGCAAATTTAAGTTGGGGTGAATGTTTTCAGTCTTAAAAGGGCAAAGATAATCAAGGGCATAAATTTTCAGGTATACAATAAGTAATCTTCAGTGTGTACATGCAATGCACTTTTTCATGCTTAACCTTTGAATTTAATGATTTGAACTAAAGATCAAATTATACAGAGACGGTAATACAGTTGAAATGTATTTCTTTCTTTTCTGTCTTGCAGGAGAGGACCCTCTTGTAGATGTAGATCCCAGTGACATCAATTCAGTAGCTGGTGTCTTAAAACTCTACTTCAGGGAGCTGAGGGAACCCCTCTTTCCACTTCCATTGTTTGATGAGTTGATATCTCTCAGCAGTAAGTAATTGTAACAGCCAGTCACATGCAATGGTTTTGGAAGAGACCACAAAGTGTCTTAAATTTTGATTTGGGTAAATAACAGACACAGTAATATTCTTTGTAATTTGTTAACAATATCAAAGTGATCCATTTTACATACAGGTAATGAATAATATTAACACTAAAATGCTTGAGTGTGACAGGAAAAACTGGAGGATGACCGAAAGACTCAACCATACTCACATGGTGATCCCCGATATATAATGCAACACTTTTCTTTAAAGATATGTGAATATATTTCATGTGTGTGTCATTTTATCATTACTCCATATTGATGAGTTGTTCCTGGGTTTTTTTTTATTCAGAATTAGAAGAACATCAGCGAGTGGAGAAGATTAAAGAACTTCTGTCACCGCTACATCGAATCATCATTATTGTAATGAGATATCTCTTTTCATTCCTGAATCAGTAAGTAACGTAAACATCTCAACCATGTATCTTTGATTTCTTGTGGTCAGTCTTGTATCAAATAAGTCTCCATTTTTATTCTAATCTATCTGCATCCATGTAAATTGATAAAGAAATAAATATCTTTAGTAGTCATTTTGATTGTCTGAAATTGTTAACTCTTTATCTTTCAGTTTATCAGAATATTCTGACGAAAATATGATGGACGCATATAACTTAGCGATTTGTTTTGGTCCGACCCTTTTACCCATTCCGTCAGACCGGGACCAAGTATCGTATCAGAGCAACGTCCATGAAGTCATTAAGACCATTATAATGCATGCTGAAGAAATATTCCCGAATGATGGAGGCGAGGTCTATGAGAAATGCATCTTAGAGGACAGGTATTTGTTATTTTATGTAAAAATTGTCATTATAGACTCGAACACTACAAAAACTGAATCTTCCACTGATTCCGAGAATTTTTTTCCAGTGTCATTGGCAGAGAAATCAACTTATGTGAATTCTTTAGGGTATATATATATATATATATGTGTGTGTGTGTGTGTAAACTGTAGAATCAGAAAATTTCATTGTGGTTGAAATTTCATTTATTTTGTTTTCATTTATCAATGAAATTCAAACCATGATGAAATTTTATATACATTATACTTAGTACTAGTAATAAACCAGTTCCTTAATAAACAGGAATAGGTATTTCAACGAAATTTAATGTCGACAAAACTGTTCTAGTTTTAAAACAACGAAATTTTAACTCCACAAAATTTTCTGATTCTACAGAAATGTATGAGTAATATAGAGTGTACTGAAGAAGAAAAAATAGTGATGTATAGTTCAATTTGCCATTAAAGGCAGCTCGAGGGATCAGGCAAAAGTAGTCATTATAGATAGGTGACCTCTATTAATAGGTTTATTCATTATAAAAAGTTAACTAAGGTTATTTTTTAGTTGCCTTTATAGGCAGGTGCCCTTTATACAGAGGTGACTTTTAATGCAAGTTTGACTGTAATTAAATACATATATGAATCATTATTGTAAAACAGTTGTTTGGTATAGCCTATGGTTTTTATGCCTACAGCCTGAATGGTCCAACGGGGGCATCTAGTGGTTGGATTGTCCGTCTGTCTGTCCGTAATTTCATCCTGCTTACATATTATAAAGAACAATATTCAATTTGTTGGGACCAGGGGTATTTGTGTTTCACAAACACATCTTGTTCTTTTTCTTTCCATTTTCAGTGTATTACAGGAATATCCTAGCAACAAATTACTTTTTGTTTTGAATAGATTCAGTAGATTTGGTGTGAAATAGACAACTTCACTTTATAGTCATTTTCAGCTCAGTTACAAAGTTGAGGGGAGCATTCATGGTATTGCTCCAGTATCTATGATTGGTGAAGAAAATTGGTTGAGGTCAGGTTTACCTGCTTCTTCTGTTTAAAAAACACTAAACTTGTAAAGTACATGTCTATGCGGCTTATGATTATTAGCATATGATATGCTTCAGATGTTTGATTGGTCAGATAAATTTTCCAAAATGGACCAGTTTTGGATTTAGTCTATTTTTGATGCTATGGTTAAGTAGATTGGTTAAGGTCACATAAATTTGGAGAAGTCGGTGTGGGGGTTAAAATATGTCAGTGTCAGGTGAGCTGTGTAGTCTTTGATTACACTTTTCTTGCATATTAGAAAATTGTTTTTTTTTTTTAACCTGCCATTTTAAAAAGTAAAACACTTCCATTACAATAAATTATCTGCTAGACAGTATATGATCCAATCATCGACAATAATGCAATATTGAATGACTTGTAGGGCCCGCCGAAGAAGACGGTATAGTACATCATATCTCTCTCTTATTTTAATAGCTTAATATGTAGGGATGCCTTCCTGGTCTTTTTTTTCTCATGCTCCTTTTTTTTCTTTCATTTTATATATAAAAAAATGTCTAAATATTTTAGCAGCTTAATATATATCTCATGAGGTTAAATATACAGGTATTTGGTGTTTAGGAAAAGGTCATATAAATTCTACTATCTTGATATATTTGCATGTGTTGTATTAGGCATCATCAAAACCATTTAGTGTGGCAAAAGGTGTGCTATTACACTAACTTCATTTTAATTACGTTCTCTTTTTTTTACAATGCATGATTTAGGTATTTATAAGTCTCAACTTTAGGTCTGTCCACAGACTGCTCCCTGTACTGTAATTTCTATGATATCACATTCTCTGAACATTTAAAACCACATCCCTCAACTACACGTCTTTTTGAATATCAAAATCTTTCTGATGTACCACTTACTGCATTTTCCTGACATTTTTTTCACCTCAAATTTACTTTCTGTTGATTTTATTACATCCATTTTTATCTTGAACAATTTTATCTTTTCACTATCATAAAAAATAAATTTGTGAAATGAAGTGCATGTAGGGGTAACACGGTAACTGAAGGCAGCAGACATGCTGGGGGAATGATTTAGGGTTATTTTTATCATTTCTATTTGTGGATAATGTGGAAATTTTATGTTCAAAATTGAAAAAATCATGAGATATATCCAAGTTTATATAGGACTTTATAGAAATTGGACCTGTATTTACAAGGAATGTTTTATAATTCAGAGCTTTGCCACTCGTGGTATGTAAGATGTTGTTTCTCCAACTGGAGGTCCGAGGTTCAAATGTTGACTTGGTCAAAGTTGTCCTTGAGACTGTAAATTTTTGGTAAAATGTTAAAAAACAAACAAACAAAAATAAAAAATTATTGAAGAGATTATTTGTAGATTACTATAAAGACATATGCAGTAGACACTATTTGTTCAGGTCG
Source organism: Atrina japonica (assembly GCA_030159075.1). NCBI lineage: Eukaryota > Metazoa > Mollusca > Bivalvia > Pterioida > Pinnidae > Atrina > Atrina japonica. The sequence goes on along the minus strand of BROG01000395.1, from coordinate 195,065 downwards.
TTTTAGATTTTTTGTATATAGAGGCTTTGTGTAGCTTTAGTTTCACCATACACATCTGTACTTCAAGTAGTTTGAATTATTATACATTTTTGTATGAGTGTGATTGGATACTGTAAATCCGGTCTAATTCTCAAAGATTTTATTTTATTTATGCGTAAATTTGCAAGAGCTCTCGCTCGTGAAAATAAATTTATCATGTAATGAAATATGATGATACTTTGACGAAATGGGCATTCGAAATCATGAAAATATCATCTCGTGAATCAATTTCAAACTTGGTGTCCTGCAAACATTTTCGGATTTACAGTAATTGGGACCTATAAATGGTGTTAGCTATAACTGTTTTATAAAATTGTATATCTGAGCGTGTATACCTGTGCCTGCAGAGTTTGTACCTGTCTTTGTCTGGGTACAGTAGTATTGAGTTGTGTTAACAAATTGTGTGCGACTCTTGTGTGTATGTCAGATGCCATCACCAGAGAGTGCCATGATGTTTACCTATTTTCTTTTCATTCATTGCATTAATTTGTTTTCAACACAACTTACCTTTATACAGTAAGGTATATTTAAATGATCAATTTTGATTACAGTACTTATAAAAAATCTCAGCAACTTTTATTTTGCTTAGGTAAGGTACTCATCAAAGATCCAAGAAACTTAGGTTTTGTTCAGATACAGAACTTATCAAAGATTCAAGCCTCTAGCATTTTTCTCAGATACAGTAGGCTACTTATCAAAATCCAAACAATTTGCATTGTACTCAGATACAATACTTATAAAAAAAAAAAAAAAGATCCCAGCAATTTACGTTTTGCACAGATACATTACTTATCAAAAATCCCAGCAATTTACGTTTTGCTCAGATACAGTACTTATCAAAAATCCCAGCAATTTATGTTTTGCTCAGATACAGTACTTATCAAAAATCCCAGCAATTTACATTTTGCTCAGATACAGTACTTATCAAAAATCCCAGCAACTTATGTTTTGCTCGGATACAGTAGTTATAAATCCCATAGCAACTTATATTTTGTTCAGATACAGTACTTATCAAAAATCTCAGTAACTTACGTATTGCTAAGATACAGAATCATTGGCTCATTATCGTTCGTATTTTTAATCAACAGTCGTGACTCGGAGGACATTACCGAAGGTGAAGATGACACAAATTCCCAACACAGTGATGATGACGAGGATGATGATGATGATGGTTAGTATTTTTAGTAACATTTTCCTCTATAATTTTAGTGGAAAATATTCATTCCTCAGTTAGTTTTCCAGTGATTTTTTCTAATGAGATTCAAATGTTCTATGACTAAATCATCTTTTTATATTTTGTTATTTGCACCAATCTCTCTCTCTCTCTTTTTTTTTTAGATATATATAGTAAAACCTTGTTATACTGCCACTGTTTGTTCAGCCCAAATTTGGCATTATAAAGGCGTATGGCGATAGGTTGAGGGAAAACTTGAATGAAATTATAGGGAAAATTGGAAAAGTGAAGTTTAAAAAATTTGTGTTAAGGAGGGTGGCACATGAAATGAGAAGCATTATAAAGAGGTTTTACCGTATATATATCTGATACATAATCCGGAATAGACTCAAGTCAATTACAATTAAAAACAGGTGTAAGCAGCAGTTTCAAAATTAAAAAGATTTTTTTCTTTAGTTGGTCAAACTTAAAAGGTAACACATGAATTATTTATGGATAAATTTCTCTTTTAATCAGGATCTTTGGTGAACCCTCACTGAAATTATCTCCCTTTAAAAAATGACCAGGTGAGCAATCCAGTCCACTGCCACCTATATGACATTTTACAAGGCAGATATATCTGCATGATTTGCATGACATTGTTGTTATGGTTCTGACAAAAAGTCATGAAGGGTCTAAATAAAACATCTGATGTATTCTCATCATTGGCTGTGATCTTCAATCTTCAAAATTCGCCCTTTTGATTCAGTTGCCCAGGTAGTGCCTGCTCAAACAGGCGATATTTCAAATTAAGGGTTCAAGTCATTTTCTCGCCCTTGAGTAAATTTACAGGTTTTTATCAAGTCTTTATCAGGCTGATCACTTTTAAGAGAATAAGTCAGAGGGTACCATTAATTTTTGTTGTACCAATTAATGCACCAATGCTAAATTTGGACAAATTCCCTTTATAGGATGAAATTGTATAATTGATTATTTTTCCTGCCCTGGCATGCTATGTTTAGAAAAAATAATTTGAAATAAACAATGAGATTGTCATTATAATTGCAGGATCCTCTATAGGTAAGAGTGTCCAGATTTATACACTGATATTTTTTCTTCAGTTTGTGTTTACCGCCAGGAATGATCAATTTATTTTTAGTTTTAACAAAATAGTGATTGGTTGGACTCTACAAAATGGTGGTTGGACCCACATTACGTCGTGGTTCTCCATTTATATTTTCTTTTATTTCATTCCAAAATGATTCAGTTCTATCACACAATTCAGTTGTACTTTACTTTTGTTAGCTGATCTTGTAAAATTTAGAGAACAGTTTGACAATACAGTGTCCATAAACATGAGAGAAACTAAATCTTAATATACATCTCAACATTTATAGTCTTTTACATAGGAATTATGATGTCATCATTTCTACACTCTCTGCCATCTCACCTTTGACCCCTTGTTGTAGGTTATTTATTTCGTGGATAAAATGTCTTCAGCAACACCAGTGTGCCTTGCTCTAAAACTGGGTCAAAGAATTCAATTTCTGCTCACGTATATGAAGGGGACTTTCAGCATATTTTGGATCTATTCAACCCCACATTTCTTTTAACAGAATGAGTAATGTTGATGGGAACTTTTAATGTAATTTAAGTGCCATAATTGTTCAAAACCACTTAAAGTACATGTACATGTCCTATGGCCATAATTTGTTCTTATAAGAACGTGGTGCCATAATTTGCCCTTACAAGAATGTGATGTCCTTAATAAGACCATGATGTCATTATTTACCCTTATAAAAACATGATGTCATTATTTGCCCTTATAAAAACATGATGCCATAATTTGCCCTTATAAGAACGTGATTTCATAATTTGCCCTTAAAAGAATGTGATATCACTATTTGCCCTTATAAGACCATGATGTCATTATTTGCCCTTATAAAAACATGATGCCATAATTTGCCCTTATAAGAATGTGATGTCATTATTTGCCCTTATAAGAATGTGATATTATTTGCCCTTATAAGAATGTAATGTCATTATTTGCCCTTATAAGAATGTAATGTCATTATTTGCCCTTATAAGAACGTGATGCCATAATTTGAACTTATAAGAATGTGATGTCATTATTTGCCCTTTTAAGAACACAATGGACTCTTATTGATCTGTGCTAGTCAACTGTGGTCTTTGGTGATTTACAAGATCAACAGGCTCAAAGTGCATTGCTATGAAAATTACAGCCTTACGCATTACAAATCGAAGGAAAAGAGAGCATACTTAAAATCTAGATGACTACTGGTCCATATTAATGCTGTTCCCCAGTTAAGTTGACCCAGTGGCATAATTAGCAGTCACTGAACATAATACAAGCTGAGCAAACGGTGTCTTCTTTATAGTTTTTGAAGGAGAGGAAATTTTTGTCATTTTGACCAGTTGTAGAGTCCATCATATGGGTTAAGTCGTCGGACATTATTATTTCAAAGTCTTGTCCTTTTATATATTAAGTTTTTCATTTATTTAGTTTGTATATGTCACATACAGCTACCAACTAAATTTCACCATTTTCAGTTGTACTAAAGTGAGCACTAGAAAGCCTATGTTTTTGTCTCAACATTAGAGAGCCGTGTGTGTGTGACCCATGTTCAATTTTGAATGGAGGTCCGAGGTCAGGCAGGAGAGCACTATTGTTATTTTTTTATATGTTCTGGATGTTGACCTGCTTGATACAGTTTTTGAATGATATTGAATGTTTTGTCCTATATTTTTGTATTTTTAAAAATTTGCATCTTTCTTGTTAGTATGTTGAAGTTGTTAATTAGATTCTACCAAATCTGTATGTTCCTCTAACACACTGTTGACAACGTAGACTGTGTGGCCATATTGTAGTCGACCATGAATGAATGTTGTTGTATATTTATTATTAGACTAGATACTAATGATGTGATAAGGAAATATGTTATTACAGATAACAAGAAATCACAGTTTATTGCATTCCATCTTACTGTAATAAAATTATAATGACTGGTGTATTGTTACTATTAATGTTACTGTTTACCACAGAGTAGTAATTTAAAAAAAAAAACAGTTTAAAGGTATTAAATTTTAGTATCTGTATTGTGGACACACATTCCATATAACCTACCTACTTTTCACATGGTCACTCTCCATAATGATATAGATATATATATATTTCATATGGATACATTTAAACTCGGACACATATTCTACAATAAAAAAAGAGCACAATAAAAAATCAAAGATAAAAATTCCACGTCAAGGGTGTTAAAAAATGTCTTCAGTAATAATAAGAACATTAAATATAACAGTACCTGTATATTGTTGTGTCCGGATGAAAGTTAGTACACGGACATAACCTCATAGATACCATTATCTCTTCCTGTATTTGAATAAGCTGTTACAATAGAAACCAGAGCATTAGCTGTAGTAATGCCAGTATGTGTTAATTTATTTCTTATTTTATTTATTTATCTATTTATTTATTCATTTATTTTTTATCAACAATTTTATCTTTGGATAACTTCAAATACTGGATGAATATTTTTGATGTTTAGTTCTGTTTCCAAATTTTTAAAAGCTTTTTTGTTAGCCATCAACTTCATTAGATTTTGAATATCATAGATTTTTTTTTTCCATTTTACATATTTAAGTACTAAATATATTGAGTATTTTGGCTTGGCAGTAATTGTGACTGTGTCAAAGGATTTCTAGGCAAAATTCATATGTATTTTGCTCAATGGGAAAATAAATCTTTTTTGAAACAAAACATTTCTCATTTAGGTGTTTATGAAAATAAAAGAAGTGTAGTATTAACTTTGCCAAAATTTCAAAATGACAGACATCCCCTATATTAGTATTTTTACTGTTAAATGATATAATATCATGATTAGAATTACAAAAATCAGGTAAAAAAAAATTAACAACATACTAGTTTATGTGTTTTATATCTGGAAATGTATATTCGGAGATGTATAATTATGCAGCATTAGCTACAGGTACTTGTTACAAGTGCAGCATTAGCTACAGGTACTTGTTACAAGTGCAGCATTAGCTACAGGTACTTGTTACAAGTGCAGCATTAGCTACAGGTACTTGTTACAAGTGCAGCATTAGCTACAGGTACTTGTTACAAGTGCAGCATTAGCTACAGGTGCGTGTTACAAGTGCAGCATTAGCTACAGGTACTTGTTACAAGTGTACTTAGTTACTTGTTACACGTGCAGCATTAGCTACAGGTACTTGTTACAAGTGCAGCATTAGCTACAGGTACTTGTTACAAGTGCAGCATTAGCTACAGGTACTTGTTACAAGTGCATAGTCTACAGTTGTAAATTTATCACTAGGAGACATGCTTCCCAAGGAATAGGTGTTCACAGTTTTTAATTAATGCTAGTATTTTACATGTATGTATCATTTACTCAGAAAACCTATAATCGTCTATATGTATTGTATTTATGTACACAAGTATATATATATCTTAACATGAGCTATATATAGCCAGGGTCAGGTATATTTACACAAGTCTATATTTAGCATGTTTGTAATTTCTGGACAAGTCAGCAGAAAATATAAGAAATGCAAAGTGGGTCACACTTACATAAAACTTTGGAATATTCTCAAATCTGAGAATCTGAGAATGTTCTTAACTTATCCTGTTTAGCCAATCAAATTTCAGGATTAGCTGAAGTTGAGTCAAATTCTCAGACTCGGGTAATACTAAAGTTTTTTGCAAGTGGACCCAGGGCCATAATTTTTGGTTTTTTGTGGGTAATTAGTTATACCAGGTTCGGTATGTTATATTTGTATTCGGTGACAGCGGTGAAATGTACAGGTCTCAACAATGTTTTGTCATTGATTTTTATGTGCAGCGGAATCTGTTTTGTCTGTAGCTTGTGCTATCCGGATTGCTATAAAAAATACTGACTTCAGCTTGAAAAATTTATCAATTCTGTTTAATATTCATACTCAGTAATACTTACTTGTTTTCTTTTTATGAAAATCTTGTCCAAGAAGTACAGCATCCATTGTAGGCCTAAATTCAAGGGATATTCCAATTTAGAATTTTTTTTTAGATGAAATGATATTGAAATATTTCCATACTTTAAAAAAATGAATGTATAAGTTTTATGCAGAACACTCCATATTTAAATGTAAAACAATGGTGTAGTATAAAGTACATATAGGCAAATGCTGATTATCCAGACTCTGGTGGTCATACAGAATATCTGGTCAATCGGTCAGTTTGTTAATTTATTTTTTAAAATTAAAGATGTTAAATTAAGAAGTACCGATATAACATAAGTCCATATGAGCAAATGTTCCTGCGATTGAGATCCTGATAATCCAGCTTTGATTGTATTATGTACTACTGAGGTGAGATGCTGCCAAAAGAAAGCTGATGAAGTATCAAATGTTTATACTTAATTAAGTGTATTTCTGTGAACTGACAGTGAATTGAGTGTATTTCTGTATGAAGACATGAAAGTGAATTGAGTATATTTCTGTATGAAGACATGAAAGTGAATTGAGTGTATCTGTATGAAGACATGACAGGGAATTAAGTGTATTTCTGTGAACTGACAGTGAATTGAGTGTATCTCTGTATGAAGACATGAAAGTGAATTGATTGTATGTCTGTATTAAGACATGACAGGGAATTAAGTGTATTTCTGTGACATGACTGTGGATTGAGTTTATTTCTGTATCAAGACATGACAATGAATTAAGTGTATTTCTGAAAGTCATGTATAATATCAAGATAGTGAATAGAGATAATTTCTGAAAGCAGTGGTTTGAGACAGGAAAGTGGAGTGTTTATGTAGTGTAGGATATTTCTTTGAACAGTCTATTTAGACATGACAGTGAATTAAGATAATTTCTGAAAGCTGTGAGAGATAACAGTGAGGCATTATATCAAGAAAGGACAGTTGATTATTTATTTCTGAAAGCAGTGTATCAAGACAGGGCAATGGTATTCCATGACAGCTTTTACTGTATTTATACATGTAAAAAAAGATCAAATCTATTACTAAATCTAATCAGTTTTCATTTATCTCATGAATTTATTTGATATTTGTTTGTGGTTTTTAATTTTACAGTCCAACAAGAAATCTGATTACTGGTGAAAATCAATACACAGAGAAATGTCTTGGGAGTCAAATTATATCATTTTCTATCTCATAATCAATTAATCTTGTAGTCATGTTATGTTACACAACACAGAATTGCTATAAACATTACAACACAGCAGATAATAATAGAATATTACATAGGTGTTTGGAGTGGATAAGGAAATCTTCATCTGAGTGGTAAGAATCTGGTTGTCCATTTCAAGGGTTTCCAAGGATTGAACATTCAGATTATTACGAGGATTGAGAATCCCCTTTCCTCTTAACACACCCATGTTTGATTATTTTTTTCTCATGATTCAAACACATGTTCATGTACGTAAACAAAACCTGACACAACTTTCAATGCACTAACATCACATAGAAGTGCCATGTTATAAAATGATATTGTGACGCCATAGCCCGTGTTGATTGTCTACATACACCCAAGGGTTTGGACAGAGTTATTCCAGCTTGGCAATACGATAGATACGCTTGTCCAAGGGTGGGAGAGTATTGAATCTGTCCGATATGGTGGGGACTTACCACTTATATATAGATATGAGTGAAAGGATTGAATAGAGGTTTCCATTTTGATATTCAATAGTGATTGGCTAAAGATACTTATACCTATACACCAGTGTTTTTTTATACTGACATGGATATACTTAATCTCTGGGGGGCACTATTTGGGATCCATAAAAACATGCATGCATTGTGTTCAACTATTAATGAAAATGAGCTTGTCAGTATGGAAAAAGCAGAGACACTATGGTTTTTCTGTTAGGAGTACAAATAAAGGGCAGGGCAGATAAGGGAACTTTTGAAAATGACAGAATGGAGCAAAATTTGGACAGGGCATATACATCCTTAAGAATATTTGTAAAAAGGGCAGGATGGGGCAAAAGTGGGACAGGGTGTGTCAAAATTTGGGCATATCAGGCAAAAAAACGGCAGGGTAAGGCACCTTGCTAAAACCCTCTAACTGAAACACTGTATATTAACAAGATTTATCTGTGGGAACTGATGTTTGTTTATAAAAAGTAACACTATTTTCTTGTTTAATATTATATAGCTACATCACAAGTGTATATAGATGGTCATAAAAAAAAAAGGATATGAATGTAAATCTAATCATCATTTTTGTATTTCAGATGCACAGATTTTCGAAGCTATAGCTCTTTATGATTTCACTGGCCGCACTGAGAGGGAGCTGTCATTTCGCAAAGGAGAAAGTCTTTTGGTGTATGCTCGAGTATCAACGGACTGGTGGGATGGGATTTGCCATGGACGTGAAGGACTTCTTCCTGACAAATACATAGCACTCAAACATCCGTACGTAGTTTATATTAGTTGTTTGTTATGGAAACGAGAGTACTGTCAAGCTTATCTTTAAAAGCCATTCAGTGATGAAGCTCAGAGTAGCCATTAAAGGTGCTCAAAAAAAAGAAAAATGGTCAGGTGACATAATATGGGGTTTGTCTTATTGGCAGGTTTGGAATTCACCTGAGCAGCCACTAACTTGTATATATAAATACATGTATATGTAAATCAAACCCAGCATCTTTGAGTGGCTTTTATATAACGTGCTTCAACCTTCCATACCCCTGGCATTCCATCCCAAAAGTCATACATTTTGGGGTTACAGGGTTTTTATTTCTAAATTGTAAAGATTTTATACTAGGATTGTGTTACAAAAATACAAATAAAATACCCACCCATCAACCCATTTTTGAAGGACTAGGATCCACTCTTTTGTTACTTGATTCTCAACTGATTGGCAAAGTAGGCCAAATTGAGTATATACTCACACTTAAGAATATTCTTAAGTTTTATGCAAGTGATCCGATGTATGGGGACACCAAACATTGTTTTTTGAGATGGTCTTAAGTTTGACCTTTCATTTCCTTTAAATCTACCTCTTTGTGACCTGAATGTAAACAAAAATCCCTAAAGACAATCTGTAGACCAGAACGGACAGCCAAACATTTCTATAAAGGCCACTCAGGGGAACAGGCAAAAATAACAGTTGAAGACAGGTGGCCTTTATAAAGAGGTTTATCGATTTTAAAAAAAAGTTAACAAAGGTTATGTTTAAATGGCCTTTATAGACAGGTGCCCTTTATACAGAGGTGACCTTAAATGCAAGTTTGACTGCTTCATTTTCATCAGTTATTGGTGATTGTAGTAGAATTTAGTTTATGTTAATCTTCAAGGAAATTTGAATTGTATGTTTAAATTTTACTGCCGTTTTAAAACTTGTACTTGCATTCATGATCTTCTGCAAGGAAGATTAATTAGTACATCTGTATTTACTGCCATTTTAAAATTAGGTGTGATGAAGCTAGAGAAAACGGAAAGGTATTGTCATTGTTTGACCTTTTTACTTGTGTGTGTGTGTGTGTTATAATCCAAATCTCTTAATATTTTGTCTGAAGTTTTACATATCAAAAACACGAGTGTGGGCTTCAATCACAGTGTCCCAGGATAATAATCTTTTCACATGCAAGAAATTCAGTGTGTACCTCCCATGTGTCGTCGTTCCTTTCAGTTTGTGCATTCACATTACAAGATTTTTTCTTTCCATCATACAGAGATCTTTTATCAAGCACCATAAATCTGTCCAGTTGGCAGTTATTACCTCCCTTTTCAAAATATATATATCTATAAAAAAATGATACCTCAGGAATGTGCAAAAACTATATTCATTGAGAAAATATGATAAATGTTGTATGGAGTGTGTGCTGGTGCTGCAGGGAATTATGTAGTACAGTGGAACCTGTTTTGAGACCACCATCCCCCCTCTTCTGTCACTGAAATGTGGTCTTTCAAGACTGGTCATCCCAAAATAAGTATCATTTATAGTATTTTCTGATTGATTTTTATGGTCTGGTCTCACAGGACATGTCTCTCATGTTAGTGCTCACTTAACACATGTTTCACTGTATATATGTATCAACTCAACATTCATTTCACTCAGGTATTTTAGAGTATCATCACACTTTGAACCATGAAATCTCTCACCTGTAGTCAGCGTCAGTTGTGCTCTGAACCATGAAATCTCTCACCTGTAGTCAGGGTCAGTTGTGCCCTGAACCATGAAATCTCTCACCTGTAGTCAGCGTCAGTTGTGCCCTGAACCATGAAATCTCTCACCTGTAGTCAGCGTCAGTTGGGCCCTGCTGGTAATTAAGTAATTTACTTGCGGAAAGCTGGTGGTCTCTTCCTGGGTACATTGTAACTGGATTCTCTCTTCCAATATTAAAAACTGGCTGCCACCATATTATTGAGTAAACTATTGTTGAGTGTGGCAGAAAATACCATTTAAATAAAATAAACACTTGAGTTTAAACTGGTTCTAAATAAGTCATCTGCCACCTTACTTTTAGAAGGCCTGTGGTCTTGACCCAAGACATTGTAACTGGGTCGTCTCCTGCCTCATAAAAAAAAAATGGTTGACACCATATAACTGAAAACTGTTGTGTGTGGCATAAAACATCAATAAAAAGTAGGGCATCACGTATAGAAACTCTACCATTGTGTTTTGAGGATCCCGAGACTCTCGGCAGGGTCGGAAATTTCCAGGTATACTGTGTTCAACATTAATAAAGTAACATTCAACAATAAAATGATATTCCATTGCAGAAATATTTCTCATAAAAAATTATTTACTCTGCCTTGCAAAGTCATGTGACTACAGAAATATAGAGTCACCTAATTGACGTAAATTACTCTATTGATTTAATTGTTTTATTTTACTTGCAGTCCTGAAGACAGAAAGAGTCAGACTGACGACGATAAAATCAGTTCAGTTTCATCCTTGACGATCAAAAGTGAAAAACTGTCACGTAGTAGTATAGAAGAGTCACCATTAGAAAAATCAGTATCACAACCCAATATAGCTTTACGCGACTCAGATTCCGCTCCTCAAGGCAGCCCACCACCGTCATTGTCACAAACAACACCACCTTCCACAGGATCAAAAGACACCACGGTCATGAGTGTTCCTCCTATAATGTCTACATCTACAAATGAACTGCCTCCACTTGATGACTTGAAACCGTCGCCTCGCATCGAAATGAAGCGACAATTATCCACTCCGGAGGCAATTACAGAGGAAATTAGTGCTGATATTGATAGTGCTTTAGCAGAAGTAGTTTCTGGACTGCGTTCCCTGGAAATGCAACAGCGTAGTGACAAAAGAATGAGTTTGCCCCATATCAAGCCCAAACCAACTCCTAAACATACCCCTGATTTAGTTTTGGACTTACCCGCAGAAGGTGCCAATATTTCTCCCCAAGAGGGGAGTGAACCGGATAGCCCCACTACTACAGCAGACACATTTGCTCAGTCCAATCAAGGGACACTAAAGAAAGCCAATTCAATGCCAAGAAATATATCAGCCATGCCTACAGGCACACAGTATGGTGATTCTTCAAAGGAAGTTGGAGTTGAAACTAGTTTTGTGGCTCCAAATTTGAAGTTATCATCTTTCAATGCTAAAAAGAAAGGGCATACCACTATGTCCTCCAGACCTCATGACCCAATGACTGATAGTTTAACATCTTCCTCATCCATTTCATCCTCAGTGACCTCATCCATTTCATCCTCAATGACTTCATCCATATCTGTTCCACCAGTGCTACCACCCTCAGTTCCACAAAACTTACATACAGCTCGCCATCCTACACCACCACCAGTGGCTGAGAAACCCAGGGTTCCAGCAAAAGTGAAACCACCTGTGATGAAAAAGCCATCACGATCGCCCGAAGTCACACGTAGACATCCTCCAACTTCCTCTCATCCTGTCGACTCTCACCAGTGAGTCAAGTCATCTGCTGACATTTTATCCTATTCATTAACATGTCCGTTGAAGTTATAGTCCATGTGTACAGAAATGATTGATTCAAAGTGTGTCCAAAGGGGATGTTATATTTCCCCCAAGATCTGTATGTGTTTATAACGTTAACACAGAACCTATATAGTGTGTGCATAGTACATGTGTAACATGTACATAAACACACATGTGCAAGGTGTTCTGTAGTCCATTCGATCTAATATAAAATGAAAATAAAAAGAATTGCAATGTATGCCAGTGAACATTTAGTTAAACAGACATACACCATTGAAACTAATTAACTTGACCCTTGGTGTATTTTTACTTTCAGTTGAAGGGATATATTACACAGGTATCCATTTTTTTAAGTCGTTGACTATAATTATCAATGATGTTGATGCTCCTTCGGCAGATGGCGACTACGATGTCTGATTTTACATACTGGTATATATTTTTATAGTCAGAAAGAAAATATAGCAATTTATCCATCAGGGTTCTGTTGTGTATATTGTAATTGCCACTGCTGAAACCCACACAAATCCTTGCTGTATTTATTCTGTTCAACTTTTTGATCATTTTGGGCAGACATTTTGTGTGAGACTGTGATGTGTAAATGACTCACAGATGAACTTCAAAAGAAGTAGATCTGCTTTTGTGAAACTAAATCCAGTTGCTGATTTTATTATTAATTTTTTGTTGTTGACATGGTTCTTTTTCTTCTAAATCACACAAATGAACCTTTTTCACTAAAAACATATGAAGATGGTTATTGTCTTATTGACAAACACTTGTGAATATGATTAAGAGCATAATTATATTTATAGGACTTATATAAAGTTACTTACCTTTCCTTGAAAAGACATGCATGTACCACATTTAGAATAATAACTGAACCATTCACCCTGAAGACACATTTGGAATGGTCAGTTGATTACAGAAGAGTCCCTTGTTTTCCAGGGGTTGATGAGTGAAGACATTGATGTCTGTCAAAGAGTTTTATTGTATATGTATGAACATATACAAGACTACACTTGTATTTATCATAGCAATGTTTGATTTGTACTTTGTAATATTTTATTTTACAAGTATTTTAAGAGGCTGGTTTTCCTCTACATAACTTTCCATCAATACAAATTATTTTGTTATTTGGCTCTCCTTGCTTTTTTTTTTTTTTTTTTTTTTTTTTTTTTTTGATAGATGTGTAAATCAGATTTCATTCTGAGTTCAAAGTTCATGTATGGCTTTATATATATATATATTTTATTTGTATATCCATGGTGCTTATCCTGTAATAGAATTATTGTTAAATTGTGAAATAGAAAATGCAGAAAGTGTGAAAGCTGAAGTTTTTATCGAATATAAGGTGAAAAGTCTACAAAAAGAAGTTCCTGAGCTGGCACAGAGAGGAATTGTATTTCATTGACTGATAAATTTGCATCAAATATCAAACTTTCAACAACAACAAAATATGTAGATGTAAAAATGTTTTTTGTTTTTCATTCATGGAAAACAATGTGAAATATATGTAACATTAGTCTTATGTGAACAAAATAATCAGACTGAAGGGTGAGGGATGTTTGCTTTACAAATCAATGAGCAGAATATTTTCATTTAACACAGTGGAATCTTGACTACTGACCACCTGGATGGTTACCACCATAGATGTCCAGTCTCATGATCTCTAAGTAAATCATAAATAAGTCCAGACTTTCTTTTAGGAGATCATCTCTCTAACCAGGTCACTTGGAGGCGGTTAAATGATCTCATTAGCTAGGTTCTACTGTAATGTTATGTTATATAGTACACAAGTATTGAGGCCATATATTACCTTACTTTCTCTTTATCTGGCTCACTAATTATTAGCATTCTCTGGGATTGAAATATCCAGAAATGCTTAATCTATCAATTCATAGATAGTTTTGATGTAAAGCTGAAATTATTTTTGTTCAACAGTCCGCCACTTGCCAGGTCTATATTATTTTGTGTCTCTGTACATTAGGATAATAACTTTACAATCAGTGATATATATATATATATATATATATATATATATATATATATATATATATATATATATATATATGCACATACTAGTACCATATGCCCTTCCATTGTTGTTGCAATTATTTTTTTGAACTTTGACCTTTGGCATTACTGAGATTAGAAAGAGGCTGACCTATTGATTTATATACAGTTTATATTTTGACACATTTTTGCAGCATAATGTGAAGATTCACTGCTGACAACTGTGATAAAATGGCTACACAAAATGTCTACTACCATTACTACTTTTTAACTGCTTATTATGATATATAATGGCTCTGAAGTAATGTGTAGATAGTTAATCCTAACTATGAGGAACATCAACAGGGCATACAAGTAAACAAGGGAGACTACTTGATTAGTCTGCTTTCATGCAATGGCAGGGATGCATGAATGGCTGTTGTGAAGTGCAAATATAGACAAAGGGCTACCAAGATTAATTTGACACATCTTAACAGGGGTGATAAGCTTGTCAGCTATCCTAACTACATGTATAACTAACATCAACAGGGCATCCATGTAAACAGGGGAGATAACTGGATTAGTCTTCTTTCCTGCAGTGGCAAGGATGCATGAATGATTGTTGTGAAGTAGATATAGGCCTACCCAGATAAAATTGGCACATGTTTATAGCCAACAAACACAAGTTAAAATTGGATTTTAACAGGGATGATGGGCTACTTGTCAGCACTAAAATGTTAGAGCTAAAGTATTGCATTGAATCAGAGCAAGGCAAATGTTTAACCTGTATACCCCTATTTGGACAGAATAATGAATTGTTTTGGTTTCTGACAGAATTTGGTTTGTGACAGAACTCAGATGTGTCACTTCATCTTCATAGACTTATAGTCCTGGACCCAGTTGCACAACAGGTTATTAAATTTAACATACAGTTAGCCCATTGGTTAACATTGATTAACTGCATGTTAAATTTAAAAACCTGTTGTGCAATTGGGTCCTGCTTGCTTAATTTGCATTACTGCATGGGGCATAGTATCAATTCAAAATGGAGATGAAGTATATCTCTGGGCCAATTGAGGCCATGTGATATTTTCAATCAAATAGCTTCCTCTTTCTTAATATTTCCTTATACAAAAACAGACCAGTGGGCTGACATCTAGTGGCATATTGTAAAGGGAACTTAATTCTGTATTCTCTCATCTTCTAACTATAGTGTAGTACACGTATCATTAGTTTGCTTATAAGTGTAGGTCTTTATTACCAGCAAATATTTGTAGATGTTAGATATTTTGTCGGAGTTGTGTTCATTCATTAGCAATGCACAAAGATAGTGATAGTGTGTTTGTTTTATCTGAAGCAAAGCTAAGAAATCCTCATAGAACAACATCAAAAACTAATGTCAAATAAAATATTTTAATTATGATAATGGCCGATGAAAGAAGTGATACAGTATAGACCTACTTATGAATAATTTCAGTGACTGGAGTTTTCTCCCCTTTCCTAATTGCCCACCATGTGGCTACAGATTTTGTTTTTATATACTGTACAGCTCAATTACTATGTACATCAAATGTTTTTCATATTTAAAAAGTTATTTAAAAAAGCATTTTAAACAAAGCACAGACAGGAGAAAAGGAAACACAACAATCAGTTAGAAAATTTGGTTTGATAATGAAATTATATTTGGTATGTTTATAGACCTATGACAAATTATTTTTGATTTTTTGTTAGATCAATCAATTGTAGTACAACCTGCAATGGCAGCTTACATATACACCATGTATCATTCCGACTCATCATAAAACACTTGCTGGATTTTATAGGGACACATTTTAGATTAAGTCATTACTTTCACTTTCACTTTCATTCTGTCTTCCCAGAAGGCATGCTATCATACTTCTAGAGATAATGTTGGTGTTTTAGATAGAAGTTTATCTTATTTCCTGATATGGATGTGTAATATTCTGGATTGACTCTGTGTTATATTCCAAGCTGTGACATTATACCTTGAAGTAAAAAAGGTGTTAACTGTTTGTTTTATATGGGGGTCATGAATATTATAATGGAATGTCTAAGTCTAAAATTAATATCAAAAACTATTTGAGTATTTTTAGCATGTAGCCCAATGTCCCTCTGAAAATGCGATTAGATGTAATACCTGTACACCTGTGTAAGTAGGGCATACAGTCACACGTGTCTATAATGGCCACTCAAGGGAACAGGCAAAAGTAGCTGTTATAGACAGGTGGCCTTAATTAAGAGGTTTATTCATTATAAAAATGTTAATAAAGATTATGTTAGAATGGCCTGTATAGACAGGTACCCTTTATACAGAGGTGGTCTTTAATGCGAGTTTAACTGTACAGTGGAATGGGAAATTTTGTGGGGTAAAATTTTATTGTTTTTAAAATTAAACAAATTTGTTAAAATGAAAACATTCTTAGATATCAGAACAGCAAACATGATTCACATAAATTGATATGTACTCATGACAGTATGCAGTGTACATTTTACCTTGATGTGTGTTGTTTTCCTATCCACTGAATAAGAAAACGGGGACATTTATAACTACAGGAAACGCAGTACAATACCAATTTGTAAAGGATACTTTTGTTCTTACTATGTGTACTACAATGGAGCCTGTCTTGAGAGACCAGCCTATTTGCCACCAAAATATGGTGTCAAGATAGGTGGTCTCTCAAAAGATGTTTATTTAAAGGATTATGTAACCAAGTGGTTTTCAGAATGTGTTCTTAAAAGACAGGTGGTCTTTCATGAGAGTGGTATTTCAAGACAGGTTCCACTGAACATGTCATTTTTTTCATGGTTTTAATTTCAATGATAAATTGGAAAAAAAAAATTAAATTCCCTGAAATTTTTTATGATTCTACAGTATGTATGTAACCTGTGAGTATGTGAACTAAAATGGAGCCATCTCCAACTGCAGGTAAAGAGCCATATATATACACTGTAGATGAATGCTTTGAATTTATATAATTTTATTGATGGTTCCTGACATGTCTAGTATAATTCAGAACCTCAGCTTTACCATGCATTTGAGACCTTCATGGTTGAGTGGTTAGATCCTCAACAACCATGGCAGTATGGTACCGTATCCAAGAGGAGTAACTATAGTACTTGGTTAACGAGGAAATATTTGAAGAGTTTGTTGAAAGAATGACAAGAAGATTGTGGTGTACATAACTTATGTTCTTAGCGGATTGTTAATATTATAAATTGTATGACGACGTTCGTGCTGTGGAATCTTGGTTTTTGTAGATCACAACTCAGAAATTAACCGTTTGGTGGTATATTCTTTGCTATTGTTTAAGACCAGTCTATTGCGGTCTGTAGGGATGAAAGGGTTAAATATATATAATATTGCCACTTGTGACTGCTTGGCTTAATTACACTAAAAGAAAAGAAATGAAAAAAGCACAATAAGTGTGTCTGGACAAGATTTATCTTGATACATTTTGTTTGGTGAAAAATCAAGATCCACCCATGAACATACATAATTGAAATGAATATCTAGTCAAGATTGTGTAGATTTTACTATGATTCTGTCTGTTAAGACCACTCTTAGGTGAACAAGAAACCATAATTTACAAGTGGCCTGTGTATAGAGGTTTATTTAATTAGTCAGAATAAGAATCAGTTTTGTATGTATATATGTAACTTATATGAGCTCTAAATACAGAGGTAGCCATCAAAACAAGTTTTACTGTGAGATTTATAAGTATCTGTGTAATGATGTGTGTGTTAGTAAGGCAAAACAAAGCTGTGTGATTACTAAGACAAAGTTTGTGATTACCAAGTCTACGCTGTGTGATTTCTAAGACAAAGTTTGTGATTACCAAGTGTAAGCTGTGTGATTTACTAAGACTAAGTAGTGTAATTACCAAGTCTACGCTGTGTAATTACTCAGACTTAAGTTGTGTGATTACTAACATTCATGTAATTACTAAGACTAAGTTGTGTGATTACTAAGACTGTTATGTGATTACTAAGACTGTGTCATGTGATTACTATGTCACGTAATTACAAGTACAATCTAAATCATGAGATTATTACTTCAGTAAATAACTTGGTATACTAAAAAAGGGTTTAGTTGTTAATTAGATAGCCTGTTTAATAATTAGTGTTTGATTACATTTTTACACTGATTACAGAGTACAGAAATGTGTAGAGTTAGATAAAATGATTACTAGCTAGCTGAGAGTTGTGATTACCATGTAGCTCAGTTCAATCAATAATCATTTGAGATTTACAAAGTTACTGTTAAGTCCTGTTTAGTATGACTGTTGAGAGAAAAAATTCTGTTTATTTGGAATGTGTCCTGTTTTAGGAACAGTAAACGTGTTATAGTGATACATATTTTAAGTATTACAAATGTTAATTGTTTAAATTAATTAAAGCCAGGTAAGAGCTTTCAGGTATTACAATATGATGCTTGGTTTATACTCGGAACAAGAACCTTGGTACTGTTTTTGGTCAAATGTTGTTTTACATTACATTATTAATATGTAATTTTTTACCTACTTTTTTATTGAGAAATGAGGAGTCTATTTACTGGTGGGTAGACATCTGCATGTAGATAGATGGTTAGCCTAAATTTTCCGGCATTATATTTATTAAGTAGATAGAAAATGCAGGACTTACGAATGTTACACTACAAACCAGCTGTCAGGCATAGTCCCAACTTGTTTATAAATTGACTGACAGAATTTTAGCATCTTTTACTCAGAATTAATTAGATCTCGTATCTGAATACCTAGGTAACTCTAGAATGTGTAAATCTATAGTTTTGGGGTGACAGAACACTCATTTTATCATTACATATGTGACAATACAAATCAGAATTTCATATTACCGTGAACAGTCCTTCATTTGACTTACAATATCCAGATAATACCCATTATTGTATATTTCAGTTTTACGAAGTACATGAACATTTTATAGTAACTCCCACCTGATGTAGATGTGAAGAAGTAGGCGCAGTAACATCAAATTGTTACATCTTCATTTGTAACATGAATCACATCAGAATACAGCTACACAACTGTATGTGTATATATAAATCAACATAATATATCATTTCTCCATGCTATCATTTATTTACAAGTGATGACAAAGATGTAAATGGAATATAAAATGTGTGCAGATTTATGGATTTTAAACCTATATGATAAACTGAGTATTTGAAAGATTACTCATAGATACACATAATGTGTAATTGCCCGTTATATTCTTTTTTAACAATTTTTTTTTTTTTTTTTTTTTTCCTGTAATATACAAATGTATATTTTTTGGCAAAGAGAGGTGCTTGGCATTGCATTTAAGCTTATTTTCTGTCATTCTGTAAGTGTTAGAATCCACAAATTCCAAATTTACTACATATACCATTTATGTACTGTATACCTGGAAATTTAGGCCCCACGATATTTTTTGTCTTTTACATCAGAAATCATACATTGCATTCACCCCATCTTAAAATTGCCATTCATAACCATTGTCTCATGAATGGCATATATGTCCTTGCTTCATTTATTTAGCTTGCAAGTTTTGCCTTAATTTTAAATTTGCCCTCTTATTTAAGGGCGAAAATTTCCAGGTATGCAGTACCCCTTCAATTAACAAAGGTAGTGTGCGAGTAAGGCAGAAGCAGTTTATGTTCATAATTAAATAAGCTGAGTGTTGCCATTTTTATCTTTGAAACAAGGACAAACTACTAGTGGTACCAACAACACTGAGTGCTGAAATAATTATTAGTTCAATTATGAAATAGATCTCAGGAATGATGATAGAAACCTCTGATAAGATACTGTGTGTGTACTTTGTAATTATCATTTTATCAGAATTCCAGACCACCTTTTTGTTGTCTGTTTTGATCGGCTAAATTATAAATACGGCCGACATAAGTACACACGAAGCATCCACTGTGACTCAACATCATGTGACCGTCATGGGCATTTGATTACGTTTTTATTGCCACATTTCAGGATTGGATTGAACTCATTTTAACAGATTTGTATGTCCTGCAAAGTGTATATATATATATATATATATGTATATGTGTAAATGCCGAGATTTTATCCAGTAATTATGTAACTAGAATGTCTCATTTGTAATCATTGAAATCTATAAACATGTCATTTAGATGCAATTACCATAATGAGTATTCTCATCACTGATTTAATATTTCCTTCACTGGTAAGAAGGATGAGAAAAAAACAAAAAATGCCAAAATGCTTTTAAAATCAAATAAACAAGAATATAAAAATGTGTTGCTCTTCTCTTTTTTATAATATCCGATTTCCGGATCACAAAACAGACTTGAGTATATTATATATCTGGACATTTTTGCCCCGGTTAATTTTCACCATTAGATGAGAGGGCGATTTTAAAATGAAAACAAAATTCTGCAGATAAATAATAGAACCATAGACATACATCATATTAACATGCTGTCTATAAGGTGATAGGGCAAATCCAAGATCAAGTGAATATGATTTTCCTTGAAAAGGCAAAAATGTCCCAAGTATACAGTATCTTCAATAACTGTGATCACATGGTAGAGCATACGACTAGCAGGCTGCTACAGGACATGGGTTCAAATCTTGACCAAACCTATAGCTTTTTAAGTTTCCTTTAACAAATACTAGCCATAAGAAGTGAAATTGACGGAGATAAAAACATTTAGAGGTGAATATGAAACTTTTGAAGGATTCTTACAGCAAGTCTCAAATGGAGGAAAGTTTTTATCTCTGAAATTGAGTCTTTTAGATCAAGCAGATATGAAGACTTGTAATACAACTACAGTGTGTCATACTGAAATAATAATACACAAAAACAAGCTGTTTCTGAACTTTGTAATTTTTTTTTTATTTCATATTGACTAAATGCAACAATTAACTGCAGATTCAATCCTCTCGTTCACTTGTTCCTGATAGCTGATTTCCATCACACATTTCTACCACTCAATGACATTTCATTCACCATATGCAATTTTTTTCTTCTTCTAAATCTCTCTCTCTTTCCGTAAAATCATTTCATTTACTGCACTCATTTTCATATCTGGTGTTTGTTCCATGTTTCTCACTCTAAATCCATTCAACAGGACATAGACTTTTTTTTTTTTTTTTTTCCCCATATTTACGTATTTAAAGACTTGACAATCTATGATTAATATGAAGTCTTTGGCTTTTGGAACGAAGATGAATTGTGAAGGAAGCACTAATGACACAGTATAATAACGGAACAATAATACATATATTTACAGGGGTTATATACAGTGCATAAAAAACATAAAAATAACGTGATTCATGATTGTTCTATATGCTACGGGAACAAAATTAACAACTTGTGAATAGTAAAAGAAATTGCTTGTGATATTAAAATAAACAGACAATTTGAGCGTACATTCATTGCTGAGAATCTCAGTCCTTAGTGGAATTTTTTAATGACTCAACTGGAAATGGCATTGGTGAAGATTTAGGATGAAAAGATGATGACTAATCATTTGAATCCAGGATTATAACAACTCATGATTTTTCCCCAACCAATCAGTAACACTTTATTTAAGTTGAGTGTAGTCTGGTGTATTGTGACTGGCTGAGTGTAGTCTGGTGTATTGTGATTGGTTGAGTGTAGTCTGGTGTATAGCGATTGGTTGAGTGTAGTCTGGTGTAATGTGATTGGTTGAGTGTATTGTGACTGGTTGAATGTAGTCTGGTGTATAGTGATTGGTTGAGTGTAGTCTGGTGTATTGTGATTGGTTGAGTGTAGTTTGGTGTATAGTGATTGGTAGAGTGTAGTCTGGTGTATAGTGATTGGTCGAGTGTAGTTTGGTGTATAGTGATTGGCCGAGTGTAGTCTGGTGTATTGTGATTGACTGAGTGTAGTTTGGTGTATAGTGATTGATTGCTTGTTGTAGTTTGGTGTATAGCGATTGGTTGCTTGTTGTAGTTTGGTGTATAGTGACTGGTTTTCCTTCATTTAAGGCCCAGGTAATACTATACAAACTGAGACGGAGTCTGACTAGTAATGATGATTTTGGTTGGAGATCATTTTAGACCCAGTTCAACAGCATTTTATGCTAAACACAATACAAATGACAAAATATTGCAGTTGAGGACCTGTTCTTGATCAAAATAAAATAAATAATATTAGATCACTATCAAATAGCAGAACACATTATAAATAAAGGCTGGGTAATTTCAAATCTCCATCATATGACCCTGCTATATACCTGTACCAACTTACTTGTGAATCTGAAACCCCAATTCCACTCCACTCATCTTTCTATACCATTTAAAAGTCCAACACACCAAAATTTTGAGGTATCTATCTCTTAGCAAACTGAACATGCTAACTTTAAACTAGAAGGTCCAACACACCAAGCCTTTGAGGTATCTATCTCTTAGCAAACAGAACATGCTAACAAGTTAATATGTAAGTTTTCCCACTTTAGTTTCTTTCCAGAAAACAGAAATATCATGTACTACTCTCAATTGGATGCTATAAAAACAGCTAAATCCAAATTCGAAATATGGCTTCAATTACCAATTTCAATACAACTGGAAAACAAACTATGTACATTATTAACTTGTGTATCATTCTTCCACATTCACCATTCCACATGGTTCAAAGTAAATTACGTAAGGATTCTGCATCTCGTCACCATTATCAGGTCATTTCTGAACAACGTTCAAGTGACACATCATTACAGCTTCTAGATAATTCTGTCACAGATGTTTAGCTCTTTATATAAATTCTGTATTTCCTACCCATGGAATAATAAAACATAAAATAATTGTGTTTCTGACACTTGCACTCTTTAAAATTTAAACTTTATGTTAAACAGCCTTTATATAAAAACTGGACAACTTCAAGATCAGTAGTACATCTCTCTCTATCTCCCCCATCTTTCATTATTTACTAAACTGGTTTGTTCTACTTTTATAATATCAAAGTCGTATGATAAAAATTGTGCAGACTTTTTCTATGGTAGATTAACAAACATACGAAATATTGACATTGCTTTGTCGGGGTTTTAGTGTAAAAATAAACATAAGCTCAATCTATAACTGTATAACAACAACTCTCACGTCCATATACGCTGTACCAGTAAAACAAAGTTTAACAATGTAAAAATATTATGGCAAAATAACATCTCTTTCAACAGGCAAAAAATAACTGTAATTTAAAAACTGTCAAAATCCACTTGTTCATTCCTTTGTAAGCTTTTTACCTGAGTAACGACAGGTTTAATTCTACAAGTTTATAGAGGAGGGTGCTGAAAGAAAACTTTGAAATATATGTTTTACTTCGAATAGAACATTTTGAAACCCAAAACACATATTTTCTCATTACATGCATGTCAAAAATTAAAAAAAAACGAAAAACATGTACATAAACATCTAAAAAAAATGAATAAAACATGTAGTAAATATGCAGTTGTCATTACTGCAATTTGAGTCATTTAGCTGACAAATTTATGAACAACTTGGTTGTGAACATTTTTATTTTATTTTTGATTGAAAAATGATGGTTCTGTAGTATTCAACATTTATCAAGGCAGAATTACTAAAAGTAAAATAGCAGAATGCTGAAAGCCCAAATCTATTTCATGTCCCTGTATTACCCTCATATTTCCTGAACTTGAAAACAGAGCAACATTTTGAAGTTATACCAGAACATAGTAACCAGAAGTCCTTTTTAGCGAGTTTTCAAGTGCACAAGACTGATATTTAAATGGGCATAAGCTGTGTTTACGAAAAAAAAAAAAATTTTTTTTTTTTTTTTTTATTTTCCTACTTGTACTTGATGTACAATAATAAATAAGAGATATACATAGGCATAAAAAAAACTTATATTCCTATATATTTTGTGAAAATAAGGTCAGGTCCAGTATGATATGCATATTCAAATAGTAAAGTTGAATTAACCACTTGCAATTGAATAATTGCCAAGCTGGGTTTCTCAAGCAATTTTCACAAAATATATAGGAATTTAAGAATCTGTATGCCTGTGTATATCTCCTTTTTGTAACTGTATAACAATCTAGGTAGTGCAAAAAGAAAAGAATTAAAAAAAAAACAAACAAACAAAAAACCACAGCTTATTCCCCTTTAAGTAAAACAATTATACAGTGGACCCTAAGACTACAAATCTGAGGTGTCACATACCAGGTAACAAGAAAACAGTATGACACATTACACAATATTTACAGATTATCAATTTATGAGCTTTCCTGAAAAGCTTCTCCGATGCTCTATAAACCAAGATAATGGGGAGACTAAAAGAGCACTACACATTTAAAACAATGTGTACACAGATAGAGAAAATATCTACATGTATCAACAGAGACAATATGTAAATGGATGTAGTAATTATTCTATGTAATTCTGTCAATACAGACAATGTGTAAAAGGGTGTAGTTATCATTCATATCATAAAATATCAATCAGGGAAAAAAAATCTTCAGCTAATCAACATTCTACGTAAATCAAAGCATATCACAGCACCATGTCTGAAAAGACAAAATCTGCACCAACAAATGTTAACAGTAATGTATCCAGTCTTAGACGGAAGTTCTCATTCAAACATTCAATTATTTGGCAAATATCTTCTTAATTCTATTCATGGCCAAAAAAAAGAAAAAAGAAAACCAATAACAAAAAACAACATCCTAGGTATCAGCAAACTGTTTTTTTGACTGACTGACACCATTAACAAAACTGAAGGGAGCATATGAGCCACCAAGTCCCTCCCTATCCCCAAAAGTTGAAAATCCTATACGAAATGGTCATGAAATTGATAATTTCTGTTACTTTATCCTTGAAATTCTATGGACCACATCTGAAGAAAACTGACATGGGTTATTAAAGATGTTAAAAACTGTAATAAATTTTATATAAACTGCAATATAGAACTACAACAGTAACAAATCACAAGGTCACCTGAAGGTTACAAGTGACCTTAAAATATCAAGAAATATAAATTTTGTATATGAATACTTTTTAAGCAGGTAATGTCCTTTAAAACTTAAAAAAAAAATAAAAAATAAAAATAAACATTTTTTGGCCAAATACTAAATCTCTGACTATGCCATGTTCCAAAATTTAAGAAAAGAAGAAGAAAGACCTTTGACATTAATTATCAAGTTCACAAACCTGAAACTTTCACTATGGTCCTTCCAGACCACAAAATAACATGGGAGCAAATGTTTAGCTTACATGGAGGCTACGACAAATACAAATCGGGTAACCTACTTTTCGTTCTCAATGAAAATCATTTTAAAGTCTACATTATTGCTATTGTAGCCTGCAGGTTAAGGTCATTCCTTTTAGCATAAACTGTAAATGGGTTACAATGATTTCTCACTCAAATAATTTCAGTAGATTTTGTTTAAGATTTATATATCACATCTTGGAGGACGAAATATCAAAGGCATATATTTGATTAAAAAAAAACGTGAAAAGTACAACAATAAGGGGTAGGCCGAGATTTGAGGTCATATTGAATACATATATCATCTTACTATTTAAAAAAAATCTGGTTAACAAAATATACTTCTGAAGTTCCAATTTGAACTATAAGTCAACAATTTCATTTCAATACATGCAGTATAAAAAGGAAACCTTTTCACTGCTACATAAGCCCATAATCATGAATTCACATTTTGAAATACATTTCTATGTTATCACAAATTGATTTGCTCTTTGAAAAAAAAATGAGCAACTGTCTATTTCTCCCTCTCTCTACCTACATCCATTCTAACATCTTAGATTGAAAGAGGAAATTGGATGGCCAGACATACCATTTAATACTTTGAACTACATGTACTTCACACAGAGATGCGATTCCATAATGATGAAAGGGGAGGAAAATGTCTCATTTGTACTTGTACGAGTATAATGGGAAAATAAAGATTTAACTTTGTAGCAAAACTTTGAAAAAGAAGAAATTCCTCAAATTGAAGGAAAATGTTCATCACTGTTTACAAATGAAATGTTAAAGAAATAACAGGGTATGTGAAGATATATATATATATATATATATTGTAAGTCACAGACTTCTGATACAGATACAACTTAAACATATTTCAGAGTAACACATGCTGATTTGTAGTTTATAATACCATCTTCTTCTCATTTAGTTTTAACCACAGAATTTCAGTTATACTGTGATTTAAATGCTCCATAGACTACGGTATTTCCCGTATTTTACATATGCCAGAATGCACCTATGTTCCAGACTTTACATCTTGTCAGTCAGATTGCCACCTATCATTTTACAAAAAGTGAAATTTCAAATTTAATTTTTTAATCAGTCTCTTAAATCAAATATGCAATTTTCTTCTATTGCTGCATGTACTATACTTTTTTTTTCAAGTAATTAAAACAAATCTGCATATACTTACAGTCAACAGAAACTGATCTCCTTAGTAGACTTGTATGTCAGACAGTTTGACAGACATATGGCAAGTAACGTTGCCAATTTTAGCAATATAGCAGATAAAATAATACAATCAAATTTTTGTTTTCTATGGCATGATGAAAACAAGCAAAATTGTCCATACAACTAACCTAACTTCTAGCTCAAGTTCAGACTTTCATTAGTTCCAATTCTTTCTCCAGTTGGAAAACTGTGCTAATCAGTGAGTGTACTGAACCGATCATTTATTGCTCACAATAATAGCAGATCCACATTCAACAATGAAATTGATTTTCTTTTTATATATATGATCTTGTTAAACACCAAATCATATTGGAGGTATCAGTTTCTAAAATTACAAAAAGTAACATAAAAATTTGAAATAACAATAAAATGGAATTACAAAGAGATACTTTTCTCCATTTTGCCCCCTTTAATTTCATAAAACGAGAAAATAAATGTTTGGCACAAATAATTATACATCGATCAATGGTTAGAATTATATTTGTTGGAATCATTTCAGTACAGGAACTGTTACTTTTCATTATTTAATCAACTTTATCTATCATCTTGGTAAAAATCATTTCAACAGAGGAATATGAAGAATTATTTATTCTTTTGGTATGAAAAGAGACTGATTCACATGTCAGAGCTTTTATCTGATTTGTTCGAAGGTTCCAAAACCTCATCAGGATAATCACATTCTATTTTTAAACAAAGCTTTCATTGTATCACAATTTCAATATCTAAAAGATTCAAAATCAGATTTCAAAACAGAATATCACAATACTGTACTCACAAAAACAAACTAGCAAAAATATAAAGCACCATGTCACAACACATTTTCACATAAAGGATAATCAAATTTTTATCAAGATAATTTTATACACTCTTAATATTCCAAAACTCCTTTAAGCATTTTTCAGGTGCACTATACAAGTACCACGTACACTTGAATCAAGTCATTCAAGTTCATCCAAGAGCTTGCACCTCACAAACATAACAATGACATCCCATGAACCCTTGCAACAAAAGTGCATAACATTCAGCTGAAACGACTTCTCCTGGATATCACAATCATTGTGGAATATTTAAACAGTATTTACTTTCCTTCTACTCAAATGCAGATTCTATGGCTTTACCAGTTTTAACAACTTTCCATGAACGAAATAGTTCCACTATCTTTAGAACGCCAATCACGTGACAACTCTTTTGGACCGATCTTAGAAAGGTAAGGGGTGCGATATTTGCGTGAAGTGTTTATCACTTTGTTTCAATTTTTCTCAGTTTTCTAGGACTGCCACCATCAGATGAGCTGCCAGAAAGAAGCCGCTTTGAGCGGCGAATCGGTTCGCTGTCACTCAGTGAGCCACTGAGACTAACAGCTCTTCGCATAGGTGAGACAAGACCAACTTGCTTCCAAGACAAAGCATTCATGACTAAACTAGGCCGAGATCTGGTCTGAACCGAGGAAGGGTTAAAACTGGATTCAAATGAAGACATGCTTTTTCTCATTGGCGAGCCTCTGTTGGAGAGAACAAAATTTTGCACCGGGAGAGACATGGTGTGTGATTTTTCATGAGACATTTGTTTAGGATCCCTACTGCATTGCTGTCTCTCTTGAAATGGTTGCTTAGCAACAAAATTACATTCACTTTGCCGTTGAAGTGGTGACTTAGAAAACACATCCGATTGTTTTGCTGAGCTGTATAAACTTGATTGTTTTTTAGGTGAAACTGATTTGGCTCGAGTGACCATAAGTCTTTCAGGCACCGACTTTCTTTTGACATTCTTTTCACCAAAAACACTTCCATTAGATGGTTTCTCCATTATAAGTGACAGACTTGGTAGAACCTCTTCAGGTGTCTTTGCTATTCCACTTGAAAATCTTGTTGCTGTCTGGCCTGAAGGACTAGATTTCAAATCCAAATGTTTATCCATAGCAATGGTGGGATTCAATAGTCTGCCATGCAGGACACCCCTGCTTTCCTCCTTTTTCAAGCCAAGTACAGCACTACAAGCTCTTTGGCATGACTGGGGCAGCATCATCAATTTTCTGTAATCAATTGTGTTTTTATAGTTGCGAGTGTTTACACTACCATGGCCTGGTGATTTGAATGTGTTTGGAGTTTTTTTCATCGGGGATGACCGAGTTTGTCTCGCATCCAGTTTTGGACTTTCCTTGGAATAATATCCCTTCACATTTGCCTTTACTGGATTCACATTTAAAGATGAATTACTTTCCACAGATGGAGTTGGTGATGGGTAGGTCTTCTGTATGAAATCCAACTCGGACCTAGGAGAAGAAGAACAGCTGCAGGGAGATGCTTGTGGAGATCCGATTGATGATGAAGAGGATGGAGAAATTTGTAATGGAACACCAAGTGGAATTTTAGATGACACTGGGATAGATGACTTTAAATCTGGAGTTTTGGACATGGGTCTACAACCATCAATTGATGTTAACTTTACAAGAGGATCAGGTAAGCGCTGACAGTACTTTTTCCTTTTGCAACTCGAACAACAACCAGAATTTAGGGATTCTTCATCAGACTCAACCGATATTACCGATATATCATCATCAGTCACAGTAGCACTACGTCGCAAAGTTTTAAAATCTAACAGTGAGTCAGGCGGGCTGGGCAATTCCACTTTCACTGGATTTGCACTAGTATTTGGGGAAGAGAACATGTTTCTGGGGTTTTCAGCACTTTCAGAATGTTTTGAACCTTTTTCTTTCCCTTTATAACCAGTAATCCTGTCTTTCATCAGTTGCTTTTTCATTGATTTTTGCAGAGCAGTGCTGCTACTGGTACCTTTAAGGGCTGAACTAAGTCCCGTCATTTCTGACAGAAGGCAACGATACAATGTTAATTTTTGCCTGGAGGCCTCAGCATTAACATCCTCTGACACAACATTTCCCAAAGACAGTGGACTTCTTAATGGGTTTTTCACTCCCATACTTGATCGCTTTTTAAGTCCCAACAACTGATCAACATCTTTTGACAGCAAAACAGGCTCTGTTGGAAAAACACATTCTTTGGTTTTTACATCTGGCTTCAAACCCATAAACTCTCTATACGATTTCTTGTCCATCCATTTCTTTAACTCTCGTTTTGTTAATTTCTGAATAAGCACTGTACTTTTTGGCAAGCTCTGTTTTAACTTGCGACTTGCATGGTTTAGTCCTGTGTACAACTTTTGAGACTGCAGTCGTTTCTGTTTTTTTGTAAAATGGTACTTATGACAGAACTTCTGGTCAACTTTCCGCCTTGGTTTGTAAGTAACTGGAAATAACACTGGTCTATTTCTCAGTTTCTCATAAAAAGTATTTTTAACTGGTGTTTTACAAAAACTTTCCGAGTTTTCAACAACCTGAACTGCTGATTCTAACTTGACATGTTTCTGAATTCTCTGACCCAATAGTGATGAGATATCAATCGTCAATAACGATTTTCCTTTTTGTGTATGTTTATCTTCTGATTCCTCACTACAGCCACTAGCTACACTTTCTTTATCATCCTCGCGTTCAGAGTAACTTAGTCTTTTCTTAGATGAACAAACACTATCCTCCCGACTTAGCTGGGAGATCAAAGACTTAGGGGTTCTTGGCGTCGAAGGAGAAATGGGCGTGGCAGGTTCCGAGATATCAATTTTATTACATTCAACGTCTAAACTGTTTCTGCACCTAGCCAACATTTTGGCAGCTCTTTGCTTCGGAATAATATTGATTAGTTTTACAAATACTTCTTTAGAAGGGAGCAAAAATTTTTCCGATAAATTTCTTTTTACTGGACTCATCTGGGGAGGTTCTTTACCCAGGTTTTTATGGCTGGGTGGCGTGTTTGGGATCTGCTGTAGATCAGGAGGTCGATCTTTACATGTAGACTGGTGCTTTCTCATCACATCCGGATTAGTAAACTCTCGTTCACAGAAGAAACAGATGTATATCTCAGCAAAAAGATGACTCCTTTGTGATACTGCAAGAGAAGATGAAAAAATTAAATAAGGATTCACACAATACAGAAACATTTGACTATTTTTATACACGATACAGATACATCTGACTATTTTTTATACACGATACAGAATCATTTGACTATTTTTTATACACGATACAGAAACATTAGACTATTTTTATACACAATACAGAAACATTTGACTATTTTTCATACACGATACAGAAACATTTGACTATTTTTCATACACGATACAGAAACATTTGACTATTTTTTATACTCGATACAGAAACATTTGACTATTGTTTATACACGATACAGAAACATTTGACTATTTTTTATACACAATACAGAAACATTTGACTATTTTTCATACACGATACAGAAACATTTAACTATTGTTTATACACTATACAGAAACATTTGACTATTTTTTGTACACAACACAGAAACATTTGACTTTTTTATACACGATACAGAAACATTTGATTATTTTTTATACACGATACAGAAACATTTAACTTTTTTTTATACAAACTGATTAAAGAAATCAGAGTATGAAACACTATTTATACGCCTGGCATCATTAGAATATATAATGTAAGCATTCCTATACCTTCAGAACAGCTTCCTTTAACAGTCATTCCATTTTTTAAAATTGTTTTTTCACATCTTGCCAAACAGTTCTTACCTACATAGCGACATAACAAGCTATATGTGTAGTGCCACAAATTTCTGAACTATGCTATAGACGAATGCCAATACAGTAAGCCTGAGTGAGGGTTCTTTAAGGGTTCAAATCTACTGTGACACGTGTACAGGACCTCAGTTTTAATTATAAAGACCCTTGACTATCAACTTCTAACACTAAACACTTACTGAAGGAATAGCCACTACCTTTGTTAGGGTTTTAGGGATGACCAGGTACAAGGAATTAAACTGAGACTTTCTGCTTGCAATGCGAACATTCTAACCAAATGACCCATTGCCTGCAGTAGCTTATGGTTGACAATGTAATCTTGTATGTGTAGTATATTAAGAGTCTTTCATATGCTGTCATTAGATATACGTTTATTCTACCCGAGGGGTCACAAAATCCCATACAGGATTTTTTACCCCTCGGGTAGAATACACATATATATAATGACAGCATAGGAAAGTGCATTTTTCTCTCATACCTTTTCATAAATGCAAGCTCATATCAAAATTGTAAGTGTTAAAACATAGCCATTTTGAAAAAAATATATCTTTTTTATATCATTACGAACCCTGGAAATTTTAACATTTTCAAATCCTCGACCCTGTAAATGGCAAAATCATTGCAACAGAATTTGAATATTAACCCATAATTTTACCTTTTGAAGGAGTTTTGAAGCGATATATTTAAGTCAAACGGTAAAATGACCAAATATTATGCAAAAGAAAGCAGTGCAAAACCTAGCCTTTAATACATTTGAACCCCATGATAAGATATATTTTAATATTAATGTAATTAAACAATCCAGTTTTGATAGTTAAAACAAAATGTTACAATTCATCCTAGAGGCACAAGTACAGTTGAGCTCGTAGAGTCAATATGGTAAATGACGTTACATCATACATGTACATGGAAAAGTTGGTTAGCGGTTTGTTGTGAAAGTGGGTTAACTTTCGATCACTGTCTGAATCGTACCTGGCATGTCGGTATCTTTGGATTTGGGCAATGTTTGTGATGTTGATGTTATTTGTACAATTGTTATAATATGTGTTTTCCTGTTGTTGATTTCTATGCACTGGAATTAAGATATTTGAGGGTACAATCCCATGCAAGTCTTCTGAAGGTTGGCAATTAACTTACTTACTGATGTACTAGAATCTTTACTGTAGATATAGCCGAGTAAGGCAGAAGAGATGGCAGAGTTTTAGCCTAGGCCACTACTTTAAATGTAAATGCTAGATATATTCGGAGCATTGTATAATTCAAATAAGCATAATTATGGAGTGAAATAACAGGCCGACCTAAATATAGATTTGATTTCAAACACTTTTGAGTTGCTTCTGTACGGATTATGTACATGTACCAGGTAATGTCTTACATCGCTAATAATACGATAATGACCAAATCAATGAATCATCATAAGATTCTTTGACTTTATATATCGTTAATATAACTGTAACACTTTCACTGATTTCAACACTCGTTGTATCCTTATTTAACCTGAAATATGTCAAACAATTCAGTAACTAAAGATGAGTGACTGATCGCAAAGGACCGTATCTTTGCGTATGAATCATGTAACATTTTTTTCCAAAACTTTCCCAACTTCAAAGACTGCCGCACAATTCTAATCAGTTGAGTCATATACCAAGAGAAGTCAGCTTCAACTTCACAGTGGGGTGCCGAGATAAGGGAATGTTTCAAAAACAAAATAGCCAAGGAATAATTGCACATTAGACCAATTTTTTTTTACACTGACAGTACGATGAATATTTACATGTCGAAATTAGAAAATTCACATGAACATGCGTAGCAACCATTATATTTTAACCATGCATTCAACATTGGTAAATCTACGTGCAGGCACATAATGACATACAATTTTGTACATGTAATCATTCTTTTCTATGTGAATTACATAATGCAGTACGTGAATGGGCATGCTGATACATGCCACGTGATATGTAATACACACAGATCATATATAGGCGTATTGTATGGGCCTACTCTATATTTTATAGGCAGGTATGAGAGAAAGTTTTATAAACGTCGACAACACTAGGTATGTATCAACTAAAGTCAGAACACAGTCATATTCAAAACACAGGAGCATAACTTACAAACAAAATGGAAAAAGAATGCAAAGTGCATTCTCAGGAATAATTTGCTATAAGATGTTACATATTTAAAAAGTTTAATTTACCTGCAATTCCTCTCCGATAAGAATTCAGCAGTGGCGAGTTAGATCTCTGTAATAATATAAAATAACATCAAATTGCATTTGTTTACACCTTTAAATGAAATTCTAAAATCTCTGCAATGACTAGTACCTTTTTCAGCAATGATTTTCTGCAATTTTTTAGGAAACTAAAATCTATCTCTAAAATTTTAAGTACAAATATTTAAACTGATATATCCCCCATTATAATTCACCTCATCCACTCTACTTAACAACGGCATTGAAAAAAGTCCAACAAAACAACTTTTTTACAAAATACTTTTGAAAACCCACTTTCGGTATTTTCTGGGACAAGGCCATTTTGCAAAAAGTACAGGAATAATCCAGGACAGAAACATAGCATGTACTAAGAATCATAAGACAAATATATGCCATGCAAGTTAAGTTGATGTACGAGTAGAAGCAGTCGGTCCTTTTCTGTCAACTTTTGGAAAATGCCATTGGCAATACAACTGGAAATTATTATCTAAATTTAAGATAAACTGAGAAAATTAGTTTGCAAACATGTAAATCTAAATGCAATGGAGTCTCTTCAATGTAAATACATTTCACCCTGCTTGATGATTTTTTCTTTTTCATCAAATTGGGAAAAAACATATAATTTTACATTGGGAATGGGGCTGAAACAGGCTTAGGAATCAAAGTAATGCCAGTCTTTCCTCAGAGCTGAATAATGTTTTCTCTCTCATTTTTTATGCCTTTTGTCTTTTGCATCACAGGGCAAGGTAGCAAAATCAGTGTTTGAAAAAATAAACAAAGTAGACTAACCGTGGTTCTTTTAGAATTTTGCATCCCCTGATTTTGGCCTCTCTGTAACTGATTCTCCTGACCTAGATGTTTGTAGCAACTACGTACAACATTGCGCAACATTTCCGTCCATGTGGCCTGAAAAAAGGTGGTAAATATACACAATTAATTAAATAAATTTGAAAGCAAAGCAGTCAGTGATCAAAATTTTAACATATATTTCTATACTCTCTCTCATGCTTCTACAATTGTCCACTGGTGAAAATCATATCTAATAATTTTCTTTTTTTTTGTCTTTTTGTTACTTGTCAAACTGGACAGATTAAAATCTTCAGCTAGTTTAAAGAGATGTTTCTTCAAACCATTTACCCAAATTGTGTTTGAGAAGCACCAATTTTCTGCTAAATGATGAATTAATACCAAAAAAATTAATCACTGTTAATAAAGTCTGTTGTATCAAAACATTAATTGACAAGCCATGGACAGTTAAATTCACGTCCTTCAAAATAATGCCACCGACCACGACTCTCAAGTGATACATTATAATTGGTATGTGCATTTATAGATACATGAAGACGTTTGTTTTCATATTTGTTAAATAAACAAGATTCTGGATTTGCAAATGCTGTACAAATATGAATTGGCAGACAAAAACAATGAAAAGATACATGAGGTATCATCTTATATGAGGCCAAGTAAACAGTACACATAAAAACTGAAACGGACAGTGTTTAAAACCAGAACTGACTAGAATTATTGACTTGGGTCAACTTCCATAAACCGAACCCTCCGAAAACCAGTCTGAATGGGGATCAGTTTTCAGAAGCTGCACTGTATCATTAATTACGTTAAAATTTAAAGGAAGAAACTAAAGTAATCTGACAAAATGTTTCAAATAGATGGACCAAAAATCAATATGCCTGTGATCAACAATCTTCTGTGGACGCTGAAGTTAGATAAAATGAAGTAAACAAGAGGGCCTCGATCACTCACCTGAGAATCATCTAAAAATGTGGAGAGAAGACAAAGAAGAATATGCACAGGCTGATCTGGCCAAGAAACATAAATATTGCTGTTTTAAGAAATTCATAAAAAATTCCAGATATCAAATTTCAGCAAAATTCTTGCACAAAAACATTTCAAGTAACATGAAGTCACAACTTAATGATCATTGTGAATGCAATGGGAGATAATTGAGGAAATCATGCAAAAATGAATGAAAAAGACAAAGTCAGAAAAGACCTAAAAAATGCATCAAAAATTAATATTCCAATTTCTATGAACAATACAAACTTGAATCATAGATCCATGTTGATCGCTCAGAAACAATCCAGTTTTCAATTCATGCAGCGGGTTCTAGAGAAGAAAATTTTTAAAGAGGGGTACCTTTTGGGACTTATTCTGCCCCGCATTGGATCCACCCCTTGGCTAATTTAGCTGAAAACTACAAAATTGGTAAAGGATTTTGAGCACTTGCTTCATGTCAAGTTTTATCAAATTCCTTCAGTGGTTTTGAAACAAGAGCTGAAAGTGAAAAATGAACCCCCCATCTTTTTTTGCAGTCTTAAAAAATTCATAAAAAATTCTAGAAATTAAATTTTGGCAAATTTCTTGCACAAAAACATTTCTTCACCTAATTACAAGTAAAACACATTAAATGAATGCATCAAAGTGAATGCAAGGGGAGATTATTGAGGAAATCATGCAAAAATTAATGAAAATGACAAATTCTGAAAACACCTCAAAAATGCGTCAGAAATTACAAACTTGAATCATACATCCATGTAGATCACTTGGAAACAATCTGTTTTTCAACTCATGCAGCGGTTCTAGAGAAGTAGATTTTCAAAGAGGGGTACCTTTTGAGACCTATTCTGCCCCATCCTAGATCCACCCCTGGGCCAATCTGGACCTTGAGCACTTGCTATCAAAATCCCTTCAGTGGTTTCAGAGAAGAAGTTGAAAATATGAAAAGTTTACGGCCGGACGCCGGATGGGGAGTGATCACAATAGCTCACTTGAGTCTTCGGCTCAGGTGAGCTAAAAATGTTACAGCATATAGACCTTACTTTCTATAAAACTATGTGCCCAAAATCATCGCTTTTAAAAGCAAAGAATTGTATCTCTGAGGCATTTGAACTGCCTATAAAATAGCTAGTCACTTGAAAATGGTGCCAGGAATAAAATTAATATCAAACAAGCTCAAAGCTACCCCATTCTCCAATCCAAAGATCACCTGATTTACCTCTTGAAGTCTTATATCTGTTTTTGTAGCGCTCCAGGGAACATCAGGAGGCCACCACTCTGGTTTACTGTCTTTATTTATTCGATCAGTCCTCCCTGTCACAATCTTTAACAAATGTGGAATAAAATCTCGCAATTCAATCTGAAAATCAAATGTAGACAAATCAAAGTTTCATTTGCTTGATATTTGAAATGTTGGGGTGAATTAAATAATTTGAGAGATGAAAAACTAATAACATAAATGACGAAGACACTGCTGATGAAAATGAAAAAAATTAACCACTTTATTTCTTCTGCAAATCAAAAAGGTACACTGTTTCACAGACTGCCAAACTTAACACAAGCTTGTTATCGATCCATCAAAAAGTGTAAGAGTTACCCCCTTTACCCCATCATGTATTCTCTTTATTTCCTTATGTATAGTAGTTTAAAAGGAAATTTATACTAACCTGATTCATTCTGTCCACAGACAAAGGAGGTAATAGTGGTATTCCAGCAGCTTCTGATGGGTCTAATATATGTTGGTGTAATCCTACTTCTTGTCCTGCTCTGTTTTTCCTCTGAAAAATATACAAAATATGTTTAATACTTACATGTATGCAACTGACAACTGGATACAGAATTCCTGTTTTGTATATTTCATTTTATCATCACACCAAGTAAATGTGTCCTTAGTTTGAATACTTTAAGCAATCTAAAAGAAAAAAATATCTGGGGCCCGTTTTATGAAAGGTCATAAGTCCTAAATCGTAAGTCTTAGACCTAATTGTCATGGGACTGACCAATCAGCGATGGTTTGCCATGGTAGTTAGGAATAAAAGTAAGGATTTAGGACTTACAACCTTTTGTAAAACAGGCCCCTGGCTCTCAGACAACTGATTATGATAAAGTTATGAAGTTTTTCTTCAACTCATCAACCCCTGAAAAATAATGAACTCTGACTTAGACCATTCCAAATGTGTCTTTAAGGGCGAATGGGTTAATGTTAAATGACATCCCATATGGGTAGGGTTTTCATGTTTTCTTTTATACTCATTATTGTCCTTCACAATTATACTAGTACTACATTTCCTATGACATATACATACATGTACATGTACAATTGTATATATACAAATTGTTCAGTTATGTCTGAAGTAAGACAAAGACTCCATGGAACTGCTTCTTTTATCCTTTGTCTTTGAGGTACATGTAATTTACCGTAACCCAATGACCCCTAAAGACACGCTTGGACTGGTCTAAGTCACAGATTTACAGATAAGTCCAATTGTTTTTTAGGGGTTGATGTGTTAATATCATGTTTGCTTCAGTGTCATATTGTAGATATAACTACATTGTAAGATTTGAACCTTTGATTTTTGTCTGCCATATGAGCATCCCAGTACTTTGAAGTGAGACATGCCGTTTCTGACATACTATCATAATATGAGCAGTGTTTTCCAACATAAACTTAAAGTGATAACTTATACTTATAAATTTACATGGATAACCATATATTTAAACCCCTCTGTGACATGTACAAATATAGTACATGTATATTGAATTCTATTTCTACAAGAGTATTGTTTTGCAATTATATGCTGTCCCTTCTACACTCCCATTATGAAAAAGATCAACAATAAACAAACAAGAGTTGCCAGAATCAACATACAATGTATCAACACCAGTCACCTGTAGCTTGCTGCTGGTAACATAATACAAGTACAAGTATGTGTAACACATACAAATAATGAAATTTTGACCTTCAAATGGCATAATCTAGGTTTAAGTTTTTGAAAATGTATGGGCTAATGACATTAGCTATTCATACATTTTGTCCTTGCAAGCAAAAAATAATTTTCTATAACTGTCTATTCAACTTTCTTTATTGCCGCAGGTCAACCCCCAGCATACATATGCTCCTCTGAGATTACAAAACGTAGTAATAAAATTATTTCAGAGAAATTGTATATGTTCATCATATTAGGTTTTAAGTTACTAAATTGGTATTACTGTACCTAAGAATAGATCACTAGCCTTTAACTGGAAAATTTACTCTCATAATCGACTTATTTTTCAGTGAGACTACCCGAAACCAATGCTAACTTGAGGTAAGAGACTTCATGGCTTTAAGCACGATGCTCTAACCATGAGACATTTATAAATATATGGAACAGCACTACCATAAATTGTACGATGTTTCCTTTACTAATAGTATGGACAATCATGACTGAACAATTCACTCAGCATGTCATCTTACATAACATGTGTATATCATGAATTAGACAAAAGATTGTATTTCCTTGTGAAATTAAATAAACTCAATAACCCCCATCACGTATACAGTACAAATCCCCATACATTATACATACATATACATGAAGGTTACATCATGTACACAACTTTAACATGTACCTTGCCATACAGAACAATTCTACATGTAACCTAGAATGTGTACATGTTACAAATCTACAATGCATAACACTTGTATACATTGAATGTGTTTGTTCAGATGTGTGCATATTAAAGCGATTTGAGCTGTCATAGATGAAAAAATTTACATGCCCATTTTATGTAATATTTTACCTCCTATATATCCCAAAGATTCCATCTGTTGGTTAGAATAACAAATGCATGCGTATAATTACCCCAAACTTGCCAAACATAACCTGTAGTATTAGCTTGAAATCATTCTGGCCATTACACATTAACTTTCGGTAATTCTTACGAAGATTACCAAGTGTCCAACAACGACGTGCTATTGAATTTAATATATATTCTATTCACATTACCCCTTTCCGTTTTTTCTCGTACATCATCAATTCATACCTAAATCAAAGTTGGTCTTTTCCATCATTTCAAAACACTCGTTTCTGAAATTGTCCATGTGCTGTGTATATCGAGTGATCTCGATCCATTTTTTACTCACCCCATCGCATACACGGCTTCCTCATTCTTGACAAATATGAACTGACTAACTCAACTGGACATGGCGGCATGATCGTAAAACAGGTACGCATTATTTTCACAGTTATATTGTTTTGATTTTGGTAATGTTAGCATTCATTTGAGGGTAACATTAAAAACTGGAAAAAATTTTTTAGTGACCTGATATTTTTATTCATATATTGATCCGATTTGTTTCAAGTACTTATAAAAGCACACATTTTACATAATACATGTACGTTCCAATAAAAATCACATCCTGTATTTTAAAAGTAAATATAAAACACATAAAAATTTACCGACATTAACACACTCAATTGTGTCAAGAACCAAGGTTACTGATAGATCGAGCGCGAAAAGGACCGAGATCCTCCTGACCGAATTACGAAGCACATTTGATATAGCGAAAGAGTTTATCTGAAAGGTCACTGCATACGGAAATACAGCCGGATCTTTTAATGTATGAGAAAACTTAAATTCTAATAAAACAAATATCTCAGAGAAGAAAATCTTTGACAACGTTTCATGTGTTTGATAATGTATTTGAACACACATTTTATCATATTCACATCTATATGTCATGGGACAAAAATCATCGTTGTGACAGCTTATATCACTTTAAGGGGCATTAGCAGTGTTTACCCCAACAAATTATTTCAATTTTTCTACTTTAACTACTTGCACTTGATGTACAATAACAAATAAGAGCTAAAAAAAAATCTTAAATTCCTACATATTTTGTGAAAAAAAAGGTAAGGTCAAGTGTGGTATTCACATACAAATAATAGGACCGAGCGTTTCAATTGCAAGTGAAAAAGTGCCAAACCTGGGTTTCTGAATCAATTTTCACAAAATATATGGGAATTTAGGAAATTTTATGCCTGTCATCTCTTATTTGTTATTGTATATCAATCTAAGTAGAAAAAAGGGAAATTCTTTTTTGAAAAAAAAAACAACCACAGCTGTTGCCCCTTTAATGTGAGTTCCCAACATATACAGGAAGTAAACACACAACAAATCTATACATACATGTACAGGTTACATATATCAGTGAAGAATTATAGCCCAGGAACCAAACAGAAAACAGGAAATCAACATAGGACATAAAGAGAACACCAGGTACTTGTACAAGTATAGTACATGTAAACATGTAATATTACATATACAATGCACATTACATAATCGGACGACTATTACTGTCTACAACTGAGCATCATTCAGACTTGAAAACGTACATGTATTATATGTAATTGCTATGCAATGCAGATGAAAACAGAAATATGTTAAATGTTCTGAACCATTCAAAGGATCATCTGTTTTGAAATTGTCATTAATATAATGCATGTACCGTACATCATTACATGTAAATGACGTTCAATTAATGTACCGGTAAACTGAAAATTTTAGTATCTAAAACTTTGTAAAGCTGTCTTCTTCCTCATTCAGTCCAAACATTTTCTTCACCAGGTTAATTCCTAATCGTCACTTATTTCATATAAGTTGAACATTACATAATAAAAACACGGCAAAAATAAAAAGTAATTTGTGTAATATACATTTGTCGACTTATCAAATGGCATCCCCCCCCCCCCCCCCAAAAAAGGCCCATATGGGCCACATCGCTTATCTGAACCGAGTCGGTATATTACAAATATAGTGGAACACAGCATAAAGACCACCTCACTTTTAAGATAACAAATATTCAGTCTCTTCAACTTTTCTTAATAAAACATGAAATAAATCATGAATGGATCATGATGAATAAATGGGGAGAAAATCAAAGAACTCATATAAAAATGAATGAAAATTATAAAGTCTAAAAAAAATGTCAAAAATTCATTTTCTAATTTCTACAGAATTAACAAACTTGAATCATCATCTATGTAAATCACTAAGATGCATTAGTTTTTCAATCCATGCTGTGGGTTCTGGAGGAGGAGATTTTTAAAGAGGGGTATCCCCTGAGGCCTCTTTTGCCTCACCCTGGGCTGATCTGGCCAAACTGAACAAACTTGGTAGAGGACCTTGTGTACTTGCCTCCTATATT
Source organism: Atrina japonica (assembly GCA_030159075.1). NCBI lineage: Eukaryota > Metazoa > Mollusca > Bivalvia > Pterioida > Pinnidae > Atrina > Atrina japonica. Next base: position 153,605 of record BROG01000395.1, on the reverse strand, counting down.
TTAGTTTCATCAAAATTCCATTAGCAAAACAGTTTTGGGGAAGAAGTCGAAAATGTGAAAAGTCAATAGACAGACAGACAGACGGACAATGGACAAAAAGTGATCAGCAAAAGCACACCTGAACCAAAGGTTCAGGTGAATTAAAAAAAAATTATAAATAAAGTGTGGGGCTCTGATAAATGCATTTTTGTATACATGTAATGTCAAATATGCTCTCCTAGATATTAGGGATAAAAGAATATTCCTCTAGACAGTGGATTTTAATATTTCAAAAGAAATGAGGCCACATGTACACTCTGTAACATTACGACAGGTATACATGTACAATATAAGATTAATCCAGGTAAACTGAAAGGTAAGATATGTCCAGTCATCCAAGTCAATGATCACAAAATGATAGACAAAGATACATGTATGAATGTGAAATTTACAGTGATACAGTTATAAAATATGATTTACAAATGTTACCATTTTTGTCAATAACACAGCCTTATCTTCCTGTTGTATGACTTTACCTGGAATTTTGACTAGATACTTATATATATATATAATACCGTATATTGCTGATTGTACAGATAAAAGAATTGACAGGAAGAAATACATGTGTACACTGACACAGGTATGACATTACTTAATAACTATAAATAAACTCTGGTATTCCCATCATGTACAATAGATATATATATATATATATATATATACATATGCACATGTACACATACAGGTCTACCAAGGTAAACTGGCGCATGTTTACAAACTCAACGAGTCTAAATTAAATCATAAAAGGGGTGACAAGTTACTTGTCGTCACAGAATTATCAGAGATTCAGTTATGCATGGAGTCTGTGCAAGGCAATATGTTTTACCTGTACAACCTATTTTTGGAAAGTAGACTGTATTGTTTTGGTTTCTGACTAAACCAGGATGTGCCATTTTACCTTGGTAGACCTATAAATTGGCACATGTTTACAAACATGTAACGAGTCTAAATCAAATCATAACAGGGGTGACAAGTTACTTGTTGTCACAGAAATATTAGAGATTCAGAAATGTGCAAGGCAATATGCTCTACATATACCTGTACAACCTATTTTAGGAAAGTAGATCGTATTGTTTTGGTTTTTGACTGAAACCGGATGTGCCACTTTACCTTGGTACAACTTGCATACAAATTTATAATATAGAGACGTAGGCCATAAACGAGTTCGCGATTTTTTAATAACTCCTCTAGAATTCATCGTTCACCCTTTTTTAGAACAAAATTGATCCACAAAAAGTTGAGGTTTTGGTACTCATATGCTACAGATCCACAAAAAGTTGAGGTTTTGGTACTCATATGCTACAGATCCACAAAAAGTTGAGGTTTTGATACTCATACGCTACAGATCCACAAAAAGTTGAGGTTTTGGTACTCATACGCTACAGATCCACAAAAAGTTGAGGCTTTGGTACTCATACGCTACAGATCCACAAAAAGTTGAGGCTTTGGTACTCATACGCTACAGATCCACAAAAAGTTGAGGCTTTGGTACTCATATGCTACAGATCCACAAAAAGTTGAGGCTTTGGTACTCATACGCTACAGATCCACAAAAGTTGAGGCTTTGGTACTCATACGCTACAGATCCACAAAAAGTTGAGGTTTTGGTACTCATACGCTACAGATCCACAAGAAGTTGAGGTTTTGGTACTCATATGCTACAGATCCACAAAAAGTTGAGGTTTTGGTACTCATATGCTACAGATCCACAAAAAGTTGAGGTTTGGGTACTCATATGCTACAGATCCACAAAAAGTTAAGGTTTTGGTACTCATATGCTACAGATCCACAAAAAGTTGAGGTTTTGGTACTCATATGCTACAGATCCACAAAAAGTTGAGGTTTTGGTACTCATATGCTACAGATCCACAAAAGTTGAGGCTTTGGTACTCATACGCTACAGATCCACAAAAAGTTGAGGTTTTGGTACTCATACGCTACAGATCCACAAAAAGTTGAGGTTTTGGTACTCATATGCTACAGATCCACAAAAAGTTGAGGCTTTGGTACTCATACGCTACAAATTCCATTGCAATCTCCTTTAGTCCTTATTATTTCAGAAGAAATACATCATTCTTCATCAGAGTAAAATTGTAGCCACACCATTTCGATGTTTATTAATGTTACAAAGAAAATGAATGGATTTATGAGGTAATTAATAAACACCAAAATAAAACGATTGACACCTAAGTAATTTGTGGATGTAAACTAACAAAAATATTATCAAAATCAGGCCTAGATTTCCAGACTTAAACATGCCATTTTTCATTTATTTTGGATGTCTACTAAATTACGAGGACAAAATCAAACAAATGCATAATTATTAAGAATATAAAGTGAAATACATTTTTGCGAAAACTCGTCCTATGTCCTATCGGTACTACTGTACATCATCCATCAATGCTGATACCGGTAGATGATACTGGACTACCAGTAGTCTCTAATTCAAACAAGTTTCCAGGTATAACATGATGTTGAACATGTACACTGTATATAACATGATGATATCGAGTTATGGTTTGAAATACCCCGAGACAATCTAAATCATATATGTATTAAGTCTACTAGTCATCAATGTTATAAACTACAAATATGAGTCCAGAACTTGTTTACATTTACAATTGTTTCATATTCATTATGACTTAGATACATGTAGTATTGGCACAGTACCCACAGTAGCCAATTTTATTTCCTTTCAAGATATTTCTGTTAAATACTTCCAGAACTGAAAAATAATTCAATTGATATCATTAAAGATAATACTGCTCTGTGTTGTAGTAGTTTCATTCACAAACTTAGTAAGGTAATATATATAGACTGAGGCTGATCATTGGTTAATGAGAAGATTTTTAGAGATGTACCATACATGTATGTTTTGCCCTTTTTACATTCATTTTGATTCATCTTCTTATTAAGATTAGGACAAAATAGTCAATATGCAATACTATTATGCTAATTTCTTTTACAGTCAAGCAGTCACCTGGATTATATATAAACATGTAATTCAATCCCACCAACTATTGTGTTTAGAATAACTGGCACACCTGTTCACCACCTAAGAAATTAACCTTAAACTGAAGTCAAGCATACAGGCAGGTGGTTTTTGTGTTCCTTTATGAAGGGAATAAAGACAATTTTCTCCAAATACAAATTAACTGTACATCTTCAACAGCATTTTTTTTAGTTCATTAAAGCTGGCAACTCTTGCCAGTTTCAACTCTATCAATGTCTAAGGAATGACATCATCTTTCTACATGTATGAATTTGATACCAATCCAATGATTATACTAACAATATATTTCACTCTACAGACAAGGGGAAAATGAAAATTATTTTCTAACTCATAAATCAAGATATATAATTTAAAAACATATTACATGTACATGTACAAGTTCTTATTTTTAACTTTTTAATTTTTTATTTCTAAATAGTTTTTGATTCATTTTTATAACTTTTGGAAATTGGAGTTTCAATAACTCCTTAGTAATTCATCATTTATCCTATTTTAACAAAACTTGATTCACAGGAAGATGAAGTTTTGATACATGTACTCAGATGCTAAAAATCCCATTGTAATCTATTTGTTATTTTAGGAGGAATACACTTTTCTTCCTGGGAGTAAAATTTTAATTTTTAGGATGTCATTTCAATCTTTATTACAAAGTCAAAGAATGGATCTATGACGTAATTCATAAACACTAAAATAAAACCATTGATTCTTTTAAGTAATTTATGGATCATGTAACCTAATAAAACTATTATCAAAATCAGGCCCAGACTCCCAGGTAAAAAGTGCTATTTTTCATTCATTTTGGGTATCTACCAAATTCAGGGGACAAAATCAAACATATGCAGAATTACTAAGATTACTTTGTGTATATAGTGAAATTCATTTATAACGAACTCATTTATGTCCTAATACTGTACATGTAGCTTGTATAATTATATATACATGTAAACCTGTACGTGTATTTCATATGTCAAAAACATACATGTATAAATTGTCATGTGTAAACGTACAATGTACCGGGTACATGTAGTACATCTAATGTACATTTGATTCCTAGATAAATATGGATGGTCCAGCTTCTGTAAAATCATTGCACAATATATAAATCGATACAGGTCTGTGCAGATTTCCAACATCATACTCAGTTTAATTTTCTTTACCCAACTGTATTCTGAAGAAACATAATTACATCTGTGCTGCCATTGTTGATTAATGCCACAAACAGTCATGTTTAATATCGAACATGAAACAGTAAATTTTGGTACGTTTAATATACACATGTAATAATATAAATACAATGTACAGAATACATGTACCACAAAAAGTACTTTACTAACCACCGCCAGTAAGTGGGCTTTTTTGGTATAATATTGATGGGTCAATAATTCGACCCAATTCCCAATTGAAAATATGTGTCATTTTTCCCCCTAGATTTGTTAAATAAAAAAATTCCCAATCTGATGTACAAGCTGTCACCATAATGAAAATTGAATCAATGCAGGGTGAAACTCAATCAAAAAATAGATTTCATTTCAATTAGATTTTCAAGTGTGCAAGCTATTTTTCCCAATTTTACACAAATTCACATTGAAGTTCCCAACTGTGTTGCCAATAACATTTTCAAAAAAACTGGCAAAAAAAGGCTTGCAAATACATATTTTCCTGTTAAAAACTTTTAAGAGATATCATACCTTTACGTGTATTCTAAATAAATTTAAAATAAAATGTAATTGTAATAATATTACCATTTTCCGTTAATTCTGTAGATGACAGAATAACTACATAGGAAATGAACTAACACAAACAACATGTAATTACTTCCTGGTACAATGTATGAACATGTACATTACATGTAGTCCAACAATATATATATATTTTGTACATGTATGTGCTTATGCATACATTTGCATGGATGCTTGTAAATCGCAGACATAACTCCTCAGGATATTACAATAAATTACATAGCTATTTAAGTGTTCAAAATAGCACTACACACATAAAACCTAAGTGGCCAATCACTTGAGGATAAGTTCAATGGTATTAAATATATTATAACTTGTAAGTCCAGTGGACAAAACAGCATTTTTTTACACCTGCTAACGAGGTTTAGCACCCAAGTAATTAATCCAAACCAACGGGATATCACCTTTATCACTGTTTGTATCTCGGCGTACAACCCAATATTACAAGATACAGGTATACATGTAACTTGTTTTCTGGACAAATTACAGGTAAACGAACATTATCCATATCTAAATTCCCCATCTAACAAAATAACGATGTACAATTAAGCCACATCTGAAAATGCTCCACCATTACAGTATTTACAAGTCATGTACACTATAGCAGTATGAAATGTCATCAAACACTGTCTTCTATACAGCCAATAGTATGTGTAACTTTTAGGTTTTTTGTACATGACTAAAAGACAACAGTCAATGAAAAACAATGTGCAATATGGATTCCCATTTCAAATTCTGAATGAAAGCAAAATGGATTTAAAGGTCATAGAAACAATTCTTAAATTTCATTTTATTTAAATTTCCCATAGATAACCATCTAAATGTTATATAGCCAAATTATGTTAGGTAAAAAATGACAAGATACCTGTTTATTCTGCCATCAAAGTTTACTTATCAACGTCTTGCTTGCGCACTTAATTGCACCTGATGCAACGTCACATGTGAATAGTTTCAATTAATCCAGTCACTATTTCACACATTTGAATCACAGTTACTGACTATGATAACAATATTTACATATTAATTTTCTTTCTAATATTAAAAAAAACTAATTAAAATTTTTTTAAAAATTCATATAAAAAAATCAATCTATCTCTTAATATCCAAAAAAATATTTTTTATATATTATTTATTATTTACATAATAGAAAATTATTTTCTAAATTAAAAAAAAAAAATTTTCTAATATGAAAATTAGTTGATTTCTTAATATTAAAACATCAGTTGATTTCTAATATAAAAAAATTTTGAAATGTTTAAAAAGTCTCATTGATATTAGAAAATTCAAATTTTTAATTTTAAAAAGTTACTTTCTAATACAATTATTATAAATTATTTTTAATTTAAAACATTGAATGTATTAAATATCAAAAATAATTTTTAATACATGTACTTCAAAAGGCAATAAATTTCCGATGGTATTTAAGTCAAAGTGTAACTTTTTTCCTATTTTCGCATACTACCATATCAATTTCTTATAATTAACAATTAGAGAATAAATTCCTTATCGGCTTGCCATATATTTGCGAGTGGAGTGAGTGAAATGCTCAAAAAGAAATGTTTCCATTATTTGGGTTGATAGCGACAATCTATACTGTAACAGTTACCAATGTTTAGTTTATACGTAAATTTACCTTTGAAATTAAGTTTTATCTTCAAAATTTATCTGTTTTTATAATTTCATATGCTAGAGTTATGATTATTATATTAACATCTTTTTAAGCATTTGGACTTTTAATATTCGATGTCAAGATAACAAAAACACCAACAAATCAAAAACAAAAAAAAACAACACAATAACATAAACAAAACACAACATAATACAACCACAAGAAAATTCACATTACATCTATCCACAGAACAAAAATAATAAATAATAGAGAGCAAACACTTGTATAAAATGTTGGTTACTCCATTTTTTAAAATTTTCCAATGTAAAACCATTTAGCTTCCTGTATATAAGTCTATTTTCTTTTAACAACTATATGTGATCACATGTATATATACAGCATTAGTAAATCTACGGGTAACTTCATGCAGTGCTGAAACACTCAAATAAAAAAGTAAACTATTTTCTAATTTATTAAAACTTTTCTTCTAAACATTCACGGACTTATTAGTAGATCAATAAGGCAACTCGGCTTTTACACTTCAGCAATTTTCACACACCGCCTGTTGAGATAGATTACTAGTAAATACGCCAACAAAATTCGGCTGGTTTTTTTTTTACATCTACCCCTATCCACTGAATTCTTGTGACATCACAGACAGGCAAGATAACCCATGTGATCACATGTATATATACAGCATTAGTAAATCTACGGGTAACTTCATGCAGTGCTGAAACACTCAAATAAAAAAGTAAACTATTTTCTAATTTATTAAAACTTTCTTCTAAACATTCACAGACTTATTAGTAGATCAATAAGGCAACTCGGCTTTTACACTTCAGCAATTTTCACACACCGCCTGTTGAGATAGATTATTAGTAAATACGCCAACAAAATTCGGCTGGTTTTTTTTTACATCTACCCCTATCCACTGAATTATTGTGACATCACAGTGACATCACAGACAGGCAAGATAACCCATGTGGCATTTCTTGAGGTCTGTAGAAACTGTGATATAAAAGGCAACCAAACAACGTTTTATGATGAGATATGTTTTTGAAAATTAAAAGTGCACAGATCTTTTTAAATATGTATTTTCTTCATATTTTTTTACTTTACAAAAATGTTATAGAATTTGTTTCCTATAACCTTTAAACAACGGGCTTCAGACTATTGAGAGATACTTTCTTGTGGTCTTTTCCTCCACTTCAATTCTCTATTAGTTCCTCTTGAAATATCAATTATAAAAACATGCATAAATGTGCACACCAGTATTTGATTGCTTTATTGCTCATGTTTATCAATATTTGATTGGCTATCTTTTTTATGCCTATATTTATCTAATTGACAACCAAAGTTCCAAGAAGATTCATACTTTCAGTTGAAGGATTTCATGGGTGAATGTACATGTATTCAGGTATTAATGAAGCGATCGTTGTGAGCAGAATATAAAAACTGAATTATTTGAATTAGATGCATTCAAGATTTCAGCATCTGGAGAAACTAATTTTCTTTTCAACAAGTTTTTATTTTTTTTTTTCAATTACAGGGTTTTCCCTGACGCAATAATTCTGCGTATTTACGCGTAAAAATCCTAAATGAAGCCTAAAATAAGATCTATTGCGTCCTAGTGGACGCGTTAAATACTTGATGTCTTTCAAGATCGTTTGGGTAAATAAACCAAGCATGCGACCTATTTCTACCAGTTTGCTTCTTTTTTTTATGTCCATTTTTAATTCTTATGTTCTAGTGCAATTCCACAAGAAAACCAAGAAACTGAATTCATCATTTTATTTACAATAAAACAGGAAAATCTTTACCTCTAATATAGATCTAGAATCAACAAGACAACATCGTTCATCACTTTATGGGTACTTCCGGAAGTATAAATTTAAAGAAGGGATACCAAACCCGACTTTCATTTGAATTATGGAAATTAAAAAATAATAATGAAAGTACTAATGATGGTTATATAAAATGATTTATTTACACAAATGTTTATGTAAATCTTACATATGATAAAGTACTTTAATACTTGAAATGGGAATAAAATGATATAATTTTCAAATAAATAAATTTGAGGCATCAATTAGTAGGCTACATGTATTTAGTAACTTTTCAGTTCTGCATCTATATTTCTAAAAACATGTAATGGTATTACAATTTATAGATTTTTTATATAAAATTTCCATATTATTTCAAATATAGTTAAAACAACTATATTTTATTTAATTTCATGTTTATAGGTTTATAGGGATGTCTGTAATTATCAACAAAAGTGCACATTTGACATTCAGTTTAATTCTGATCGAAATGAAGTGGACTGCAAATGGACTCCTAAATTACAAAATGGACTCCTAATTTTGTAGTTGTGGGAGTCCATGGACTCCTCATTTGAAAATCCCAGGGAAAACCCTGAATTATATGTCAATGATTAAGTACTAGGAAAGCCCAAATTACAAAAAAAAAGATATTTCCTGTAATAGGCCCTAAACATTGATTGAAATTTTTTTTTTTAAAATATATCGCCACAGTATTTTTTTTTAACATACACATGTATCATGCATATAATATTTCCTATAATGAATCAAATACACTAATGGTAGAACACTATAGTAAGGCCAAATACAAAAATGGTTGTGTTTCCCTTTTTCACTCTGAAAAAAAATAGGGTAAGTAGGTATGAAAAAGTTTTTTATTTCATTTTCTATTTTAGTTTTTTACTTTAAATGTACATTGAAAAAGAGGGGCATTTGGTATAATTCCAAGTTAATATCAATCATATGTTGCATGTCTTAATCTATCAAAATGTGTTTCATCTTTGATATTTAGAGTACATTGTATATGCTACTAGCAATAAATATATTCACCATGGTGAAAAGAGACAATTTAAGTTTGTATCAAGTAATCCATGCAATGAAGTACATGTACCATTGATTCTGATGCAAGCAATGATATATACATGACCAAAACTGAGTACTAACATGTATCTGACCTTGGCTGCACTGTATCACCTTGCATATACATGTATAACCAAATTACCTTGGCAGACCTGTACATGTATATATACTGCAAAGTTTACAGACTTCAAAAGAGTCAACTACACCAACACTGTAGTATCTGCCACTGCAGGGTTCAGGACTTCTTTATCAATACACAAAAATATTAATATACTTTTATTCTAAGCGTGGCACTAATCTCACCAATACTGAGATTGCAGTCAATTTCAAAATCTGAGCCTGAGGTCTCAGGAGCACCAAACATATGAGTGAACCCCATTATTTTTTCGTCATTCACGGTTAGTGGTCCATCCTGAAAACTCTTGAAAAACCTCAAAGACCGACTTGCTGTTTTGTATAGATGTCATAACATCTTTCTCTCTTTGGTGACTACAAATTATGCTAATTTTGATGGCCACTAGAGTACATGGTAACTGTGTGTTTTGCATAACCATATTCCACGCTTTGTCTTGGTGTTCAAGAGGCTAATCAGGATTCGAAAAATCCATAAAAAAGCACTTGCAAGTGATTACATAAATTCCACTCACCCGAAAACAATTTGCACTCACCCTAGTAATAAACCTTAGGTCACTTGCTAACTTTTAAATTGAAATTTTCAGTTTACAAGATAGCAAATCACACTTAGTATTTCAAAGTAAATATGTTAAAAGTGTATAAAATTGTCATTGTTTTTTCTAATCAAGTACTTGTTACAAAGAAAAATGTGTGAAAATCTTACCACAACTTTTGTATGCTATCATTTAAAGTTTTTAGAATTCAAATTATCGACTGAAATTTTAATTGCCTGCCATAAAAATCTGGTTGCCCGCAAAGAAAATTTTTTCTATTTTATTTTGTGTTTCTATTTTTATTTTTTGTTATTTTAATACAGGTAGATACATTTATATACAATATATTGTCTATGAATGGTGCATTTATATCTAAATTAACTGTAAATGCATTATTATTATTACTATTATCAATTAATTACTACTTTAGGTTACTACTACATTGTGTGTGTTTAAATCAATATAAATTACAAAAGTAAGTTTTCACTTTTGTTAGATGAAAACAATAGCTATCCATTTCAATATTGGTTATTTTATTACACATCCAACTTCCACCTTCACTTCCTCCACAAACTGCAAGTATCAGCAGTCATAACAATTTCTTACTCACCAATGCAAGCTGGTGAGTGGATTTTTTTTTTTAACCCTGCTTTAAATCTGATTATGACTCAAATGTTTTGACGACTGAAATTAGGAACAGTAATAATAAAACTGAATTTTTCGGAATGTTTAGGGTTCATATTATGTTTGATGTTTAGGGTTCATATTATTTATGAACTCATTTATGCCTTACTACTGTTTTGATGACTGAAATTAGGAACAGTAATAATAAAACTGAATTGTTCGGGATGTTTAGGGTTGCCAGCAAAAGGTAGGGTCGGTCAGGAAACATGACTAATTTTTGGTTGGCCTAACTGATAAAATTATAACCATCAAATTAAAATCTAAAAACATTCTGAACATATAAATGTTTCCAGCAACACTATTTATAAATGAACCCCCAAAACTTTCACCACAACAGTTACCTTATATTAATTGATCAAATTCACTTAAACATACAGTGTCATGCCATAAGCTTATGAACAAACATAAATTTCCCATTCATTACTTTCTATATAAAACTGTATTTTTAGAGTTTTCTGCAACTTAATTTCTAAGTCTATTTTCTTAATTTTTTTTTAACAATTGTAATCAAAATACATTCAGATTGACCTCATAACATTTTAACTGAACCTGTTTGTTGAATTGGAACTTACATTTATTCTTCTTTGATGAATTTTGCATCATGTTTTTTCTTTGTTCTTAATAAATTAATCCAACAAAACATTTGTAGTAAAGAAAATATATTACATCTTGAAATGTTAATCTCATAGAATAATCAGAAAAGAGAATGAAAATTGTGAAAAAACATACCCAGGAGAATTATTTAAAAAAAAAAAGATAGTTTTATATACATGTAAGAAAGTTATAGGAAAATAATGTTTGTTTATAAACTTATGGTACTGTACTGTACGTGGACTTTGTTCGATAATCAGACATGAGCTAGATCTACAGTAGTACGACATAAATGTATTCGCAAAATTTATTTTCATGATATATTCCTAATTAAATTTGTGTTTTTTCAATAACACTCAAGAATTTGCCAAATATTCAATTTTCACATGACTTGATTCATAGAAAGTTGAGGTTTTGGTATTTGTATGTTGGAAATTCCATTGCAATATATTCATTATTTCAGAAGAAATACATTATTCATCATGCAAGCAAAATTCTAGCAAGGTCATTTCGATGTTTATTATTTATGAACTCATTTATGCCTTACTACTGTAGAACCGATTCTTTATTTAATTAATCAATTATCAGGTAGAATAATTTTAGTATTTTACTCAAGAAAATAGTTTTAAATAATACAAATACCAAATGTATTTATTAATAAATTTCTAAAGAAAATTACTAGCTAGATCTATATAATTTTATAGATCTACATTGCAAAACTAAAATTCCAACCTTAAATCTACCTGTTGACATTGAAATCTATGTCCTCCCGACTTAGTCAATTTTAACAAATACTGTCATCCTTTTTTCTGTCAAAGAAAAACTATTTGGGTGGATTTTTTTCTTTTATTTCAATCCATTTATATTTGTGATTTCAACGTGCCATTGAAAGTGCCGTCACCCAGAATATATGACGCCTAAAATTTATTTAAACGCTACGAAACTCAATCGTAAACAAGAACCAATAGTCCGAATCACAACAAACTGTAAATATTATTGAATTTTAATAAACTAGATAGCACATAATCATTAATATAAGTAAATCTTGGAAATCTATGAGTAAATTTAAACACGTTATACATAAAACGTCAAAACGCTAGACGTTAATACTGCGTAAAACTGCGACGTAAAACCCTGGGTTGGCGGCAAGATAAAAAGCAGTTGACCTCATATCGACGACCCAGTCAGCCATCTGTAAATATCATCCATACTGCGCATTATTATCTGTTTACTCTAACTTACCATTATTGCGATGTTTTAATACTTCTCGCTAACAGCGATCGCTTCAGTACGACGAAGTAGTAGATAATCAATCAGGTATCGGCAACCAACAAAGTTTACACTGGGAAAACAAGATGGCGTCTGTTCATAGTGCGCCAGTTACGGTACATCCGGGTTCTTTCTGATTTCGTCCTTCGTAATAGTGTAAACCAATGGCAGTGATCGAGCACCATTATGATGTCTCTCTGAAGCGTTAGAACTTGAACCTCTATGATATTTCTGCAATTACTTCAAGTAGAACAAACTGTGACACTTTTGAAGAGAGCACTCAGACGAACAAATATAGATTTGATTGGACTGAATGTTGCTATGTTGCTGTCATAAGAGTATTGTAATTTTATTTTCCTGTTTATCATTTGGCATATTAGGAAAAAATGCAATGAACTGAAATACATTTCTAAAACAATAATAGAAAATTATATCTAAAAGATTCACGTAATAATTTTATCTAGATCTACACGAACATTTTAATGATATTCAGTAGTGTACGAAATAAATGTGTCAACAATACAAAAACATGAATAAAAACTGATTAAATCTATAATTTTAATTCAGTAGGCTACAAATTCTGGCGGGACTATGCAATCAGAATATTTTTAAATTATATATATATATATATATATATATATATATATATATATATATATATATATATATATATATATATATATATATATATATATATATATATATATATATATATATATATATATATATGCTTGGAACTTTTGAAATTTAATATGTCGCTGATATTCCCTTGACCCCCATCGGAGAAATTTTATCAGATCAATGGTATATAAAGCTGAAATTTAACTTTATATATCGCTGATCATAGATCACTTCTATATAGGTACCTTCGCGCGAACACATGTGGAAACAGATATAAAATTCTGATATTGGAAATATTAATTTTGATTCTAAATAGTCACAGTAACATGTTTGACATTATAAAAATTCATATATCTTGTGTTCAAGCAATTGTTGTTGTTTTTTTTTTTAATTTTTTTTTGAGAAATGAATGGTATCAAAACTTTAAAAGTTTTAAAATTACATATATTATAAATGACAAATTGTATGTTGTTTTATTCATTATCGTTTTTTTAGAAAACTACCTTATATGCATTTAAACAAAATAATAATAATAATAATAATAATGTAAAGGCTTCAGTGTAACAGAAAATACCAAATGTCGGTTTCAACAGGTATTCATTCATTTAAATTTCGACTTCCAGAAAAAGGGTATGGAAATAAGAATTACAGGATAATAGATCATTTTCGAGTTCTTACGTAGTCTGTTTTTGGATCCTGATTTTTCATGCGCCGATTCAGCTTTGTTATGTATGTTTTTTTCGTCGATCAAGAAATAAAACGCAGTTATATCTGAGGGCCATATTATTTTCACTAGTCCATTTATGTAAAAAACAAATTGAGGTAAACGTCTAAACTCTACACCAGAAATGAAATATTGTGACATTTTTTATGTATTGTATGAAATCAGTGATATATAAAGCTAATAGCTTATAGCTAATAGCTTAGCTTTATATATCGCTGATGAAATCAAGCATTTTAATTTTTGATACACACAAAGACACATACCGGAAATCGCTAAGCATAACAAGTTGAGGATGAAAAATCCTTATCAAAAACCGGATAACATAGGAACTCGAAAATGGTCTATTGCACTCGTTAAAACTTATACTCTAATGAATGTATCGCTTGTTTTATATGAAATAAATAGTTTGTTCGTAATCGAAGAAAGCAAACAACAACAAAAATGGTCAGAAAAGTCATGATAGTAATTTTTCCGATGATTTTTCCCCCCCGATTATTGTGTAAACTTCAAATTTCATGTTTAAAATTAATTGAAATATGCGATGAGTAAATATTTGCAATAATATAAAAGTGCTCTTTCGCTGACTTTTATTAAAAATATAATTATAAAATTATTCTGTTTAAAAAAACATTCAGTGCATTGGTTTTAATTTAAAGTTAAATCACCAATTAAAACACGTGGGTGTGAAATGATTTATACTCAGACGCAATGCGAGTTTCTCCTTTTAAACCCAGAAAAGTGCGAATTTTAGATTTTTTTTGTTATTGATAGTATTATATTGACTAATAAGAGTTAGTTACGGTTAACTCACAAAGATATGCCAATGAACATTTAAGTATGCCAAAATTAAACATGGCCACTTTATACTACGCTCTGTAAGAAAAGAAATATAATTCTCATCGGATATAATTTGGGTTGGAATTTGTTGTTTATAGTATTTAGTTGACTAATAAGGGATAGTTATGTTTAACACACAAAGATGCAATATGCCAATAAACATTCAGATGAAATAATGCCAAAATAAAATGTTGCCGCTTCATATTACATTCTGTAAAAAAAAGTAAATTGAATTCTCAATGGATAAATTTGACGATAAATATTCTGGGTTGGATTTGCTACGTCATTTACAACAATTTTCGTAAAGACCTACCTTATACCAAATCGCCTTTGGTTATTTATATACATGTACATGCATATATTTTTTTATCCAAATGGATTTACACACATCTCTTTGCCACGTAACATCTATATGTTATTGATTCAAATATCGTATGTACAATTTGCATGTTGCTAATAATTACCTGTGTGTATTATATTTCAAGTGATATATATATATATATATATATATATATATATATATATATATATATATATATATATATATATATATATATATATATATATATATATAATGTCGGTAATTCTATAACCACCTGCTATACAATAGGTTGTTCTGATATCAAATGGATCAAATCTACCTTGTGTCACAAACTTCTCTGGAATATTTTTGCAATTGTTTTTAACTATTTTCATGATTTTTTGTCAAACTTTGTCAAATTTAGAAATGTGTCATGTCAGCTACATGCCAGTCATTCGACGCAGCACCATCTCGAGTTCGAGACCTGGGACGAGCACCATAAAAAATAATTCGATTTTGGTAAATTCTGAAATTGGATTGGCTAAGCAGGCCAAGTTGAAATTATTCTCAGATAATGTAAATTCTTAGATTCAATGATGTCAGGTCCTGAGCTCACTGACGACATTATCAAACCTGAGAATTTTCTTACATGGTACTCTGCCTGTTTAGAGAATCAGATTTCAAGATTATCTGAAGTTGATAATGAAAATAATGTAAAAAAATATTAGGTACAGAGTAAAGTGTTCCTATCAGACACTGAAAGCATCCCATCATACCGTTTTTCGTCTGAAAATAATGATTTATTTTTTCAAACTTTGACATACCGTAAAGTGACAGAATGTTAAAATTATCTAAGATAAAGTTATCATCGTTCTGTTAATCATTTAAATGATATCTTAACGGTGTTTGCCCTGGCAAATTTCATCATGTAAATTTAATTCACTTGTTTGAGTCATTATGGTGAACATGACAAAGGAGTAGTCTCTAACGGGGTCATCATGTTATATACAAAGTCGAATACGTTCAATCTGTTAGGAAAGCGAAAACTCTATCACGTTCCAGTGTCTGTCTGTCTGTCTGTCTGTCTATCTATCCATCTATCTATCCCTTGATCCATTTATTTATTTATTCATTTATTTATTTACTTATTTAATTATTTATTTATTTATTTATTTATTTATTTATTTACTTATTTGATTATTTATTTATTTATTTATTTACATGTATTTAGTTGTTGTTAATCAGCTTTCCGTCGTTTTCATTCCATTTCTTTGGGGCTTTTTTTGTTTTTGTTTTTTTTTTTGTTTTTTTTTTTGTTTTTTTTTTTTTTTTTTTTTTTTTTTTTTTTTTTTTTTTTTTCTTTGGTTTGTTTTGTTTTACAGTTGAGTCGTCTGTACCAATTGTGACAAGGATTTCTTCCTCATCTCTTTCATTTGAATCTGACTATGAACTCAGTCGGATGTGTCCGGTCAACAAGGGATGTTTACTCCTCCATGGTACCTGATCCCACCTGATCCCACCTCTAGACTTTTAGAGGTCCGTGTTTCGCCAAATATCCCTATTTTTGTATGTACAATGTATATGTATCCTGGAATCTTGAAAAATTTATACTTTGGTATCTGAGATTTTATATTTGAATTATGTTACATGTATTTTATGACTGTATTGGAACTTGAATCATTGACTATGTTGATTGATATACATGTAGCCCACAATTCAGAGGCTGTTATCAGTTTCACGTGATATAAACAAATGTATATTCAGTGTCTTATGGAGGTGACTAACGTGCCTAATAATTATACGTCACGTGATTATAGGTAGTTGGACAGAATTAATAGATCATTTAACAACGATTTAACCCAGTGATCTGAATGGAGAACAAGAAATCACCATCTTTATTTTCTTGCCATACTTTATCCATTTTAACGTTAAGTTAGGTTTTGTATATCGCTGATATTGTCACAGTACATTTCTTTCGCGTATATAGCACCAGCGATAAATAAAGCTTAAAATAAATCGCTGATAGCACAATGCTATTACGTTCTGAAAATTCAATACACATCCACATTTAGGACAATGACCTTTAGTTATTGTAAACTAGACAGCGAGTTCATTGTCCTTCTTGGATAATGTTTATGAACAAAATAATTCCCATATCGCATTTCAAAAGCCTTCGTACATATATATATATATATATATATATATATATATATATATATATATATATATATATATATATATATATATATATATATATATATATATATAAAAATCTAACATAAACACTTAAGCTCTACTCAAGTGTTTATGCTAGAATTTTTATATATATTTTACCGGATAATGAGCAGAGAACATTTTCAATATATATATAACACACATATATATATATATATATATATATATTATATATATATATATATATATATATATATATATATATATATATATATATATATATATATATATATATATATATATATATAGGGTGTGTGTGTGTGTACAATGTATATATATAGGGTGGGTGTGTGTGTGTGTGTACAATGTATATATATAGGGTGTGTGTGTGTGTGTTAACGACTTTATTTCTCAGTCAATCATCATCAGCCAAACAAAATGTAAATGACATTAACTGTAAGTGTTATTGCCTAGCTGTATGCCTCTGCTGTAATATATGTTTGTAAACACCTTCACTGCTGAGGTATCACACTTGTTAGCTGTCTGTCAAAACTTTTTACATGGTATTGAATAATCGATTACTTGATTGGTCTTATAAAAATGATGTAATATCTGATGCACAATTTGGTTTTAAACAGGGTCTTGGTACCACTGATGCGATTTTTGCTCTCCATTGTTTAGTTAACAAAATGATTTTACAAAAAAAAAAAGCTGTATTGCTGTTTTATTGATTATGAAAAAGCCTTTGATAGTATAAATAGAAAAAAGTTACTTTATAAACTGGGTAGATCCCTGGTAACAAGGAAAATGTTCACGATTATAAAATCTTTATATAATAATATTAAATCATGCATTAGACATGAATGTGTAAAATCAGATTTTTTCAGTGTCCCAAACGGATTGATGCAGGGTGAAGGGTTGTCTCCCTTTTTGTTCTCTCTTTGTTTCAATGATTTTGAAAATCACATGTTATACAGTAGAACTAAGAGATCTGTCTTTATTTTTAATCATGTATGCTGATGATACTGTCCTTTTCTCTGAATCTATTTCTGGATTACAAATTTACTGGATAATTTACATGTGTACTGCATGAATTGGAATATTAAGGTAAATGTAAACAAAACAAAAATTGTAGTATTTAGAAATAATGGTAGAATTGCTAAAAAAGCAAAATGGAAATATGATCAAAAACCAAATGAAATTGTTGATTGTTTTAATTATTTAGGAATTATTCTATTATATAATGGAAAATTCACCCGAACACAACATATTTTAAGTCAACAAGGAAGAAAATGTATGTTTAGTATATTGAAAACTTGTAAGGATGAATGCTTGAATGTTGAAACTAAACTACATGTTTTTGATACTTATGTCTCAAGTGTTTTAAACTATGGATGTGAAGTTTGGGGATTTAATATAGCCAAAGATATAGAGAAAATACATACAGATTTTTGTAAGAGAATTTTGAGGTTAAAAAATTGTACTCCAAATTTTATGCTTTATGCAGAATTAGGCAGATTTCCATTAATGATAAGTAGAAAAATGAGAATTCTGAAATATTGGGTTAAATTATTAAATACTAATAATATTATTTTGAAAGGAATGTATGAGGACATGTTTGAAAATATTGATTCTCAAAACTGGTTACATCAAGTCAAAGAGTTGCTTTTATCTTTTGGCTTTGGCATAACCAGTATGTTCCCAATGGTAAAGTTTTTATTGCACAAGTAAATACTGTTTTAAATGATTTATTCATTCAAGAAATGAATGCATACTTTGAAAACTCTAGTAAATATTACCTTTATAAGTATTTAACAGATACTCATATGATACAATATTATATCCTTAAGTCTTTACCTGAGAAGTACATTTTTTCACTTGCACAATTTAGACTGTCCTCACATGAATTAAAGATAGAACAGGGTAGATACAGAAATATCCCAAGAGAAGACAGAATTTGTGAAAAGTGTTCACGTCATGAAGTTGAGGATGAATTTCGTTTCCTTTTTATATGCCCTTTCTATACAGATTTAAGGTCTAAATACATAAATAAATATTACTACAAAAGACTTTCTATGTTTATTAGGTATTAAAAATAAAACAAAATTGTGTAACCTAGCTAAGTTTATTACCAATGCCTTTGCACAGAGGAAAAATAATTGATTTATTTCAGTGTTCTTCCTCCATTTTCATGTCTACTCTTAATCACTCTTGATCAACTTTAAGTACTTTCTGAATTTAATTGGTATATAATTAATTATTTATATGAATTGCACATGTATATATGTGTGTATATGTGCATGTTCACAACATTGTATATTATACTCTATGTTTATGCTGATGAGCCGTAAGGCTTAAGGCAGTTAAATGAATAAACTGAATAGAAATTCGTTGAAACCATGCCCTCCGTTTCTGTCTGTTATTTAAGAGCACCAGTTATTTTGAATCCAGTCGAAATCCTCCATGGCACTTGATCCCACCTCTGTATTTCCAGAGGTCCGTGTTTGTCTCGTGTTCACCAGATTTGTATGTATATCTTGGACTTCCTGAAGATTTATACTTCAGTATCTGAGATTTTTATATTGATCTAATAGATTTTATTTTATGATATTCGCTATTTCAGCGATATATTTAGCCTGACAGGGTTTATATATTGCTGGTTATCATCATAAAGATTCTGCATAGTCTACTTCATACAGATCTAAGTCTTAGCCACGTCTGCGCAAAGTGACTTGATAGTAAAAATAAACATGTTTATATCAGTCGACATAAACATGTCATTTAGACATAAGATTTGGTCATTGACTCGTCGAAAAATCGATTTCAGAAAAAAAATAATTTAAGCACCAGGCTTAAAAAAACATACGACTTTAATGTTTATACTATTTAGTGGTACATTCCTCAGTGTCCCCTTTCATACATTTTTTACATGTAAGATATATCTGTCAAAATGCAACATATTTTGGCATGAAGTGGAAACACTGCAATACGGAACTCATTTCAATGACATTACGTTGACTTTTCAGCACTAACCTTGACCTGCATATATACTTATACTTCGTTGGTTGGTTGGACTGCTTCATCAATAGGTCACATTCATGGCCTTAAGTTTTGTGACCTTGACATAATGTCAGAGGACGAAATTCCACTTAATATGCTTAAGTAAATTATCGGCAATACTTCTTTCACGTATTGCTAGAATGAAATTAATCGCCATTCTATTTTCATTTTTCCGCCGACTGAATTATTTATGAATTTATTAATTGATTGTATACCTATTGTAGATATACATCTTATAGTAGGTCTACTAATTTACCTAAGAAAACGATAATTATATTGACACACTACAAATAGTAATTAAACAACAGAATGGAGAAGTCAGTGTACAAATTCACGTTCCATCTTAGAAACGGGTAGTTAATGAAATTTAATTACAAGTGGACGTTTGGCTTTGAGACATTTCATAAATCTACTCATGAAATGACTCAACGCTGTGTCAGACTTGTACTCAAATTAACACTAAACCATTGCCTTGGGTTTTCATGAATAAGCCCATAATTGTATCAGCGAGAGGTCTATATATCCAATTAGCTGATTTTTGTGAGAATGTTTGCAAGTCTACTTGCGGGAGGCCGGTGGTTTCTTCCCGGGCACAGTGTAACCGGGTTCTCTCCTCCACCAATAAAAATTAGCCCTCACCATATGACTGAAAAATGGTTGAGTGTGGCGTAAAACAACATTAAAAAAGAAAAAAAAAACCAAAACAAAACAACAACAACAAAATAATGATAATGATAATAAAAAAAAAGCCAAAACAATAGATCCACGGGAGACAACTCTTATGCAGTTTCGCTGGTACAATAGATCCACGAGCGACAACTCTTGTGCAGTATCGCGGGCATTAAGCTTACACAAAAGTCATGTATTTTTATAATATAATAGAAATGCACAATAACTTGTACACAGTCGAAGACTATGAAACAGCACATGATACCG
Organism: Atrina japonica; assembly: GCA_030159075.1. Lineage (NCBI taxonomy): Eukaryota > Metazoa > Mollusca > Bivalvia > Pterioida > Pinnidae > Atrina > Atrina japonica. Next base: position 132,439 of record BROG01000395.1, on the reverse strand, counting down.
TACAAAAGCCTAAGTTGACTCCTAATTCTTCGTTTAGGAATTCCATGTTAATTCTTTTTGAGTCGATATCATTATATAAGACCACTTCAATGTCACGAAAGCTCATTTTTAATTTAGTACAAATTAAAAATTAGTAAAGGACACATATACAATAGTAATACATATCGTACATGTAAACAATAAATCAAAATGTCAAAAAACACCGAGCAACACACGTAAAGTCAAAATAGATATACAAATGGATAAATAAATGAACAAATAAGTAAATAAATAAATAAATAAATAAATAAATAAATAAATAAATAAATAAATAAATAAATAATAAATAAATAGATAAATAATAATAAATAGATAAATAATAAATAAATAAATAAACAAACAAACAAACAAACAAATAAATAAATAAATAAATAAATAAATAAATAAATAAGTAAATAAATAAATAAATAAATAAATAAATAAACAAATAAATAAATAAATAAATAAATAAATAAATAAATAAACAAACAAACAAACAAACAAACAAATAAATAAATAAATAAATAAATAAATAAGTAAATAAATAAATAAATAAATAAATAAATAAATAAATAAATAAATAAATAAATAAATAAATGACCAGTGTGAATGTGTGTAAGTAATTGTAAGTTCTTTGTCTTCTTCTTTGCTTCCTGGAAAAATTACTCTTGAAAATGTGAAATAGACTATATTGTGTAAATTATTATGATGCATTTATAATAATAATAATAAAAAAAGAAATATAGAAAATAAATTAATTAATTAATATTAGAGTAAACATTATGCAAGATAAATCACATATTTTTATAACTCTTTAACTGATAATGTGAATATTAAACTATCCATGCATTAAAAAAAAACCCAAATAATATACATGTACCTAACAAATTTAGCAAGAGGGGGAAAAACATGACTCTGATAGCAACTACTGTGGAATTTATTGTTTGACTGTTTTAAATGTTTTTGTGTGTTTTGGGGTCATTTTGGATGTTTTTTGGGTCATTTTGGATGTTTTGGGGGTGTTTTGGGGTCTTTTGGGGTAAATCGTTTTGTGTACAATTAAATAATCATTTATTAATAATTAAAGAATCAGTTGGATTTTTAACATTAAAGATATCATTATCTAACATTATAAATAGAAAAAAGACATATTTTTCAAAATTAATATAAAAAGAGGGAATAATTCAACAAATTCCACAATATATATACATCAAATATAACAATGGTGGTATATATCATCTAACCACTAATTTATCCAATGTTTTTATTTGAGAGTTAATAATAACAGGATGTGTAAATAAGACCAACGTCAGCGTGATATCACCAGGATGCATGACGAAAAACGTTGAACCATTGTTAAATGTGGGTCTTTACTTAGTCCTACAATCTGTGACGTCATCGGCAATAGTTAATCCGAGCACTGACTGACCGCCATGTTTGATTCCGCTTGGTAAACGCGAAGTGAAATCTATGGCTTTATGTGACTAAATGTGAATGCAAATCGGACAAGCGTCTAGCACGGAATATCATTATAGGAATATAGATACCTGAGAGGTAAGACCAATCTCTAAAATTCACTGTGCACTGTTGTTCGGTGAAAAAAGTAATTCCCGCGAAGGAGGTAGCGGCCATTTGCAAGAAATTGCGTTTTGAGGCGCCTTTTGTTTTGGCCCGCTCAGATGAGGATAAACAATGGATTTTTCGTCAGATTTGATGGTAATGTGTTTTAATCATACTTTGTGTAATATTGGCAGAATATAAACAGTGATTAAGCATGTATTGACACGTATAACGCTATTCAACGTCGCTACATTCCAGCGTAAATTTGACGTCCAACGTCACGAATGAATATTGCCAGGAGCGGTTTGGGGGGCTTTCAGGGTAGTATGGGGACTGTTTACTATTACCTAATCATTGTTTTAGTACGACGTTGTGAAATAAAATTATTATTACAATGGTTGAACGTAATTTATGCCAATTTTGTCGAACAAAGAATCGGATGCATTTAATTTCCGTATTACATGACATTTCCTGACTTTGAGTAATTTTATGGTCAACAATTTTATACAGATTTATGTTAATAAAACAAATAAACCCACAAATTGGTGACAATACTGAATAGTCCAAGTGGAAAGTAACATGGCGGACCATGTTTGGGTTTGTTCCATTGTTCTTGTGCATTTTCAGAGATTCAATTAAAACAAATTTGAATGCAAAGGTTGTTAAAAAATTATTGATTTTGAGATATATGTGCAGAGACGAATAATGACTTTATGATACTAAGAAGGTGGTGGAAGAATATGTAGACCAGGTCATCAATGTTAATGGGGTCATTGTCCTTGTTGTAAACATACATGTACAATGCAAACATGTGTTCTTTGGTATGATTATTTGAATCGAAACCCACTTGTTTCACCCCTTAGTGGTTTTGTCCCAATACCATTTTGCCTTATGTGATTTCGCCTTAATTATGAAAACTTGTCAAATGATTTGTACCCAAGTATTATGACTTAATTTAATGAATGCAATTCCATACTTGCCAACATTTGAAAATTTTCATGGGGGAGACAACGCGTGAGAAAAATTTCCAGTGGTTAGCCAGATTGTGTGCGACAAGTGTTCAAAGGTTCTTTTTTCACTAAGTGTCTATTTCTTATAATTTATTATAAAGTTTTTTTTTTCATTACTTGTACATGTATAAATATAAAATTTAAAGTATGTCAATTAGTTGTTTTCAATCAACATGTACATGTAAACTAATTTATGGATCTCAGTTGTGAATTTTATTGTAGGTCGTTTATTGTATTAATAACCTATTATATAGATGAATCTATTTTATTTTTTTTAGAAAAAAGTATATTTTACATGTATTGTATACTATTGAAGGGGAAATCACAGAATATTCTTTGTTGTCAAGCATTTTCAATGGAATCAATGAATTAACTGTGAACTCACTTTTCTTTTTTTTTTTTACTGACATTTAAAAATTTTCAAAGTATATTTAGAGATAATCTATATTTCATTGATCGGGTTTGATGTTGCTCTGAAAATTTACCATATCAAAAGTAAGGAAAAATGATGGGAAAAACAGCAAGACCTTCCTTGAAATGAGGTATTTTCAGTGGAAATTAATCAATATACTGTAAATATTTTTTGTTTTGTCTAAAGTGATATCAATTCCAGAAGTTATTGTTTGATAACTTATTTCCCCAATTGAGGCATCTTGGCTGCCCTTGGTACTCCATGACAGCATTAAGTCACTCCCACAACACATCGCTAAAACCAATCGAACAACGACGAGGGATACAAACCAGCCTATGATTGGTTACAAAACTTTTTTGAAAGCTAGTGTATTGTTTCATGCGGTAGAAATCTTGCATGCTATTTTTCAAATTTAGGGACATTTATCATTTTTGGAAGGAAATATTAAAAAAATCGGGAGAAAGAAGGGGTTTTTTAAAGAATGATCGGGAGGTCGGGAAACGGTTCAAATCAGGAGTCTCCCGCAGAAATCAGGAGAGTTGGCAAGTATGCAATTCAAAATACTGTTATCAGTACTTTGTAAACAATATATGCATATATTCCATACAAAATTTTATATTTTGAAAATACAGTCAAACTTGTATATAAAGACCGCTCAGGGGAAATTACAAAAACGGTCTTTATAGACAGGTGGTCTTTATATAAAGGGTCACATGAGATATGAAATCCAAGGTATCGGAGATGACTTTTTATTATTAGGTCACCTGACCGAAAGGTCATGGTGACCTATAGCGATCACTCTTCGTCCGTCGTCGTCCGTCGTGCGTTAACTTTTGAACATTTTCATCTTCTATTCAAAAACCAGTGGGCCAATTTCATCAAAACTTAGTAGGAAGTATCCCCATGGGAAGCTCCTTCAAGTTTGTGAATATAAAGGGTCAGACTCCTAAAGGGGCCCCATAAGGGGTAAAATTAGGAAAATCTTTAAAAATTTTCTTCTCAAGAACTAACAATGGGAATGACTTCATATTTGATATTTAGCATCTTTAGGGGGATGTTTACAAAGTTTGTGAAATAAAAAATTATCTGATGAAAAACGGCCCCACTAGGGGGCGCTGAAATCGGGCAAAAATTCAAAGTTGTCAGATTTCAACCAAATTTGGTAGAAAGCATCCCCCAGGAAAGGCAATCAAAGTTTGTGTAGAAATAAAAGGTTCCCCCCGGGGGGGGGGGGGGGGGGATCCTTTGGGGGCCAATAAGGGGGTAAAAAGGGCCAAATATTGAAATCTTCTTTAATGGACTTCTTCTCAAGAATCACAAGGCCAATTTCAACCTAAGTTGGCAGGAAGCATCTTCATGTAAAGACGCTTCATGTTTGTGAAAATCAGCCAAAAATTCAAAATGTCTGATTTCAACCAAATTTGGTAGAAAGCATTCCCAATAGTGAAGGCAATCAAAGTTTGTATAGAAAAAAAGGTTTAGGGGTCAAAGTTCAAGTTAGAATTACAGGAGGATCATAGGCATATGCATTTGAAAGTTGTAGGGACTGATCAGAGACGCCAAGTTCTCTGAGAAACTCCGATTTTGTTTAAACAAACACCGCGCCTTTGATTGATGAAAAATTTTCTTGCATGATTCCCATTCTTAAAGTTGGCCTTAACATGTCAATCACTTAATTTAAGCGATTGTTGCTCTTTTACTCAGGTGACCGTTAAGGCCCTTTGGGCCTCTTGTTACTTCCAACTACATATTCCTTCCATGGTTAGATATTTCATTTAGTAATTAAATGTATATTGTATTTATTTACTAAAGGGATTTTCCTAATTCCAGGGTCTGGAAAATATTTATTTTTTTTTAAAAATTCCAATTTGGGAATTTTTGCATCTTTTGGGGAAAATACAAGCCATTTTTGCATTGGGAAGGGTCCTGTAACCATACCAAAAATAGTCATAGAAAATCCCTGTGGCTAATACATGCATAACATGTAAATAATGAAAAAAAAATAGCAATGAAATAGTTCAATGTTTTAAATAATTTAACCCTTTCAATACTGCATACATGTAGCAATGTTATACACTAGCAGTTTACATTTTTTCTGCAGTCTGCTCCCTGTAGCATATTTCCAATGTCATCATGATGTTGTTTTGCTGTGCAGTCTGATTTCTAATTTAATTATGAGTGTGAAATTAATAAATTTATGAGAGAAATTTTAAGGGTATGATTTTATTTTAATTATTTTTTTGTATAAATAGAACTTTTGAATGAAAAACTTCAATAAATTATTCTAAATTGTTGTACAGTTTTTATTGTATATACAATTTTTCCTCCGCATTCCACATAAAAATTGCATGTATACTCATCATGAAAAAGGAGATAAAAATATGCTAACTCACTTTTGACTTGATAAAACATCGAAATTGTATTATGGACCAACAATTTCAGCTGTAAATATGTTAGATTTAATGGTTTGATTTTAATTATTTGTCGACGCAGGTTTCATGAAGGAGGTTTCTGCATTGAAATTGTCAGTATAATAATCGTCATTGCTAACATCTTATTCGGAATCGATATTTATCTCGGATTCTGTTCCGTAGAAATATGGTTTACAGGGTTTTCCCTGACGCAATAATTCTGCGTATTTACACGTAAAAATCCTAAATGACGCCTAAAATAAGATCTATTGCGTCCTAGTGGACGCGTTAAATACTTTATGTCTTTCAAGATCGTTTCGGTAAATAAACCAAGCATGCGACCTATTTCTACCAGTTTGCTTCTTTTTTTTGTCCATTTTTAATTCTTATCTTCTAGTGCAATTCCACAAGAAAACCAAGAAACTTAATTCATCACTTTATTTACAATAAAACAGGAAAATTTACCTGTAATATAGATCTAGAATCAACAAGACAACATCGATCATCACATTATGGGTACTTCCGGAAGTATAAATTAAAGAAGGGATACCAAACCCGACTTTCATTTGAATTATGGAAATTAAAAAATAATATTGAAAGTACTAACGATGGTTATATAAAATGATTTATTTACACAAATGTTTATGTAAATCTTAGCTGTTATTCAGTTTTACATTTTACTGTTGTAGTGAAAATTTTGCTATCTACTTCACCGTGATATTGTTTGAATAATTCTGTAGCTATTATTATTCTCTCTGGAAGCGCTGAGACAAACGATCTAGTCTCCTGGTGTGTGCATTTGTTAAATGTAACAGCGACAACACTCGTTGCCTCCATCTGCTTGTTTATAACCAAGGTCTCAGATACGCTTAAAATAACGCAATACCATCCATTTAATTCAAACGCTTTACTGATTCTAGAAATGTACGTTCTATTACCGAAACGAAATTCCGATTTTTTCCCCGGAAATTACAGGTATCAAATTTACCGAATTTACTTTTTATTTTACAGATAAAATGGTGTAGGATCGGCGAAAAAAATAGGGTCGGTCGGGAAACCCTAAACAGACATAATTTTTTTTTGGCCTAAATAAATTTGAGGCATCAATTAGTAAGCTTCATGTATTTAGTAACTTTTCAGTTTTGCATCTATATTTCTAAAATCATGTAACTGTATTACAATTTATAGATTTTTTATATAAAATTTCCATATGATTTCAAATATAGTTAAAACAACTATATTTTATTTAATTTCATGTTTATAGGTTTATAGGGATGTCTATAATTATCAACAAAAGTGCACATTTGACATTCAGTTTAATTCTGATCGAATTGAAGTGGACTGCAAATGGACTCCTAAATTACAAAATGGACTCCTAATTTTGTAGTTGTGGGAGTCCATGGACTCCTGATTTGAAAATCCCAGGGAAAACCCTGGGTTTACATGTTGTTCATGTGTAGAATCATCATCCGAATCAGATACTAAATTCATTTTTAGAGTCGCAATCAGAGTTGAAAATATCTAAAACATCTTGAGTAAATCTCGGATGCATAAGCGGCAGCCATTTTTCGACGACTTCCAGTCACCGATTTCAAAATAATGACACTTTTATATTCGTCGTAACTTGCTTATTTTCGGCGGCATCCATTACATGTACATATGATCACTATAGACTAAAATCTCATCTAACTCTCGTTATGTTTGTGATTTCCGGTCATAAAGTGAAAGTGGAAAAAACCGAATTGAAAGTGAAGCAACTGAAGAAGAAACACGAAGCGTTTTTCACCGTTCTCGTATTCAGCTGTTGTACTTCTACCGGGCGATAGCGGACGTTATCGGGAGTAGTGAACAATGAATTTAGCGGGTGGTTTTAATCACTATCGGGATGAAAGGGTTAAATTACTTTATGATGTAATTGAATTATAAGTGTACATCGAGGATACAGCACATACATGTAATTAAAACTGAAACAAATATCTAAAATGTGCTCAAAGTCGGTGGTCTGTGTTGTTAAGTCACACAAGTCAGAAGTGTAAGAATGTACAGAAAGATGTAGATAGTTGAATTTTATTTAATTATCATTTTATTAGACGTAATCCAATGCTACGAACGCTGGCGATTTTATTCTTTGGATTGAGATGTTGACTTGCTAATCAAGTGATGTTCGATTAGTTACAGCATTCCAGAATACAAGAAAATAAATCATCAATCAGCGATGATATTTAAATGCTCCTGTTTGTAAAAACACCATGTCACAAAGTGTGTCCTTTCTGAATTTTTTTCTTTTAAGTTTTAGTCTTTCGCCGATTAAGTAATCATCACCGGAAACTTTGGTCATAAATTGATGTTTGAAAACAAAACATCTATCAGTCAGTGATGATTGTTAGTTCCTGGTTGTAAAAACACCCTGTCATAAAGCACGTCTGAGTGCCTAATTACTACCCGGGACGTTAATTGACACCTCCAGGTGTGTTGTGACTGTCAAAGCATCGTGTATTGCGCCATGTTGATGAAGTCTTGAATTGTCCCGCAAGAATTACCTACGAGTTATCTCCCTTCCAAGAGTAGTAAGTGTATAAGCAGTCACTATACGCAAGTAGGACAACCACCTGCGGACAAAATACAGCGGTCGTCGGTCGCGTAAGGCATGTGGTGGCTATATAGGGGGCAAATATCAAGTAATTCTCAAGGGGCATTCCAAATACGGTCGTTATGGACAGGAAGTCGTTATATGAGGGGGGTCGCTAAGGCATGTTTGACTGTAGATCAATGACAACAATGACCTTTTCCTGAATGTCAATTCATTTTAACTTATCAATGTCCCCTGAAGTCACATTTGGACCTGTCTATTTCAAATAATGATTTAGTCCACTGTCAGAATTCAGGGGTGTATGATTTAGAATTAAAATTTTATAATAATTTTACTTGTGATATGAACTTACATGTATATTATATTAAATCCTGGATTATGACAGTGGACCAGTTTATTTATTGATCTGGGTGGGTCAAAATGTGACCATAAGGTCTGAATTTTAAATGTACTATTGTGTGATTGTATATTATATTATTATTAAAGCGATATGAGCTGTTGTAGTTGAAAAATTTTACATGCCCATTTTATGTAATATTTTATCTCCTATATAGTCCAGAGAGACCATATGGTGGTTAGAATAACAAATGCATGTGTAAAATTGCAACGATCTTGCCAAACGTAACCTACATGTATAATATCAGTTATTTAGGGAGTAAAATTAACACTTGCCCAGTCACATTTGCGACCATTTTTATGCCTGAGCGATCAAAATTTGCACTGCCGATCGTACGGTACGACCGTATCCGTAAATGTCCGTTTTTCCCTTCTCTTTCTGTCTCGTCTGCATCAATTTTGTTATGTAAATCTAGGTCCGTGAGATATTTTAATCCTTAAGAGTAATTCTCTGTAAAGACCAAAATTGGTCAGAAATGGTATATCGCAAATTTTGAAGGCACCTGGTCACAATGATAGCCTGGCATGAGAGTAACAAAACCTTACAATTTTTTCCCATCTTCCCCGTTACCATAGCAATGGTCATTTATCTATATTAGAATATGGTAACCTAATGGAAATAGCCATATACGTAAATTTCATGAAATGTGATATTTGTCAGTTTTTGACAGCAGTTTTTTTGTATTAATTATTGATCTTAACATGTTTTATATAACAAGGTAGAAAATATCGGGGATCGTAATGCCTCGTTTTTAAAAAAAGACCATTTGAAAGTTGGTTTTTTAGCTATATAGGGAAATCCCGTGCAAATTTAAATCAGGCTTCTGTAAAAACGCAGCATAGGAAATCGCTCATTTATCTCTAGTGACTTTAGTAACATTAGTAGAAACGAACAGCAAATATCTCAGTGTGTATTTTTGTTACTAATTAATAATTCATTGGACAACATCAACATAATTTTGTTATAGAGCAAAAAGAGAACCCTTAAATAAAATTTGGAAATGAACAGCTTATGTGAACTCGGTACTACATGTAGATACAAGACTCGTACTTGCAATAAACATAGATTCATAATGCAACCAAATCACTCGCAAATACGACCAATTTTTAGGTTTTGAGTGTTTTTTACGTCCACATCTATCGCTACCCGTTTTCTCAAACCGGAATTTAAATGTTTTCCGTTTCCACTCCGCGGAGACGGATTCGAGAATCGGCGGAATCGAACAAATAATTGTCGATTTCTTCCCCAATACTTATTCAAAGAACACAATAATTGTAGTATATCTTTATTGTGGTATTTTAGTTCACACTAGAAAATTATACAAAATTATTTTGGACTCGATTTACGTGACATTGTCTTACGTTGGCACACTAAATTTAGTAGTCGGATTCGACGGCGGAGTCGAGGTATTGGATCGATTTAAGTTAATTTGTTATACTTAAACTTTAAGTAAAGTATATATCACAATCGATTATGATAATTATCCTTCTAAATATACCATTAAATGACACTAAATCACTTATTTTTCGTTAGCAATCATAATTTGTAATCGCTTAGTAATACTACAGAGTCGGATCGAAAAGATGCTAATGTCGGATTCCTGATAGTATAGTGTTTTCGGATTTGATTACCGGCGGATTCGAAATAAATAATCGTTGATTTCTCACTCAGTTCTAATTGTATTTAAGTAATCTTTTAAATGATAATTAATGACATCTTTTCTGAATTATTTTCAGTAAAAAATTACTCAAATTTTGGTTCGTTTTAGATTTCCTAGATTTTGGCTGTTGAAAGCACACTAAAATTAGTATTCAGATTTCATGGCGGATTTGAGATGGCGGGTCAATTTAAAATGAATGAAGATTTTTGACTTAAGATAAATTTAATATAATTATTGTATATGATCATAGGTGTCCCTAAATATTATCAAATGACCATCAAATAGCATATTTAGTGTAAAAGTCAACATTTACGAGATGCTATAAATCGTTCGAAAAAGAGACAATGTCGGAGTCCTGATTTGAACGGACGCGGAAATCTGGGGGTATGGGTATATTTAGTTAATTATATTGCTAATACAGTATGAAAATGAAATTATATATATTATGTGATCTCGACATATGTTATTTACTATATTTGAAAGTTAGATTTAAAAATATTATGAAGATTTGAAATGATAGGAGAAATTAAGTTGAACTATGTACGTTGAAAATTCTTAAAATAGTCCAAACTTTTGAGTAACCGTTGCTAAGAAACGAAAAAAATACCCGCTCTGATTTTATGATATATTGTTCTATAAGATTTATTCAAACTTTAGGTCAAAGTATCTTAAAATTCCTATGCTGCGTTTTTGGGGGGTAAAGTCTTGAAAAATCATAAAATTCGTCTAATTGGATAATTACAGAAACCCCTATCTTTAAGTTGTTAGGCAAAATACCTTCTGTACTGATTATCACTTTGGATTTTATTGTTTTGAATGTCTAATCAAAGGTGATTTCGAATAAAATATTTACATTATTGATATATCTTGTATGTTAAATAAAAATAAAGTGTTGAAACTATGCAAAAATGCCTTTTTCTATATGGGTAAGAGGACAAAATCTTGTGAAAAACAACTCTTTTGTTGCCATGGCAACAATATATAATTTTTTTCATTTTAAAATCAATATTATGTTTTAGTATTCTATAATAAACATATATAGTAAATATGAGCGTATTCTGTGACATACCATTTCTCAGCACTTTGATAATTCTTTGGTCTTTACAGAGAATTACTCTTAACGTGTCACAACGTTATGTTCAAGTATATTACTTATACACAAATGATACCATGGTGTGTACATGTTGACAAGGTGGTGAACTTTCGAGAAAGTTTCGTGATTTCTTTGAATCCTAGTTAGGTTGGCACATGGTGAAAATCCGTACTTAATTCATGCACATCGACACCTAAATGATTTTAGCACTTGTTTCTTTTATAACTGCATTTTCGGCAGTTGATTGCAAATTATTTTTATATCGATACTCAGGCCTAATCGATAGGTGTTTTCACCCATTCAACATTATCTGGTAGGATCTCATAATTATCGCCTTAATTATTCAACCATTAGCCCCACTTGGAATCCTTTATTCCTTTCGAACGACTGCTTGGTCAAAACAATGTTTTGATAGCAAATAGCATGTTTAAATGAAAACAGATAATTTGGAGATATATGTTTTTAGTGTCAACAGTGACGTGAATTTGTGACATAATTATCAAGAAAGCATATTATACACATAAATCATTTTTGAAAATGAATCTTCTCTTCTGAGATAAACATTTTTTAATACCATTTCAGTACCTTGATAGATATTTCAAGTGTTGAAAAAAAATATTTCCAGGTGCCTATTTAACTACATTAAGTGCTGATATACATGTTTCCAAAGTGGGGGTGGGATTTGACTTATAACCATTCCTTGGACTCATAAGTCTTTGTCATGTGGTATTACAATGCTGAAAACCCCAGCAGGAAACCAGTCACAGAATACTCCAAAGTGTACCAATAAAATTAAAGAGAACCACTCCTCGACAAAATGGATGGGAAATTGTCAATGGTTGGTACATGTAAGAGAAATATTCATGATCATTGCATGCAACACGACAAAAGCTATATAGAAAGAGAAATTGAGTTTGAATTAAGAAATTTGGTTTATATATATTTTTTTTTTTGTACGAAAGCATCTGAAGAAATAGCTGGGCCCCTGAATTTCTATATGGGCCCCTAGATATTTTGTTCTAGGGGCCACTGGATCCTACAGCCAATTTTATTCTCTGTTATTGTATCAGCATTGCAAATTAACTTTCGGTAATTTTTTACGAAGAATACCAATAGGACTGTCATTGATAGATTTGATATTGATATATCGATACACAAATTGATTTGATACGATAATCGATACACTTTTAAATTATTGATACATTACATTATGCATTTCACAGCTTGTATTTTCTTTTACAATTCTAAAATTTTCCATTTGTTTTACTTCATGTTATTAAACTATGTAAGGGCTCACATTAGAGGGCAACGTGAACGACATAGTCGCCCTGCATCACTCAACGTTGCTCTCTGTTTGCTGCAAAACAAAGTTCATGTCGCCTTGCATTTCCCCCATGTCACTCTCCCGCTGACTTGACTTTTGTTTACCACTGTAGAAGCAAGTGATCAAATGCGTGTTGTATACTATCGGTCTTCATTGTACATGTATATCTGTACTCGCAACGCAAAACGTGCAAAGTCCCAGAGGCTTGATCTTTGGAAAAATGGAATAACTTTTGGATTTACTATCATGGATAACTAACCATTTCTCTGTTTGTTGCTGTTTGTACGTTGCTGAAAACTTCACTGGATGCACAGATGTATATTTCTCTTGAAACGTCTGTAGACACGGTATACACAAAAGTACAGGTAAGATTCCATGAGTTTTGTTCAGCCTCTGGGACTTCACACGTTTTGTGTTACAAGTACAGATATACAGTGACCACCGGTATAACTAATCCGCCTTTTATACCTGCTGTGGGACTTGATTTTCTGGAGAAACAATTACAAATATGTTAGCTGTATGGGGATAAGAAGTGGGAATGTTTCAAAACATTTTTTTCAACACACATTTTTTTTTATTAAAAGTTAATACGCTTTTTATCTTCGTAGTTCAGCTTTCATCTTGAAAATATTTAGTGCTGTAAATAAAAGTAACTACGTAATTTAATGCAAGTGTCACATTTTGTGAAGTTATTAACTTGGTGCAATTTCTATTAAAGCAGAGTATTTACTGGCGCATGGGCTATAGCTATTTTTTTTACTGATATTTTACACCCCCCCAAAAAAAATAATAATAATTAAATAACGGTAATGTGTAAAAAAAATAAATTGAATCTAGGATTTTCTGCTGATTTTTTCATTTTGATAAACAATCATTATTTATTACTGGAGTTTTACTAGAGAAAGGAATAATTAGATAATTTATCTTTGTGAAAAGTTAAATGTGAGGTAGGCTTTATTCATTGTGAAAAATTCACAAAGTATTTATGTTATTTGAAAAATTTCATTTTAATCAGATCTAGTGTCGTGTAAAGGGGAAATTAGAATTCTTTACGTGTACATTTTAGATTTCCGTGTGCGTAAATTTTTTTAGCCAAATTATGTGAAAACTCCCAGTTGTGTTTTGTATGGTATTACCCGCCCTCCCCCCGCAAATAAAGGCTATATATATATATATATATATATATATATATATATATATATGTATATTTATTTATATATATATAATGCTTTAAAATGATTAACGGTACTTTGTCTCCCTTGGCTTTTTAGAAGTCTCCCTACTTATGTGAGAAGTCTCCCTCCAACAGCTGGAGGGAGAAGTGAAGTCTCCCTCTTTCTTAGACCCAGTGTGAGACCTGTATGTTATATTTTTTTCTAATTATTCAATTTGTTCCAAAAAATAATGTTTTCCTTGCAATGATTCCTTTTTTTTTCATTTTCATATGGTCAGATATACAATAAAACAACTAAATATTACAATGAATCTTTTTATTTTGAATGCATTCATAGAAGTACCAAATTATTCAATTTATCGATACATGTATATAATATCGATATAGAATTTCTAATCAGTGACAGCCCTAATTACTGAATGTCCAATAAACACGTGCTATTTGCAGTTAATATACAATGTACATTCTATTCTTATTACTCTTTGCGTTTATTTTCGTATATCATCATTTCATACCTAAATCAGGCAAAGTTGGTCTTTCTCATCATTTCAAAACATTCGTTTCTGAAATTGTCCACGTGCGGGGTGTATCAGGTGATCTTGACCCATTTTTAACTCATCCCATCAAATTCTCAGCTTTATCATTTTTGACACGGCACGATTGTAAAACATGAGGTATGCATACTTTTCACAGTTATATTGGTTTGATTTTGTCAATGTCGGCATTCAGGGTAACATTAAAGATCGAGAAATTTCTTTTAGTGAACTGATATGTTTATTTATTTATTCATCCAATTTGCTTCAGGTATTTAAAAAGCGTTGAAAAGCATATGTTTCACAAAATTAAATGCACTTTCTAGTAAAAATCTCGTCCTGTATTTTAAATGTAAATATAAAATACATAAAAATCGGCCGACCTTAACATAGTCTGAGCGCGTAAAGGACTGAGATCCATGAGTCCCCTGCATATACATGTACATACCAAAATCTTCTTCTAGAGAACTGCTGAATGTCTTGAAGCCAAAAATGGCGTAAATGTTCCTTTCAAGGCACTAACCGAGGGTTGTTACTATACAGGTATCATACTTTACTTAGTTTGGTGCCGATCCATCTTCCAAGATGACCACCAGTGTGTGTGTGTGTGTGGGGGGCTTATTTTAACATTTATTTTAAGTCCTTTGAGAAATAAATACAAAAATCTTCTTCAAGTGAACTGCTAAATTGATTGAAACCAAACATGACTTGAACACCTACATTTCACCAAATATTTGAATTTACCTAAATACCAAAATTTTAATAATTTACCATGAAAAATTTTACTAAACATTTGAATTTACCTAGATACCAAACCTTTATTTACCAGTAAATTACCATGAAATGGAAATATTAATGTGTGTCAGTGAGAACATATACTTTATAAAAATCTACCTGAATACCTAAATTTTTACTAAATTTACTATAAACTTGTTAAGAGAGAGAAATGTTTGAATTTACCTGGCTATCTAAATTTACCTGTACAGCACTTGTATTTTAATTAGCGTTAAATTGCTAAAACAACATACCTACCTTATAAAAACATCTGTTGTTCATACAGTGTTGGAATAGGAGGAAGACACCATCCAAATGCTATTACTTTGATGCCAAATTGTCATCCAGAACGGCCACAACTTGTAGGATTTTTGTTTTTGTATAGGTGAAATTTGGGAGTATATCTTTTGCACTTTCATAAATTTCAACTGATATTCTTGTAAACTGAGTATATCTTGCTACATGTAGTGTATGAACTACTTTATTATATGTTTTCACAGTGAGATTTTTTAAATAGCATGTTATAGGAAGAGCAATGTTTCTGGGCTTCCAGACATGCAACTGGGCTCTAAAAAATCCTGACATATAAGCCAAGATGGCTCCTTGATTGCAGAGTTTAATTTATATCCCTGCAATATACACACGTATTGGATTATATATATACTTAGAAATTTTCATGTAGAGATAATGAATTGACAAAAATAAAGATGAGTGTTTTAAATTTTAATTTTAACAAAATGCTGAACAAGGGTCTGTTTGAACACAATTCTTAAGTTGGTAGACATACATTGTAATAAAGCTGTAATATATAGACCAGTTATATATTATCCCCGAAAATATAAGAGCTTCAATATGGGTTCAATCAAGCTCTTGTTGTTTTAAAAATTCAAGAACTTAAAGAAGTGCCGAAATTTCTTCATTAAAAACTCTCAGTTTCACAGTGTTACCTTTTTAAATTTTTGACATATGCAAGTCTTACTGGTAATTTGACATGTCTTCAACTGCCGATAATACTATAGATTATGAAAACCCTGTATACCTGACGTGGCACTGCCGCACAGACATCATTGTTCTTGTTAAAAATATTTATCTCATCAACTGATGGCGGTTTAAATAAAAAAAGAAGTTTGTTTTGCCTCCTAGGCCTGAAGTATAACAACCATGTTAATAAAATAGCAAACATCTTCAGCATTATGCCTCTTATAAAAATGTTCTAATACTTTGCTTCTTTAAGTAGACTACTTTCTGTTTCGAAGATCAACGACCCAGCAGAAATCAACAAATTGAAGTTGATTTATTGAATGCACATTGAACCCGACTTGTTGACATTTTATGACATTTTATTTGTATTGATGGTCCATGTATCAAATATCGATATAAAATAAAATATTGATACACTCCTAGTAAGTACTGTGAGTTTTACTCAAACTTATTTACTCGAACACTTAGTTCACACATTCATACATGTATCTCTCTCTCTCTCTCTCTCTCTCTCTCTCTCTCTCTCTCTCTCTCTCTCTCTCTCTCTCTCTCTCTGTGTTTGACTGTAGCTGTGTAGGTACACTGACAACTGATTTTTTGAATTTGCCTGTTATCTTTTATACATGTAGATGTTTGGGGGGGGGGGGGGGGGGGGGCTAGTTTATATCTAAGATAAGAACAAATTTCTGAAATTTGTAAATGTCTGGTACTGGAAGTAACATGTTTGTTCATTGTTGTTTTACACCCTGCCAAGAATTTTTCACTTTTATTGAGATGTCACCAGCTTTAAGTGTTTCCTTTGTAAAGTTCAATCATCATTTTCTAATATAAACTTGTGGTAGTACATGTATTTGGTTTACATAATTTTGTGTTCCCACCTTTGATAATTATTATATGTATTAATTATATTAAAAATCTGATTCAGATTTATTGTAATTGGACCCATATGTAAGAAGATCGGACCCAGTCAAAATTTAACAAAAAAGTCCTGGACCCAAGCAACTGAAAGAAAATTTTCAGCCCCTGTCTTTCTATACTAAAATTAAGATAATCACGAGAATATAAAAACACAGATAACTTAGTAAAAGTTAGTTTTTAAAAAAAACCCAAAAAAACACCAATTTGGTAATTCATCATACGCGTACTACTTTGGGGCTAGAGAATTTGCCATAGGACTAATAAAATTTTGTTTTCAACTAGTCCAACTGACTAGTGAGATAGAATTGCTAAATTCGACCCCTGACACAAGGAGTCTAAAGTAGATCAAATCATACATGAAACAGGGGTGACAAGTTACTTGTCGTCACAACAGTATAAGAGATTGAGTTATGTATGGAGTATGTGCAAGGTAATAGGTTTTACCTGTACAACCTGTTTTTTTTGAAAGTAGACGTACATATGTATTGTTTGGGTTTTCACTTAACCGGATGTGCCACTTTACCTTGGTAGACCGATAATTTCTTGAATTATTTTGTGAACTTTATGTATGCATGTATGTGTCATCACTCATTAAATTGGGTGATTATCAAGGAAATAGTGCAAGAAATATTTTTTTTATTTTTAGAAGATGTTCATTAATATAAACTGTAACTCTTGTGATAAAAAAATACCTTTTCCATACACAGTGATGCAAATACTGTATGAGTTTATTTTGGGGTTGTATTCCCCTTGAAGCTAAAATGTAAATGGAAACAAAACAATGACCACTAAGCACTTTATGTAAAACATAGATCTGTGTGTACATGTATAATTGGTTTATTATGTGGAAAGTATCTTTGAAAAAATAACCAAGAATTTTTGTGTAAAAATTAATTAACTGGCTGCACATAGGCTTATTCCTCCTTGTTCTGCGGATGTTGCACGTGTCATGCCGTAGCTGTTTTTATATACACGTGTACGGTATATGTATCAATACGGTACATGTATCAATATACTTCAAGATACATGTATCAAGCTGAATTTCTCTTTTACACCTGTAAAACAATTCATTGTACATGTACATGTATCGTACATACAAAATGTGCAGAGCACACTGCAGAAGAAGATTCCTTGACATGTAATTGGGCAGATTTAATTGTAATCAGATTTCAGATTTGAATCTATATTTTAAAAAGTGTTACTGGCTATAAGTGTTGACTAAACCCTAATTGATAAATCAAAACATTGAGGAAAAGATTGTAAAACCTGAATCAAGCTCAGAATATCTTACAATAAAGCCTAAATATTTTTCATTATCATTGATAACGCTTCTTATATAGTTTTTCTTCTCTGATCTCATTTCAGATTATTTTGATCAGAATGTGTTAATATCGTGGTGATGGGTGCTTGTATTGGTCAAGCATCATGATAGTTCAATGTGGGACAAACGAGGGTGATTCCACAATGTTGGCCCAACTACCACCCTTGTCTGTGGACAGTATGACACAGGTAAGCATTATTCACCTTGATCCAAAATTTCAGGTACAGATTTGTTGAACAGGCATGTTGACTTATCAAGGAACTGCACATTCATAATACATGTATGACCTCTTGTAACTCTTCGATATATTACCAATCCATCTACAGTATTAGGGCATAAATGAGTTCGCTGAACTTTCTGTCCTGATTTTAAGCAATTTTTTTTGGGGGGGGGGTGTTAAAGCAGGATTTTACACTAATCCCTTTGGAGATAAACATTTTATGAAACACCTGTGTAAATTTGTTTGATATGTTTCCTCCTTTTATGAAAGCTGAAGGGAATAATGTTATAGCAAACATAAAATCGTGTAGACAGTTACATAAGAGTTACCACCCATTATTTTTTTTTATTTCAAAAATATTTGTCAAAACGTTATAATTTTACAAAAATGATATCAAATCTAGTAAAATGAAATCAGTTAAATTTATACACCTGTTTTCTTTTACATAACCTTGTGTATTTCTCTTATTTACATTAGAAATATATTAAAAACGTCCCAGGAAAGTTATCATTTTATAAACACTGCCTCACCATGTGACTGATTGCCGATGTTGGGAGGTCAAGTTGAGCCTTTGATTTGATACTGGCAAGTCTGTTTAACCTGCAACCAGTGAACAAATACTATGTAATGACCTTTTAGTTTCGATCGATAGTTGTTGTACAATATGTAAAATTTTAAATGTCTGTGTGTAATTTATTTTACTTTTAATAATGTTCTAGTGCATAATGTACAAATAATCATGAAATGATACACAAAATAGAACATGTAGCATGAGACACTGTTGTGATGTGGGGCGCAGCCCGACGCAACGTGACAGAATTATTCATCCACGCTACCATGGTGCTATCTGAAATTTCTGGGGAGAACACTGACATATACATGGACAGATAGATTCCAGAATATCTGCATACATTTTATTTATACTCTGTCATGACCCTCTGTGAAAACTTGTTGAAATTTCACAAATAACCTCTCTCTTCTCCTGTCTGTCTCAAACATTTATGAAATATTTAATGTGTCCTCATTTACAATTATTTTTATTATAATTTGTACAGAAAATGACGGACTACACAATGAAATCAGTACTTACATGCGAGAGAACAATATTATATCATTTCACAACTCGATGCCAGAAAAATTACTAATAAAATAAAATAATATCCCTACCTACCTACCCATAGGTAAAAAGGTAGAGTCGGTAAACAGCAAACAGAGAATATTTTATGTTTGGCCCTATTCTATCAATATTGTATTGTGATATTATCACTATTCTATCTATACTGTATTGTGATTTTCTTACAATTTTATCAATATTGTACTGTGATTTTCTCACAATTCTATTGATCAATAATGTATTGTGATTTTCTCACCAGGGGCTAAAAATTTTCTTTCAGCTGCTTGGGTCCAGGACTTTTTTGTTCAATTTTGTACTGTGATTTTCTCACAATTCTATCAATATTATACTGTGATTTTCTCACAATTCTATCAATTTGTTTTGTATTTTCTCACAATTCCATCAATATTATACTTTCTCACACTTATCAATATTGTACTGTGATTTTCTCACAATTTTATCAATATTATACTGTGATTTTCTCACAATTCTAAAAATATTGTATTGAGATTTTCTCACAATTCTATCAATATCTTAGTGATTTTCTCAGTAATCTATCAATATTGTATTGTGATTTTCTCAATATTCTATCAATATTGTACTGTGATTTTCTCATAATAATATCAAAATTGTACTGTGATTTTCTTACAATTCTATCAATATTGTACCGATATTGTGTTGTGATTTTCTCACAATTCTGTCAATATTGTACTGTGATTTTCTCACAATTTTATTAATATTATACTTTGATTTTCTCATATTTCTATAAATATTGTATTGTGATTTTCTCACAATTCTATCAATTTGAATTGTATTTTCTCACAATTATCAATATTGTACTGTGATTTTCTCATAATTCCATCAATATTGTATTTTGTTACACTTCTCAATATTATAGTTATTTTCTCACAATTCCATTAATATTGTTTTGTAATTTTCTCAATATTCTCTCAATATTGTATTGTGATTTTCTCATAATTCTATCAATATTGTATTGGTTTTTTTTTCATGTTCTATCAATATTGTGATTTTCTCACAATTCTATCAATATTGTACTGTGATTTTCTCACAATTCTATCAGTATAGAAGTGATTTTCTCACTATTCGATCAATATCATATTGTGATTTTCTCAATATTCTATTAATATTATATTGTGATTTTCTCACACTTATCAATATTATAGTGATTTTCTCACACTTACCAATATTGTACTGTAATTTTCTCACACAATTCTATCAATGTTGTGCTGTGATTTTCTCACACAATTCTATCAATATTGTACTATATTTTCTCACTTAATTCTTTTAAATATTGTACTGTGATTTCAGGTACAGTTGACAGAGATCATACCCCAGCTAGTACAGTTGTCAACCGGGAGACAACACCCTCTCTTTGGTAAAAGCCAATATAAACCAGATTGGTGGCCAGAGGCAATACCATGGACAAAACCACAGCTGGATAACACTGTTCATGAAGAGGTACTAGTTACTGACACAAGTAAAATCAAACTTGATGAACCTATCCTTACTTTGATAACAATGTCAGTGATTATAGAACAATTAATCCTCAAAAACTGAGTGTATTTGTGTGTATAACACATTGCGTGTATAACACTTTCCTCAAGACCTTCCCACCTTCAAAGACTGCCGCATGATTCTCATCATTTGAAGGTCACCTTTCAATGAATGTAGGGGCCTCCGTGGCCGAGTGGTTAGAGCATTGAGCTTTAAATCACACGGCGTCTCACCTCTGGTTCGAATCCTGCTAGGGTCATTTCGAATTAACTGGGAAAGTTTGCCAGTTTTCTTGCGGAAGGTCGGTGGTCTTTACCTGGGTAACCGGGGTTTCTCCTCCATCAATAAAAACTGGACGCCATCATATGACTGAAAAATTGTTGAGTATGGCGTAAAACAAAAAATCAAAATCAAATCAAAATCCAATGTATGTAGCTTGCATTGTCCTGACTGTTGACTTCAACTACACAGTGGGGTGCCAAGATAAAGGAATGTTCTTTACAGATTTTGATTATGCAGATTTTACACTGTACTCTTGTATTCCAATGCTATCATATATCATAACATGGAAGTCCATTAGTTGTCAATAGATGTTGAACAAAGTGCATTATCCACACATAATGCAGACATTTTGAAATAAAAAAAATAATAACTGGTCAACCGGACCAGTGAATAAAGGAATTTCACTGGTCAAAGAAATTTTTTACTAGTCTGTATATATACACAATTGAAATGAAATGGAAAATTACTGGTCATTTGAAGCAGTTGATCAGATAGATTTCACCAGACTTTTGTAAAATTTACCGATTTCTCTGGTAAGACCGGTGAATTTCAAAAACTCTGACAATGTCACAATTTATTTATACATGTATCTACATCAGATCCAGAATCATTTGTGTTTATTTAAATGGGGGACAAGATGAGTAAAATAAAACTAGTCTTTTGCTTATGATTTCATTTGAAGTATGTGCACCCCTGATTTATATCCTTGTACCCATATTTTTGCCATGGTGTACGAAACCCCTATTCTGAAAATGCAGTGGGAACACTGGTATGTCTTGAGGGGCCAGTCTTGTGATACATCTTTGTCTTGAGCGAGATAACTTTTTGGAAACCACTTTTTTTTGTGAATTTCAGGGACAAACAGAATTGTTAAGACAAGTTGTGAGATGTTGCTACAAACATCTAGGTCAGGAAAATCTCTTAAGCGCAGAGGAGTTGCCATTGGTTTGTGCCATGAATGAAAATATAATGGTAATTTTTCTATTGTAAATTGTTTACATTCCTACTTCATCAGTCCTTGTAAGAAAGTCCCTGTTTTTACATACATGCAATATGTCCCAGAAAATCAACCTCCTAAAACGTGTCCCACGGGGACACTGATTTCCCAGTAAAATTTGCTTCTGTCCCAGATTCCTACTGTTTTGCCATTTTGTCCATATGACGTCTCATTTACTAATTAGCAAACATTAGGTTATCAAAGGTTGACACATTTACAGGTATATAGCCTGTGGGGGGGGGGGGGGGGGGGGGGGGGGGGGGGGGGGGGGGGGGGGGGGGGGGGGGGGGGGGGGGGGGGGCTGTTAATTATTGATTGGTAATTAATTAGTGATAAGACTATCCATAAGTCGTAAGACTAAGAGAGTGTGCAGTATGTCACGTGACACAAGCTTGGACCATTGATGATTAAAATCATGATACCAGCCATCAAAATAGTTTATTTATCATCAAACATGCAGGGCATTTACCTCAAGGTCTAAATTGTCACAAAGCCCATGTAATGGCAGACATTCTTTTGGAAGTAGTGTAAGAAACGGAACAGACATAGAACATTCCATGGTTGGTGCCAAGATCCCTCTGGGATCTCTTGTTCAAAGAAGGTCATAGTCGTAACCAATTTTGTATTTCATTTCAAAGGATTCTCTCCAATACTCAAGATCCTAGTTAAAACGTTTATGATTTCCTGAACTTTAGCTGTAATGTCGGTGGCCATTGTTGTTGTTGATTACACAGGAACAGTTTAATTTTTTTTGGGGGTGGGGGTGGGTAAAAATCTCATTACTTTTACGGCTCCAGGGACACTGGATATAACAACTTACGGAGATACCCAGCACCTGAATTTACTCTTCTGTTGACTTTCACACTGGAACATATATGTGGAAATCCAGTTTCATTTCTGACAATTTTGCGATTCACAGTTATAAATAAAACTTCTGTTGGTTGGAACACATGGGAATAAGAGTTTATGCTTGGCTATATTTGATGATCGCATGGATATTGATCCCACGCTACAAAAATTTTAAAAATCATTTATTAAAAACATAACATCCCAAATTTGCTGGAAAGACAAAGCAGGTGTGACATAACACATCAGGGCTAGGGGTTGTAGCTTGATGATAAGTTGATATATTTTTGTATTTCTGTGTGATTCACTTTAAGTAAGACACATGTTTACTTTCATATTTATCTAAGTGTATATTATTTACACAAAAAGGTAAGTTTCAGTTTTTTACCAAAATGTTACTTTCAATTTCAACAGTATGCATGTAATGATAGTTACAGCGAGTTAGTTTTACTTTTGGTTTTTATTTGCATGTTGTTGATTTCTATTGCAGTCAGCTGAGACACAGGGCAGAAAGGAATGCGAGGCTAAAGTTCAGAGGTCATCAAGGGAAGTTATTAACAGCCCATCTGAATTTGAAAATATCATGGTAAACACTGCCACTGAATCAGTTATGGACACCAGTCCAGATCTGGATATTAAGAATGCTTCAGAGTCTCTGGGCGAGCATAAAGCAGAACCTGACATTGAGCATGCCGTAGAACTAGATAATGAAAAGTGTAAAGAATTATTTACAGATAATGATGCAGAAGATTCAGTAAGGGATATTCTCAATACTCTAATTGAGCAGGCCTCAGGATCTCGATGTCCAAGTGAGAATGTTGGAGGAGTTGCATGTGAGAATGTTGTAGAGTCTAAACCGAATATATTGGGTATGTATATGTAACTAACCTTTAAATGTCAATTTTCACAGAATTTCATTATGAAATACTTTAATCAGCTGAATAAAGGTATTCTTGAAACTGAATACTTATGGTCTTAACTGCAAGGTGAAGCTCCACTGTGTATAAAGTCATGCGAAAATTTGTGCAATTGTAGACTTTTTGCCATTTATGTTGTAAATTAATTTAGATATGTAATTGATCTATTGCCAAGTGTCTGACAAATGGCCGTCTATGTACTTTTTTGATGTCATTGGATTGTGATATCATAATCACACAAGTGTTTGATGGATCATTTAATTGTGACATCATAATTGAAAAGTTTGCCAAAAGGTGCCGTGTCGGGCATTTGGCGATAGGTCAATTACCAAAAGCATCAGTAATTATAGAGTTGCCAACAGTGAAATTGCTTTAAAAAATGTCCTGAAGTGTAAAGTCAAAATTTTCATATAAACTTGCTTTTGGTAATTATAACCAAAAAGTCATAAGTTAATATGAAAATATAATTATGGCATTACTACCAGCTAAACTGTCCTTTAAAGTCTTTTTGTATCACTTGGTTAGGGAACATTTGAGTTTATTGTAAAGTACATATCTGGTTTGAGAGACAACCTGTTTATGAATGTTCTTTCTAGTGTCATGTTAGCAGTATGTGCTCTCAATGATATATGCTTTGTTATTCCCCCACTGTTTCCCATTGAGGCAGGGGCTAATTTTGTGTCGTATTTGTCCTTATGCTGTGTTAAGGCCTTACCTTCCCCATTTCTACGCCAAGGCTTAAGGCTTCCCATATTTAGTGCAAGTATAAATCTTATGAAGACGGAGTGTCACATACAGAAATTGTGCTCCTACCACCCTTAATTTTAGAGTTACTCCTCTTTCTTGATTCCATTTGTTAGGGCCATATCTAACTTATTTCTTCACTTGGGCTCCCTATGATAGGTATTGGTATACATTTTAAGGAGACGGAGTGTATCATACAAAAATTGTGCTAACTTCCACCCTTATTTTTAGAGTTATTTCCCTTTGTTTATTTCATTTGTCTGGGCCTTAGTTATTTCTATACCTAGGCTCCCCATATTTGGTACAGGCATACATCTGAAGACAACAGTGCCACATACATAAATTGCACTCCTGTCACCCATATTTGTAAAGTTATTCCCTTTTGTCGGTTTCATTTGTCTGGGCCATATGGCATATTTGTTTCATGGCTCCACCTAGGCTCACCATATTTAGTTCAGACATACTTATATCTTTTGTGGATGGGTATTTTTGACAATTTATACATCCCTGTCCGTCTGATGAGACAATAAAAACCGAAGTCCCCTGTCACAGTAGGTGTCAGCACGTTAAAGAACCCTCACTGCTCAATGGCTGTAAGTGCCGAGCATAGGCCAAAATTTGAAATCCTTCATTGGTGACGTCTGCATATGAGTGAAAGATTCTTGAGTGGGAAGGTAAACAACAATACAACCAACAAATACTTCCTAGCATTATGTCCCTGGTTGTGGGATCCAGAATTTAAGAGATAATAAAATCATTACACTATAGTAGCAATAGAAAACGAGTGCACAAGTCCCATAAAGTTTTTGTTTTGAACATTCTACATCATCAAACAGATCAATTCTTAATCAACAAAACTTTTCGCAGTGTTTAAACAAGTACAAAAATATTGACACTATAGTTTTTTGATGGTCATTTCAGAAACACAGCTGATAATGATGTTTTGATTTTTTAGCTTGAAGGGACGAAAGTCTGGAATGCTAATACCATTAGCTCCCACAGACAAAACTTTGACTTGCCTTTTATCTTTTTAATCACAAGGGATAGGGCTTTGATAATTCACATATAGATTTCTTATGACCAGAGCTTTCATTTGCTACCTTGACTTTTGACCTATTGACTTTGACCTACTTTTCAAAAACTTTAACCTGAACGAAAGGAATAAAAATATTTACCCAACCTTCACCTTAAAACCTGACAGCTGTAAGTCAAAGAACTAATTTGAAAATTTACACCCATTTCAGACGAGCTTTGTTGTCTTCTAACCATGCTTGTTGGACTTTACTGTAGCCCAGATTTCTATGCTTGGCCCTTATTTGTGGCTATTTATTGTAAAGTTTGAAGAGGACCTTAATGTCTTAAATGAGAGAGTATTTATGGTATTTGATTGGTGTATTTCACTTTTGTTTCAGTTGAATCTGCAAAAGAGGCTGTTGTGGAATCGCCAATATGGATTTGTTTTATATGTGCCAAACAGTTCAATCAACAGGACAGTCTAATGATTCATCAGAATGAATGTGAAAAGGAAATGGAAATTATTGAAAGTAAAAAACGTATAGAAGCTCTTCAGCAAGAGAAAGACAGATTAAAAGTAATGAAAAAGAAGCAAATAGCTTTGCGAAACATGAGAATTAGACCTTTTTATTATGCACAGAGAAGGAAACCTAGAAAACTCCAAGAAGATCCACACATACTTCCACCAAAATCAGATTACATCCAGTGTTTGAATTTAAGAGAAAGACCAAACATTGAAAAAGAATCAATTTCTGATAAAAAGGAAATAGACAGTGATTGTGAGATAATCGACATTCAGGATGACGCCACACCCATGACGCCAAGAACTCCCAAATCACTGATGTCCCAGCTGAGTCGGGACTCAGAGGCTCACCATGGGAGGAGAAGACATTTAAGTTTTTCTGGAATAGTGAGCGACTCTGATAGTGGAGAAGAGAATACTGAAACTAGTCCAAAAACTCCTACCCCTGCTATTAGTTCACTGCTGTTTGCAATTGACATTTCATCAGCATTGGGACAAAGGCTTAAAAAGCATCTAAAAATTGATAACAGTATTCCCGTTCTAAAAAATTTTGAGAAATTTTGCAAAGGTCCAGAAAAAAATGTATTTATTGAAAAACTTCGTCAAAGTGATCGCTCATATCCAGTTGTATACAAAAAGCGAAAGAAGTTTTCAACTAAATTTATTCACTCTTATAAGTTCAGTCCATCACAAAGGAAAGAGTTCATGATAACGAAAAGGACAGGTTTAACAAAACGAAGCAGAAGACTTCTAGGTCTAATGAAAGATTTTTCTGTGAAATTACAACGCCTTCAACCTCAAGTAATCAAAGAATGGACAAGACGAAAACCTAAGCCGATTCTGTTTTCAGGCAGACCGTGGAATTGTCCTTCAAATCTCGCTGATCCACGTCTGAGACACATTCTTAATAAACCTGTGTATGGACCAAAGAGTGCTAGAATAAAACAAATAAACAGCAACATAAGGAAATTAAAAGCTACTCCAGGATTTAATAGTAGCTATCCATACAACATGGTCACAAAACGTGTGATGAATCCGAATGGAACTGAAACTATGAAGATAGTGTATCTTCCAAAATCTGTGGCAAACTCGCCTACTTCATCGTACGAATTCGGTGGACCCATGTCACAAGGATTAAACCGAAGGAAACAGACATTTGCCCGACAAAGAATAAAAACGTCAGATGATGATGATGTGCAGATCATTGAGTTATCCGATTCATCGGATGAAGAAAAAGATTCATTGAAATCATCAATGTTTTGTAATGTTTGTACACCAAAAACTAAGTGTCCAAAACATGTGGTACATTTTCAGTCTTGGCAAATGCCACAGCCTAGGCCTGGCCTCGTTAGGCCAGTCACTGTTGGACAGAATAGGCCTAACACTCTCAGTAGGAATAGTCCACATATAACCAGTGGTCATTTAAAGCCTTTGACGGGTACCATTACAAATACAGGGATTAGGTATGATAACTTATCTTCTCATAATCTAAATGGAGCAAGGTTACATATCACTCCTCCAGGTGCAACTTCAGTGAGAGAAATGTTTGAAAAACCTCGACCGTCCATGACTGCCAGTCGAAACATTCAGTTTGGCTTTTCACAGCCAGGAATGGGTGGTATTCAAATCTCCAACGTTCAAAGTTTATCGCAACGCAATCAAAAGACACCTATAAACAGTGCACAAAGAATGATGGCACCTGGAGTCCCACAGCCTAATTCCAAAATGATTCCACTTCAAGGACCTAATGGACAAATTCAGTATATTAGGCAGAAGGAATCATTGCCCTTAAAACCCGGTATGAACCCAAACATTTTGCGTAAAACACCCATGCCTCTTTTGCAAAGAAAACCTATCAGTAACAAACCTCAAGAGGCTATTGTGATTGATGATGATGATAGCGACTGATTGGTATTTTATAGGAACTACGAAGCTGCTTATCTGTGTCTTAATATGTTTTGTGATCAGTTTCTATGTAGGCAGGTACAAAACAACACACAACACAGAAGGAGTTTTAAAATATAATTACTCCATACATTTATATTTCTAAATTTCTGATTATTTAACGATTTGTATGCAGCTAGATCTGCCATAAAAAACATCATAGTTCAAACCATATTATTACCCTTTGTAAAACAAAGTAAATCTCAATGAATTTTTTTAAATTGAGTATTTCTTTAAAAGTTACCTCCCTTTGGAGATCAATTCTTGATTTTGTTACTGAGGGACTAGTACAGTGCAAAGACAGGTTCTGCTGTTCAGTAACTTCTATTTTCAGTTGATTTTAAAACCAATATCAAGATGATTTGGATGAAAGGAACATCCATTTTATGTTAATTCTTCTAATCAGTTCCTCTCATGCTCGCTGTCATTATTAAATGTAAAAAAAAAATTAATGAAATATTTTTCATGTGAGTCTCAAATATATACAGTGGAAACTTGCTTAATGACCACCTCTCAGAGAAAACCACCTCACATTTCAGACCACAAATACTCAGTCTCCTGTTAATTTCTTATTAAAAGTTAAAATGAGTCCAAACCCTCACTTAAGAGACAACCTCACTTATCAATCCACTTTGAGTCAGTTTCCACTGTAACACCTAGCTTATCAGACCATTTTAAGTCAGTTAAGTGGTCTTAATGATGTAGTTCCACTGTAACACCTAGCTAATATGTCAGGTGGTCTTAATGGTGAGGTTCTACTCTAACACCTAGCTAATAAGATCACTTTGAGTCTCAGTTAGGTGGTCTTAATGGTGAGGTTCCACTGTATATCAAGCCAAAAAAAAAAAAAAACAAGTTTGATGTGACCCGACTGACCTGCCTAAAAGAGCCAACCCCAGGTCCCAAGCAGTTTTGCTCCCACCTTTTTTTCTCATAAAAAATCCAGTTTTACATATCAGAATTTTTAAAAAATGGAGACACTATATTACTACTGGTCAAAACACATCAGACAAAAGACTTTCTCATGATGGCTTGAATACATGTAACATGACGTTTATTAAAATTCCATATATAGTGAGACAAAGTACTAAACTCTTGCTCCAAATTTATTTGACAGTTTTGATTTTTTCTGTTCAACTTTCAGTTTTAATTGTTGATTGAAATCATACACATTTTTCTTACTTACTTTGTACATGTAGTACTGGGTTGTTTTTCTGCTTCTCCAGAGATTCTACCTGTCTTGTTTTTGCTAAGGATATGGTTGTTTTGCTTCCAACCAAAATCATGTTACAATTGTCATAATATCAGGGATTTATTGTTGTCATATATTTTTTTTTCCATTTTTAACCAGTTTTCTTTTGGTTCAGTTATGCAGTATTTGTTTTAAAATTAGTGTGATACATGTAGAGTTGATGTTTTGTGATTTTCTCGTTTGAAGCAGTTACCAATTTTTGTCAATATGTGTTTTTATTTTAAAATTATGCCCTAAGAGAAATATGTATGTTGAACAGTTTCTCCTTATGGTATATAATTAGTGCCTAATTCTGGCCCAATCCCCAATGCAAAATTGACACTTATTTCCCCCTCAGAATGATATGATAATTCCCCAAATAAATTTAAGCAGAATTGCCAAAAGAAATATGTGAATGTTTGTTTTTATACTTAAACAAAATGTAATACCCCAAAGTGTCATATTATCCAAACGACAATCAACTAAAATTCAGATAGGATTTGCTTGGCTGGGAAAGTTGGTTAATATCAGTCTGATACTATAAATTGGGACATTTTGGTGTCGTATAAATTTAGCCACTTTGGTCATAAAATGAGGGCTTATTTTTTGGCCGGTTAAATTTTGGCCATTTATGTATATTTCCTGTTTAAATTTGACTTGCCATCAGACATTTATGTTATTATTAAAAATATGTATACATGAACCATAGGGGTCCCTCTTGCTATGAAACTTAACATTAGAAACATTTCCTGGTTAATTTTACAAATGAATCCAGATCTTCCCTCTTTGAAACATGTACATATTTTGGATGGTTTTATTTTGGCCATTTTAACTGGGTGGCCAAATTGGTCAAAATTTAACAATGACCAAAATATCCCAATTTTACAGTATGTGTGCAATTTTACTCGATTCAAGGTAGATGGGAAGTCCTAGGAGAAACGTATTTTCTATAAACCGACAGAAAGTTATTTACTGGATTTATCTCTTGTATGAGGCATCAAAATGAAAAATAAAAAATGAGTAAAATCCCTAAACTTGAGCTAGTTATTGATTTTATTTTGTATCCATATTGGTGTCATAGTTTTTGATACCATAAAACCCCCACTCTTTCCTGGCAAAGTATTTTGCCCTCTTGATTTAAATAAAAACTCATTATTTTATTGATTTTTACGTTGTTGTATGATTGTTATATACTGGTATTTTTTTTTTTTTCACTTCATTTGAATACCCGGTAGTAATGTATTTAATGCAGATTTTAAACATGGCCAAAGCAGGTGTTGAATATTTTAAGGGGATTAATGTAGTGTATACCTGGAAATATTTGCTCTCATTTAAATTTCGTCTCTAGATCAGGGCGAATTTAGAACAAAAGTGAAATTTTCCAAGTTTAATGAATGAAGTATATGAACCTGCCATCCATGAACGAATGAAATGGAATTAATTTGTTTTCTGTTGTAAAAAGGATAAAATATGGTAACCAGGGGTAACAATTTCCAGGTATATGGTATTTTTAGATAAGAAATTTTTTTCTGGTTTGGCCATAAACACAAGTTGAAAAGATACAAAACTAGGTTAAATCCAAGATTTTTTCATTAATTTTTCTAAATAAACTAAATGTCTTACTGTTACATGTAAATCTTGGACACATTTTTGGCTGTTTTGACTCTTGAACACAATATTTGAATAAGCAGGCAACATTATTTTTAAATTATTTAAATTTTAGAGTATTTAAATATAATGGAAGTCTGTATGACTGAAACTTGTAAATTTACAATTGTCATAAATAGAGACAAAGCACTGCTGATACACAAAGATATAGAATCATGGTACATAGAATATGTTGGATACATATGTACAATATCCAATTTATATATTTGTATGTGTTATATGATAAATGTCATGTTGTGAAAATACATGTAGTTATAACTTGATTAGTTTGTCATTTCTAGATTTGTTTTTTTTTTTTAGATTTTGCTATGTGTGTGTATTAGGCCTAGCACTGTGTGTAGCAATTCGGGTTTGGAATACACATTCTACTCATATTTCTGCTAAAATGTGTATCCCAAACTCGCACTTAATGTAATTATTTGTGAACCATAATATCTGAATCATATGATCATTTATAATTCATATTACATACTTGTGTGTTCATTTTGTTTGTAACAAGTCATGTTATCATATAACCACATCATTTGTACAGAGATAAAATTAAACAAAGTCACTTTCATAAAATTAATTTGTTTTTTTTTTTCACTTATTTCATCGTCCTATTATGTTTATGAAATGATCATCATGCAAGATTTTGAATTGGTATACAGTTCGGGTAAATGTTTGATGGACTTTATTTGTTGTTAGTTTCTAAACAAGAACAAAGAAATATTTTTAAAAAACTAGTTTCTATATTTTGTACTCATGTTTTCCTCTTCAGACTGAATAATCCAATGGGCCAATTTTAATTGAACTTGGCTGGAAGTAGACCCATGTTAAGCTGCATAAAGTATACTAATGAAAAGGGTTTAGGACCAAAAAAGGGCATAAAAGGACCAAAACTTAGTACATCTTTAAAAATCTTCTCATGAACCAATAAATAGATGACTTTCAAATTTTGTATGCATGATTGTTTAGTCAATAATTATTTAAAAGATTTCGAATGATAACAAAATATGTACATAAACATAGTTTTATACAAATGACTTAACTCAAAATTGACAAATGTTTTGCTTACTTGTGAAGATATTGGGGAAATTTGTTAGGAATTACCCTAGTTTGAAGATCATAGGCTCAAAAGTCATGGCCACCTAAGAAAATCTAGAATATATTTCAGACTGCCAAGGTGACTTTGTCCATTTGAGGTATGACTTCAAGTCAAAGTCATGCCATACAGCCTCATTGAGAACAACTGTTGTGTGAAAGTTTGAAAACATTCCATATTGTGGTATGCTGCGGACAAAAAAGTTGCAAACTTCTACTGTGAGCTTGACCTTTGAGATATGACCATGACACTCTGCCTTAGACCTTGAGTCAAGGTGGCCTTCGTGAGATATGCTCCGGACAAAAAGAAAATGGCAGACTGTCACAATGACATTGACCTTTGAAATATGACACACTACCAACTTTTATGTGGAGTATGAATATTTTCTGGTAAAGCATAAAGGAGTAATCAAATGGACGGACATCACCATACCGTAATACCTGTACATCAAAAATGTTGAAAAAGAAAGAAGTCTTCTTTTCATGAGACCAGATGTTGGTGTGAAAATGTTTATAAGGAGTTGTCAAAGTTAAGACATGGACTTTGTTTGGTAATGGACATTAGTATACCACAATATGTCTCATCATAGATTGGCATATAATAATTGGAATGTTTTTTGGAAAATAAAAAATATGGAGGAGTGTTCATCCCTGCATTGGTAGCCAATTTCTTTCTTTGACGACATACATGTATCATGATCATGATGCATCTCATTCCCAAAAGGAACATCTGTCATTTGGGGAGTTGCCCAAAAAATATTAGAAAAATAGTCTATGGTCACCTTGACATTGGGGGTATTACAGTCAAGGTCATGACACAACTTGTCATACAAGAAATTTATTTACGGTACCTTTCCTATAAGATTGTATCTAGTAAACATAATGAATCCACATTCAAACCTCAGCTGAATCCTGGGTTGAGACTTTTTCAGGTACATCCTACGATCACTGATGTTTTTCTATCTGGAACCCAAGGTGGAAAAGGTCTTTGTGGCCGTGTGGTTAGTGCATCACACTTAAACCCAGGAAGTCTCTTGCCTCTATTCAATGCGGGTTTGAATCCCAGTGGAACCTAAGCTGATTTTTTTGTGAGAAAGTTTGTGGTCTCTTCCTGGGTACATTATACATGTAACAGGGATCTCTCTTCCCCCACTAAAACTGTCTGTCACAATATGACCGAAAATTATTCAGTGTAGCATAGAATAATAACATTTAAATTCAAACTCAAAGTGGAGCTAGGTTTTATTAGTAAAAAATTAATTTGCACAAAAGTCCTGTATTCCATTTTTAACCTTAGTCCACAGTGACCTTCATATCAGATGTATGACCTCAAATCCCAGGGCCACCATCGCTGAGTGTTTCGAGCACCATGCTTTAACCAATGAAATCTCTTGCCTTTGGTCAGTGCAGGTTTGAGCCATGATGAAACCGTAGCTGATTTTGTGAGAAAGTTTGCCAGTTTAACTCATCAACCCATGAAAATTAATGGAATCTTCTGTAATTCAATGAATTGGACCAGTCCAAATGTGACTTTAGGGGTAAATGGGTTAAAGTCTCTTCCTGAGTACATTGTAAACAGCTTTTTTTTCTCCACCATTAAAATATGGCTGCCACCATATAAATGAAAAATTGCTAAGTGTGGCATAAAATATCGATCATAAAAAAAATTCACCATCTTTCCATTAGAAACATGTACCAAGGATAAAGATGCACAAATTTAGAATAAGAAAAATATTACATGGATTAATAAAATTCCAACCATATGTACAGTAACCTTTCCACGAGTGGTATGACCCAGCATCATTAGGTCATGACACAATGTCTTCCACACTGCATCATGGTTGGATTGGTAAACATTACTGTACCCATAATACATCACATCAGAAGACGGGCATATAAAAACGTATTACACATATAAATTCATAATGATATTTATTATCAAATGTAAAATTATAACAATATATCAATGAAATATGGTAGCAATACTAAAAACTGGTATAAAAACAATTATAAAACAATTAAATTTTGTTTTAGCACAAGATCTTCTGGAATGAGTAACACAACCACACAAAACTGATATAGAATCAACATGCATAATGTAGAAAAGACAAAATACATTTACATAATATAAGTCAACACATGCATTTATTCATTCCCCACTTATTTTAAAGGTATTACCTATCGGCAGACATTGGATGGATATGCATCAAGGAAGCTAATTTCAGGATAAAGTTTTAAAAATAATAAACAACAGTTGTGAGAGTCTGTTTAGTTATCTAAGCTGTATCCCTAGATTTGTAAGTACATGTACACAAACTGTATGTCGAATCATATAATCCTATCTACTCTGCAGTATAGCACCAGCCCTTCATTCCCAAACATTAACAAAGCAATAAATATTTGACAACAGAATATATAAATATGGTATATAATAAATTATGTTTTTGGGTTTTCAATTCATGTGACATAATGCAAACAGCTATTTGCATATTCTTAACTCCAATCACAGACATATATATTGCCTATGATATCGGTACATATGTTTTTATCACAATGTTCCATTTTTTTTTTTTTCGATTTAGGTGGTTTACAGTATATATACACAGGATACAGCTATTTTTTTCTACAGAGAGAAACTGACTTCTAGGTCCATGTACATGTAGGCTACAATGCTAGTTTTCTGGTTTGATTAAAAAATTGTTGACCTTGAAAATGTATTGTGAGTCCTTGAAAAGTTCTGTAATTGATTAGTGGTTTTCCATTGTGTGAGAGAAAACTGAACATTATTTAGACTACTGCAATTTGGTCACCCTATTAAAATGGCCAAAATTTAGCCATCAAAAATATGTACACAATGTTTCTACTAGTACTTTTTAAAAATATATTAGTGTTTTATTAGGTCACCTGAGCCAAAGGCTATATATACATTGCAAACAGCACAGCCTCACCACCTAAGGCCATGCGTTTTTGTTTTGTTTGATTACTGTTTTACATCCCGACAAGAAATTTTCACTTATATTGAGATGTCATCAACTTTAGGTGAATTGCTACAAATTTCAGATCTAACAATACTATAATTTGTATGAACTGTTATGAATTAAGTCAATTAATGTATAATTTACATTTGTATATAACTTAAAGCCATCAATTCAAATAAATCTTTTTTTTCAAGTTCATATCTATTAAACTTTCCTGGTTGGTCTCTTTCATGGTACATTATTGTAACTGGGTTCTCTCCTCTACAATTACAAAATGGCCACCATCATATGACTGAATAAATTGTTGAGTGTGGCATAAAACATCAACATTCAAACAAAATAAATACATTAATACCTGCTTCAACAACCACCTGTGTATAAAGACCACCTGGTCACATAGACTGTTTTCTTGCATCCCTAAGGAGGTTGTTAAATATATAACATTATAAGCTTTACTGTAAGTGAAAAAACATTTTTGGTGTTATTCTAAAGGTAATATAACTTTATACTATTTTTTTATAGAAAGCTCACATACAACACAGCAAAAAATAATGACCTTGATGACTATAAATGTCCATCTGCTGAAATCATGACACATCTACCTGTTATAGAAACCTGTGATAGCTTAAAGAACTTTAGAATACAGTGAAGCCTGTTTTGATAGACCACTCATGAAAGACACCTGTCTATGGAAACCACATTATGTAAACAGCTTGGTTAAATAATCCTTTAAATAAAACCTCTTTTGAGAGACCACCTGTCTTTGAGAGACCACATTTTAGCGGCTACAAAGTAGGTTTTTCAAGACATGTTCGGCTGTAGGTATAAACTTCTATATACATATTTATAAACATAATACTAAAGTTGTGTTATTGTAAATACTGACATATTGATCTAATGTAGACTCTTGTCAGTGAATTACAAAAAGAAATGCATGTACAATGTATTATTCACAAAGGAATAACATATATATATATATATATATATATATAGTGTGTGTGTGTGTATCACAGTAGAAAACAAGAATGTCACAGCTGAGCAGGTACATGTACGTACACGTATACTATACACAAAAACAGACGATCATATCTCCTCCCTTTTTTAAAACAGGCAACCTTAGTTTATGAATAAAAATGTTCTTTCAAATAATTTTATCTACACCTGCTTGTTTAAAAAACTGTCATTGCCAGCCTTGAAAATCACTTCCTCGAACAGACTCGTTGTATGATGGCGGAGGTGGTTCACTTCCAAAGACTGGTCTATGAGAACCAACACCTGGAGACTGCGGATTATTGTGTTGTACACTATGTGCATTCTGACCTTGACCCCAGCCGCCCGTAGGCTGTGTGGGTACGGACTGATAACCGGCAAATCCTGGTGCACTTGGCATGGTGGGTTCAAGTGAATACATAAGTGGCTGAGATTGTTGAGGGTTTGTTACGGAATCTCCTGGAACAGCATATGATGAAAACATCACTTGAGTACTGGGGTCTGTTACAATATGCGAATTAAATGTTTGAGTCTTACTTCCTCCCCCAGCTGCGGGGTGGTCCTCACTGCCTACTTCCATACCAGTGCATCCTCCGCACAAAAATACGAAAATGATTACTCCAAAAAACATAAAACATACTGACACCACTATTATCAATACTGGCGATTCAAAGGACAGCTGAGAATCTGTCTGTGAACCTGCAAAATAAAAGAAATACCAAACTAGTATACATATCTACATCTGGAGAACTAGGAAAAAACTTGCTACATGTATGTTATTAATTGTCAGTAAATTTGGAGCAAGTTGGTATACAGGTGGAAAACTAATATGTAACAAAAACCTTCTTATCTTATTTATAGGAACTAGTATATTGAAATTAAAGCTAGTTTTTGCTCCTTGGGAACTGAAATAGACTTTGCTTTATGTTTGTTTGTTGTTGTTTAACGTCCCACTCAAGAATCTTTCACTCATATGGAGACGTCAACTATTGCCAGAGAAGGGCTTCAAATTTTGGCCTATGCTCGGCACTTGGGTCCATTGAACAATGAGGGTTCTTTAATGTGCCAACACCTACTTTGCCATGGGACCTCAGTTTTAACTGTCTCAGTCCAAAGGATAGGAAAGCAACCTGCCGCCAGGTGGACTCAAACTCACGACCTCACAATCAAGAGTCGAGCACGCTACCAACAGAGCCAGGTAGGCTCACAACTGACTTTGCTATAAACCTGACTTTGTTATATCAGTAATTGTTGTAAAGAATCATATCAACATATACATGTATACATGTACACTGTGTTGTACAGGAATAATCAAACAACATGTATACTGTGTGTTGTACAGGAATAATCATACAATACATGTATACTGTGTGTTGTACAGGAATAATCATACAATACATGTATACTATGTGTTGTACAGGAATAATCATACAATACATGTATACTGTGTGTTGTACAGGAATAATCATACAATACATGTATACTGTGTGTTGTACAG
Source organism: Atrina japonica (assembly GCA_030159075.1). Taxonomy (NCBI): domain Eukaryota; kingdom Metazoa; phylum Mollusca; class Bivalvia; order Pterioida; family Pinnidae; genus Atrina; species Atrina japonica. The sequence continues at coordinate 94,699 of BROG01000395.1, read as the reverse complement.
GAAAAATCATACAATACATGTATACTGTGTTGTACAGGAATAATCAAACAACAAGTATACTGTGTGTTGTACAGGAATAATCATACAATACATGTAAACTGTGTGTTGTACAGGAATAATCATACAATACATGTATACTGTGTTGTACAGGAATAATCAAACAACATGTATACTGTGTGTTGTACAGGAATAATCAAACAATATATGTATACTGTGTGTTGTACATGAATAATCATACAATACATGTATATTGTGTGTTGTACAGAAATAATCACAGTGATACAATATATGTATACTGTGTGTTGTACAGGAATAATCATACAATACATGTACATGTATACTGTGTTGTACAGGAATAATCATAGTGATACAATATATGTATATTGTGTGTTGTACAGGAATAATCATACAATACATGTATATTGTGTGTTATACAGGAATAATCATACATGTATATTGTATTGAATACATAAACAATACATTTACATATATATTATATTGTATGTACATGTTGTACATGAATAATCAAACAACGCATGTATATTGCCATGTTGTACTATATGTTTTATGTCGAGTTGGCCTGGCTCAGTCTTTAGCGCGCTCCACTCTTGATTGTGAGGTCATGAGTTCGAGTCCAGTCGGTGGCAGGTCAGATTCCTGTTCATATTTGTAGGAATTTTCAATGTTTTTATATAAATGGGCCCAAAAATTTATTCAAAACATCGAAAAATTTGACTCATAAAAGTTTGAATTGTAAATTGTTTATAAGTAACGTTAAATAACATTAAAATTTTATGGGACTTAGTCAATAGTTTGAACCATCAAGATATTTGACTACCTGTAATTGAAGTTTGACTCATCGAAGATCTGTATATCATGCCGTATAGTGTTTTCGACCGAATTGTGTTTTCGACCTGTTTCTATTTAAAGGTCTCGCGCAATGATGCAAGATTTTTATGACGTCACTGTCTTCTGCTATCTGTAGCACTGATTGTAAACATTCAACACGTGAACTGAATATGTTGAAAGTTAGCTTACAAAACGCAAGTATTGGTGATTTTACAAAACTGACTGTATTTCCGATATTTTGACAATTCCTTTTCTAACCTCATATTAAATCCTACCAAAGAATATAAAAATAGAAAATAAAACATCGGTAACTGCTCTACTACAATATTTACACTTCTTGTCAATGAAGTCATATGACTGTCACGTAGTAAACAAAGCGTAGTAATAAAATATCAAAGTGCAAAGATTGTTGGTTCCTTATATTTTTCCTTCATTTTTTGTACAGAAATCTACAAACAGGCAGAAAAACTATAGACAGTATTCACCAACTGCCCTTCAGAATGCATAAAGCAAAATAATTAACAAGGAGATGACTCTATACAGAGCGACTAAAGTGTATGGTATCCCCAAAACAACACTGCTAGACAGGATATCTGGCAGAGTTGGTCCTGAAGTGGTTAAATCTGGACCAGAACCTTTACTATCATTAGAGGAAGAAGCCAGGCTCAATAATCACATCAAATTGATGGTGTCATTGGGATATGGGTGACTATTAGTATTATTGCTTCTAGTTTTCATTTTCCCTAATGAATAAACATGAATAATTCCTATATATATATATATAAATAATCTTATTTAATAAAGTGGTCATTCTCTAAATTGAATACTTGTATTTGTTTTATTAATCACAGAGGAACAACTGTATCATAAATTGCTTTAATTTTTTTAAATTGTAAAAGTTTATATCCTACAAATTTCATACAAAATATACATGATGGACAAATAAAAGCACTAATTTACATTTAATTTTGAAATAAAAGACCTAATGTGAAAGTAAAAATTGACTAGATCTACCAATACATAAGGAAAAATATTTAAAATTTATTTTGAATAGATATACAAAATCAGAAGTCGTTGATCTAGCAACCAATGGTGGTTGCTGCAGCAGGGTCAAATTCCCCAGGAGTTACATCTGAAAAGTCTGCTACAGTAACCATCATTGGTGAAGGTAATGCTTTGGGAACCCAAATTCCACCATTTATAGTGTTCCCTGGAGCAAGAATGAGAAATGAACTTTTAAACAACTGTTCAGTTGGTACAGGTGGAACTGTAAGTGTGTCAGGGTGGTCGAACACCGAGATATTCAAAGAATATCTACAAACCCACTTTTTACAATATGTACAAGGTTTAAGCAAAGAAGATCCAATTTTAATTATTTATGATGGGCACAAGTCTCATGTTGCATTAAGTGTGACTGAGTGGGCAAAAACTAAGAACATTATTTTGTTTGTTCTCCCAGCACATTGTAGCCATATCTTGCAGCCACTAGATGTATCTTGTTTTGGTCCACTAAGTAAAATTTTGAATACTTTGTGTCACAAATACATGCGTGACAATCATGCAACAATAAACAGATACAATATTGCCCCACTTTTATCAACGTCGTATGTAAAAGCGTTGTCCCCTGAGAATTTAAAAAAGTGCATTTAACAGTTAACAATAAGGTAAAAAGAAATGTGTTGTCTAATATTACCTCAGGTCAAGCAATTACAGAGGATTGTGTATTGGTTGATATTGTAAACCATATTGAAAATCAAAACAGGAAATGTAATTCCAATCTAAAAAGAAAACAATCAGTTATATGTAACAAAGTAAAGGGAAACGGAAATGATATTATGAATAAAAAACAAAAGTTAAAAATAAATAATTGCAGTTCTCCTAAACCAGGACCATCAGGGTTACAAAAAGTTGTAATTTCAGACAGTGAAACAAGTGACGACAGTGGGGAACAGAATCCTGAAAATTTGTGATGTGTGTGTAAAAGGTTTTACCCACAACAGTTAAAAGAATATGTTTCTTTAACTGGTTCTGTTATTTTTTGCACAATGGGGCAAATGTATGTTTGAAAATGGTGAGCATTGGGTGCATTTGAAATTCTGTTGTAATGTAAATGCATTAAGAAGACACAGTATCTTCTACTGTCCCTGTCATGGTAAATCTTGTCTTCAGTACGAAGAGTACATTGTAATCAATATCATGAATGAGAGAATCATTTTTCACTTATGGCCTCTTACTTGCAAATGAACAAGTAAACACAAATTAATATGATCACAAATTTATTTTGTCCATTTGTTTTCCTATTTTACTTGATAGAAAATGCTTTTCCGTCAGACATTTCGTTTCCATTTCGTCTTTCAGTCTGTTTTGTAATTAGGTCGAAAACACAATACGCCATTTTCCCCCCCAATATAAATATGCTAACATCGAAATTGACGCTTTTCATGTAAAGCAAGGAAAATGATGTCCATTATTATCATAGAGTATTATCGATAATTCCATCAATGTTTCTATGTCGATATTATTCAATTTAGTAACAATGAATTAGAAAAAATTAACGACATACAGTAATAGGTCGAAAATCCAATACACAAGGATAATTTTTACATAAACATTTTCAAAGTACTCACTTAGGGCCGCCTCTGTTGAAATGATAATGGTGAAAATCAGCAAGATGTGTGTATGCAAGTCTGAAACATGCATTCTGGAAAAAGTGAACTGAAATATACATATACATATATATAGCCTGTATCAAAAATGTTGATTAAAATGGACATGTCAAAAGTATGCACAGAGAAAGACATATATGTATAGCCTATATCATACATGTTGATTAATATGTATGCACAGAGAAAGACAGTACAAAATATTGCATTCACTCAGGATTTTCCCTTGGGTGTTATTTTAGTGAGTGCAAGGGACTCACAACAACAAGAACAAAATTACTGAGTCCTTTGCTAAATTTGTGAGTCCCTAAGTCAATGAAATTAAAGAAAATACATGAAAACAAAGGCAAACATTTTCAGTCTCAGGTTGAAAAAAAATTACTGAGGTTTTGGGCATCCTTAGGGACTCACTAAAATTAATATTCTGCATCCTGAAAAGATTTTATGCGTAAAAGAAAACACTGATTCACTCAGTTTTTTCCCTATCATACATGTATGTACAATGTAGATCTATGCATGTAAATACATATCATTAAACTAAGGGGCATTATAATTTGCTGTGTTTACAAAAAAAATGTACCAATAAAATATCATTTTTTTTTCTACATTGACTACTTGTACTTGATGTACAATAAAAAATAAGAGCTATACACAGCCATTTAAAATCCTAAAATGCCCCCCCCCCCCCTCTCTCTCTCTCTCTATATATATTGTGAAAATAGGGTCAGGTTCAGTGTGGTACGCATATACAAAGAGTAAGGTTGAATTAATCAATTGCAAGTGAATAATTGCCAAACATGGGGTTCTCAAGCAATTTTCACAAATTTAAATATGTAGGAATTTAAGAAATTTTATGCCTTTTATTTTTTGTTAGCCTACTGTAGGCTCTATATCAATCTACAATGTTGGTAGTATTAGGAAAAAAGATTTCTTGAGAAAAAAAAAAACAAAAACAAAACAAAATAAATAAATAAATACAAAGACCAAAAAAAAACCCAACAAAAAACAACAACAACAGCTAGGTCTAATGCCCCTTTAATTTTTTTGTTTAAAAGTGCATTTATGTGCTAATGTGGACAAGTTGATAGCCTAGCCTATTTCACAGTATTTGATATATTTCACTTCAGCGTTTACATGTTATTAGGTAAACCATAAATGATTTAACAATATGACATACCCCTTCCTTCTTAATCAAGTGTAGAAATACATCTCTTTTCACCGATTGTGCAAAATATATGACGAAAATATGCACGTCCTTGTAGCTTTGCTAAAATTGCAAAATATCCAAACCGGAAATACAGTGACGTCAAAATGTAAACAAGAAAGAGAAGATAACTTACTCTGGAAACATTATGCACCACAGCTTATAGATACGACTGGTTATTTTATCTTTGTCTATCCAGCGTATTTAATATTGAAATCACAAATACCAAAGTATTAATCGAAAGAAGGTTCATGAGACAATATAAAATGCAAATCAGGCAAACATTAGAAAAATTGCCATAGACCTCTGAAAATCCAGAGATGGGATCACGTGCCATGGAGGAGTAAGCATCATCTATCAACCGGGTACCCCTGTTTTGAGTCCACAATTTTAAATTCAAATGAAATAATTGAGAAATTATTTCTGTCATAATCAGTAAAGACAATTCAACAATCACCGCTATCGAGCAGGCAATTCAACACTTCACACAAAGTGAAACACCGTAATTGCAACAAGATCATTATACCGACCGTAAAATTTGAGAAATGTTGGAATTTAACGCGATTCCTGATATTCTTGTGAGACCAACTTATCAGTAAGTAGTTTGTCTCTGTAAATGGACTGCACGACGATTCACCCGGTGCATAACCGTGAATATACTGGTATAACTATTTTTGGATTTACAGGGAATGACCCATTGGATGTATACCAAAAGATAGACCGGAATTCTGGCACAATTTAAAGTTTTTTCGGCTTAACCAAAACTAACACACTTGAGTATATTTAGTGATAATATAAAATCCTTTGTACTTCCAGAAGTGTAAACAATAATGGTAATATATTATAAAACTGAATATATTAATGATTTATTTAGTTTTTCATTTATGTATCTTACTGCATGTTTCTAAATTTCCATCCCTCGATTTTGCCCTCAATGAGACTTGGTTTACTATCAAAGGATGCCGTTTACGTCACTATCAGAAAACTTTAGAATGCAGTTAAAAAGTGGCAAATTTACGTAGCCTAATGAAGACTTTCACAAAAACCAAGCCCCATATTTCCTACACACAATGAAAAAAGAAATGCACCATAAATCTTATAGCTTGCATGCAAAAATGTTATATTTAAATCTACTTGCAAAACTTGGTTTTACACAGTGAAATTAAAAAGATAAATTAAAATTTTGTTTCTCACAAAATTCCGGACCGTGGTTTTACGACGATGGGTCAAGAAAGGGTCCAATATTTTTCCCTTCTATTTGAAAAAAATGCCCAACATCTGATCAATTATCTAAAAATCTAACAAAATCGTGTTCAATATAGCCAAAATCATGACATAGGCGGCTACTGGTCCTAGCCAGCTGTCCCCAACCAGCAGACTATGTGATCCATTTCCGGGACAACGACGAGAAAAAAATAGAATCGTGAATTGACAAAAAAAAATCTGATTATAGATTTATGTTGGGGAATTAAATATAGGTTCTATTTGTGCACACATGTTAAACAAAAAATACAATTTAGTTCTACAAGTTAGTTCTATATTTCCCCCCTATTTTAACTAAACACCCTACAATTGTGGTCATCTGGAAAATCTAGTTTTAAAATGTTGATTTCGATCAGATGTTCTCCAATTTAGAAATGTATTCGGCAGTCAACTATGTATTCATTGGTTGAAAACGCGCCAATGACTGTTAACTTTCGTTTTACACGTCATCAGACGTTCCAACGTTGCATAGTAACGTTGATCAGTTTACAAATGGCAACAGCAGCAACTGGCACGCAAAAATGCTCTCCGATATATTATTGGTGTTGTTTTTGTATTTAACTGTTATGGACACAAAAGTTGCAACATTTGATTATCCGGATGTAACAGGAAACGCTGCGGAATCAAAAATGCTGTAAGTAACTAACATAATTTGCGAAATTTGATAAAATCAGTCAAAACATTATGACTTGGGATACTAACAACGGGAAAGGGTGTGAAAGAATAGGGGAGATAAGCGTGTTGTCTCGTGCAAAAGCACATGAAACAAAATCGTGTTATATGCATATAGCGTCTTTGATCCCCTCTCTTACCAATATATAATATGGCGAACTCACCACTCAAGTTAAAATTGTGGACATTGTGCAATATTTTGCTAGCAATATAATATTAAAGTGATATAAGATTATAATTTTCATTTTAATAATGTACAACTATGGACTTTTGAGTGAATGAATATTATATGGTGTAATATTGACCTGAAAACCAATATTGACCGAGGCAATAGCGATTTTTCCCATTAAGAAATGTATTCGGCAGTCAACTTCCAATACTAAATCCTATCACATTTGTCGATACAATGTTAGAACGTACGTCATGGACCCGACTTACAAATAAACGCATGTATTCATTGGTTAAAAACGCGCCAATGACTGTTAACTTCCGTTTTACACGTCATCAGACGTTCCAACGTTGCATAGTAACGTTGATCAGTTTACAAACGGCAACAACAGCAACTGGCACGCAAAAATGTTCTCCGATAAATTATTGGTGTTGTTTTTGTATTTAACCGTTATGGACACAAATAGTTGCAACATTTGATTATCCGGATGTAACAGGAAACGCTGCGGAATCAAAAATGCTGTAAGTAACTAACATAATTTGCAAAATTTGATAAAATCAGTCAAAACATTATGACTTGGGATACTAACAACGGGAAAGGATGTGAAAGAAAGGGGAGATAAGCGTGTTGTCCCGTACAAAGGCACATGAAGCAAAATCGTGTTATATACATATAGCGTCTTTGATTCCCCCTTTTACCAATATATAATATGGCGAACTCACCACTCAAGTTAAAATTGTGGACATTGTGCAATATAATGCTAGCAATATAATATTAAAGTGATTTAAGATTATAATTTTCATTTTAATGATGTACAATAAGGACTTTTGAGTGGATGAATATGGTGTAATATTGACCTGAAAACCAAAATTGACCAAAGCGATAACCGAGGTCAAAATTGTTTTTTGGTCAATATTACACCATATACATCCACTCAAAAAGTCACGATCGTTTCTGTCAATAAGACTTCATCAGTTGAGTTCAAATTTAAAATAGATGTAGAGTTCAAAAACATCTTAAAAAGACAAAAAAGACCCCCCCCCCCAAAGAAAAAAACCCCTAAATGTATTCTTAAATCGGTCTAAGAGTAACAACTGTGTAAAGATGACTATCTTAGCTTTTGAGGAGTTTAAAATTTAAAAGGTGCTATCCATTCGAAACATTACTTTAGTATAAAGTAAAACGGTCCACCAGTAGTGGCTACGACCCAGTGGTGGTAAATATTATCAACATAAATCAAAGTTATATCTATATAGTTTTGGAAAAGGCCAAAACAAATGCTCAAGACAATCCTTTATGTCAATTAAATTCATCAATTGAGCTCGGATTTAAAAAAAAAAGAAACAAAAATGGTATCATACAAGGAGGGCAAAATATAACCTAAACGTATTCCTGAATCCGTCTAAGATCTAAATAAACTTGCTTATATAATGAATTATCCCCAAACTAATGACGCTTCTATTACGGACCCATGGTTTTCCTTTGTAAAATAGCATGTATTTTTATCATTTCAGACATCATCAGAACCAATCGCCTCAAAATGGCGACGGGAACTTTGTTGTTGATTTATTTATGGTAAGTTTCCGTATAATATCAATACGATTTAGCGCATTGTTTAAGCTTTTTTTTTTTTAAAAATGATATTCAAGAAAGACAAATTGTTTGTAAAACATGTTAAAGTTTGTGAAAACAGTTTGTTCAAATATTTGTAACTTTTCGTTAACTTAATTTGTCCACAAACCTGGGCCCGTTTCGTTTGGAATTCGCAATCGTTCCTCGTGTTGAGACCGTTTTAATATCTTATTTGTCGTATTCGAATGGAGATGGAGTTTATGATATCCCTTGGTACATTTTCATTATACTTTATTTTATTTTTACAGAAATATGCATACATTTGGGCAGTATATTTGACACAGCTGACCTCAAACTTCGGCGAAGTCCTCAGCGAGATGATGGTAATTATGCTCTTTTATAATATCCAAATTTTATTTGCTTTTCAAGCAATTGCTTGGGACTTGTTTCACAATACTTCGGAAAAGCAAAATTTCTTATTTTGTCGAATGATGATTTGATTGCCATTAACATATTTTTTTCATCGTAAAACAGGTCATTTCAGTCTACGACAATGATACTGTGACATACGCTTTATTTTACATACATAACATGTTACCACGTTTTGATTTATCACCCACCTTTTGGTAAAACCCCTGGTAAATCAAAAAGTGAGAACGTGATATACATAAAAATTACGAACTTTGTGATACAACTCCGCTTTTTGGGGGAAATAACATAGAACTGTTTGTAGATTCCAAAATAATTCAACCATTTGTTGTTTTTGAATGTACAGTTCTACCAAGATAATTTGGCGGTTTTTTTTTACAAACACACCGAGTCTAAATTAAATCGTAACAGGGGTGACAGGCTAGATTTGGACACAAAAATATTAGAGTCACTCTGACGCTTGGAATTGATGAAAGGCAAATGGTTTACCTGTAAACCCTTGTTTAGAAAATAGTATATTTTCAACAAACAGAGCCCGGATGTGCCACTTTTTCTTGGTAGACTCATAGACAGTAGCGTATTTGAAATATAAATTTCTATAATAATAGACTAATAAACAATAAGAATATTACATATTTCATTTCTCTCATAATTGTCTTCTCACTCATTTCTTCTCTCTGTGTTTTTTCTATTATTTATTTTATTTCTTCTGTCTCTCTTTAGTTTCATCTACAGGACAAGATTTCCTCTTTTCCTCTCACTGCTGTACAAACTTTCTGTGTTACCAGCATCTTTCTTCTTTTCTTCGCTGTATCAGTCATGCTTAAGCGCATGGGAAGACAGCTTGATAGAGTTGCTGCCCTTCAGAGAGGTGCTTATTTTATTGCTCATTGTGGGAGTTTCCTTTTATAGAAATAGCGAATATATATTTTTTTACATCGGTCGAGTAGTCGATGCTTCTTGGTGTGTTGTAAAGGTTATTTTCAAACTTTTTAGTATGGAACATTGCTTAAAAATTGAAAAAAGGAATGGATTGGCGCATTGGTTGACAATATTCTGTGAAGTGCCATCATAGTAATATTTCGAATAAACAGCGCCGTTTAAATTCTAAGACCTTCAAAACCTAAGATAGACATCTTTTTACAGTGATTACCTGCTCTTAGATGGTTTTAGGAATGCATTTAGGTAAATTTTGGCCTTGTACCAGTAAGATACCACTTTTGTTTAAAACTCCACAACTGTTTTAAATTCGAGCTCAAATGATGAAGTATTATTGCCAGAAACTGGAGCATTTTGTTTTGGCTTCTTTTGTAAAGCTATAACTTTGGTGTTGTAATGATATTCTAACAAGATTCTGGAAATTCTGAGATGTGTTGAGAAATTGATTGATATGAAATATTGGGTGCAAGTTTATTCATTCCTTGTTTTGTGTGGTTTATTCTATCAACCAAACTCTTTAATTCCACGGCGTTCACAATTGTTGGCTGCTAATGTTTTTGTGATTCTTTACTTTTCTGATTTATGGATTTTGCTTTTTTTACATATAATATATTTAATATATAATCTAGGTTTGTATACCCGGGGTTGAAGATCATGTGACATATTGTTTCCAACGTCTGTCTGTAACATTTCGGCTTCTTTTCTCACCTTTTGACCATCTGGTATGATACTTCATATACGAACTCGATTAGGGCAAACGTTTTGGCAATATGTTTACGATCGTTTCCGTGAAGTACACAGCTCTCCGAAACATCTTGTTTCTCTATCACACTTCGTTTACTTCCTGCAATGTACACCACCCAGTCAGTCTAATATGGTATAACTATAGTCAGACTATACCTAGTAAATACACAATAAATCCAACGCTGCACAAATAGAATGCTGTACAAAACGTGGATTCTTTTTTATCAGTCTGTATTTGTGTATCGTTTCAGAAAATGTCAGCCTTAGGGAAAGGAGCAAAATGAACCGAGTGCTTTTGAATGAACTGGCTGCTGAGAATAAAGAAACAGCTTTGAACGGTAAGATAAGCTGTAGTATTAGATCTCTTTGTTCTATAACTATAAGTTGTAGTGGAAAGCATCAACCAATTGCAGATTTGTGAATTAATTTTGAATTCTGACATTGAAATATTTCTGCATTTTCCATGTCTAGGGGGCATGATACATAGAGTGGATATTATTTCGGCATTCTATACTATGGAAATTGTCAAATCAATTGATCTAACCAACTGTTATTCTCCGAGTGGCATCGAATCTCAGGTTTCACTGTACCATATCGGAAATGACATCCTCCTTAGTGTACCAAATTGTATATGTTTCATTAAATTGGACATTTTTATATTCTTTACATTAACTACTTCGTCAGTGCATAATTGAAATCATAAAGCATCTTTATATTTTTTTATACTATTATAAGACGTCACAGCGTGAATAGGTTGTTTCTCTATGCTACTCATACCTGATCCCACTTCTGGATTACTAGAGGTCTGTGATTGTCTTATGTTCACCAGATTTGTATACTGTCTACAAAACATCCTCAAAATTGATACTTTGGTATCTATGATTTTTCAATTTATCTTGTACAGCATTCTGTACGTATTTCACCAGAAGAGTCTTTGTTTTACAGATCTGAAAGACGCAATACAGGCGATAGAGAAGAGGCAGACGTTATACAGTGAATACAGAATTACAGTAGATACTGCATTGTATAACCTCAAACAAGATATGGCAAAACTGAATTCACAGCTACAAGAACTTGATCACAGATATACTGAAAACAAGGTCTCTCTGCAAAATTTGTCGCAGAACAGGGACAAAGTGATATTAGATAGCTATCAGTATCAGGATTGCCAACAGAATTCCTCATACCTGTGTTATAATGCCAACAGCCAAACTCAGGGGTATCAAAAAATCCAAAGTCAGTACTACCACAAACATAATGAACAATCCCTATACCACAACTATAATGAGTCAGGTGACCAGCTTACTGACGGAGTTGAACATTCTTGTCAAAACCAGAACTGTCAGGAAACTACTACACAGTTTATTTACAGTCATCAATATGGTAGTAACCAAACACAACATCACCAGCCGACTGACAGCTTCCATAAACCCGGCCTTGATGCTGCGCACAATCTCACTGCCAATTGTAATGAATCCTGCCAATCTAATAACCAGAACGACGATGATGTATCCGTCCTCAACAGTGGTTCCAGTGTGCAGTACCAGTTTGTAAATCATAAAGAGAGTGTATGCATGCAGAAGAAAAATGTAAGCAAGTCATCTGGGTACCAGGCCAGCCAAGAGGATACCCCTGATCAGCTTGGCCATGATCTAAATGAGCATTACTATGACCAGAGCTTGCAGAGCAACTCAACACTGACCAGTGATAAACTTAATGACCAGACAAAAATTGACCAAGGTATGATTTCATACGAAGAGTTGGTCTGGTATATCAATGAGTTAATTCACAGCTGCAATACTTCATACGTTCAAATCAATGGACTTCAGAAATCGCACAAAGATTTATTCAGATTTGTAGGTAAGTGTGTGTGATTTTTGTTTTTAAACTGGAGCTCAAATGATGAAGTAACTGTATAATTGAATATAACGATCGTATTGATAATTTGTTCCGGCCCTTTTCGCAAATATATGACTTTTTTATGGTATTGTGTTGATAAGACAACAGAACCCGTATAGTATGAGGAAGTTCAGAGAGCATTGCACATACATAACCTTGTAAAATCTATAACATAGCAGAATTGTTTGAACATCATATGTTCACATCTTCTATTTACAATGCGTAGAAATAGAAGAATGATAACTAAACCCAACACAGGGAATAATTGTTTAACTCGCTTGATCCATTTCAGTGTACATAAAAATCCAAACCATATAAAAAGAACATGTCTCTAATATTCATCATTTTTGTTATTATTTACCAGTATTCATACCGATTTGACATTTCATTCATTGTTTCAGATACCCACTTTGGAAAAATATATGAACAACTGGGTTACCTTGCAGCTTGCCAAAAGAAATTAGCGGGTAAAGAGTTATTAAATCATGTTCTTACTTATTACTATTGTGTGTCAATACATTTTCAATTAATTCTTTCGCCCCTAAGAATCAAAATGGTATGTTCTTTTCTATTGTCTAAGACCAGTCTATTTTTTGTCTGTATAGTTGAAAAAGTTAGGTAGCAATTTGATTATATTATCATTGAGAACAATTGTTTGAAGGTTGTGTCGTAATACAAACTGACCAAATATTAATATGACCTAAAGATCTACCAAGGTAAAGTGACACATCCGGGTTCTGTCAAAAAACCAAAACAATATGATACATTTTCCAAAAATACGAATGCCCAGATAAAAAGTGACTCCATGTAAAAATGTACTACTGTAGTTCTATTATTTTTGTTTCCGAAAGTAATTCCGTCCCCTGTTAGAATCGTTATGTTTGTAAATATGTGTCCATTTACTTTGATAGACCGTACTCATGTACATATAGAAGTTTGATTGGCAAGTTCTATGTACAAGGTTGCTGTTGTAGAGAATTTTTAAAGCTTTATGACAAGCGTACCATACTACATGTAGTAGTTGATTTGTTGAATTTATCTTTGTAAAAGGAGAATCATTGGTCAATTATTTGTTTGTTAACATATCATCCACTGCAGTCACATTTGGATTCGTCCATTCCAAAGAAATCAGGAGTGATTGATTTATAATCCAACTTCTACAATAGTTTTACGTTCATTAATAACTCGTTCACCCCTGAATTATAACAACTGTTCATACTGTTTATTGATTAAGATGAGTCTAAATGTGATCATAGGGGTGGATATGTTGAAGTAAAGATCCTGTCATTTACAGTTACAAAAGGAAATTGTTGTAGTCAATATTCTCTTAAAAGAGTCAGTGTAGATTCACACGATTTTCATAAACTGTCATTTATTAGAATTTATAATTTTTACATATTTTTCTTTTTTTTTTCAGACAGAAGTGTCAGTCAAGAAGACTCTTACGTCTAAGCTTTAACCATTTACCGACAGTAACATCACCAATTAATACAGTTTTAGAACATTCTATTCGATTTCAGATTCGAATATTTTATCAGTTTTTTTAAACGCAGAGCAGAACATTTGCGTACGAAGTCGTGTGTGTGTGTTTTATGTTCTTGTCCTTTTTTAAAGCTTAAAATAAAAGTCTTAAACAGAATTGTCATCTTTTGTGTTTTAAAAGATTAAATGCGATTATTTGCCAAGATTGTGTACCTAATTGGATACCCAGTTATTTAGACAATTTTAAAAGTTATGCATATTCTATGGAGATTAATGAACATTGAGTGCTAACACGAAAAAAATAAAGAGAATCGTTTCCCGTGGTTTTATACTTAGTCAGACTGGATAATTTTTATATAGAAAGTAGAGCGCTCAAAGTAAGGGTGTGAAAAAAGTTTTTCTATAGAGATGATGCTTTAAACCGATCCCAGTATCACTTATAAGCTTCGTACTGAAAAAAAAACTCGAACTTTTGTATTTTCGCGCCAAAAGTAAAGTGACACTTCCCCCATTGTTAAAAGAATGTCAATATTTATACTGAGAAATGATTGGCGGAAGGTAAAACTACAACAACAAACAAAGGTGCAAATTATTTAGTTCTAATGAACGATGATCTTTGATTTTTACGAGCCGAACAACTGCAGTTGTCAATTTTTCAGTTTTCTTGAATGTAGTGAATACTACATATTATCTTTTAAAACCATTACACACTAACGTAATATGAGTATGCTACACATCATTAAAAACTAATAAAAACTGTTGTCACAAACAACTATCTTAATTCAGGAGCACCAGTTTTTAGAATTATCGAAAATTATACACAATGAGGAATTATAATGTACAATGTATATCATAATTATTTAAAGCTGTCTTTACAAAATATCAGGCTTGGGCAATTCTCATACTTTAGGATCTATCCACAGCGTAGACTAATATTTGATTTCACACATTTTCTGTAATAACATTTACTCTGAAAAGTACATGGACTCCAGGTTATATCGGATTCGAGGATTTGTTTTCAATGGCGGAACAAAATGTCAATTCCATATACTAGTATATACATGTATGTGTTTTTATCATTGATTTCATAAGTTTGTGGTGTTACAAAGTATTAAGTGCTACACACAAAACTTGTATTGCTGATGCAGCCGACATTATCGAATTCAATAGTCATCTTTTTACAGTGGTTACTCTTACACGGATTTGGCTATGCATTTAGATTTATTATTTGGCCTTGTATTATACCACTTTCCATTTAGAAGATCTATTTAAAATTGGAGCTCAACTGATGAAGTCTAATTGTCAGAAACGATCGTCTTGAGCATAACTACTTCGGTATTATGTTTATAATATTTAAACTGTAAAAAATTATAAATATAATACCAAAGTTATAGGATTGAAAAATTCAAAAAATTCGATATACAGCATCATGTCTAAAGTGAGTCAACTGAAGTCATTTTCCCATAGCTTTCTCTGCTAAATCGACTTTTTGGAAATGATTGACTTGACTTATTATTCGATGAAATATTACTTTTGCACATTGGTCATAGGCGTCAGAAGGGGTGAGGGCTAGGGGGGGGGGGGCTTACCCCCCCCCCACTTTTTTTTTCAAAGATAGACATAGGTGTTGACAGTTGGGGTTTAGCCCCGAGACGTTTCTGGCGTGTGTGTGTCTGTTTTAAGTTGGTTTAACCCCCCCCCCCCACTTTCAATTTGCTTCCGACGCCTATGTTGGTGATAAGGTCTATGTTTCTAAATTGGTTTGGTATGTGTCAATTTCTTTTCATGAAAACTGTAAGTACAATGTATTTGTAAGTGACAAGCGATATTTCCAGCAACATTGCCTTCTTTGTTCAAAATAAGTGGCGTCAAAAATATTTACTGCAAAGAAAAATTGTTGCTTCTCAGACATAAAGTTTCAAAGGATTTTAAAACTAGAGTCAAAGGAAAATGAATAGACTTTATCAATATGTGAATTTTCACAAGATTTGACGCAAGCATTACTTTGTGGCAGGTAATTAAAAAGGTTGATTTAACATAGAAATCTACAGGAATGTAGAAAGCCTACCAATCTAACCATTGTAAAAAAGATGATTGGCGTTTTGGGATATTAAAAGAGAATATTCCATTTGGAGTAAGCAATTTAATTTCCCCGTAATCATGTAAGATTACACAACAATCATAGATGTCTATTGAAAAATGTTATGGTGAAGGATGCCATAATCATACAAACAGCGAACATTGAAAAAATACGGATATATTGAAATCCAGAGAATGAACCAGTAACAACAGAGGACTACGTATTACTCTCCGCTATCCAACAAGTTCAGCATATAAGATACTGAACATTGTAATGGCAAACACGGATATGTTATGACACTTAAGCAAGTTCAACTCTTAGTCGATTCTCTGTCAATGAAATACACGGTTAATGCAAAATTTGATCGGTAGAAATCGAGTTCAATTTGGAGTTGAGCTTGAAATATGTTTATAACCTCGTATACTTTCGACAAGTCATGACGGTAAAGTAAGCATTGCTCCATACATAGGATTGGTATTTGTTTAGTCCGTTTTATGAAATATCCTCAGATTTAGACTATTTAGTCTTGGTCTATGGACCAAAATTAGGACTTGTGATCGTTTTACAAAGAATATGAAAGTGTCGATCAGATTATCTGTACAGTTTAAAACACCATTTCCGCATTACAATAAAAAGACCACAGATACCAAAGTATTTTAAAATCGAAAGAAGTTTCATGAGACAATGTACAAATCAGGTGAAAATTGGACACACGGACATCTGAAAAGCCAGAGGTGGGAAAAAGTGTCATGTAGGAGAAAGCATCCCCTGTCGACCAGTCACACTCGCCAGGAATCAACAGTTATATTCAAATGAAATAACTGAGGAATGAATGATCATACCCGGTAAAGATAATTCAACATCTCGGTGAAACACTTGTTTTAATTGCAAACAAGGTCATCACATTTGTCGTACAGCTTGGTTGTTAATTCCCGGTCTGTGTCTATATCAAGTAAAATGTTCAGCTAGGAAGCGTATTTACTAGATTCTGTATTGTCTAATTTCTAGCTCGTCGGGATATATCACATTCACATGAAATGACCTAACCTGGGGCCCGTTTTACGAAAGGTTGCAAGTTCTAAATCCTAAGTCTTAGTTGTAAATGTCATGGGACTGACCAATCAGCGATGCGTTGCCATGGTAGTTAGGATATAGGACTTACGACCTTTCGTAAAAGGGGCCCCTGAACCTCGTATTCCTATATATGGAATGTCACATTATTTGTGATAATTACTTCTAGGGCAAATAGAATGACCATTGTAGTGATAATGTACATTGTCGGCAATGAAAAACTATATGTATACTGTGAAAGTGATTTTAAGAGAACAGTAATCATCTATGTAAATGTTGCCCTTTAATCATATGGTCTCTCAACACATGTTGAAAGCATTTTAAGGATTATGTGTTAGAAACTGAAGGGTTTTATGAATGGTGAATGTATCTTATTTCAACATAGGGAATCCATTACACAAACGATCTCTAAAGATAGGTCTCACTTAATTGGTATAGCTAACAGTTATACACTTTAAAAACATGACGACGGATACAGTGGAACATTTCTTGACAGACCCCTTTATGCCACTTAAATTTGGTTTTAAAAGGCAGGTGTATCTTATAAAAAAAGGTTTCATTTAAAGTACTGTTTAACAATGGCAAGATGTTTCCAGAATGAAGCCTTACAAGGAAAGTGGTCTTCTATGACAGTTGTCTCACAAAACAGGTTCCACTGTTCTAGTTAGATATAAAACAAAATACATGTATATTAGAATATAGTTTAAGCATTGAAATGCTATCAGTTGGCATTCATGGACTCATCAATGCAAACTGGACAAAGACAAATTCTATAAAGTGCTTCATGAGGAATTTGCTTTGTCCAGCTGTCATAATCCCATGAATGCCAATTGAAAGCAGTTCAATGCTTATATATTTCCTTATTTCATACATGTATGTTTTCCGACTCTCCCTTTTTCATGTTTGTAAACTGGAATTCAAATTTCCATAAAGAATGTGCCAACCCTTTCTTGTAGTTTCAATTCCTGGAGCAGCTGTTGGCAGTTATGACATGATGAACAACAACTTTTTTATAATGGTTATATAGTGTCAGTGCCAACAGATGGTAAATATTAAACCAAAATTATGGTTTCCAGCCAAACAAAAGACAAAGGATGATTATGTATTTAAAAATTTAATTCACATTGAGTTTTAAATCATATATAACTGATACCTCAACATGACATATAAAATGATTCACTCAAAATAATTCAGTTCACAATACTCAGAGTGACGATATAGAACAAGATGGTCATCTATTCCCGAACAAGATGTAAGAAACGGACATACGTGTTAAAGATATGGAGTCCTACAGCAGATCAAATTCTGAAGTTTTATAAAAGATGATAAAAATAAACTAAAAATAATTCACACATGTGTCGCACAAAACATTAAGGCAATACCTAAAATCCAACTGCCCTTCCAGAAGACAGATATATATATATATATGAACACAGATTAACATCTATTTTACATGTACATAATTCTGCCTACTGATTAATCCAAAAAAAAATGTGTCTAACAGATTTGTGTGGTAACAACATATTTATTATTGAACTTCCTGATTTGTTTCTTTTTTGTCATTTCCACATGACAATGTGTGGTTAGTAATTCTTCTGATACCCCAACCCCTTCCTCCCACTTCATTCACCCACTATAATTGTAATTTCAGTTTGCACTGTTTCCCCACACATAAATCAATATGTCTTCCATCATACTCGACTTTGATCCATTGCTGTGTTTAGTGAGTGGTTTCTGTACATTCCACAGTTCCCCAGATGCTGCAAGAAATACAAGAAATAAAGTTTAACATTTTTCTTGTATGTGTATGCACTTAAAAGCTTGGAGTTGATAAGTTTTATCTAAAACAATTTTTTCTATTCACAAACTTAATGCAATTATTTACTGATAAGCACACATAATTATTGCATGCAATAAATTTAAGTGCTCACAAACTTTGAACTGTTCAGTTCCTCCTGATTTTATTTGAACCGGATTTGTAACAGAAGTAGAACAACCACTGTGTTCTTTACCACTGTGTTCACAAACTTTGAGCTCTAATTCACCGTTCATTTCATGGATGATGAACATGTAGCATTGGTTATATGGTGTTCCTACTAACTTGGCTAGTGGGGTTACCCCTTTAGTTCAGTTGTAAACCAGGGGTCCTAGGTTTGATTCTGGGCAGAGATATTTATTTGCATCTGTGACATCGTAAACAGTGTGCTCACCATGTTTGACATTCACTTGACAAATGTATTAAACCAATAATTCAAGAGCTCACAAACTTTGCGATATATATATTCACTTATACAGATTATTTGCTCACAGCAATGGTAAATGTGTGCTCACGTTTGATCGTGCTCACACATATTATTGTGTGCTCACATGTTTGAGCATGCATTCAATGATATACCAACAAAATGATATACATTCAACTGATACACTCACAATCTTTGAACAGTCACTCACTGGCTTGCTGAAAATTTTGATTTGCTCATACAGATGAATATCACTGACTTAAATGCTAACAAACATTTTGCAATCATCCACTAATATGTTCATAAAAACAATGTTGTAATCTGATGTGGTGCAAAATTTGACAAATATAACACAAATGTTAAGAATTACTTCTGAGAACTGTTCTCACAGGGTGGAGTATTTAAACATACAAAATTAGCATATGACATAATGATGTACCCACAAATAAGAAATACCAGAATACCCTCGAATAAAACTATTTTTGGTCCTCACAAAAATGGATGTAGATCTATTCTGATTTTAAAAAGCTTGATATGTCAACTTGTATATATGATACATATGACCCGAATGTGAACTTATGTAATGGTAAACTTACATCAGTAAATTTCTGAGATCGAGCATAAAAACAATTTGGCATAGTGTGAACTGATGGCTGTTTGGACCCATAATCAGCAGCACTTGTCCTGTACATTGGATGTTGTTTATTTTTGCTTCCATAACCCTGGAACCATTCTGTCAATAATGAAAATAAATGAAATATCACAATAACAAATAATGCAGTTCAGTTGATATGAGAATATTTTTAACATTTAAAATCTTTAATTCTTAGTTGTGACCTTCATGTTGTCCTCGATAAGCAATGGCCCAAAGGTTGCACTGCATGTGAAATTCAAGTAAAACTACCTTGAAACAGCCTGACCATTGCAAGATATATTCATTATTGCTACTAAACATTGATTTATTTCATTCCAATTAACACTTCAAACATTAGAATGAATTTTATTAATGATTATCATATAGACCCTTTCACGATAACTGCGTTTCTACTAATCTCATCTGCACACAAACACTTCCGAGTGGTATCAAGAAGTGTCGTGCTCAAAACTTTTCAAACTTTTGACAATTAGTACTCAATTAAATACTAATTGTCACCTGTATACGATCTCAATTTCAATAGGTATGATTTGTGTTTGGTACAAAACTTCTTTGTTACCACTTGGAAGTGTTATGTGCAATATGTGCTCAGGTGAGATTAACAGGAACACAGTTATCGCAGGGTCTATTGCAAATGAAAAGTCTAAAGGATCTTAAGGGTTGTCAGAGTATCTGTTCTATCTGACAAAAAAAACAAACAACAGCGGCTCATATATGAACAGATTTCATTTTCATTTGCAAACTATGTAGATACTGACTTGACAATAACAAACTATGAAGATATTGACTTAATAATCATGCATACAAAATTTGAAAGTCATTGTATCATTGGATCATGACTGACATGAGAAATTAACTTTCCAAGATGTATCAAGTTTTGGTCCTTTTGGGCCACTATGGATCTAGCACCTTTTCATATGCAAACTTTATGCAGCTTCACATGGCAATACGTTCAGCCAAGTTTGATAAAATTGGCCCGCTTGTTCTTGAGAAGTTGAAAATGTGTAAAAGTTAATAATGCAGGACAACAAACAAAATAACAATTGCAATAGGTCACCTTGAGCCTTTTCTCAATCTTGAATTGACCTGTTATCGGTATATATGTAATTTGAAAAGATTTGGTGTTTTTTGGAGAGAAACTGAAAATGTTAAAAGTTAAATCAAGACACTCATGACATAATGGCAGACACCAATGAACCATTATGGGTCACCTACAGGTGACCTAAACAGTTTCATTTCTATGGAAAAGGATTTCCCAAAAGAATAAAAGTGAATAAATTTTATTTAAATGATTAACTGTGAGTTTCTCCCACCTACAAAGTTACAAAATTTTGTGAAATTTAAAAAAAAAATTCACCTACCTGGATTATCAAATCTGTTTGGTATATCTGATGTGCGGTAATATTCTGAAGTTTTGGCACCAATTGGTACTCCTCCAGGGCCGGTGGCTCTTGTTTCCTGCTTTTGTAAGAAAAAAGAATTTATCATTGACAGTATGATACAAAAAAATTATACTTTTCTATTTATAGAATGTAATTTTCTGATCCAAGTATATTTTCAATGAAATTGACAATAAACAGCTAATAACAAGAGTTTTAATTACACACATTCAAGAAATAGATTTGTTTGCATTGATCATTGGGATTATAAAATATGATATCATTATACAATGCACATACAGTAAAACCTGCTTTAGCTACCACCTGTGTATAGCGACCACATGATCACAAAGACTGTTTTTTGCTCAATAGTACCATTTGTGTACAAATCAACCTCTATATAAAGACTACCTCCCTATAAAGACTGTGCCCCTAAGGGGGACTTTATATACAAATTTCATTGTAATTGTTAAGTACAATCATTGATCAATATCACATAAAAATATGACTATTGACAATCAATATACATTGTATATACACAAGGGGCCAGTTTTACGAAAGGTCCTAAGTCCTAAATCCTATCTTTTAGTCCTAACTACCATGGCAATGCATTGCTGATTTGTCAGTCCCATGACAATTAGGACTAAGACTTATGATTTAGAACTTAGGGCCTTAGAACTAAGCCAATTCTACACATGATTTTAAGGTTTAGGAAAGAAATTAACTTATTATGGTTAATTGTTTTCCCAGTGAAATGAATAACAAATAAGTGTCACATTATTCTAGGCTATTATTTGAGTTTGAGTTAGAAAGAACAAAATCAAAATGTGTTTGTCAGCCTCTGTCCCAAATAACCACGCAATTCCTGAAATTAAAGATTTTAAGTCACATAAATCTAGCAAAAACTGCCAAATGTTGGTTATAATCAAACTAATCTGAAGATTTTAAGGTCCTATAACTCTGGTAAATACTGACAAATGTTTGTCATAACCAAACTTATCTTAAGATTCTTAAGTCCCATAATTTGGTAAATACTATCAAATGTTGGCCATAGTCAAACTCATCTGAAGATTTAAAGTCCCATAACTCTGGTAAATACTGCCAAATGTTGGCCATAATCAAACTCATCTGAAGATTTAAAGTCCCATAACTCTGGTAAATACTGCCAAATGTTGGCCATAATCAAACACATCGGAAGATTCTAAAGTCCCATAACTCCGGTAAATACTTCTAAATGCTGGTCATAATCAAACTCATTTAAAGGTTTTAAAGTCCCATAACTCTGATACATATTGATAAATTGGACATAAACAAATTCATCCTGAAAGGCTGAATGCTTCATTGACTTTAAGTTAAACTATCATACAAAATTTGGTCAATATTTCAGGGAAGATTATCTTGAAAGTTATTTGAAAAACTGTTGCAAAGTGTCAAAAAATGAACCAAAACAATTACAATAAGTCAATATGCAGTTTTTTATGCACCCAGATCTTCGACCTAAGCCTAATGGGCATACAATTTGATGAGATGAAGGTCTTTTCCTAACATGGCATAAGTTTTGATGATAAGAATATACAGCCTTCATTTACTTTAGTTTAGGGGACCCAATTCAGAATTACCTCTACTCCATAGTTGAATTTGAAATTAAAAGTGGTTAACTTTCGTCACTTTTGGCAAGAACTTCAAGTTATTTGGCTTTAGTTTCGGACGTTTGGTCTATTTTTGGCTATTATTACTCACACTAGGCCTAGAACACTCTACATCATTATATTTCCCATCTCAGCTTGCTACTCAAACCTACTTAAATAAAATGTGTGCTGAAATATCTAGTTTACGGCTATGAGGCATAACAAACGAAATATTGTTACGCAGTAGAACCTGTCCTGAGAGACCACCACAGAAGTAGGGTCAACTAGGCTACCGTATCAGCATCGTTTTAAAAATAAATTAAATTGTTGCCATGTTGAAGTCTCCTACAACTTCAAGTGGACAAATGAAAAAAAAACATTGAAAATCCACATGAAGTCAACTCAGTTTGTTTGAAAATATCGGTATCAAAATGTCCAATTATTACCTGTGCTTGTTCTGCCATTGTTGTTTCTTACTCTTGTATCTGTTAAAGGGAAAGACGTGTTTGATGACCAAAATAAAAACTGTAACTACCACCGTTGCTATGATGCGACGTAGCTTCCGGTAAAGGGAAATAATTCAGACTAACGTCCGGTGTAAATGCTAACATAATCATATCATACACATGAACGTAAGATCCCAAAATTAGTTGACAGGGTATGTTACAGACTTTGACCCAGGAAGATGAAAAAGTGTGTTAAATCGCCAAGTCAATGATGTAATTATATTAATTATATCAATAGATGAGCAGGAAGATGAAAAAGTGTGTTAAATCACCATATCAATGATGTAATTATATGAATTATATCAATAGATGAGCAGGTATTTTCATATCTGAATCTTTATTTATAGTATCGTTTTAATAATATCAAACATATTATTTATAGACGTACAGTAGGGTGACAAAAGTGAGTATAATTTTAATTTTTCTCTATACATTTCATATAAAACCACATTTAAAAAAAACTATTACACAGTCATTCCCTGTCCAATTTCAATAAAATTTTCACAATTAACTATTGCTGAAGTGTCTGTGTTTGTTTCTATGTAAATCTCCACTGTTTCATTTTAATGCACTGATGAGTTTTGCAGGGTACTACATTTTAAGGTCTCTTTTCAATATATGCAAATAAGGAATTATAAAATATTGAATTTAATTTTCCGTTAAAGTTCCTGAATCTTGAAAACAGAAAATTTGAACATTATGAGCTAATACATAATGAATCAGTTAGATATTTTTTGTTTTATGGTATAAGGTTTACCAAAATTGATTTAGAAATGACTTAACATGAATGTTTTGAAAATTTGCAGATTTATTAGAAATATATAGAGAAAATAAAAAATTATACTCACTTTTGTTGCTATATTGTATGTTAGTTACAGCTGCAACAAAGAAGGTAGGCCTATTTCACTATTTTTATTTTTCTTCTTCGTCGCAGCTGTAACAAACATATTTATGGCAAAGTAAATTATTGTATGATGTATCATATCCCAATTTTTATGAAAAATGATTTTTTTTAATTGTTCAGTGTTATAGGTCTACTATTATCTGAATTACTTTAAATTGGATGCCAGGTGTGGATATATATGTAGCTTAAAACTAAAGGTGCTCTTTCCACATACACTTACATTACCGAAATTACCAGAAATGTTACCAAAATTACCACTAAAATGATAGATAATGATGTTATTTATCAGAAAAAAATAATTTATTTTATAATATTTTACTTTTATTATAATTTTTTTAAAAAGTAAAACATTCATGTCAACTGAATCTTTTTAGTGATATTTGTTGGATTGCCATTTAATTTGATTTAATCTATTAATATATATGAACTTAATTATTTGTGCATCTTTATTTGAGTTTCCTGTTTAGTTTTATATGTAAATCTTCGAAATTTGATAAATAAAGGAAATTCAGATTTGTTCATCACTTATCCATGAATATCACTAAAATGCACTCTATTACTTTAGCATAATGACATTAAAAGTAAAATATTAAGTAATTGTTTTTCTGATAAATATTATCATTATCATTTTAGTGGTAATTTGGGTAACAGTTCTGGTAATTTCTGTAACTTTATTTGGTAATTTTGGCAAATAGTGGTAATTTTGGTATTTATAGGCACCCCTTGTGTTTATCAGGTGTGTAAATCTAGTCAGACAAGTCTCATATGGTCAATTTGTTATTATTTGTAGTACATGTATTACAGATTGTCCAGATCAGGCCCCTTTCAGAATCCCCAATAGTGTTATATTATCAGGTGTGTGTCGGGGAGAGGGGGGATTAACAACAAAATAGATATAATTATAGAACCACCCTTTGATGGAAACAAGAACCTGTAGCTTTTTCACACAATTATAAGTACAAATGTAGTCAGGTAAAAAAAATCTTAAACATTTATTTTGTAATTACATGAAGAAAATGTACTAGAAAAAGTTGATCTAGCTGTCAATACATGTAGTTATTAAACATCCTGAATGCCTTTCAAGAAGAGCTAACAATTTAAAAAGTTTTTCATGCAACTTTCTATTAGATACTGCAGTGCATTCGTCCTGTACAAAGTTTTAAATCTTGAAGTGTCAGATATACTTTAACCCTGCCACAGCGCAAATATAGACACAAAATAGTCAACATTGACTGTGTGATTAAATAAGAAATAAGGAAGAAGAAGTAAAAGAAGAAGTTCTATACAAAGAACATTAACCCTATCAACCCCATAGTCCATAATAGACTAGTCTAATAAAATAGAAAACAGCATACCATTAAGTTATTTGGGGTGAAAGGGTAAACCATCTAAAACACTACATGTACAATTGCTCCTTTCACCCTATGCATCTTAATTAGTGATGATTTTTGTTAAACAGTGCGATGAATGATATATCTTCCATTAATTAAATTCAAATCAGTTCTTTATTGACAAGAAAATTTTTCTTGAGTATATTATAAAGTGTGGTGAATAACAATAAATTTTATATTTACTGATTATTTTCTGAATTCTAAATTATTGCAGATATGTTAGAAACGATTGATGCAAAAATCATTGCAATTGTGAGTTTATCAACTTCGGCTTTAAGGTAAGTTTAACAGTAGACATATAGTAAAATCCTGCTCTGGCAGCGTGTAGTTTCGTGAACCCTTTCTTGACCTGGACAAGTTTAAAATTTAGGTAATAAAGAATAACATTTAAATTGCACTGACTAGAGTAATCGTTCCTACTTTACGGGAAAATCAGTGTCCTAGCGGGACACGTTTTCGGAGGTCGATTTTCCGAGACATTAGGTGTCCCACCAGGATGTTTACATTTCTGTATAGATAAACATCAAAATGATGAAATGCAAATGATAAATATATTTATAAATCTATCTACGATAGGAATGATAATGAGAGAGAGGGGGAGGGGAGGGCAGGGCTTTAAAATACTCGATAACCAACAAATAAAACAAAATGTAGAAAATAAAAAACCAAAAAAATCATGAGAAAATATAAGATATATTATTGATTAATACAAATGTATATTTGTAGTGCCAAGTAATTTATACAGCATTATAATCTATTTCAGCGCCGTTGGAGCTTCATCTATTCTGCTTTATGTATTATGCATTTACAAATGTAAACAGAAAGAGGTAGGTATATATGTACTTTGATATTCAAGAATTTGTCAATTACCCGGTACTTTAAATCAAAATTGCGTCCTGTCAGAATAAAATTAATTAATGGTGTTATTGTTGTCTGTTTGCCGATATTTTCATCTGTAATTACTGCTGGCAGTGGTCCAATGGTAGAGTTTTCGACTTGCAAGCGGAAGATCCTTGGTTCGATTCCTGAACCGGATCATACCAAAGACTATAAAAATGGTAGTGACTGTTCCTTGGCCAAGCGCTCGGCATTTGAAGTGAAAGACACAAGTCTTTTGGATGAGACTTAAAACAGAGGTTCCGTGTCGCAAAAGATGTGGCACGTAAAAGAACCCTCACTACATTGGTGTTAGTCCATAGCACAGGTCAAAATTTGTAGCACTTCACCTAAAGTTGGTGACATCTCGATATAAGTGAAAGATTCTTGATGGGATGTAAAACAGTAATCATCTGTTATTTTGAAGCACAGATATTGAACTATAAGGAATGTCGATATTAAATGTATTTATTTTAAATATATGTGCATTATGTTTTTATGCCCCCGAGACCGAAGATTATAAAACACATTGTTTTTGGCCTGTTTGTATGTCAGTTCCCGCCCTCAGATTTTGACAAAATTTGGTAAGCTGCTTTATTTCAAAGAAATCTAGGATGTTTGACAGTTTTGATTACGATCAGCAATTTTGAAAGTTTTACGAGGCGCGTAGCTTCGTGGGAGGGGATGGAAGGGTTTCTTAGATATATCTTTTTTTGTGATTTTATTTGAATCCAAATTTATCAATACAACATATTGCTACATCTTTGTGCTGCATGCATTCTGAGAGAGAGAGAGAGAGAGAGAGAGAGAGAGGCGGGGAGGAGAGGTAATATATTCTTAAACACATCTTGTTTTCTTTCACTTTAATAAAGTATGAGAAAATGGTTACCTACTAAGTGACCTTGACTTTGAAAATTGTTATTCTAACATTTGTCATTACTTTTTCAAAGTGTCTTAAATAGATATTCCATGATTTACATGCATGCTAACCACATAAATGTTCTAATTAATACAAATATTGTTTTTGTCATGTTCCTTAAAACTGTTCTTTCACTAAAATTGTTGTTTGTTTGGTAAAAATAATTTTTTTGCTTCAACTTACTTTTTGTCTCACCTGCGAAGCAGAAGCAAGACAGGGATCACTGATTATGTCTGGTGGTGGCTGCAACGTCGTCAATATTTCGTTTCTGGAGCAGAACTCCTAAACTATTTCGGTGGATTGGAACCATATTTCACACAAATGATCCCCATTTAACATAGATGTGCCTTTCTTGGTATTAAGGTCAGTCTGACCTACTTTCTGGAAACTTGGTCCAGTCACTGAAAACCATTTCTGGAGCAAAGCTCCTAAACTACTGGGTGGATTGTAACCGTACTTCACACAAATTATCCCAATTTACCCTAGATGTGCCTTTTTGGGTACCAGAGCTGGTTTGACGTAATTTCTGGAAACCATGTCATTGTCTCTGAAAAATCGTTTCTGGAGCAGAACTCCTAAACTACTGGATGGATTAGAACCATATGGTAAATTGGGTTATTTTGACGTCGTTAAAATTTGGCCACTTTGGTCATAAAATGATGGGTTATTTTTTGGGCAGTCAAAGTTTGGCCATTTACGTTTATATCATGGATAAATTTGGCCTACCATCAAACCTTGGTCTTACCGCATTGATCATTCCAGGTGGTTGAAATATTAAAAAGAACAAAATAATTTGAACTAATATGTCACATAGCACTTAATTAAGATTAACATTTACACAGTGTTATTTCAAAAATCCCTTGTTTGTTCATCAAAAACACTAAAATATTTTTAAAAAGCACCGACAGAAACTTTGTTTGTGTACATTATTTTGGACCGTTTAATTAAATAGGGTGGCCAAATTGACCAGAATCAAACAATGGTCAAAATATCCCAATTTACGGTACTGCACACAAATGAACCCTATGTACCACTGATGTACCTTTCAGGGTTCTAGGGTCGGTCTGACCTACTTTCTGGAAAATTGGTCATGGTCACTTAAAACCATTTCCGGACCAGAACTCCAAAACTACTGGGTAGATTGAAACTGTACTCCATTCAAATAATCCCCCAGAGCTGGTCAGATCTGATTTCTGGAAAGCAGGTCACGGTCAGTGAAAATATTTTTCTGAGGCAGAACTCCTAAATTGCTGGGTGATTGAAACTATACTTTGCACAAATGGCCCCCATGTGCCCTAGATGTACCTTTTGGGGTTATAGGGTCGGTCTGACCCACTTTCTGGAAAGTAGGTAACAGTCACTGAAGTCAGTTCCATCCACTTCTTGGATTCTTATTTACTGTTATTATTATTGATTATTTGTCATTGTAGGCAAGCCATATAGCTCCTTGGAGCTCTCTTGTTTAGTAATTACTTAACGAGTTGAACTGGGTTCTCTCCTCCACCAATAAAAACTTGCCACCACGATATAAATGAATACTGTTGAGTGTGGCGTAAAACACTATGGCGAGGTTTACTATATTAATTCTTATTTTTTCTTTAGGTCTTTCCATTATGGCAGATATGGTTTGGAGATCTCATTGCAGCTGTCCTCCAGAGCATCGGGTCACTTTTATACATTCTGAAAGTGAAGAATGACATATTATGTAATATATCAACATCAGTGACTCCAGTAAGAACCCCTACAGTGAAACCTGTCTTGTGAGACCACTCTTATAGAAGACCATCTGTCCTCTGATACCACATCGTGAAACCGCTTGGTGGTTATAACAATCCTTTAAATAAAACCTCTTTTGACAGACATCTGTTTCGGGACCACATTTCAGTGGCAGATGGGGTGGTCTTTCAAGACAGGTTCCACTGCGTAACAATATTTCGTTTTTTATTTTTTCAAAGCTATGAATTAGATATTTTAGCACATATTTTATTATAGTGATTTTCTTGCAAAGTCATAAATGTGCTGAACTATTATGTGTGCTTTAATTTACAAGTGAATGTGCACACTTCTACTCAAGTACTTAGTACACGTAATTGGTTACTGATGGTCAAAGAGCTAAAATTAAAATGAGCGAAAACATTTGCATCTGTCAATGTGCTAGATATTAACAATGCAAAATTAAATCATTGTACAGAATTTTCAAGTCATTTTTCCAATTGAAAATAGAAGAATTAGCCTGAAAATATTGTCACATTTTTCTAGTTGTTATGTCCATGTAAGCATAAAAACAAAGTAAAAATATTGTTCATCTAAATATGAATGAAGCGGTATTGTTCTATCTTATAATGACTGCAATGTTACACAGACATCAGTTTCATGTCATATATCATCCAATCTTATAATGACTGCAGTTTTAAAGAGACATCAGTTTCATGTCATGTCATCCAATCTTATAATGACTGCAGTTTTAAACAAGCATCAGTTTCTTGTCATGTGGTCCAATCTTACAATGACTGCAGTTTTAAACAAGCATCAGTTTCATGTCATATATCATCCAATCTTACAATGACTGCAGTTTTAAACAAGCATCAGTTTCATGTCATATATCATCCAATCTTACAATGACTGCAGTGTTAAACATGCATCAGTTTGATATCATAATATCTTCCAATCTTATAATGACTGCAGTTTTAAACAGGCATCAGTTTCATGACATATTTAACACACTGTCAGACTTTTGCATATTATTGTAATGGCTTCAGTGGTTTTGGGGTTAAAGCATCACATCTGGAATAAAAAAAATTATTTAGCATGGGATCCAGCCCTGCAGAAACTTACGCCAATTTTATAAGATAGTGTGCAAGTTTATTTGTGGGAAGCCTGTGGTCTTTTCGTGGATGCATTATAAGTGGGTTTTCTCCGCCATTAACCCCTTACACCCCCTAAGTATCTAAATGGTATGCTCTTTTCTATTGGCTTGGACCAGTCTACTATTGTGTGTAGTGTTGAAAGAGATAAGAATAATATCCACCCTATAACTGAAAAATTGTTGTGTGTAGCATAAAACACCGTTAATACAAATTTCTTTTGTTTTATCAAATTTTTTAACATCCATCCAGGAATGTTTTTACTTATATGGAGATGCCACCAGCATTAAACAGAATTAAGTGTGTCAAATTTTGACCCGTTCTATGGACAGACAGTGAGGGTCCTCACAGATCATCTGACCCTATACTGGGAACAGAAACCGAGACTTTACGCTTGAGTGTTGAACTGTCTACCAGTAGACCACTGCAAATGATCTAAAACTAATTAAAATTATAAAACTAAACTTGTCACATTCTTTTCTCAATTTAGTTGAAAATAAAGCATAACTTTGTTAGAAAAATTAAAAATAACATTTTCTTTTGTTTTGTAGAGCTTTTATGTTGTAACTTTCCTGTTGACAATGATGTATGCACTGGAAATGCTCTTTAGAAAGAGGAAAATGCTACAGGATCAGAGAGTCCAGAATGTAAGTACACCCTGCATATGTGTCTGTAAGTCTATATTTGTGTGCATTTCTAGGCATCTAAGATACATGTCAGTGTGTTTATATATCAAGAGTACTTAAATATGTCTGAAATACTCATATGTGTGTGCCTATAAGACTTTAAATACTTTATTCTGTCTATGATTTTAAAGTATGTGTTATATGTCTATATTTCTGCAGTACTTGTATGTGTGTCTATAGTTCTACAGTACTTGTATGTGTGTCTATAGTTCTACAGTACATGTAGGTGTGTCTATATCATGTATAGTTCAACAGAACTAGTATACGTGTCTATAGTTCTACAGAACTTGTATGTGTGTCTATAGTTCTACAGTACTTGTATGTATCTATAGTTCTACAGTACTTGTATGTGTGTCTATAGTTCTACAGAACTTGTATGTGTGTCTATAGTTTTACAGTACTTGTATGTATCTATAGTTCTACAGTACATGTATGTATCTATAGTTCTACATAACTAGTTTACGTATCTATAGTTCTCCAGTACCTGTATGTGTCTATAGTTCTACAGTACTAGCATGTGTGTCTATAGTTTTACAGTACTTGTATGTATCTATAGTTCTACAGGACATGTATGTGTCTATAGTTCTACAGTACATGTATGTATCTATAGTTCTACAGTACTTGTATGTGTGTCTATAGTTCTACAGAACTTGTATGTGTGTCTATAGTTCCACAGTACTTGTATGTATCTATAGTTCTACAGTACATGTATGTATCTATAGTTCTACAGTACTTGTATGTGTGTCTATAGTTCTACAGAACTTGAATGTGTGTCTATAGTTCTACAGTACATGTATGTATCTATAGTTCTACAGTACATGTAT
Organism: Atrina japonica; assembly: GCA_030159075.1. Taxonomy (NCBI): domain Eukaryota; kingdom Metazoa; phylum Mollusca; class Bivalvia; order Pterioida; family Pinnidae; genus Atrina; species Atrina japonica. Next base: position 62,791 of record BROG01000395.1, on the reverse strand, counting down.
GTATCTATAGTTCTACAGTACTTGTATGTGTATCTATAGTTCTACAGAACTTGTATGTGTATCTATAGTTCTACAGTACTAGTATGTGTGTCTATAGTTCTACAGTAATAGTATGTGTGTCTATAGTTCTACAGTACTTGTACATTTGTCTATAGCTCTATTGATGTTGTTTATATTGTGTTACTACACTTTTATGAGTTTAAAGTTCAGAACAAAGCAATACATATACCCAGATAATTTGAGATGTTATAAATCTCTATCTACACAGCAAGCAGTTAGCCACAAAGTAATGTATATATTATATGTGTTGTCATGGTAAGTTCCAAATTTGTAGTAAACATTCACTGCAACTCCACAGCAGTCCCTCGACATGATGTCCTTCCACTCCACACACAAACACATCCTTCAACATGCACAAGGACCTCCCCCCCCAAAAAAAAAGAAAAAAGAATTCAGTTGAACTTTTTAGAATGTTTTGTATAAATATAAATTCTATTTTAAGATATTTTATTAGAAAAATCTTATGCCATTCAATAAGAAGTGTTAATGGTATAAACCTTTACACAGTAACTGCATTCCTACTAATCTCTCCTGTGCACAAACACTTCCGAGTGGTATCAAGAAGTTTCGTGCTCAGTACATTTCATACCCAAGACAAACAGTACACAATGAAAGACTAATTGTTCCCTGTGTACGATATGTATTTCATTGGGTATGATTTGTGTTGGGAATGAAACTATTTGTTACCACTTGAAAGTGTTTGTGCACAGGTGAGATTAGTTGGAATACAGTTATATCGTGAAAGGGTCTATTGTTTTATTTTGTTATTCAATTTTCCACCAATTATTTTTCACTCATAAGCCCATGTTTCTGACTGAAGGAATTTCATCATATGCCATGGATACCAATCAGACCAGTCAGTCAGTCGGTCTTAATAGTGAGGTTCCACTGTATATTAAACCTATACAAAAAATATTGGGGCCTTCTCGCAGTCCTCAGCCAAGTTGTGAGAGCATCGTGCTTTATACCTTGAAGTCTCTCACTTCTGGTTAGTGCTGGTTCCAGCCTCTATTGGAATGTAATTTGATTTTGTGAGGAAGTTTACCGGGCTGGTGGTCTCTTCCCGGGTACATTGTAACGGGGTTCTCTCCTCCACCACTAAAAACTGGCCGCCACGATATAACTGTAAAATTGTTGAGTGTGACGTAAAACAACATTAACAAAAGAAATACAGTTTAACTTGATTTAGTGACCACCTGTGTATAAAGGACACCTGGTCACAAAGACCATTGTTTTTGCTGTCTCCAATAGTACCATTTGTGTTCAAATCAACCTCTATATAAAGACTACCTCCCTATAAAGACCAGTTTTCTTGTATCCCTAAGGAGGTTGTTATTTACAAGTTTCACTGTAATAAAAACGTTTTGTTGTACTGTGAGCCGGCCTGGCTCAGTCGGTAGAGCGCTCGACTCTGGATCGTGAGGTCGTGAGTTCGAGTCCCGCCGGCAACAGGTTGTTTTCCTGTCTTTCGGATGAGACAGTAAAAACTGGAGGTCCCGTGTCACAGTAGGTGTCGGCACGTTAAAGAACCCTCACTGCTCAATGGCCATAAGTGCCGAGCATAGGCCAAAATTTGAAGCCCTTCACCGGCATTTGGTGACGTCTCCATATGAGTGAAATATTCTTGAGTGGGACGTTAAACAACAATAAACAAACAAACATTGTTGTACTGTAGGTAATATAGATTATTTTTAGTTTTTTTCAACTGATTAACAAAATCATACATTTACATAAAAATAAAATTTTGACCTTTCACTTGATATTTTCATTATTCTTGCACATTATTGCTATAATACAATGAAACCTGTCTTGAGAGACCACTGTCATATGTCTTGAAACACCACATTCAGAAAATGGCTTGGTTATTCAATCCTTTCATCATGACCTCTTTTGCAGAAGACATATTCATCCCGTCTTAAATTCGCCCTTAACCACCACAGTCTCATGTATGTCCGTGCTTTCAGTTATTTAGCTTAAAATTTTCACTTTCATTTTAAATTTGCCCTAGCCTCTCATCAAAAGTGGAAAATGGCAAAAATAAAATGGGAACAGAAATTTCTGGCTATACAGTATTCCATGGTTGATAAGTTCATCTCTCAAGACAGGTTCTATTGTATATTCAAGATAAACTAGCACATGTATGTATTCACAGCAAGTATAAGTCTTCGAGCTGAAACGAATACCTAAATGCAATACTTGAATAACTGTGACCAATATTTGATTCATACTCCAGAAATCATCTTTTTTTATGCCCCCCTTCATAGAAGGAGGGTCATATTGCTTTTCAGCTTTCAGTCGGTCGGTTGGTCACTACACCAACAGTTTCCGTTCATTATCTCTGCAGCAGATGCACTTTGGCATAGAGATAGATCATGAGAATATCTAAGTTTTTATTTGGTTACGTACAAACAATTTTTGACAGAGTTACACCCCTTGAACTTCGAAAATTTCCAATAATTCACAGTTTCCGTTCAAAATCTCTGCAATGGGTGCACATATTGAAATGAAATTTGGCATACATATACATCATGAGAATATCTATATCTAGGTTTTATTTGGGTACCATCAAACACTTTTTGACAGAGTTATGCCCCTCAAACTTTGAAAATTTACAATAATTCACAGTTTCCATTTATGGGGGATGGGGGGGGGGCATAACTGTTTTACGAACAGCTCTTGTCTTTGCGTGTATTTTTATTTCATTCCTTAAATTACCCTTTATTTTTTCACCACTCTATATATTCCAAAGATTTTTAAATAAAGTATTTTTAAGATATAAGTTTATGTGGAAAATATAATTTTGACCTAACTACGTGAAAGTCTTTGAAAGAGTACCTTTAACCAAAAATTCTCCTGTACCCAGTTTATCCTTTCAATTACCAATTACTGATGGAAAATTGATGCTACACTGCATGGTAGGGGCCTCAGTGGCCGATTGGCTAGATCATCACGCTTTAAATCATGAAGTCTCTCACTTTATTTCGGCACAGGTTCACGCCCCGCTGAAACCTAAAGTGATTTTTGTGAGATAGTTTCCCAGTTTACTTGGTGAAGGCAGGTGGTCTCTTCCCGGGTTCTCTCCTCCATCAATGAAAACTGGCCCGCACCACATTACTGAAAAATTGTTGACTGTGGCTAGAACAGCATTCAAAATCAAATCAAATCACTGCATGATATACTTGTTCTTGGTACATGTACGTGGCCAAGTAATTGAATGATAATTTTATATTAGAATGTTAGCCATTTACTATTAATTCGTGAATTCTTCATACATTTCATTTCTTAACAGTTTTATCCAAATAAGGATAACAGTTTAGTCATTGATACAAAAAATATCACTTTTACACACACGCTATGATCTATTCAAATTTTAACAGTCAATATGAAATTGATGTTCATAGTGCAGTCCTCCAAACTGTTATCCTTGAAAACATTTGGTAAAAACAAACTCTTTGCTCAAAACTTTGAAATGTTTATTTTCATATTTCAGGATCGTTCCACCAGCTGTGGGAACATCTATTACGTTTTCAAAGCCAAAGAATTCAACTGATTTGCAGTAAAGTATTTTTTTTCTGTCTTTAGAACATACACCACACTTATACATAAACACGCATACATCACACACATCAATACACCACACACATATACCACAAACATAAACACACCTGTCCATAGCATGAGACAAAAGTTGTTGCACTTCATTTACAGCTGGTTTTGTCTACATATAGATGTACAACTTGACCAGTAGCCAACATTAAAATAAATAACTCTTTTATCATTTAGTGAACAGGGGAATTCACATACTGTACAGGGGTTAAATTCCATGTATTGTAACTTTCATGTTTTTCTCTTCTGAAACAATTACATTTTTATATGTTTGTCGAAGACGTCCTACATGTACATGTATTATGGTATGACGTTGTCCATCCGTCTGCCCATCCAGCTGTATTATGCGATAACTCGAACAATTATGGCTCGATTTTCGTCAAACTTGGTAGGATGCTTTATTACATGAACCATTCTGACGAGTTTGTAAATCGTGAAATTTAACTATATTTGGCAGAGTTATGCCCTTTTATTGCAAAATATGAGCACACTACACACGCTATGATCTATTCAAATTTAACAGTCAATATGAAATTGATGTTCAAAGTGCAGTCGGCCAAACTATTATCCTTGAAAACATTTGGTAAAAACAAACTCTTTGCTCAAAACTTTAAAATGTTTATTTTCATATTTCAGGATCGTTCCACCAGCTGTGGGAACATCTATAACGTTTTCAAAGCTAAATAATTCAACTGAGTTGCGGTAAAGTATTTTTTTTTTTGTCTTTAGAAATCACATTTTGTTGGTTGCAATGAATTTTGTCTCACAATGTAGAGATATCACACACACAAATACAAACACACACACAAACACACACATACAAACAAACATGCCATATGCAAACACACACACACACACACACAAACATGCCACACACACACACCACACAACACACATATATACACCACACACACATACACACACCAAAACACCACATACACAAATACACATACACCACATATACACCACACACATACACCACATGCAAACACATATATACACCATGCTCATTTATACCACACACATCAATACACCACACATATACACACATACCATTAACCACACATCAATGCACCACACACAAACACATATTCACCATACACACATGTACCATATGCATCAATACACATACACCACACACACAAACACACATTCACCATGCACAAACATAAACACTCATATGCCAAACATAAACTCGCATACACCACACACATCAATACACCACACACATACACCACAAACATAAACACACCTGTCCATAGCATGAGACAAAAGTTGTTGCACTTCATTTACAGCTGGTTTTGTCTACATATAGATGTACAACTTGACCAGTAGCCAACATTAAAATAAATAACTCTTTTATCATTTACTGTACAGGGGAATTCACATACTGTACAGGGGTTAAATTCCATGTATTGTAACTTTCATGTTTTTCTCTTCTGAAACAATTACATTTTTATTCGTTTGTCGAAGACGTCCTACATGTATTATGGCGTTGTCCATCCGGCTGTATTATGCGATAACTCGAACAATTATGGCCTGATTTTGGTAGGATGCTTTATTGCATGAACCATTCTGACGAGTTCGTAAATCATGAAATTTCAACTATATTTGGCAGAGTTATGCCCTTTTATTGCAAAATATGAGCATTATGTACAAAATACAAGAACTTTTTAACTCACCTAAACCGAAAGTTCAAGTGAGCTTTTCTGATCACCTTTTGTCCATTGTCTGTCCATCTGTCTATCTGTCCATCCATAAACTTTTCACATGTTCGACTTCTCCAAAACCGCTGAAGGGATTTTGATGAAACTTTATAGGAAGCAGGTACTCAACGTTCTCTACCAGATTTATTCATTTCGGCCTGATCGGCTCAGGGGTGGATCCAGGGTGGGGCAAAAGAAGCCCCAGGGGGTACCCCTCTTTAAAAATCTTCTCCTCCAGAGCTGCTGCGTGAATTGAAAATCTAACTGTATCTGAGTGATCTACGTAGATGTATAATTCAAGTTTGTTAATTTCGTTGAAATCGGAAAATAAATTTATGACGCGTTTTTGACATCTTTTTAGACTTTGTAATTTTCATTCATTTTTGTATTATTTCTTTGATTTTCTCTCCTATTATTCATTATGATGCATCTATTTTATGTATTTTACCTGTGATTTGTTAGATAAATGCTTTCCTTAAAAAATTTTGCAGAAATTTATTATTTTTAATTATTAATGAATTTTTTAAGACTTCAAAAAGAAGGGGTGATAATTTTCCACATTTTTGACTTCTTCTCCGGCACCGCTTGAGGAATTTTTATGAAACTTTATAGAAAGTAAGTACTCAAGGTCCTCTACCAGGTTTGTTCATTTTGGCCCGATCTGCCCAGGGGTGGATCCAGGGTGGGGCAAAAGATGCCCAGGGGGTACCCCTCTTTAAAAATCTTCTCCTCCAGAGCTGCTGCGTGAATTGAAAATCTAACTGTATCTGAGTGATCTACGTAGATGTATAATTCAAGTTTGTTTATTTTGTTGAAATTGGAAAATAATTTTTTTACGCGTTTTTGACTTTTTTTTTCGTATGATTTCTTGATTTTCTCACCTATTATTCAATATGATGTATTCATTTTATGTGTTTTACCTGTGGTTTGGTAGATAAATGCTGAAAGAGTTTTTCTGAAATTAAATTGTTTGAATTTTTTTGTGGGCTCATCTAGTCCCACAGTTTTCCCCCAAATATTTTGCGATTTGGCATTAGTGATTGGTATCATATGAAGATGTGCATATCATAAAATGAAGATGCTGTGTTAATTTTCAGGAGAATTATGGCCCTTTGATTGTCAAAAAACGACATTATGTAGAAACTGCAAACACTTTTTTATTTTTCATTTTATTCTGTTCAAGGTCATACCCCATAGGTCAAGGTCACTGTAGCAAACTTGCATTTGTAAAAAGATCTATAACACATACTAACATTTCCATCATAAAGAAACCGTTTGAAAATTTATTCATGACGGGCATATTATGTACCGTTTACGGTTCTCTTGTTTTAATTTGTAGCATGTCTAGTCTAGTAGGCATGAAATACCACCAGGTCCTGCAAAGACGACCCATAGTATGTTATGTATAAATATATGTATATATAGAGTTTTTACTATGAGTCTTCGTTAATTGTCATGTATATGTTACTCAAGTTAGTTAATTTTCAAATTTTGAAGAGACACAAGTTTTACCGAGTGACTTTTTTTCAAATTTTGAAAATTAAGTAATGAGAGTTTGATAAACTTGATAATCAACTTACACAAGTTGCTGAACCTATTTCTACCAAAACTGAAAACTTGGGTAGTATAGAACATTACATTATGTCTAGGTGCTCTCAGACTCTCATGATCACATCAAACTTGTATCTCGCTTTGGTCACATTTTCCCAGATTCCATCAGTATGTCAAAGGTAGGAAACCTAACATTGTTAGAGACTTCAAAAATGGACCACTTTTCCCTCTGATTAATTTTTACAACATCGCTGACTTTGACTGTTGGCATTAGGCCCGATGCATATACATTTTCTGATTTGGTCATTTTTTTTTCATTAGTAGCTCTGGGTCAGATTTCAGTTTCTCAGCCAATAAAACAGTTGGAATATTTAATCAACACTGTTGTTCATTTACATGGTTTATTAACTGCAGCCTAATTTAAACAAATGTTTGAAAATGATGTAACAACACAAGTTATGGTAGAAATATTATATTATTAAAAACTTGTTCACTGTTTCTTGAATTCACAGATTTTTCAGAACTGTAAACATAGCGAATATTAAAACCGTAAGTTATCTCCCCTGGACAGTGAACTTGTGTTTAAGACAGAATGATGGTATCTGTAATCATATATCATTTAAACCAAAATCGCTAGAATAGGATATCTTTAAATCAACAACAATGAACATTAATGATGTCAAATGACTTTTGAAGTTGAGTGAGTGAAATGTATGTTGTATTTGCAGATGTCTTCCTGTTTTTCATTTAGATGATTCAAGGGTAAGTTATATCAATACTGGTGTGTGCCCATGATTGTAGATCAGGGACTTTTTGTTTTAGTCAATGCTTATTTTTCTCTTCTCAACATTTCAGCAACTGATTTATGTTTCTTTCATAAGGTTTTAGTCAAATTTAGTATGGTGCTGTATATCGGTGAAACTTAAGATGAGTATGATAACACAGCGTCCAACATTCGTAATGACATTATATGTGTTACGGGACTTAAAATCTCCACATACTGTATAATGGCCAGCATTTGTAACAACATTATATGAGTAACAGGACTTAAAATCTTTACATGATAATGTAAGGGGTTTAATTCCATGGGTTGTAATTTTCACGTTTTTTCTCGCTTCTGACACGATCACAGTTTTTTTAATTCACAGATCATAAAAAATGCCATGTTATGAAAAGAGAGACACCCGAATTGATTATGTGTGTGTGTGTGTATATATATCTATATATATATATATATATCTATATATCTATATATCTATCTATATATCTATATATCTATATACATACATACATATATATATATATATATAGATATATATATTTATATATATATAACAATGTATAGGGGTATAATTCCATGGGTTGTATATTTATATATATATATACGTTTTTGTATCTCTATATATCTATATATATATCTATATATATATATATATATCTATATATATATATATATATATATATATATATATATATATATATATATATATATATTGTCACAGATGACCTGAGCTTGAGGCTTTTCGTATGGATATGAAAACAAAAGCACTTTTAAGTTTTACACTTTTAATTATTGAAACGGTATACATGTAATATTATCCCGCATGACCTTCTTTAGCGGAGGTACTGAAACGTCTGGTTGATATGATAAAAATAAACCTGTATAAATAAATAAAGATACTGTTAATACAAAGTATACCACACACAATAGTATTTACGTAAGTATTACACACCACACAATTTGAAGGTAAGTATTGAACATACTGTAATGTTGTACTTGTATTTACTGTAATATTTTACTACACTCCGTACTTTATACTTTACATCATTAATACACGATTAATGAAATATATATATATTGATGATATATTCCACACATACACTCTTAACTGTACATTACTACAGCACTAATAATTGATAGATTGATTCATGTATTTTATATTTAACACTAAATATACGATAGAAATTGTCGTTATTACACACGTAAATAGCATAGTATAAAACAGTATAAACAAATGTATCTATATTCTAATATCAATTTCAGTTACAAATTTACTGTACTATTAATGTTACTGAAATAATTACAAACTTTACTAACATAATAGAATAAATTCACTTACCTCAGAAGAGCAAATAACTTATAAACTTCTGCAAGTGGACTACGCCCTGAAAGTGTCTAAAATGCTTCTCATCTAAGTTTCGTGCCAAACTACCCTAAATTTATATGATCCGAACAATAGCTTCGGTATGCACGGACTGAGGTACCATATTTATCTAAAATGGGTACTTATGTATATGATAATGAGTGTGTTCGAAATAAAAACTAGATAAAATAAAATTAGAGTGTTCGATTAGATTTGAATCTATATTACACATACTACATAATATTTACACTACAGATTATACATATGAAATACAAGTTTTAACATAATATACATGTGATTTACAAGTTTAATGTGAATAGGAAGTACGAAGTACTTGGTCACACATTAAACTATAAAAATAAAAATAAAATTAAACTGAAATACAATATTTTCACTGTCTACTCAAATAATCAGCTCCGACATTATCACTCCCTTTGATGGCTTTGATGCTAAATCGATATGGCTGTAAACTTAGAGCCCATCTCATCAATCTTGGATTTGAAAAGTACTTATGCCCAGCAAACTTGGAAAATATTTCATCTGAATCTGGCATAGGTTATATCTAAAGTCAATACAGAATCTATTGCTCCCATCTTTCTTAGGTACTATAACTACAGGGGAACAAAACGGACTTACAGATGGTTCAATAACATCTAACATGTCATTGACCTCTTTGTCTATAACCGGTAACATAGGGTATATATTGACTGGTTTTTCGTTTACCAGTTTAATATCGTGCTCTAGAACATTTGTTCTACCAGATGTATTGCTCAAAACATCAGAATTCATTCTTTTCTAAGAGTTCCCATACCTTACTTTTCATTTTACAATCTAATTCCTGGTTTACATCTACAGATTTAAAATCATCTTTCACTTCTAGATCAGGAAAATGTTTACGAGCTTTCCTTCATCTAGATCTGTCAAAACAGTCAACTACTGCTGAATTGACCACGGAAAACGCATTTTCACTTGACCTCTCCGTTTCACTACAACTATTGCAGCTGTTGTCCCCTTCTCTCAATATATTGTTTCAATATGTTTATGTGAAATGTTTTCAACTTGCCATTCATATCTATTTATAACTTGACAACAACAAAAGGACCCTTCCACTGCATTAAATTGTGTTTCGGGACCTTATCACCTACCATGGTTTTTTTTCTTTTGAAGTCAATTACATACTGATATGTTGTTTTAACCTGATGATTACCTATATCATTCAAACAACTCTTTAAAGTACTCATTGGACCTCTAACACCTCCAATATACCATCTCAAAAGGTGAAAAACCTAAACTTTCTTGTGGCACTTCACGATGGCAGCCGCATTTAGATATTTGTCCCAGTCTTTTGGACGCTCTGTACACAGACGTTTTAGCATTGTCAATGAACCATTAAGTCTCTCTACCAACCCATTACATATAGGGTGAAAAAATGGTTGTCAAACGACTTACCTCAGATATAAGTTGTAAAGAGAACCCATATCTGTAAGCATTTTACTTGGAAAACCTATACGTGAAAAAATATCATGCCTCAGCAACTCTCTCCGTTTCTATGCTTGGCAATGCTACTGCTTCGGGGTATCTCGTGGCATAATCAACCATGGTTAATATGATACTTGTTACCTTTGTCTGTAGAGGGGTATAGCGGCCCAACAATTTTACTTACGCTTGAATTCGTCTATAAGCGGCATTTTCTGTAATGGCACTTTTAGATATTTTACCTTTTACGTACGTTGGCAAACATCGCAAGACTGGCAGAATCTTCTGACATAATTTGTATACCTGGCCAATAAAATTATTACCCTAACAAACCTAGGTGAATACTTTGAACTAAATTCCTATACCTCTGGAATTACTAACTGCATAAATACTTTACCGCTCTCAACTTTTGAAGAAGAAAATTCACGATAAATCAAACCATTTCGCATAACCCACTTAACTTGTCCCGTTTTGTTAGTGCAAGTAGCATTCTTTCCAGCCAACTCTCTTATCTTTGCTAGAGATTGATCAGTCTGTTATTCAAATCCTATTATTTCTGGGACCCTTCAGTTTAGGGTAAGGCTTACCTTTATTCTGAATTTGTTGTCTTGTCTGCATTCAATGAATTCCAATTTGGATCCGGACTACCAGGTGGTCTTACATTAGGTACAGAAGATTAAATCAAAACACAAAACCATGCGTTGAACTTACCTTGTAAATAAGGCGTGTTTTTGGTTTTTTTTAACGGGTCTTTTATGCGTGTAACCGTCCGCTATACAAGTTTGAAATTCTTAATTGCATAATCGTTAAGACAAGCAATCTCGACGTATTACAATACCTGAACACCCTGTATCCCTCAAAACTGTAACAGGTTTAAAACAAAACCACTTTCCCAACTGGCATTTTGATTTCATTAACATCGTGACAAGATGAAGTAAGTTTAGGAATGTATTTCGATGTGATGCAAGTAGACTGAGTAGGCACTATACAAGACGAACACGTTTTAGGAAACGTTTCACCATTCTGATTATACTCAACATTTCCCTGTAACACACTGTGAACTCTGTGACCCCCCTTTGTCAATCTTACACAATTAAAAATTTACGTTCATATTTTTAGTACAAATTTATTTCTTTTATCTATCTCAGAATCTTTTTTTTTCATGTTTGAGGGCTTTGATTTGACTTTTGATTTTGATTTTGATGTGTATTACCTTTATTTCATGTACTGATTTTAATACAGCCATTTGATTTAATGATTGAGGGTAAACGTTCTTTTAAGAATGTTTTAGGTCCTTGTTACATAGCAAACTGAGTAAAATTTTCAATTGAATCTGGCTTACAAGACCGAAATTTTGTTTTAAACCCATCTTCTGTTAGTTCATTACATCTATACATTCATTTATGGCAGGACAATCCAAATGCTGTGCTTCAGCATATCTTTCAAACCTTCTCAAGTAACTGTCCACTTCATCTTTAGACTCATCAAAAAACGGTAGTTTTGGTACAGCAGGTTTAATTGACACTGTTGCAGACTTATTTTGTTTGCTTTGCTAATAATTCAAGTTTTTTGAGAATGAAAAATCGTTTCCTGCTTAATTTCTAATTCTTTATCTAATTTTATTTTTTGCCAGTTCATTTTGCATGCGCTCTCTTTCTAGATTAACTTATTTCTTTCCATTTCCCTCTCTGCTGCCCTTTCTTCACTCTGAATGGCTTGTTACTGTAAGAACTCTCTGAGTTCTTCATCTTTGAGACCCAATGATTCCCCATATTCTCTTATTGCATTCAAACTTTCCATACTGAAAGTAATATCTAAGAATTTTAAGAGAGATTCAAAAACTACTGTGTTCGTCAGTTGCACATAACTGGATCCTACACTCAAAAATACCATAAAAATTTGTGTTACTAATTTCAACTTGCAGATATAAACATTGTACTCCTCCCTCTTCTGAGGTTTACATTCACTTGAGATCTTGTTGTTGTTCAACTGTAATATAAGTAAAACATGTAAGTACAAGTAAAGGGTATAATGGTAAACAAAAATGTACACTGCATTGTACTGAACAAATTTACACACATCGAATTATTTATTCAATAGTTAGTATTTGTAAGCTTCAGTTGTAGCCTACATTTACATATACAGTTTACATAGCCAATATTGGTATTCGTTTTCGGAATTCACATTTTTTTTTCAAATACTTAATCTGTTTTATGGCCAGAATCGTGTTCCATTATACGAGGTCCACGCCCACAGATCCGTCATTCCATATCGGGTATCACATATCCGTATCACATCCTTAATCCATATCACATCCTTAATCGTATCACATCCTTAATAAATACTTCTGACACCAAATGTCACAGTAAGTTACAAGCTTGAGGCTTTTTCGTATGGATATGAAAACAAAAGCACTTTTAAGTTTTACACTTTTTAATTATTGAAACGGTATACATGTAATATTATCCCGCATGACCTTTCTTTAGCGGAGGTACTGAAACGTCTGGTTGATATGATATTAAACTCAACCGAATAAAAACCTGTATAAATAAATAAAGATACTGTTAATACAAAGTATAACCACACACAATAGTATTTACGTAAGTATTACACTTATACACACAATTTGAAGGTAAGTATTGAACATACTGTAATGTTAATGACACAATATATTTACTGTAATATTTTACTATAAATACTATACTTTACATCATTAATACACGATTAATGAAATACATTCAATATTACACAATATTTGATTTACTATAATTCCACACAAAATGAATCAATGATACACTCTTCTGTACATTACTACAGCACTAAATAAATTAGATTGATTTCATGTATTTTACTTATTTAACACTAAATATACGTTATTACACACACGTAAATAGCATAGTATAAAACAGTATATAAACAAATGTATCTATATTCTAATATCAATTTCAGTTACAAATTTACTGTACTATTAATGTTACTGTTCTGATTACAAACTTTACTAACATAATAGAATAAATTCACTTAAGTTACAAACTTTATAAACTTCTGCAAGTGGACTACGCCCTGAAATTGTTAAAATGCTTCTCATCTAAGTTTCGTGCCAAACTTAAATTTATATGATTTCCGAACAATAGCTTCGGTAGAACCTTGTTAAAATGGGTACTTATGTAATGATAATGAGTGTGTTCGAAATAAAAACTAGATAAAATAAAATTAGAGTGTTCGATTAGATAATGTAAGTTACATAGCTATACATGTGATTTACAAGTTTAATGTGACATATATATATATATATACACACATGTTACATGGCGAATATTTTAACTAAAAGGTAGTTCCCCCTGTTGGCCCTACAGTATGACTTATAACTCTTTAGGAAATTGTGTTTCGGGAACATATTTTTTCTTTTGAAATACTTAGTATGGCGTTCAAATTAAAGTCTGCACCTAAATATCTATTAGATAGCTGGCAGCCTAGCATTGTATTGTTAGAAAGTCAAAGAAAAAAAAAATGGTTGTCCTATAGATATTTTTGAAAGACAAAATGCATCAAGCTCTGTGATAGGCCTACCCAATTTTACCTTAAAATGGCTAATTTTGGTTAAAACATGTAATTTAGTTGTACTATGAATAAAAACACTTTGAAGATTTTGACATTCTCTTGCTACTTTTTTCTTTCTATCTATCTATATAGAGTCTATTCAAATTAATTGCATATTTCTGTTAATTGCATAAGAATTCAAAACACAAAACCATTTTTTTTCTAACTCTTACATGTTAAATATTCCTTTTAATTGCATAGGTTAAACCAAGAATTCCTCTTAATTGTATAAAATATTTCCCAAAATAGGGGGAAAATGTACTGATTACTGTAAAAAGTTTGTTTTAGACATATTATTTACATAGAAATGAGATCATATTAAACAAAGTTTTATGAAAATTTTGCCTTTATTTCATTATTTTACCCGAATGCTTAATTATATTCCATTTATTTCTTTTCACAGGACAATACAAATCTGACACACAAGCTGCTATTTTTCATCCCATTAATACTTGTTTTGCTCATAAATACTGTAAGTTACAAGCTGTTATTTTTTCCTCCCATTACTACTTGTTCTGATCATAAATACTGTTAGTTACAAGCTGTTATTTTTTCCTCCCATTACTACTTGTTCTGATCATAAATACTGTAAGTTACAAGCTGTTGTTTTTTCCTCCCATTACTACTTGTTCTGATCATAAATACTGTTAGTTACAAGCTGTTATTTTTCCCTCCCGTTACTACATGTACTTGTTCTGATCATAAATACTGTTAGTTACAAGCTGTTATTTTTTCTTCCCGTTACTTCTTGTTCTCATAACTACTGTAAGTTACAAGCTGTTATTTTTTCCTCCCGTTACTACATGTGCTTGATCTGATCATAAATACTGTAAGTTACAATCTGTTATTTTTTCCTCCCATTACTACTTGTTCTGATCATAAATACTGTTAGTTACAAGCTGTTATTTTTTCTTCCCGTTACTTCTTGTTCTCATAACTACTGTAAGTTACAAGCTGTTATTTTTTCCTCCCGTTACTACATGTGCTTGATCTGATCATAAATACTGTAAGTTACAATCTGTTATTTTTTCCTCCCATTACTACTTGTTCTGATCATAAATACTGTTAGTTACAAGCTGTTATTTTTTCCTCCCGTTACTACTTGTTCTGATCATAAATACTGTTAGTTACAAGCTGTTATTTTTTCCTCCCATTACTTCTTGTTCTCATAACTACTGTAAGTTACAAGCCGCTACTACATGTGCTTGATCTGATCATGAATACTGTAAGTTACTACTCATGTTACTTCTTGTTCTGATAATAAATACTGTATGTTACAAGATGTTATTACCCCCCCATTACTACTTGTTCTGATAATAATTACTGTAAGTTACAAGCTGTTAGTTTTCCTACCTTTAGTACCCCTTCTGCTCATAAATAATGTGTTATTTTTTTTCTCTCGTTATTGCTTGTTCTGCTCATGAATAATGCAAGTTACATGCTGTTATTTTTCCTCTTGTTACTGCTTGTTCTAGTTGTAAATAACAGTAATGTATTTTTTCATCAATATCTAGAGCATTATGAAGATATGTGATTTTCATAAAACAGTGGAACCTTGCTGTTAAGTCCACCTAACTGTTTCAAGGTGGACTGATCAGCAAGTTGGTCTGACTAGCAAGATGGTCTGATCAGCAAGGTGGTCTGATTAGCAAGATGGTCTTTGTAGTGAGGGTCTAGACTTATTTCATACTTTGGACAAATTTTCAAGAGACTATTAGTGGTATCAAATGTGAGATGGTCTCTCAGCAAGTTGGTTCTTATTCAAGGTTCAACTGTACATTTATATAATGCCGTTTTGATAAGTAGCAAATTAATTTTTTAACATTTTTTACAAATCAGAACTGAGATTTCAAATAATAGTAGGTATTAGTGTTACGCATTGTCAAATCTAATTGGGGGTCGAGTGGTAAGAGAATCATGCTTTAAACCCTGATGTTTCTCACTGCTAGTCAGTGCAGGATCTATTCCCACTGGAACACACACTGATTCTGTGAGAGAGATGACCAGGAGACCGCTGTTTTCTCCTCCAACATTAGTAACTGGCTGCCTCCACACAACTGAAACTTTGTTGAATGTGGTGTAAAACACCATTTAAACAAACAAACATATATGTATTACAAAGATATGTAAGTCCTATATATAGGTCACCTTTCATAGGCATCAGAACTGGGGGGCTAGGGGGGGCTTAGCCCCCCCCCACTTTTTTTGCAAAGATAGACATATGTGTTGAAAATTGGGGCTTTGCCCCCAGACGTTTCTGGCGTGTGTGTGTTTTAAGTTGGTTTAGCCCCCCCCCCACTTTCAATTTGCTTCCAACGCCAATGCCTTTTATGTCTTTTTGTCTGAAGATGGTGAAATTATCATACAGGTGAAATTATCATACAGGTGAATATCTTCTGTAGATAACAATGTAGACAAGAACTGAATAACAAACAAACAATGTATTTGAGAAATCTTTATATTTCTAGGGCTTATTAGCATCCATCAATCATATTGTGAAAAAGCATAATATACGGAGAGGTGAGTGATATCCAAAACAAAATGTAATGGAAATGAAGTTTAAACAAAATGCTGGCAACCATATTATGAAACTTTCATGACCGAGTTGTTCTAATAATTACCTCGGATACCATTCCATTACTTGACAACTTTACAGACCAAAGTGTCCTCAAAAGAAGGCAATTACTGTTTTAGTGAAAACATATATACAATATAACCTGTTTTAAGTGACCGTTCAAGGAAAGATGCAAGAAAGGTCACATATGACAGGTGGTCTCTAAATTCAGGTTACCCAGTGCCAATCATCAGAGATTTTTTTTATGCACATACAATGACAATGAGAACATTTTTTATAAAATCTTTATTTCACATTTTTCTTTGGTTAACAGACATGTCATCGTCATTGATTTGCAGTTATATGATCTGTGAGTCTGCAAATTTCCCGGACAACACATATTTTGAAAGTTCCCCGAAAAGTGATTTGTCTCATATACATTTCACTTCTTTATCACATTGTATCAATTTCACTTAATAAAGGTCATGTCAAATGTAAAGGTCATGTCAAAAGTATTGGGAGTAGAAATAATGGTCTTTAGTTGCATAAGTCAGATACATGTACATGTAATTGCTTACATAAGTCGGTTCATTTATATTCGGATTCCGAAAATACTTTCAAAGCTGACATCTGTTTTCGGAACCCTCTGATCATACATGTAAACTTGCTTTATAACATTAAGGTGACCATGTGATTGACAGGTCAGTGGATTGATTGACTTATATTTAACACCACACATATATTTCAATTTTTATTCCAACAAAAATTAGTGAATTTATGTAAATTTTAATAAAATGGTTATTTTTGTAGGACACAGAGAAAGACGGATAGAACAGGCACTTTTCAAGCGAATGTTGGCTTATCAGATTACTTTGTTTATTTGCTGGTTGCCATGTAAGTCTGCTATTTAACTACATGTAAGAATGCTTCATAGAATTCAAGTTTTCATTCAGATGCCATTTTCTGCCTCATGATGTCATGTGACCTTGACCTTGACCTTTATTCTTTGACCTGAAACACAGCTATTGAAAATCTTTCATGAATTTAAGCTTTTTAGCTGATTGATATTTGGCTAAAAATTCTAGTTGTATTGTTGAAAATTTTTTAACTTTTTATAGAATACATATTCTCGCTGTATGACTGAAAATTCAGAATAGGAATATTAAATAAATTTCAAATTGTTGTCACGGAGACTACTAACTATTGCTGTAGACAGGTCAAGGTTTAGGTTCAATTAGTCTGGTTGACTGGTAGAAAATCAGTATAAACATGAGCAATGATTATAGTTGTTTAATTTCACGGGGTGAAAATTTTGCGGTTTTCTGAATGAAACTTACTCACAGGTTTTAAATTTCGCACAAGATTGGTTACGAATCATCTTTCTGATACTTCATAAGTGTAAGGTATTATATTCAAGGGTATTTAATTTTTCGGAATTTTCTTTTGCTGTGAATATGGCGAAATTAAATCCCCCACGAATAAATGTAACTATACAGTAATGAAAGTGTATAAAGTGTTTGTACAATGAACACTAGATTCATCTTATCAGCTCCTTTATTTTTTTTTTATCTCGAGCTAAGATTATCAATAGCTTGGACTCATGAAAATATAAAAACATATTAATAGATAACTTACTAAAATTACTAAAACTACCAATTTAAAAATTCTACACGAAGTACCGATTCAGGAAATTTGTGCTAATATGGAAATTCTTTGTACCACTTTGAGGCTAGTTAAGTTGTCATAGTAAAATTTATTTCCAACTATAGCAAGTCCAAGCAACTATTGAGACAAAAATGCTTAATTTGACCATTGGTACTGGTATTAACACATACATAAAACCAAAAACTACCAAATGTATAATATATATATCAAATTAAGTATTAATTTGTGTATAAAAAATTGACATTTTTTTCATTTCTTTTCAGCTATATTTTTGGGATTTGGAACTGTAATTGCCAAGAATACATTCCAGATGTCAACTTTTTATCCTGTATATATCTTACAGGTCAGTGGTAGCGTACACATAGCTTCCCTTGTAGTCTGAAAGAGGGTATTTGTGAAGTTGTCCATATTGTTCACAAGACCATTTGTACACAGTAATACATGTATATTGGTTTTTTTTTTTTTTTTTTGCTTTTTATTCCTTTTTAACTCTAAAATTCAAATATACCAATCAGAAACATAGTTACAGTTGTAATGTTAGTTGTGATTGGTCAGGATTGTGTTCGGCTTCAAGTGGAGCATAATGCCGTATAATCTTTGGTCTATGCCTGTGGTAGGTATATACTTGCAGAAGGTTGCTGGTCTCTCTCTGGTTACATTGTAAATGGGTTCTCTCCTCCGCCATTAAAACTGGCCATCACCATGTCTGTAAAATTGTCTAATGTGTTGTAAAACACCAATCAAACAATCTAAAAGCTTTGATAGAATTTCATGAAGCTGTTAGTGATATTGTTACACATAGCTCATAAGTATTTATTTGTCCTGTCTGTGTTAGAATTACATATAGCTCACAGGTAGAGTGTTCACATGGCTGCCTGTGTTAAAATTACATATAGCTCACTGGTAGAGTGTTCACATGGCTGCCTGTGTTAAAATTACATATAACTCACTGGTAGGGTGTTCACATGGCAGCCTGTGTTAAAATTACATATAGCTCACTGGTAGGGTGTTCACATGGCAGCCTGTGTTAAAATTACATATAGCTCACTGGTAGGGTGTTCACATGGCAGCCTGTGTTAAAATTACATATAGCTCACTGGTAGAGTGTTCACATGGCTGCTTGTGTTAGGATTACATACAGCTCACTGGTAGAGTGGTCACATGGCTGCTTGTGTTAGGATTACATATAGCTTGCAGGTAGAGTGTTCACATGGCTGCCTGTGTTAAAATTACATATAGCTCACTGGTAGAGTGTTCACATGGCTGCTTGTGTTAGGATTACATGTAGCTCACTGGTAGAGTGTTCACATGGCTGCCTGTGTTAGGATTACATACAGCTCACTGGTAGAGTGTTCACATGGCTGCTTGTGTTAGGATTACATACAGCTCACTGGTAGAGTGTTCACATGGCTGCTTGTGTTAGGATTACATATAGCTCACTGGTAGAGTGTTCACATGGCTGCCTGTGTTAAAATTACATATAGCTCATTGGTACAGTGTTCACATGGCTGCTTGTTTGGAATACAGATAGCTCATTGGCAGAGTGTACACATTCTACCTGTGTTAGGATTACTTACAGCTCACTGGTAGAGTGTTCACATGGCTGCCTGTGTTAAAATTACATATAGCTCACTGGTACAGTGTTCACATGAGTGCTTGTTTGGAATACAGATAGCTCATTGGTAGAGTGTTCACATGGCTGCTTGTGTTAGGATTCACATGGCTGCTTGTTTGGAATACAGATAGTGTAGACATTCTATGGCAGCCTGATTAGGATTTCATATAGCTCACTGGTAGAGTGTTCACATCACATGGTTGCCTGTTTTAGTATTACAATAGTATTAAGTTAAAAGTTTTCAGGGGCATTTAAAGTACCAATATTTCTGAGACATGTGAAGTCAAAGAAGGACTTAAAAGTTGTGTATTAACAGATGGGCAAAAAATATACCCCCCCCCCCGGACATAGATAATTGGAACATTAAACAATAACCTTGTCATAAGGAAGGTAAAAGTTTTAGACCTGATCACTGATCAAATTGGACAAAGAGATAGACAAACCAAAATCTGTTGGCCCCAATCATTGATCTTGGGAACATAACAACACTGATTTTCATTCATGTATTTTAGGCCATACTAGCTCCACTTCAAGGATTCATAAACTGCATTGCATATGGCTGGTCCAGAATTCTAATGAGAGAATTGCCTCCAGAACAAAGAGGACTGTTAAAGCGATTGAAAGTTTTCAGAGCCAACAACTCTGAAATTCTGTTCGAAGATACAAATTATCAGTCTTTTTAAACGCTGTGACTAAACTGCTACATCATGTGTAAATCTTAGAGAAGAGGTCACTCTGCCAAGCAGTATGTGATTGATAACTCTATTTATGATCTGGTGCTTTTTAAACATTCAAATTTTCAATATCAGAGTTCTGAGTTCACCCCATCATTTTTATATTTCATTGAGTTCAGGAGTGCACATCATTTTTGTTTTGTTTTGAATAAAAAAAATAAAAAATGATCATTAACAGTCAGTGTTTCACAATACCTGAGTGGCATTAACTGTGGTTACCAAACTTAATTATTTCAATTTTTTCTACTTTGACTTAAAAAAGTGCCAAACCTGGGTTTCTCAAGCAATTTTCACATAATATATAGGAATGAAAGAATTTCTATACCTGTGTTTATCTCTTTTTTATTATTGTTTATCAATCTACATGTAAGTCGTAAATAAATGAAAAAAAAAAAATCTTTTGACGAGTCTACCTGATAAACTATGAAAGTCCACCTTCATGGTGAAATTATTTCATATCCAGTGTTTTCTTGCTGATTATTGATGGTAAAATGATGTGGAACCTGTCTTGAGAATCCAATCCCATAAAACACCACCTGTTTTTTAGACCATATTTGAAAACCACTTGGTTATGCATGTATAATATTTTCAATAAAACCTCTTTTTGAGAGACCACATTTCAATGGCAGATGGGGTGGTCTCTTAAGACAGGTTACACTGAACTGCATAATATTGCTACTCTGTTTAATACCAGCACTGATATACTGATAACAGAAATTTGACATTTTCATGTTAATTTCATTTTCAAGTTTTAATTTCAAATTTTAATATTACATTGATTAAATACATGTATTTGATTATGAATTCTGTATTCAAATGATAATTTCATATTCAATTATTGATTTAATATTGGAATATTAATTTTATATTCAAATCTTAATTTCATATTCAATTATTGACTTAATATTAGAATATTAATTTCATATTGAAATCTTAATTTCATATTCAATGATTGATTTAATAATAAAAACAGAATGTTTGCTGTTTATTTTTGTTACAGTTTATTAAAGGTTTCAATAAAGACGTTTTTCAATACATCGTATCTTCTTGTTTTGTTTCGTCCAAGGTATACGGTACCAAAAATTTTGAAATAAGAAATAAAAATAAAATGCCTACCTACCTTGCCCATTTTGGAAGGCCAATTATCTGAGAACCAGAATATTAATTTTACATGGCCTTAATTTGCATATATTGGAACATTCATTTAGCTCTAAATTTTATATCTGAATGATCAGAACGATATACATGTATTGTCCGATTCACATAAGATGGCAGGGCGGAGTAACCTTTTGATTATCATATGGATTATTCTACTCACTTTTCGGTTATGAAAACCTGCATGGGAAAAACATTTCATTACTCACTGGATACTTTCTTATGTATGGTGACAAGTAGAAACGATTACTCTAGGCTGTATGATTTTAATGCCATGCTTTATTACCTAAAATTTAAACTTGTCCAGGTCAAAAAAGGGTTCAAAAGACTCCGTCCTGCCAGGTTATGTGGATATTACTATACAGGTTTACCAAGGAAAAGTGGTACATCTGGGTTCTGTCAAAAGCCAAAACAATACGGTCTATTTTCCAAAAATAAGGTAATAGGTAACTCGGTGTATTACTGTCGTTCTTAATATTTGTTTTGCAGTAAACAAGTCTTGTCACCTCCGTTTTGATTCAATTTAGACTGGTTGCATTTGTAAACATGTGTTGATTTACCTTGGTAGACCTGACCATATACAGAATACCTGTATTTAATGTCACCTGTCTGTAATGAGCAATATAAGTGAATGTATATGTGTTCAGTTTTCTATGTTCATTCCCCTTTAGAAAAAAAGACAAAAGAATAGAATTTAATGTCTCTACTAATGTGAAATATGCTGTGAGTTTTGTTTATAAAATCAATTTTTTTACACATTTTTGTACATATACTTGTGAAATAAATCTTTATCATAAGATTGTTCATTGGAATTTATTGATTAGATAATTGATTGCTTTGGCTTGATTTTATGAGCAGTGTGCCCTTGCCACTCCTCCCTGTTTGTATCTCCTCCACCATTAAAAACGATCTGCCACCATATAACTGAAAAATTGTTGAGTGTGGCGTAAATTAAAAATCAAAATCAAATGAAATAATGGCAGCTAGGCACATGTAATGTATATGATATTCATCCAAGAGGCATACATATATAATCGTCAATCCAGATATCATTTACTGGCAAAATTACTTCTCATAGATGGACGACACACAACCATTTATAAAAGATGATTACAATAAATCACCCGAGTCCTAAAAATCTTCCTCTCATTAACCAATGATCAGATTTCGTTCAGATAAAAAAGAGTTAGTCCCCGATGGAGCCCCTAAAAGGGCCAAAACAGGGTACATATTTAAAGGATCTGATCATGAACCAACGATCAGCATATTCCTACTGCATCATAAACTTTACTCAGGTGACCTTAAGGCCCGTGAAACCTTTTGATGTTTCATAAGAAGAAATGGAGAGTCTTACAGGGCCTTAATTTTAACCTGAGTCAATACAGAGATACCTCTGTCATGAGAGACAAACTTTAACTTATTCACCCCTAAAGGCACATTTGGACTAGTCTAAGTCATTGATTTATAGAAGAGTCCATTGTTTTTCAGGGGTTGATAAGTTAAGGATCACATTTAAATGGCAGATATGGTAGTTTCTTGTGACAGGTTCAACTTTACATATAGAATTAAAATTGAATTGGCCCTGTGATTTTGAGAAGTTTGAAAATTTTACGAATTTTACACATACATGTAAGAGCACGGAGCACACCCGTACAGAAAACGGAGGGATTACTGGAGTCGTAATACAACAACCGAAAAAAATCGACAACAAAAATTACGAAACAATTAAAGCTTTATTTACAATGTTTTCTTAAAAATATACACATATATGGAAATATGCAGAAACATGTAATATAATACACTGTTACCATGGTGACAGACTGTTGTATGTTTATTTTAAGTATGGTCGGATGTCTATTTTTAAGTTACGGTAGGTTGGAAGTCCATTTTTAAGTTTGGCTGGAAAATTGTAAACAAATGGTTTTCTTTGCAAATTCAAATGATCAAACAGAAATGTAAAATAAATACAACTTTAGCTAGAACCTGGTTCTACATTGAACAACCTTTTACCCTTATCAAGTTAATATCATTTGTATATGCATATGATATGACCCAATAAAGGGTCCCTTTCCAGGTCATTCTATACTGCAGCCTGTGTTCTACACAATGTGCATAAACAACTTTAACTTCCAATTTACCACCCCACTACAGTGGTCATACTTATTCATTCTGTGTCTCAACAACAAGTAGTAGTGTATTCCTCAAGGAACTAAGTAGCTCTTCCAATTTACACCCCACTACACAATGGTCATACTTATTCATTCTGTGTCTCAACAACAAGTAGTATTGTATTCCTCAAGGAACTAAGTAGCTCTTCCAATTTACACCACTACACAATGGTCATACTTATTCATTCTGTGTCTCAACAACAAGTAGTAGTGTATTCCTCAAGGAACTAAGTAGCTCTTCCAATTTACACCCCACTATACAATGGTCATACTTATTCATTCTGTGTCTCAACAACTAGTAATATTGTATTCCTGAGGGAACTAAGTAGCTCTTCCAATTTACACCCCACTATACAATGGTCATATCTTTTCATTCTGTGTCTCAACTATCGGTACAAGTAGTATTGTATTCCTGAGGGAACTAAGTAGCTCTTCCAATTTTACACCCCCACTATACAATGGTCATATCTTTTCATTCTGTGTCTCAACTATCGGTACAAGTAGTATTGTATTCCTGAGGGAACTAAGTAGCTCTTCCAATTTACACCCCACTATACAATGGTCATATCTTTTCATTCTGTGTCTCAGCTATCAGTACTTGTAGTATTGTTATCCTCTGTGAACTAAGTAGCTCTTCCAATTTACACCCCACTATACAATGGTCATATCTTTTCATTCTGTGTCTCAGCTATCAGTACTTGTAGTATTGTTATCCTCTGTGAACTAAGTAGCTCTTCCAATTTACACCCCACTATACAAAGGTCATACTTATTCATTCTGTGTCTCAACAACTACTAGTACTGTATTCCTCAAGGAACTAAGTAGCTCTTCCAATTTACACCCCACTATACAATGGTCATATCTTTTCATTCTGTGTCTCAACTATCGGTACAAGTAGTATTGTATTCCTGAGGGAACTAAGTAGCTCTTCCAATTTACACCCCACTATACAATGGTCATATCTTTTCATTCTGTGTCTCAACTATCGGTACAAGTAGTATTGTATTCCTGAGGGAACTAAGTAGCTCTTCCCAATTTACACCCCACTATACAATGGTCATATCTTTTCATTCTGTGTCTCAACTATCGGTACAAGTAGTATTGTATTCCTGAGGGAACTAAGTAGCTCTTCCAATTTACACCCCACTATACAATGATCATATCTTTTCACTCTGTGTCTCAGCTATCAGTACATGTAGTATTGTTATCCTCTGTGAACTAAGTAGCTCTTCCAATTTACACCCCACTACACAATGGTCATACTTATTCATTCTGTGTCTCAACAACAAGTAGTATTGTATTCCTCAAGGAACTAAGTAGCTCTTCCAATTTACATCACTACACAATGGTCATACTTATTCATTCTGTGTCTCAACAACAAGTAGTAGTGTATTCCTCAAGGAAACTAAGTAGCTCTTCCAATTTACACCCCACTATACAATGGTCATACTTATTCATTCTGTGTCTCAACAACTAGTAGTATTGTATTCCTGAGGGAACTAAGTAGCTCTTCCAATTTACACCCCACTATACAATGGTCATATCTTTTCATTCTGTGTCTCAACTATCGGTACAAGTAGTATTGTATTCCTGAGGGAACTAAGTAGCTCTTCCAATTTACACCCCACTATACAATGATCATATCTTTTCATTCTGTGTCTCAGCTATCAGTACTTGTAGTATTGTTATCCTCTGTGAACTAAGTAGCTCTTCCAATTTACACCCCACTATACAATGGTCATATCTTTTCATTGTGTCTCAGCTATCAGTACTTGTAGTATTGTTATCCTCTGTGAACTAAGTAGCTCTTCCAATTTACACCCCACTATACAAAGGTCATACTTATTCATTCTGTGTCTCAACAACTACTAGTACTGTATTCCTGAGGGAACTAAGTAGCTCTTCCAATTTACACCCCACTATACAAAGGTCATACTTATTCATTCTGTGTCTCAACAACTACTAGTACTGTATTCCTGAGGGAACTAAGTAGCTCTTCCAATTTACACCCCACTATACAAAGGTCATACTTATTCATTCTGTGTCTCAACAACTAGTAGTATTGTATTTCTGAGGAAACTAAGTAGCTCTTCCAATTTACACCCCACTATACAAAGGTCATACTTATTCATTCTGTGTCTCAACAACAAGTAGTATTGTTATCCTGTGTGAACTAAGTAGCTCTTCCAATTAACTAGCTTGAATTTTAGATTTATTTTAGAAAAACATTAACTGAAATATATCTCCTAAAAAAACTATTTTTATTATAATCATTGAATCACAGGATCAATATCTCATTGTTGATCTTTTATAAATATTTAAAACAAAATCTAACATCCATGTTCTCAAACACCATATTTTCATAAAGTTGGAAAACATCTTGAACGCTATTTACTTTATCTCAGTGAAATATCAAGATTTGGGTCATGTGACTGATTGGTCACATTTATATACCAGGGAGGCTCTTCAACCTCTTTGGACATTATGGAGGCTCTTTCACAGACAGTCATGTAATTAGGTCAAAATTTTACTGTCATCAAAACTGAGGATTTTGATGGTCACTTGACAAGTTGTAGAAAGAATTGCTGACAAAAAAAAACAATGCACAGTGCTCCCTGCTTACTGTATAGGTCTAATTGGAAATTTCCGCCCCTGGTTATTTCCGCCCTTTAACAACAATAAAAAATATCCACCTCTTCTTAAATTCACCCTTAATAACCACAGACTCATGAGTGGCATGCCTTTCCATGCTTTAATTACTTAGATTGAAAGTTTTGCTTTCATTTTGATTTCTCTTGCTCATCTAAGGACGAAAATAGTGAAAATTAAGCGGGAGTGATAATACCCGGGTGTAAAGTATTGTGCCAACATTTGTACGAGGTGGAGAGTTATTGCGAGGGTGGCACTATATTGTAAAACATTTTAAAGAAATCTAAACATTGAGAGATCAGTTAATCATTAACAATCAATGAATGCATAATTCATATGAAATCTATACGATAATCATACAACTGAAAGCCATGTTGATGCAGTCCGTCATGGTCTACTGAATCGGACCCACTCACGAGATTATAATCCTTGCAAGGAGTTTGGCATCGCTATTGAGGGTACACCTTATGTAATCTGACCATTTCTTTCTCAAAACAGTGGAGGATGGCAGAATGCCAGTTTGGCAATATAATGGATGTATCTTTTTTCCCCAATTTTATGGCAGTGAGTGGGGGGTGGCAATATAACGAGGGGCGATATACTGAGGTGTTACTGTTTATAAGTAAAAAACCCTGTAATTCAGTATTTTTCTCTTTGGATTTATATAGTTTATACTTAAAACTCATAAAGTGTCTAAACGGAATAGCTATTTTCAATGCCTCTGCATGTTGATCAGGGATAAAAATTTTAACAAATCATAATAAATGATATTTTTTGGTTAATGGAAATAATTTATGACAGAAAAATTCTAATTTTGATTTATCTTTATACACGATAGGGCACATTCTCCTTAAACATGTCAAATTGAACTGACCTTGAGAAAAATACTGGCAAGAGTGAGATGAAACTAGTTGATTCTGATTGGTTTATATAAATACAGTCCTCTCTATAGCAATTTAAGTATACCCTCAACATCAAAAAGTGATTATCGGTAAAAGCAGAATTAAAACTCCTGTTATGCATCAAGGTTATTCACAGGAACAAACAAGGTCATACATGATTACAGGTCAAGGTCAAACTAAAAAAGCAATGTCACACAGCAAGGAGCAAAATTGTAAT
Organism: Atrina japonica; assembly: GCA_030159075.1. Classification (NCBI taxonomy): domain Eukaryota; kingdom Metazoa; phylum Mollusca; class Bivalvia; order Pterioida; family Pinnidae; genus Atrina; species Atrina japonica. The sequence goes on along the minus strand of BROG01000395.1, from coordinate 34,989 downwards.
TCTAAAGTATCATATAGGTTCTGAAAACCATGAACTCGGAACTTATTATTGCACAAGTTATATCTTTTAAGATCATAAAAATACTGAACATATCAATTCATATGTCATACAACTCAATATTCAGCACATATTTTTTTTTCATTACAGTGGAATCTGTCTTGACAGACCACTGTTATAAAAGACCACTTGTCTTCTGAGAGCACATTTTACAACCAATTAGTTAAATAACTCTGTAAATAATATCTCTTTTGAGAGACCACCTTGTCTTCAGAGACCACATTTCAAAGGCTGAAAGGGTGGTATCTCAAGACAGGTTTCACTGTATGATTAAGTTTGTAGAACCAAGTTTAACCTAAATAGTAAATACATTCAAAAACAAAAACAAATCCCTCTCCAAAAAAAAAACAAAACCAAAAATCTTCTTGATTACCCTGGTATGGTATTCTTTTTTTAACTTTCTATTTCATTTTCAAGAGGTGTGATTTTCTCATACATTAAGATGATAACGAAAAAAAAAATGGGGTCAAATATTTGAAGACACCACACCTCTAGATATTAATCATTATCCACTGAAAGTTTACCTTTGTCTCAAATACAAGTTTTATAAGAAAGTAAAAAATGTAATTTACTTCAAGTTTTCTTTTTCTGTTGACTGTAACAATATTTGGATGAGAAAATAATTTATCATTGCACGCTCGTTCTATATGTTCCGTCATGAAATCTGATCCACTTGTTGTGAATTTTGATCTCATATATATAAATTTCAGTTTTATTCAGACAGTGTTTATTTTTACAGCTGATAGAAAACAGAAATAATTACTCTAACATTCAATCCGAAAAGATTTTAAGCTTTGTAGATGAAATTATTGTTGAGTACATACCCTATTGTTTTCTTTTGTGGATGCTAAAAAAGATGCATTATTTTACTCGTATTTTCGTGTAACAGTTTTTTGTTTTTGTTTTTTTTAAGACAGACCAATGCATCTCATTCATAAGTGAAATGTTTATATTTATTCAAACATTTGCATCGCCTTGCGACAGATTCAGGCAGAGGCTTGATAGTAATCACTGACAGGAGTACTGCCGAGATCACCATCGGCTACATTGATCGAGCTACTGTTCAAGAGGCCAGGTGACCTAGTGTAATACGATCCCGAATGACGGTCAAAATGTGTACTATCAAAACTAGCATTAATACTTTCTGTGTCGTCTGCCTTGGGTGCTGCCGCCTGGTATGGCATGCTGACGGTGTCTTCTTCCGGGACTTCGTCAACTTGATTTTTGTAGGAGAATAAAATACTTGGTTGTGTTTGCCTGCAAAAAAACAACAGCAGAAAGTGTGCATTGACAGAATATGTTTACAAGATGAAGTTATGAAACCCCAGAGTTAAGTCATTCATAATGATTTTAAAAGTCCCATAACTCTGGCAAATATAGCTAAATGTTGGCCATAATCTGAGTCATTCTAGGTTTTTTTTTATGTAAAGCATTAAACTAAATTTAGTTAAAATTTGAGGAGAGAAACCTGACTTATTTGATGCAATATGGTACAGAAGACAATGAACCAGAAACCTTCATGTTGAAGACCCAGTGCTCTACCAACTGAGTTACTCTGTCCACTTAGAAGACAATGTATTTGAATTATTTCTTTGAAAGAAGATGGACTCTAATTAACAGTATTATTCTTGAGTGTTAAACAGAGATTATTATATGAGCATTTTGACATCATACTCCTTCTCAACCCTAGGTTCCCTATATCAGTCTGAGGGCTGAAGGCCCAAGTGCTGATATTGGGACCGGGGGCTGAGAAGGAGTATAGTATCAAAATGGTCATATTACAAACTTTTTATCATGTGTCTAAATTACAAATTAAAACACAAGATACAACAATAGCAACATACTTTCTGATTCCTATATTCTGGCCGACAAAGAATGAAGAATCCTTCCTGTATGTTCAGTTTTATTATTTTGGATGACATTGAACAAGCAGATGATGAACTATACCGGAAATGGATGATACTTGGTACTCTTTTTTTTTCTTTTCGTTGATCACAATATAAATAGAAGTTCTTAACAGGAGTGCATTACAAGAATAATTAATGCATGGGGCGTGACAGTATCACATATACAAATGCAGACATTTTGAAATAAAAAAAAAATCACTGGTCAACCGGACCAGTGAATAAAGGTATTCCATGGGTCAAAGAAATTTTTTTACTGGTCTGTATATATACACAATTGAATAGAAATGGAAAATAACTGGTCATTTGAACCAGTTATCAGATAATTTCAGCGGACTTTTGTAGAATTTACCGGTTTTTCTGGTAAATCCGGTGAATTTCAAAAACTCTGCAAATGTAGTCATATTTAGTGCAAACATTTATCATGTATTTACTACAAAATACAGACTTTATTCATCTCTGATACAGGAGCAAGTGCGTGCCCTTTATTGCAAACCCTGTATCAGCACCCCATTTGGAATGCTTCTTGTATTTTTATTTGGAATACCTCGATTGTTTTCAGGCAAAAACCAATATTTTGCATAAACACCAAACTAATCACATTCTGTTACATAATAGGCCTAACTGTGAACATTTTTAAAGATTGTTGAATAAAAATGTGAATGAATTAATTGATTTACTAAACATTCTATTTAACAAGTGTACTGATATTCTGTAGGTTAAGTTTAACACACTGCAAATAGTAGTGCATTTCATATTTCCAGATATAAGCACAGAGATCTGCCCGCATAGGAATTTCCATTGAGAGACGCAAGTCGTGATTATAACTAGAAATTAAAAAATACACTTTTATTGTTGATATTTAATATTTGTCTATTTACCAGTAGGATATCAAATATAAGATAAAAACAACAAAACATGACAAAATCCGTATCACATGCCATACCAACCCTCGACCAATATCTGTAGGCCCTCGGACTGATATTAAAGTCTCGAGTTGATATGGCATGCGATACAGATCTTGCCATGAATTATTCTCCATGTAGCTCATCATTTTTAACAAATGACCACACAGTTTACTTTCAGAAGACTGGTAGTCTTTCCCCAAATACATTGTAACTGGATTCTCTCCTCCATCTTTAAAACCTGGTACAGATACTGTACTCTATATTAAGACTGCCTAACTGACTTGACTCAAAGTGGTCTGATTAGTAGGGCGGTCTCTTAAGTTAGGGACTGGAATCATTTCATAATTATTAAGAGACTGAATATTCACAGGTTTATATTACAAGGCGGTCTGCAAAGCAAGGTGTTCTTTAGACAAGGTTCCTTTGTATAACCTTAAACATACACTGCACAACAGTTTCAAAGTTTAAATACTGTTCTAGAGAGGAAGGAACCTGACAAGACCAACAATGTGTCATGGGAATAAGACCTCATTCACCCCTAAAGACACGTTTTGGACTGGTCTATGTCATTGATTTACAGAAGAGTCCATTGTTTTTCAGGTGTTGATGAGTTAAAATGACTGAGCCTGAAGTCACCAAATTTACTCAATACTCAAGCTTTTATTTTATTATTGTGATTATATAGTTATTTACTTACTTACTGCCATTAATGCCACTGGCATGTAGGGCAGCAACAATCTGTTGCTGTTTCCATAGCATTAGACTTTTTATAGGACAGGGTTGTTAGCCCTGGGCCTAATTCCCAACCTGAAGGCCAGAGAGTTTGTAGTTGAGGTTTCCTACCTCTAGATTGGTTGCTGACCAGGGCTAATGAGCTGAATCTACCCTGAGTTTTCCTTCTCCCCTAGTTACCGTGTGATGTCACAAGGAGGCAGTATAGAGGTATTGATTTGTATGGAGGCTATATACTGGCAGGATAGATTTACTCGCTTGGCTCTCTTTACACTCACAATTGGGCTAGCCTGGGGCAGTGGCAGAGTGTTAGACTCACCACCACACTAGACGCATTCACAGCCCTGTGGCAGAAGCCACCAAGACACATTATGACAATGATGTCATTTGTAAAACTTTCAAATTTGAGTAAAAAAGATCATACTATTATTTTACATCACTCACATATAAATTTTTGCATCATACTTATAATTTTTTTGCAAAAATTTAATAAATACGTTGAGTATGCTTCTCAAACATTTTTTTGACATTTCTGAAGTTTTCTTCAAATGAGCAATAACTTTCACCATTATTTACAATTGTATGCCATCAATATACAAATATGTCTAGTTACAAAATAAATTTTGCATATTTTGGCCTTAAAATCATAAACAAGTTAGTTGAGCTTGAGTACTGATTAAGTTTGGTGACTTCGAACCTTGGTGTACTGAACGCTAATCCTAAAATTGATAAAACAAGAATTTCTGTAATAGTGGTCTCTCACGAGAGAGTAACTCATCTATCGTTGTAACCACTTAATGTGCTTGTTTCTAAGGAACTTGTGGGGCAAAATAAGACTTTTCTAAAGTTAATTAATAATAAAATCAATAAATAATTAAATTACATGAAAGAATACAAATTGATCATTTCATGTGAAAATGTTCTTAAAAACCCCAGTGTTTCCAAAATTAGAATTTATGAACGCTCTTTATTTCTGTCCCATAATTCAATGCAAAATCATGAATTGATGTGAATCAGGCTTACTTACATGAAAAACTTTCTTAGGAATACTAAATAGACTAGAGGTGCAAAACATGTGAAATAGATATAAGACGTCAGGTCAACGATGCTGAAAAAAAAAGAAAACGAGACTTTAATTAACATAATTGTTGCAAGTACACATATGTAAATTAATAGAGGTCAATATCAAAAGATATAAATGATAATACTGTAAATCTGGTTTTATTCGCGAGAATTTTATTTATGCATAATTTCGCAACAACAATCGCTTGCGAAAAGTAAATTATCGCGTAAAGAAGTATGATAATAGTGTGATGAAATGGACATTCGCAATCGCGAAAATACCATCTTGCAAATAAGTTAAGAACTTGTGAATCTCACGAAAATTAAAAGTCCTGCGAAAATTTTCGGGAAAACAGTTTGTCAATATATGCGATACAGTGAAACCTGTCTTGAGAGACCACCCAATCAGCCATAAAAATGTGGTCCCTCAATACAGGTGGTCTCTCAAAAGAGGTTTTATCGAAAGGATCATTTAATCAAGTGGTTCTCAGAATGTGGTCTCACAAGACAGGTGGTCTTTCATGAGAGTAGTCTTTCAAGACAGGTTCTACTATATTTCCCCAACTGCTAACATGTTTTTGAGATATAATAATGCATTGACATATTTATAAATACACATTTATACAATGAATCGTGATGTGTTTCTAGAGATAAATGCTCCAGCACAAAGCCAGTCTACTGTACAGGGGAGATAACCTGCCATGTTAATATTCGCTATACACATGTATTCACAGTAAATGTATTGATACGTCTGTGAATTTAAGAAATGGTAAATGAGTTTTAATGAGATTACATAATACATTACCGACTGCTTTTGCAAGACTTGATGTTATTCTAAGTTACTCTCAATCGGCAAATTTAAAAAAAATTTTTGATAGTATCATGAGAGACAAAAGCATGAAAATTACTATCTGTGAAATTAAATCCCTGTACAGAATAATGGATCTCAAGTCTACAGGCATAGGTGCTGTTTCCATCTATTTGGTAATTCTTGATGTCAACCTTTGTACATTTAATTTTCACTTGTATCATTTTCTTGTTTTACATATTTATACAGAGATATATGAAGAAAAATTGTGGAAAATTACTCATGTTATAGATCGTATTATCCTCTGATATCTGGATAATGCCCCAAACTGAATTCTATATCTTATTTTTTTAAATCAAATTCAGAAAAGTTTGCTTTAGCGACCACCTATGTATAAAGACCACCTGGTCACAAAGACCGTTTTTTGCTGTCCCCAATAGTACCATTTGTTTACAAATCAACCTCTTTATAAAGACCACCTCTCTATAAAGACCACCTCCCTATAAAGGCCGGTTTTCTTGTGTCCCTAAGGAGGTAGTTATATACAAGTTTCACAATGTGTAATATATATATATATATATATATATATATATATATATATATATATATATATATATATATATATATATATATATATATATATTTAAATCTTTTATCTTGTTTGGTTAAATAGTACCAGAGAAGACCATAGATATAACTCACCACATTCCCTCTATGACGGCACCATATAAAAGACCACTGCCAATAGCTTGAAACAAATTAAGTATCGCCAAAAAAGCAGCGTACATGTAAAATGACCTCTTTGCTGCAAAGGAGAAAGATTTTGTAAATTTGTAAATTAATAACATATGCAGCTTACTTTTGAGCTAAAATTTATTAACTTGAAAAAATAACCATTTGTATGATACAATCAGAAATAAACAATGTTAATCAATTATTTGTTTCCCATACACAATGTTAATCAAATATTTGTTTCCCATACACAATGTTAATCAAATATTTGTTTCCCATACACAATGTTAATCAAATATTTGTTTCCCATACACCATGTTAATCAAATATTTGTTTCCCATACACAATGTTAATCAAATATTTGTTTCCCATACACAATGTTAATCAAATATTTGTTTCCCATACACCATGTTAATCAAATATTTGTTTCCCATGTTGTACAAAAAGAGAGCAGAATTTGGTCTTTTCACCAAAATATGTAAATGATTAATTGCTATAGTTCTAATTCCTTTGTGAAGATTCTAATGGCATGCTAGATGTGTATTAAGACAGCGTAATAGTGTAACTGGTTTATTGTGTTTCAGATGACATTACATTATATGAACTAAATTAACTGTATTTTTTCAAAATTACATGTATTTTTTTTCTTTTTTTACTACCTAGTTTGATATACAATAACAAAAAAGAGATAAACACCAGCATAAAAATTCTTAAATTCCTATGTTTTTTGTGAAAATTGCTCGAGCCGAATACCACACTGGTCCCGACCTGATTTTTACAAAATATATAGGAATATATATAGGAATTTATGCTTGTGTCTAGTCCTCATTTGTTACTGTACATCAAGTACAAATAGTCAAAGTAGAAAAAAATCAAAATTATTTTACTTTGGTAAATGCAGCTAATGCCAATTTAAAACAGCATTATAAATTATATAAAAAACATAAATAGTTATATAACGGTGCTTAAAATGACATTATGCTAGATGCAATGTAAGACAGCATCATACAGCAGCTACTTCATGGCACTTAAAATGACATTATTCTAAATGTTATACAGGGATTCCTGAAATTTGTTACTAATATTATAAACATAATACCAAAGTAAAACTACTACTGCATTATAAAGATTTTTTCATATATCAGTTAAAATCTGGGCCTTCAAGCCACCAAACATTATACTCTAGTCCTTTGGTATCTTTAAATACTTTCCGATGCAATGTCATATCTTAAATTATTTCTATTCACAAATCAAAATTTATAGGAGTGCATTTTTATAATGTAAATGATTAAAGAAAACGTTAGTACTTACGTGGGAGAGAAAGTCGTTCCCGTAGACTAGTCCAAGGTAAGATAACTATGACTGTGTATATCTGTAAATGTCAAAATATAATAAAAATTTATACTAAAAACACTGTGTAGGATGCTTTGTGTGTTCCGTACATAATACTCTATAAGCAGAAATTTTAGCGAGGATTCAATTTTGGCATTATTAGTGATGTTGTTGAGATTGCTAAAATTAAATATTGCTAACAATTCGTTCCTCATCGTAAGTAAAGAGTTATCTTTTTTAAAGAGCACCCTGAGTGAAAAAAGAAAATTTCTTTTTTTCAAAGTGAGCGATTTTACCTGCTTTTGGAAAACTAATTAAGAATTCATTCCACTTCCTGCAAACTTTTGAGTTACACTATGATGTCACGGAATGGCCTTAGGAAGACTACTGTCATGGCGGAAATTAAAAGTGGACAGGAAAGTGAGTCATATCCATCGTTGGTAAAATCACAAAATCACAAAATTTACAATATAAATCTTTATTTTAACACTTTTAAAATATAAAAAATCATTTTATTTAAATGCAGTCATATAAAGAACATGATTTTAGCTTTTTCAGTGTGTCACACTTACGGACAGAAGGAGTTATGCTTGATTTAGAGTATCACGCTTTATTTTAAGTGTTTATCCCTCAAGTTTTTTTTTCATGCGTTCTCATGTTTTATAAAGAAAAAATAACAACAGCCGCCTGTGATGTATGCCATTTTTAATCCTTAAAACACCCGCTTACTTCACATCTCCCAGTATATTGCCATTGCCATGTCATGTAAACATGCCAGGATTCTCAGCGGGTGGGTTTGTAGTCCGAGATGAATTAATCCCTTCCGACTGTGTATAAAGCTACATACGATTTTTAATGTCAAAATGAATTTCAAAGAAGAGGCGATATTTTATAATTCATGTAAAGCGAGAAATTAATAAAAAGATAAATAAATAAATAAATAAACAGATAAAATAATAGATTAAATGAGATACGAGTGACGAAAATTGTTATTTTTGACTGATAAATTAATCGTATGCTTATCTAGTTTGATTTTGTTTTAACTAATAAAATACTATAAATATCATAAGAGTCATAAACATTTCTTACATGGAATGCAAAACAAAATACACTGTATCCAAAAATTACACTGTGTGTTGCTCCGTGTGTTGCTTTGTTTGCAAATAATCGGTGAGTGAAAGTATAATGCAGCTTCCACTCCGGGCCCAACTAAGATTTTAAATTTCCGAGATGATTGGGTGTAGTGTTAGTCTCATGGGAATTCAGCAAAACACGCCTTTGTTTATCACATGTAACCCAGCGGAAAATGTTTTTTTTTTTTTAGTAAATTGATAATACTGGAAAATACAATTTACATTTATAAATATATTGCATCTTAACTTATAATTAATGATATGTTTCTGTATGGTATTTTAAGAGTGACAAAGTTCTTTATACAACTGACACGTAATCTTTAACCAACGGTGAATAAAAATATGAACCTGGGGAAAAATATCATTGTTGTTTATTGAAAAACTGTATTTTTGTTAAATTTCCATTTTCACTACAGTTGATGCTGCTCTCAATTTCCATTATATATGTACTTTATTTGCTCTGCCAATAGCCGTGTGACAATGCGATATTTACGGCAGTTGTCTTTTCAAAATGACATACAGTTTACACCTACTACCAGTGATATATAAAGCTAGCTTTATATATTGCTGCTACAACTACGATATCAGTTTATAGAAAAATTAAAAATAGTAATTCAATTGTTTTGTTTTTACAATTTAATTCTGCAAAGTTTATGTTTTAATTATTTGTTTTCATTGGATGATAATTATGCGATTTTACACACAGAGGTAAGCATAGATTCATAAATGATGAAAAAAGCTAGATTTCTTTATGTAGAATATTGCTGCCTAACAAGGAAAATTTTATAATTTAATCTTGTTTTCTTAATCAATTAAAAATTCCCCAAAAAAAATCACGACTGCAACAGTTAAAAACAATTATTCCTACACTATTGTACACAAAAATATATTTACTCAATAAACCAGCAAGTTAATTAATTGCCATCCACGCATGAGGCACAGCTGATACAAAGTCTATAGTGAAGCACGTACTTTGCAACTGGATTCTGCGTTGTGATGTCACACGCACGAAGCTCCACCCCTTTCTGGCTACTTGAGCTGTCTGTAAAGGTGAGTTTTGCAGCTTCTTGCAAATATCTTGAAAACGCATGCACCGATTTTGATCAGGTTTTCGTTGTTGTTCTTAGAATGATAATTTCTATAAATAAAGCATTTTTCATTTTTCACTCTTTAAATCATAAAACCGCTAAAATTACTTCTGGCTAAAATTATATACCATATTTTTAGGACAAAACGCTAAATTTGCGTCTCGCTAAAATTTCCACTTATATGATATATAAAGCCCATTCAGAAAAATGACAAAATTGTAAGCTTTACCGATATTAATAAAACCACAAAGCTATGTTCAACTCTTAAACTAATTTTCAAAAACCTAAGTTAACATGAAAATAAAGTTTTGACGATGCACACGGCAATATGTGGAAGATCACTTTTTAAGTCATCAACGTTTGCAAGTACGTACAATAAAGAAGAAGATAGAGCTACTCAGCCAGAAGATCATTCCACCATGTCCGAACATGTCAAAGTCCTGGGTAGCTGTGTTGTTGTTCTTTTGAACATGAAACCGTGGGTCTGGGTACTCAAACTCCAACGTACCCTGAAATGTAACAGAAATAAGATGGCAATAGTTTGAAACACGAAACCATGGGTCTGGGTATTCAAACTCCAACATACCCTGATATGTAACATGCATATACAGTAATACTGTAAAACCTTGATGTAACATACACCTGTTCATAACGGAAACCCTTTCTATTATTACTGTGTACCTTGATATTTTCGCTCCCCTTTAATTTTCCACCATTTCCGTCCTTAGACAAGTGAGTTAATTTTACATGAAAGCAAACTTTTCAAGTTAAATAACTGAAGCACAGACATACAAGTCATTCATGAGACCATGGTGATTTAGGGTGAATTAAAGACAGGGTGAACATATTTTATGTGGTAAAAGGGCGAAAATAACCAGGGGGGAAAATTTTCCAGATACATGTATACGGTGTCTTCCAGCATACAGTTTAGTGCTTGACATTTACCTGGTAAGATTTCATGGTAATACATGTGCAGTGCAGTGACATTTAGCTGTTCATGGTCAGTCTGGTATTTGGTATTTGATAATTCAGTCTGGTAGACTGATAAGATTTTGATGGTAATTATTCAGTCTAGTATTTGTAGCTGGTATTTGACATTATTAGTTTGGTAAGATTTTGATGGTAATTATTTCAGTCTGATGGTATTTGACATTTAGCTGGTAAGATTTGATGGTAATAATTCAGTCTGGTATTTGACATTTAGCTGTAATAAGTAATAATTTGTGTATTTGACAATAAGATTTGATGGTAATTATTCTGGTATTTGACATTTAGCTGGTAAGATTTGATGGTAATAATTCAGTCTGGTATTTGACATTTAGCTGGTAAGATTTGATGGTAATAATTCAGTTCAGTATTTGACATTTAGCTGGTAAGATTTGATGGTAATTATTCAGTCTGGTATTTGACATTTAGCTGATAAGATTTGATGGTATTAATTTAGTCTGGTAGCTGTTTTGACATAATTCAGTCTGGTATTTAATTTGATTTGGTAACAATAATTCAGTCTGACGGTAATATTTGACTGGTATTTGACATTTAGCTGGTAAGATTTGATGGTAATTTTTAATTTTGGTATTTGTTCTGGTAAGATTTGATGGTAATTAAGCTGGGCATTTAGCTGTTAACATGATGTCAGTCCTACCTGGAGTTACATTTGAATAAGCTGGCAAAACGCAATACATGATGTCACAAGGAGCACTCTTTGAATACTTTTTCTGCTGTCAAGGTGACCTACAAAAAGTCAATATATGTAGTTACTTAATATAATTATATAAACTGATGTAACAATATAGGTGACCTAGAAAAAAGAATAAGTACCGTACTAAATATAGTAACCATAACTAAACAGCAATACAGTTGACCTAAAAAAAAACCCAATAAATATACATTTTCTAGTAACATAAACCACATCACAATACAGTGAAACCTAGCCTAAAGACCCCCTCACTTATAATTAGGAGACCACCTCACATAGGATACCCTCCTTACTTAGGAGACCACCTCACTTATTAGAAGACCACCTCACATAGGAGACCACTTCACATAGGAGACCACCTCACTTATTAGGAGACCACCTCACATAGGATACCCTCCTCACATAGGAGACCACCTCACATAGGAGACCACCTCACATAAAAGACCACCACAGATAGGAGACCACCTCACATAAAAGACCACCTCACTTACCATCTTATATCAAGAGACCACCCACATAGGAATACTTCTTCTGTTTAACCACCTTACATAAATATCAACACCCTCATGATCACTTAATGGGGCATTTTTTTTGTTTTTTTAATTTTTTACTATTTAGATTGATACACAATAACAAATCAAAGTACTGAAAGTTCTGATACGAGTTGATGGCAATCGTAAAAGACCACCTCACTTTTTAATGGATATAATACACACACTTATTAGGAGACCAAATACTTTTTAATTCGGTAAAAAATTAGGTTATTGAAAAAATGTAACTAAATTCGGGGCAGACATTTGGCCTAACTTATTGAGATACTGATGGCTTATTTATTATGACCAACAAACCACACAGGATCAGCGATAAATGACCACCTCACATAAAATCTTGTACTCACATATAGAACATCATTTCATCGACCTCACATTAAAAACCTTTCATATGCAACAGGGCAGTATTTAAACCCTTATAGGCTATACTTCCTATCAGTAGCCTTAGGAAATCTCTAGGTCAATACCTGTACTTATGTAAACCTCACTTTTTCCCAACTTCAAAGACCTGCCACATAGGAGTTTCTCATTATTTAAGACCTCACGTGAAAGACCAGGAATGACTTACCTCTTATATCAATGACCCTAAAACTTCAAAGACAGATCTTGCCAATAGGCAATCACACAGTTTTTGTTGGAACTACTTGACCAAAACTCAAATTTGCATATTAATACGTGTGGCAAGAATTGTTAACAGTCCAGTGTATCGCTTTTTAATGTAAAATTCTATCACAAAATGTAATAATTCGGGGTAAAAAATAATTGAAAAGTAACATTTCTAAAACAAACTTTATGATATCTTAAAATTTTTCATAAAGGATCGCTGAACTGACCAGTATTTTAATATGCATACTTCCTTTCAACAAATCTTGTAGACCTAAAACATTTTTAAGACGAACTCGAGTTACTACATTTTCGTCATGAATGAGGAAAAGCAAAAAATCCAATACAGACAGATCTTGCCAATAACAGTGTGAACTGGAAATTTCAATCTTGAAGTTGAGTTATGTATTGCTGAAATGTCAATATACATAATGGTAAAATTTTGTTTCAATATAATATCTGTGTTATAAAGGATGCCCTTGACCTTTACTGCAATATTTGCTTTGACTGTAACATACATTTTAAAAAGCGTTGATGTTCCATCAACTTGTAAAAAGAGATATTTACAGGCATAAAAATTCTTACATTTCCTATACATTTTGTGAAAATTGCTTGAGAAACCCAGGTCTGGCACTTTTTGAATTACAATTGATAAACTCAACCTTACTATTTGTATATGAATACCACACTGGACCTAACTTTATTTTCACAAAATATATAGGAACATAAGATTTTCTATGCCTGTGTATAGCTCTCACCTGTATTTGTTATTGTACATCAAGTACAAGTAGTAAAATAGAAACATCCAAATAATTTTTTGGGTGAACGCAGCTTATGCCCCTTTAAGAGATCACCTCATTAATCAGACCTCTGAGTTAGTCACTAAGGTGATCTTAATAGCGAGGTTCCATTGTATATTGTAAACAAGCAAGACATACAGTGTGCATAAAAAATAAGTGCTCACCCAGACAGTCTGACATGGAATGACAAAAATAAGGAACAAAACAAAAGTATTAAGTTATACTGGGAAAAAATCACTCATTAAAACTTCTTTTGACAGGGAACCCAGGGAAGGGGTTGCATAATTTTGGTGAGTACTGTATAAATTAACAAATTCTTTTTGAGAGAAAAAAAAGACAAAATTCTTTCAATTTATGAATTATTAGTTTTCCCTTTTAATTAATGCCAAGTTCATATGTGAGTATTCAAAGGAAATGGTTTTAAGTACCATTTGAATATCAAGTGACATCAATGCAGGGGTCAGGAAATTTTTTTGAAACCACTCGTTCCACGGGCAAGTGCTTGTCAAAAAGTACTCATCCAAAATGAAAAGCGACTCGTCCAAAGTTTTCAGTTTGTATCCACATAGGTACATGTACATGTAAAAACACATTCTTGTACTGCCACTGCATTATATGTTTAATTGTCTGCAAAAAACTGAAAAGAATCTACTGTACCTGACATCTTATTCTCCAATATTTTGACTTTCAACTTTGGAAGTTCAGTTTGTAAATTCTTAACATTAATTGCATTTATATTATAGACCCAGATCAAGGCCATTATTATTATCATTTTTTTGTTGTTGTAACTCACACAAGATTTCAAACTTACAAAAGGCGATGATTTGTTTGGTAATATGATATCTGCTATTAAATAAAAAAAATATTTCTTTTCTCTGTTAATTCAGTAAATTTTTTTTTTCAGCGGCTGCCTAATGCCCTGACATATATTTCCCACTCCCTTGTGCATTTAGTATGACATTTTGATTTCTTCTAGGGTTTAAGTGTTTCCTCCCTGAATGTAAATGAACCTGTAAATAAAGTGGAATTTTCATCTTCTTACCTTAAATACTATACACCCCAGTTGTAAATATTTTTCAAGCTTTTATTGACCCCCACTTTTATTCTTCTTATATCTCACTCTTTCAATCATCTCTCTTTCTGTTATCTTCCTCTCTCTCTGTTTTAAAATTGTTTGATTGCTGATCTAATCTAATGCAGAAGAAATTGGCCTGAGGCTAAAGTATTTCGACATTTTCGTTAATGAATCATATGCTCAAACTTGTGGTTTCAGTTTCTATATAACTGATTATGCTCTGTCTTTGCTTTATCAGATGCACTGGCGTTTGTTTTATTTTTATTTCCGTCAAGATATTTCTTTCTTTCTTTCCACTCTGGACCAGCTTCGCTATTTGAACCTTTGAAAGAAAAAAATTGTGTTGCTTCAATTGCCTACTCGGTGACTGCCATTTTGTTACTGATGTAAATAAGATTGGCGAGTCCCGGATGTTATTTTTCAGATTGTATCTAGATGTACTGTAACCAGATAGGTTTTCATTTCGGGTTAGCTCGTGATTTTTTTTTGCTATTCTGAAACCACTTGCCATTTCTGATTTTCACTCGTCATGGACAAGTGGACAAGTGGTTTTCCTGAGCCTTGCAATGTTGTCTTTCAATCTCTTGACCTCATACCATGGCTTTATGTCAGAAGAAAGTTTTTTACAGTTTGAACACGCCCCAGAACTCTTGTACATAAAACAAACATCTGTTTTTCTTTTTACAAGTAGAACCACAGATGAATGGAAAAATAGGTCTACATCAAATATACAATTTTTGTCAAAAATGTAATTGTTGTCAAGCTAAGTTTTAAAAACATCATTCTTATTACAACTTGAAAAAGTCAAAGATGAATACATACCGAATGCTAATCCAAATACTATGATTGACATCTCAGTGGCAAGAAGGAAAAATCGCAATATCAGCCATAAAACCTAATAAAAAGAAAGGACTTGCCATTAAATCCAAAGAACTATACAGTTCATCTTCATTGTAGTACTTTGATGTACATGGCAGGCATCTCCATAGAAACATACTAAGACTAAGTAATCTCGTTAATTATGAGCTGCAGGTGCCCTACAAGAGTCAACTGCACAAATATCCACTACATGCCTATGTATAAAATACATGTTGTATTCTTCATCTAATTTTTTTATGCCAGGTGCCATTGATTTTAGTCCTGAGGAAATCTCTGCACGTTTTTTCAGGAAAATTATATGATAATAATAATAAATTCATATAAACAATGGAGACAATTTGTTATGCTTGTTTTGCTTTAATTGTATTTTACATTGACAGTTTTTCAATTGAAGGAGAAAACATGGCTACAATGCACCTGGGTAAAGACCATTGGTCTACCATAAGTACAAACTATGCAATGAGAATAATACAATCAATCTAACAACACTTTGAGGGAGGGATGGCGAAATCTCAATCCGAGTGCACAAGATTTTGTTTGTCCACAATGAGGCTTGCAGACTTTTGTTCACAAGGTTTGAGATTTTGCCATGCCTCCCTCAAACTGGTATTTGACTGAGTTTCTCTCACTTTGAAACAGTATAAAAGAGCGACTGCATCCATCTTTGTTTACAAACACATAAGCAGAAAGTCCAGTAAAACCTACTTTAGCAACCACCTGTGTATAAAGACCACCTAGTCACAAAGACCGTTTTTTGCTGTCCCCAACAGTATCTTTTGTGTACAAATCAACCTCTATATAAAGACCACCTCTCTTAAAAGACTGGTTTTCTTGTGTCGCTAAGAAGGTTGTTATATACAAGTTTCACTGAATGTTGAAAACAGTAGTTCAGGCACTTCCTAAATTGGCGCTCATCACACCATATATGACATCTATATTCACGGACAAATCAGACTTAAGTGAGAAAAACATTGTACGTTATCCCAGAGGCAGCCAATACAGTCCTTCATACAATAAACAGAAGAACATATACATGTAGATGTTTGTTTGTTTGTTTATTGTTGTTTAATGTCCCACTCAAGAATCTTTCACTCATATGGAGACGTCACCAAATGCCGGCGAAGGGCTTCAAATTTTGGCCTATGCTCGGCACTTACGGCCATTAAGCAGTGAGGGTTCTTTAACTTGCCGACACCTACTGTGACACTGGACCTTGATTTTTACTGTCTCATCTGAAAGGACAGGAAACCGACCTGCCGCCGGTTGGACTCAAACTCATGACCTCGCAGTCAAGAGTCGAGCAGGTTACTGACTGAGCCAGGCCGGCTCTTTATTTGATCAATTTGCATATTACAACATAAGCAATCTGAGAGTATTGATGAATCAACAAATGTCCTCTACTCATTAAACCATTATTACTACAAACTTTACCAGTCTAATTGATGGATTGACAGACTTATAAAAAATTTACACCCTCTCCCTCCACCCCACACTCCTGGGTTTAACTGGCAAGGGACTAATTTATTGAAAAGCATTCTTATTGACACATACCTTGTCTGCAATATCTCCAGCCAGAACTGAAGCGTTGACTGTCATGGAGACAACACATCTCAATACACTAATAAGTGCGGCAAGGCAGACCTGGAATAATGGAGATTGTTTACACAATTTTCTGTAGACATTTATTACAAATAATTGAAAGCATCATAATGAGCACTAACCAAAGAAATTATGTTTTACAGAATGCAAATAACATTCGTCAATACAGACCTGGCGAGCATCAGAGACTTTTAACCAAGATCCAGTGGCATGGCCACAGTACTTAGGTGTGGCATGCTAAAGAAAGCTTACTATAGATATATTAACTCATTCACCCTTAAAATGCATATGAACTGGTCGAAGTCATTGATTTTCAGAAGAGTCCATTGTTTTTCAGGGGTTGATGATCAGTTAACATAAGTCTATGGAGTAAGTCATAATTTGCAGCACTTCATCTGTACTGATGACATCTTGGCTGGACATATAACAACGTTAATTCAAAACTTTAGTCAGCATACATGTATATACACATTTGATATACAGTATTTATTATGGTATAAATGAGTTTTCCAAATTATTTTCCCTTGAACTTTGTTTTTTTATTAAACTGCGTATTTTCAAAATATTCTCTTAGATTTATTTACGATTAGATTTTCTTAAAATTAACATCACTAAATGAAGAACTTTTAGCATTACTTTTTGATCATATCTGAAACACTTTAATATACATACATAGACGTCGGAAGCAAATTGAAAGTGGGGGGGCTAAACCAACTTAAAACACACACACACGCCAGAAACGTCAGGGGGCTAAGCCCAAATTTTCAACACCTATGTCTATCTTTGCAAAAAAAAGTGGGGGGGGGGGGGGGGGGGGGGGGGTTAGCCCCTCCGGTTCCGACACCTATGACATGTATACCTTATTGGTATAATTGATCAAATGACAAATGACTGACACATGGCTGTCCATGTGCTTTTTTTGACATCATTCGATTATGTCATAATCACACAAGTGTTTGACAGGCCATTTAATCGTGACATCATAATTGAAAAGTTTGCCAAAAGGTGCCGTGCTGAGCATCTGGCGATAGGTCAATACCAGTCCTTAAGTTCGGATATGAAAAATGGAAAAAGAGGAGATGAGAGAAGAATAGATATTTTTAGAACAAAAGGGCCAGACACCATAAAACTTGAGAATTTATAAGAAGTCTGAGTATATTCTTCACTAGGCCTACTCAGCCAATCAGATTTCAGGATTAGCCAAAGTTCAGTAAAAATTTTCAGACTTAAGTAATTGTCAAGTTTTGTCATGCCAGGCCTAGTTAAAGGGGAATACTTAAGATCAGATGTCAGGAAATGGTAACGATCTATCTACTAGAAAAAGCATCTAAAAGAAAAAAAAAGCAAAAACTGCTAAAAAAATCAGTTTGGACTAGGGCTGTCATTGATAGACTCGATATTGATGTATCGATATACAAAAATTGATTCGATATGATAATCAATACATTTTTTTAGGTATCGATACATTTCATAATGCATTTTACAGTATGTACTTTCTTTTACAATTTCCAAAATTTTCCATTTGTTTTACTTCACATTTTTTAAACTATGTTATATTTTATTCTAACTGTTCAATTTGTTCAAATAAACAATGTTTTCCTTGCAATGATTTTTCTTAATGATCAGATAGTAAAATACACAATAAAGCACCTAAATATTATAATGAGTCTATATATTTTGAATGCATTATTCATAGAAGTACCATATTATTCGATTTATTGATATATCGATACTTTTTACTTATCGATATATCAATATCAAATTTCTCATCAATGACAGCCCTAGTTTGGACAGTCATCGATTTATCATTTGTGCGCATTTAACATCTATATATGTTTACGGTATCTTTTAATTCTCTATTTATTTATTTTTGGTTTCTAGTACATGTCAGTGGAATTCTTCACACGAATGACAGACAGACAAAAGCAATATGCCTGACTTCTTTACACAGAAACCCACAGGCTAGCGGCTGTATTGTATACTTACAATATTTCTTATGTACTTACAAGAGCATGAAATGTAGCAAAAATAGGACTGCTTGTATTCTGAAGCTTGGTGATGGCCACTCGTAGCTTCAATACCAGATAGCTAAGAAATACAGCATTGGGTATGAGTATTATAAGATCCCAAACTCTTACTCTGAAAAAAAAAAAAATCAGAATATGATGCTCTTAGTACTTACATTACATTTTACACGCAGATATAATCAAAGTTCATTAATGTACACTACATATCAATATCTAATGGTCTTAGCAGTGTTCCATCAATGTTACATATACTTAAATTCCTAATTTAAAAGGCCCAGACCCACTCCCAAAAAAGTGTGGAAAACCCCTGGATACCAGCACAAAAAAAATAAAAAAATAATGACCCCTAACAGACAATCCAAGAAACAGAAATGTTGCTATTATAAATACAGTCAACTCTTGTTATAGCGACCATGGATGGGATCCAGTAAAATTGCTGTTATATCAAATATGCTGTTATATCAAATTTCCAGGCTTGGCGCCAAAGTAATAATTTGTTGTTAAACCCCAATTAAATATTTAAATTCAATTCAGTATAATTGTGTGAATAAAATAAAATGACTACAATAAATAAAATTGTTTTTATTGTTATTTTCATTCTATCAGTTTAATAAATTATGGCAATTATTTTTATTTTTGATATGTTTTGCCATTATAACAAGTTAATTATAAAGGTAAAATGCGTGTTTGTTGCCAAAAATCACTGTGGGTGCTGGAAAGCAATTGTGCTGTTATATCAAACAAATGAACATGGATGTAAATTCGTTCCCATGAAATCTCTGCCGTTAACCAAAAACGCTGTTACATCAAGTGCCATTATAACAAGAGTTGACTGTACTCAACTGTGTTGGTTAGCTATGGACACAAATGTCTTGAGTGTTATCAAAATTAAACAGGAACGCTGGCTCAAGATGTGTTGTTTATTTCCAGTCCTTCTATTGATCTGAATGCTATGCATCTAACATTTTGTTCAGAAATTTATGAACTTTTAGGAATTTATTCAGATACACAAGTCAAAGAATTCTTCAAATCTTAAGTGCATGCATTAACTGCACTGTGTGAATTATAATATTACCTTGAGTTTCCAATATCATCATATAAAATCGCCTCACAGATTGGCTCAGATATTATTTTGGGAAATGATGTCCCATTGGAGTCCCAATTGCTGTGAAAGGATGCAATGGTTGTTGAGAAGTTGTCTGCCCCGTCTTTTAATGTGTCTGAAAACAGCACGTTGGGCCCCAGTCTAGCTTCATGTAAACTGTGTCCATTGACTAGCTCTTGGGAAAACTGGTTGATATTTGAGACAGACATGTGTTGTGTTTAAATCCACAACTAAATTCAGATCTTATAACCTGTGAATGACAAAGATGAATAACAGTGGGAAATATTCAGAATTATAAAAGATTTTAATAAATAGCATGTTTCAATATTACATGCATATATATGTGCATTGTTCATATAAATGTACAGTGAAACTTGTATATAAAAACCCCCTTAGGGACACAACAAAACCAGTCTTTATAGGGAAGTGGTCTTTATATAGATGTTGATTTGTACACAAATGGTACTATTATTGGGGACAGCTAAAAATGGTCTTTGTGACCAGGTGGCCTTTATACACAGGTGGTTGCTAAAGCAGGTTTTACTGTACATGTGTATGCTCGCTTGCTTGGTTTGACTTGATTGAATGAGCAGTGTGACTATACATGTACAGTCTAACTTGCCTTAGTGGCCACCTCTATACAGCAGGCACTTGCTCATAACAGGCACCCTATACTCCCCCAAGACGTTTTTGTTCTTTAATAGACCTCTGTATAACAACCACTGCCTAACGCGGCCAGCGGCCACCGGTTATGATCCAAATTTGTCTGCCAACCTGACCATAACGGCCATGATGGCCACCGACTTTGTTCTCTGAAACTTACCGGAAGTGCCGTCAGGGTATTACTAATTACCGAAAACATAAATATGTACAGACAATCCGGAATAAGTAGCTGAAACACGCTGATATTGGTAATAGAAACATAAAATCAAGACGATGATGTTATGTAGTACAATGAAAGAAAATGACAAATTTTTAATTATTCGGTTACGGAAGTACGGGTAAAAACTAATTAATTACGATACAAATCATACAGACATCAATTTGCATGTTTTCGGTAGTTAGTGTGACCCATATGCCATATCGGAAATAGTGTCAAATTGAAATCTCGAAGTTGCGAGAACTCAAACATAATTATACCCAAGCGCAGCCATAGTGAAATTGTTTTGACTCTATTTATTTATTTATCCATTGACATGATTTTATGATTAAAACAACAATTACCTGTAACCTGTTTATGAATTTTACATTAATTAAAATGCTCATGAACTTGATATCTTTGTTGTCTCTGTGGCATGCTGCATTAGTATTACAAAACTATAAAACATTGAAATAATTTTTGTTTCATATGCTCTAATTCATAAATTAATGGTAACATTTTTAAAAACTTTTATGATTAATCTATTTCTAAAAAGAAAAAAGTTTTGAAAGAGCACATAAAACATGATTTTTAATGTTGGCATTGGTCATAGTATACATGTACATATACATGTACACATACTTTCTGATAGCGGGTTCATGTTATGAACCTCTATATAAAGGGCACCTCTCTATAACAACCACTTTGGCTGCTTCCCTTGAGTGGTTGTTATACACAGGTTCGCTGTACTTACAAGTACAGCCCTTGCCCACTAATCCCAGGCAGGGAAAGATATTTAATCAGTGTGTGTCTCCTTCTTGAGTGTTCCATATTTCCAACAGCTTTTTAAGTACCACTAAAATACGACCAAAAAAGTCAAATGACACATCCTATACCCAGTTAATCTTCACCTACATATAGGCATAGAGCTACATGTATGTGGACAGTAGATAAAAACTTGCCTCGGGAAATCTGGCATGAGTGGGGATTGAACCAGTGGCATTCAAGTTGAAGGTCGGGCACTCTACCAACTGAGCTACTCGATCTGTTTTCTTGTACATATTACAGTTGAAGTACAGGAAATTCAGACTTACAATTGTGACTGATGATAAACTTGTCTATAAATGGCCACTCAAAGGAACAGGAGAGTCTAATGTGCCACTTGGCATGAAGTATATATTGTAGATAAGTAACAGGTAAGGGAACACGCAAAAGTAGCTGTTACGTGTATAAACAGGTGGCCTTTATAAAGAGGTTTATTCATTATAAAAAAAGTTAAAGGTTATGTTTTAAGGATTTTTATGGGCAGGTGGCCTTAATCCAAAGGTGCACTTTCATGAATGTTTGACTGTACAGTGAACTTTATTTTCCACACATTCAAATAACCATCATGGCACGAGTTGTCCAACTACATGATATATTTACACGTACAAGACAAACTGTACCAAAATTTCACTGGGGTTGAGCAGACCATGACCAAACAATTCATGCCCAAAATCATAGGATATGATTTGTCTCTAACTGAATATGAACTGCTTTACTCTTGGGTACATATCATCCGCAATCAGCAATCATAAGAAGAAAATGAAAATAAAACTGAGAATGAATGATAAAATTTTTATATTAAAAATGAATTTGATCACAAATTCTGAATGTCATATTATCATATTATGATACATCATCATGACGGCAAACAAATTCTGTCTGCTATTTTAATGGAAAGCTGTGATTTCTATCTACACAATAAGTTTATTGATACGTTTTGCTGGGTAGCCTACTTAGCATAACAAACCGTTAATTGTTATGTAAAGGCACAGAGAACATGTTAATATCCGAACACTATTGAGAGGGATGATATGTATATAAAATGAATGTTTCAGTACTTGTAGGCTTGATATGACACGACTCAAAATCCAGACACAAAATTCTATTTCACAATGTAAATTGTAATACCGGTAGATCAGATCTACATTGTAAAATGGGGGTGTTGACTGTTGACATGATGAGTTGTGGGTTTTAAATCTAAATTGAAAATTAAAGTTCCTGTCATTGTAATTAACAGCTCTTTTCACAAAATAGAAAAATTAAAGAACGAATTCAATTTATGATATAGACATACTTACATCAAACGTAATATGGCGTGCCGCTCACTTCATAATTGTTTACGTCGATTATATCACTTCTATCATTTCCAAAATCACCTCCGGATATGCAAAATTATATACCGTAAGTCTGATCCCGCAAGTTATATTCAAATTTACTGCGATATACTTAAAATATATTTTACAGTTTTAATGATTAATATATTAAGATAAAGCCTATGAAATAACTATACCTGGCACTAATGGAGCAATCATTGATGCATCAGCATTGTAAATGCTAAATAAATAAAATATAAATAGTTCGGGTTTGGTGTTTAAAAACTTCTGATTTTTTCTTTGTTTATTTCCGGTTTCAACTTTCACTTTGATTTTCTGCCAAAATTAATTTTCTCATTTTGAATCAACTGAGTAATGGTCTGTAGACACTACTTGATCATTTGCTTGTAATTTTAAATTAATAATGATACCATATCCATAAATAATGTTATAAATAATACATAGGTAAACCTATGGAGAGGGCGAAGGCATTCATCAACAGATTAACCCCTTTGGGGATTCCGTCGAATCATCAAACAAAGGGATTAATATTCAGTGAATGTCCCGGTTATTCACTCATTGTTTTAAATAAAATATTGATTGACTGACTTTTTCTTCTGTGCTAAAACTTAAATAGAATCTATGTGGTATTTATTAGTCATGATTTAAATGCACAAACATGTTTTTATGCAATATATTTTTCTCTATCCCAGCATATCCATAATTTCGTGTAGTTCACATTACCAGAATAATTGAGACCCTTCGTGATCGGGTTCGATGTACAACTCTGGTCGTTATGGACTAGTCTCGGTCTGCAAAACGTTTGCTAGTACGGTAGTTTATTACTCTGTTTGTAATGCACTTTAAAAGTAATGACTTCGCATTTCCGACATTTTGTTTCTGTCACGCGCAAATTCCCGATGTGAGCAGAATTTTTTCCATTAGTAGTACGGGTCCCCGGATGTAGTGGGAATTAAAAAAATGTGAGCTTCTCTACATATATGAGGGCTTCGCCCTCTATATAATTCAATTGCTTGTAATTTTAAATTAATAATGATACCATATCCATAAATAATGTTATAATTCATATCAAGTAACAGAAAAAAGTAAAAAATAAAC
Organism: Atrina japonica; assembly: GCA_030159075.1. Lineage (NCBI taxonomy): Eukaryota > Metazoa > Mollusca > Bivalvia > Pterioida > Pinnidae > Atrina > Atrina japonica. The sequence continues at coordinate 10,779 of BROG01000395.1, read as the reverse complement.
CGTCCCAATGAGTTGTTTCAAAGGGAGAATGCTGGAGTACCGAAATATATCCCTTGATAGATTTGACGGACTAAACTTGAAGTCAACTGTTTACTTCCTTTCTCACTGTCATGAAGGTAAGAATTTGATAACATATTCTCACACAATAAGACTATACATGTACATTAACCTATGCAACATGTGATGTGAGCAGACTTGCCAACCTTGAAAAATTTTCATGGGGGAGATTTTTCAATCTCATGGGGTAGACACTAAATTTTGGTAAGAATTCTGAGGAAAATTTTTAATTTTCATGGGGGAGATATGCATTTGTCTTGAAGAAATTGTCAAAATTTTACCTAAAAATTAGGGAGTCTCCTTATTTAAGGGGGAGACTTGGCAAATATGTGTGTGTTAAATTTATTTTAAAGATTTTTGTAGATCTACAATGTATCTGTACGTGATTGTTTTGTAAACTTAAATGAAATAGGCTACAGGTATTGTGAAATATTTCAAATAGTCTTATAAAGAACGCTGATGGAATGGGCATGACACTCCAGTTATTCTTCACATGAACATATTCAAATCAGATGTTTTGGAAACTTGTTTCTGGTAAATTTATACCATTATTTATTTCGATAAGTGTTAATGTTCTAGATATTTAGCATTATGCATGTAATTAAACTGTTTAGGCCTTTTGTGGGAAAGGCATTGGTAGTCCTTGTGAACTAGATCTCAATGTATGCTTTTCCCCGCATTTGTAAAACAAGGAGCTGTGCTTGCTTTCATGACATTGCCTTAGTTTGTATGATGTCATGTAATTTTGAAGTAATTTCAGCACTTATGAGCAAGTTATGATTTTAGCCACTTTCAAAAAACATGCATTAAACCCTTTAGTACCCACTGCCAGAAATACTTGATGAAAAATCTAATATTTTGGTAAATTATTTCTTTAAGGGACATTTAGAGAGTTCAATGACAAAAAATTCAAAAAAGTAAATTTAAATGTGGTTTTTAAAATGTATCATATATGAGTATTAGTGGAAACACATCCTTTTGTATCACATATGATACATTCCCAATTTTGATATCATTGGCTTGAAATTTTACCATTATAGTTGGATAAATTGTTCATCATAACATATTATAGCCATAGGCCCATATAAAACTCAAAACTTTATTTTTCATGAAATGTCAAAATGTCACGAACCTCCAAAACAATTAAATTGACTAGATTTGATGAAATCAGAAGAAACAGTTTCTGTCTTCGTTAAAAAACTGATGCATTTTCACACTTAAACAGTTATAATGCTTTCACATAAGAACCTACATGTACATATAGACTACTGCATTTCTATCATAAGATGTACATGTATCATCTCTTTGATAGCATTTTTAGGTCGCCATTGTATATGTACATGTGTAAATGTGATTTTTTCTTTCACTCTAATGCTTGAAAATTTAAGGAAGCAAAAATTTTTTTTTTTCATTTTACAGATCACACAGTTGGATTAAGTAGTCCTCAATTCTTTGAGAGAATTTCCTCCAGGTAAAATACTATTGAAAACATTTTTAAAATTTAAATTATAAAAATAATGGTTTTTGAATGCATATAATGTGTAATGTAATTATAAATGTTTGGTATCACATGGATACATGTAACTATTTGCAAACCTTTGTGTAGGTTAAGTTGAAGGTTCTATTTGCACAACTGTGTAGCACTTAAACTCTAAAATTCTCAGTGAGAAACCACAAACTAATAGTAACATGAGGATCATGTGATTAGGTAAATACAACTTTATCTTTAGATTTCCAGGTTTGTCCAGGATGTTCACATGTACATATATATGTAAATAGGACATTTATGTGAATAAAATTTCATAATGTTTTCACTTTTTCTTTTTCTCTTTATCTATCTATCTATCTATCTGTCTGTCTGTCTGTCTGTCTGTCTGTTCATCTGTCCGTCCATCCATCCATCTACCTATATGTCTATATATTTTCCCCTCTGTGTTTATTGAGTTTACAAAGTAATTATACCTTGTTGATTTTTTTTTAACAAGAAATGACCTGTTTGTGTATTGTTCTAAAGTCACCATGCTACTTTTGATGGCAAATCCCAAGTATCAACATCTGGACAAATACATCGTAAGTTTGACTTTTTTGTACTTGTGGTCTTTAACTAGCATAAAAGTTTTCTCAAACTGTAGTACAATACATATAATTGTTATTTACCATACATATTCTGATATCAGGGGTTCAAAATTCCCCAAGTCCCAAGACCGGGACTTGGTTAATTCGGGCTTAGACTTGGCATTTAGAAATACCTGAATACCCGAGGGACTTGCCTCATCTGCATTCATTTATAATTTTACTGTATAACTTGTTAACAAAATTCAGCATGGGCTTTGGAATTTCTCAGTTGGACTTGCCAGAAATTTACTCTCTAAGTCCCGGACTCAAGTATCCAAAAAAGAATTTTGAACCCCTGTGATATACATCCTAAGTTTGACTTTTGTTATACATTTGTACTTGTCAGCGGATTTATTGTTTTCATTAATTCATTCACCCCTAAAGACACATTTAGACTGGTTTAAGTCAATGATTTACAGAAGAGTCCATTGTTTTTCAGGGGTTGATGAGATCAAGAAGAAAAAAATCTATAAACAAAATAATCATTACAGTCACTATTATATGACTTGAGAAAAGTGTATTGTTTATACATATAGCTTCCAACACTACCATCAGTGATACATGTAGGTATATATGTATATATACATGTACATGCTAGTTGCAACTCTCATACAATGGACTCCAATGTTCTGAATTTGCCACTATGAATTCTAAAGGTTTTCATTAAGACCCATTTAGTTTGTTATTAATTCCTTCATACATGTATGGTAGTAAAGTGTAATGGATATCATCCATGATGTAAAAGAACTATTACCAGTTTGCATGATTCTCTCTAGTAGTAATAAAGCAAAGGTTCTCTCTGTGATCCTTTGTACAAGTATCAAAATCCCTTAATTATAGGATTATGTTGTGGGTCAATTTTTTATGCCACATTTTACTGTTGCCCTCACTGTTTTATTATGCTGGCAGGGGGCAGGGGGCCAGCAGTAAAACAGAGCATAAGGAAATGGCCCACAACAGAATCCCCAAAGGGATTACATGTATCGATACGTTATTTGCCACTACAAACAGTTTATCTGACAGTTTTTCAAATTTTCTTTTGATGGGACCTGTGAGAGCTGTTAGTCCCTTAGACAGTGTAACTGTTACCTTCCATGACTAGGTAATAATATTTCCTGAATTATCAATACATATGAATTCATTTCCAGGAAAAGAAATATGATCTGTTCTTGTACATGTAAAAACTTGTCAATATCAATATACAGTTGTTCAAGGGCAAGCCCTAAGAGGCTGAATTATATTTCAATGTCATATGTAGCACAAAGAGAATATTAGGTGACTTTTGAATACAGGATCCCATGCATGACTCCATGAAATTGATTATTTATGATTCTGATATCATATTCTTATAATACAGAAATCACTGCCAGTTGATGAACCTTTGTCTGTGCCAATCCCCCATCAAGATTCAGACAAAATGGACATTGTGTCAGTCACTTTAATCCATGCTGGACATTGTCCTGGTTCTGTGATGTAAGTATATATACCCTTCAAACCTTTTATATCAAATGTTAGTACTCTTATATCATACATATGCATTTATTAGTCCCCTACCAGTGAAAACCAGGGGAATATAGGTTTTGTATGCATCCGTCTATCCATCTGTCCATCTCTCTGTCCATCCATCCATCTGTCCATCCATTCACTCATCCATCTATCCATCCATCCATCTATCTGACCATTCATCCATTTGTCCATCCACCAATCCATTCATTTGTCCATCCATCCATCCATCTGTCAGGTTATGGTTTTGGTTGAAGTTTTGTAAGTGCTTGTCTTTCACTTTCTAATGTTGTTATAATGCTGATTTTAAGAGGATTAGCATAAACACAGACATTATATTATAGTATAAATATGGAGTAAAAAGTGAATGAAAAATTATTTTATTTTTTGAAATTTTTCATGGTTTGAATTTTTGGGGGCTTAATATTTCCAGTTTAGGTCTTAGTTTAAGTTGAGGTAGGGGATAATTCATTAATACTTCTTAGAGTGCTTGTTATATAGATGATTGGTAAGGTATATCTATTAAGAATTCAAAGAATCTTATTTCCTCAGATGAAATCAATTTCACGATTCTTCAATATAGCAACTGTACCTCCTTTCAATAAAGTTTTTTTTTTGGTGATTACAGCTTTGGTCAATGTCACAGTATTGAAAACCTTAAGGAGTTGATTTCTCCAAACAGAGTAAAATTGTATGAGGCAGATTTGTAAATTTGTATAGAGTGAATCACTTGTCAAATGGGCCATCACAATATAAGTTGTGTTAGCCCACACAAAAAAACACTCTCAGATGACAGCTATTTTTTGTTGAAACACTTGTTATTTCTGATGTTTTATGACTAAAATAACAATATCATTTGGTTATAACGAGGCTTTTATATTGATTAATAAAAAAATAAAAGATATGTGTTCTGATTATGTCTGACAAAACATCATCTTACATTTATTAGCTTTCTGTGTCTCTTCAGGTTTTTGATGGAAGGCTCTGAAGGTACTGTGCTATACACAGGTGATTTTAGATGGGAATCGGACAGGGTTGCTGGTATTTCTGCTCTTCATGTAGGAGATAGGTAATGTTCATTGAATTGTCCTGTATCTATTAACCGAACATGCTGAATATTACAGAAATCGGAAGAATGCGGTCAAATTCTGATTCACTTTTCTAAGACGACTGCCTCACATGACCATGATTCTAGTCTATATTCCAGTTGATATTTGCTTTATTACATGTACAGTGAAATCTTCATTCAGGGTGCTCTTTAAGGTGCAATGCAAGGAAATAGATATGAAGTAAAGACACAAAATGAAAGTTTTTAAGAGTATTTCTCAAGATAGAAGTCAGGACATACAGCTTAGTGAGAAATTGCCTTTGGCAATGGAAGTCGATCATGGGAAAACTGTCCGCTAATTCAAGGTTAAAAATACAAAAATTATGCATATTGGGGCCAACTGCTTTGTCCATGGTCTGGGTAAGGGAGGTGTCCGTTTATTTAAAACAGTCTCTAGTAGTCTTATATAACAATGAAATTGAGACCCAGACAAACTGTCCGTTATTAGAGGGTGTCTGCTGAATTAAGGTGTCCATTATGGGAGGTTTTACTGTACTTTAATTCATTTTTTCAGAATTCCATGATTAATAGTTCAGTATTTATTTTGAAAGTGAAAGGTTCCAGGTTCAAAATGGAGTATCCAATAGCTGAATTATTACAGCATGCTCATGTTACATGTGAGGAAAATTGACCAGCCATACTTCATGTGACTTCCCACAGTTCCTGTGACTTCCACCCAGTCTTCCCACTGAATTACCTGGTTCATTGTATCCAGTCACCTTTACACTTCCTTTTTGAATTTTTTATCCCTAATGAAATTCACACAAGACTCGACCATGCTCCTGTGGACTGTTTAGTGGAAGGCTTTTGTAACAGCCAAGGAATATGTTTGAATATTCAAGAATGATTACAAAATGGAGAATATTGAAACATGAAATTACCATTTGAATATACATTCACATGTCTAATACCAGTAGGCAGTACATTATGCAGTGTAGCATAATTTTGACTTCAATAATTGGTATCAAAAGAATAAACTGGGTATGGAAATTTTCCCCTTAAAAATACTCTTTCACAAGCCTCTCAAGGGAACAGGTAAATTTAGTCATTATAGACAGGTGGCCTGTATAAAGAGATTTATTTATCATAAACCGTTAACAAAGTTTATGTTTAAATGCCCTTTATAGGCAGGTGCCCTTTATACAGAGGTGGTTTTTAGTGCAAGTTTGACTGAACTTACCTGAGTGCAACACAAAAACATTAATGAGAATGAAAAACACCAAGGGAGTTTTAAGGAGTAAAAAAAATTCACATGTAGAAAGAGACGAAATATTCGAATACGAACATGATGAATCACATAGTAGTCACAAATATTCAAATTCTGATTTTTTATATTCATTTCAGCTTTTGTTTATCAAAATGTTACATTATTACATTTTGTGATTTTTTAAATTTTTTTTATATTTTTAAGTGTCAAACCGATCCGAAGCCTGTACATTGACACAACTTTTTGTCATCCAGACAGTTTTTATATTCCTCCGCGACACGAGAGCATCGGAGCGGTCTGTACGATGGCAAGGGAATGGTTATCTCAGGGGCCAAATCATGTCATTCATTTTAGACCAAGGTCAAATTACGGTCATGAACCTTTACTAAAGGAAGTGGCTAGATTAACAGGATGTTTGGTAAGTTTCCAACTTTAAATTTTAAGGCCCATGACCGCTTGAATTGAATAACATGAAATATCGTACAAAGTTCTCCGATTCACATATTATACAATTTAAAGATATACTAATGAAAACTAGTGCACACATACACTGCTATTAGTCAGAAAATGATAAAAACAATGTGATACAAACACCCCTAATTAGCAATCGCACATGTACCATTCACTGCTGTTACATCGTTACGGAAAGCATGTCAAACATGAATGTATGTCATATTGTGTATTTCACCAAAAACTGCAATAATTAATCTTTCTAAATAAAAATATTGTATTTCTATGCATGTACTTTTACCACTTTCAAGTTAAATAGAGAAAAACAAAAGAAAGTATTGGTATTAGCCGACCAATTTTAGACTCCAGAATTGAACAGAAGTGTTATATAAATAGCCTTGACAGATTGAGGTTTCTTCAAGGGAAATTCAAAGAAGGGTGTCAAATTATTAAATTGTTGTCAGCTTCATTTCCTTCTTCAAAGCATTTCAATGCTCTTTTTCTGTTCCTAAATGCACAGCATAATTTCTTTATCGATTCTATTTCCCTTCTTTTTCTGTCCTTTGTGTTTTGTTTATTTGCTACCCGTATGGCAACGTGTTTACTTCTTTGTGAAATGTTGGTAAACTCAGACCCATCTCAATTCGTGCCCATCTCAACTCGTACCCTCTTTGGCTAAGTCATGCCTACGGTTAACTGACTTGTAACCAAACAATTGGAAGAGTTGTACCCATCGCTTTTATTGATTTGTACACAATAACATAAAAATTATGGTCACACCGATAACTTAGTTCTCAAGCACATAGAAAAACTACCCGGGCTCGATCATTATTATACGTAGGAATCATGAATACTGGTTACGCTTTTTCGGTCTGTTCCATTCCGTATAGTTTTGTCAGAATAGTTAGTGTTCATATCATGTCACCTCAACAGAAAGTTGGACAAGATCACTTCTGGTTTCGTAATATTTACATTGACAACATTCAGTGATATCTTGTCTAAGGTCTTCTCCTAGGATTTAATTGTTGAGAGATGTTGGAATTATTTCTTGTAACGACTACAAGTGCCGTCACTTCCTTGTAGGCTGCTTTTCACATCAGGCATCTAGCACTGCATGGTATCTAGATTCCAGGTCAAATATATAGGATAAAATGTTTAACTAGAAGTTTTCTGAAGTTGCATACTATTATGACAAACAGTTACAGAAAGAATCAACTCAAAAACATCTATTGACCCATACCAGTAGGAAAAATTACCCGTATTATAGATAACTTTTTTACAGATATAGAAAAGGCACGGAAATATTTTTCACCATAGAAAAATGACCCAGGTACATTTTCTACCATAGAAAAATAACCCAAGTATATTTTCACAATAGAAAATAAATAAAAATTCAACAGTTGATAATGACCATGTCTTACAAGTTACACATGTTTTAGTAGGTTGAAATTATAGCTATATACATGGCAATTGTGTGGTGTTTGCAAGCAGTGCAACTTTTTGAGAATTACTACGTTTTCGATGGCATAAGATTTGTCTGTCAGTTTTTGCTATATGAAATTTATGCGAATATGTCAAGATAGACTGAGTTTTATGTCATAGGCATATGGTATAGCAGTGTAATTATTTAAGTCATTATAATTCAAAGACTACCTCCAATATCCCTATAATATCCTACTAATAGTATGTTCCTTCAACAACTACTAATTGACATGACAATTTTCTGTCCTGTCATATAAAGAACTGAAAAATCTGACATAGTGATTCCTAAATTTGCCATGAACTGTAAACAAACAGTATAGGGAGCCCCATTGTCGTAAAAAAACGGTCCGGAATAGCTGTGCTCTTTCCTACCTGTGGTTTCATGTGCCCAAAATCACTCGTGCATATTTTTTATTCATGAAGCCTTAGTCAATGCGAGTAAACAGTGCTCGTGCATTCGTCAGCTAATCAGATTGACGCTATTAAACAATTTCAGAATTGTATTAGATCAACGGACTTCACAATAACTTCCATTGCTGATCACAACTACTGTGATTGGATAAATTGATCACACTTACTCCTTTATTAATATACATTAGCTACGAATGATTTCGGGTACATGAAACCACGGGTAGGCAACTGCATAGCGATTCCAGACCGTGGTTTTGCGACTATGAGGGCGCCCATCTATATAAACATCTATGCACATTTAGGGTTCTAAATTTCTTTGTTTTTGAAACCAAAATCAAATCGCCAAAAGCTCGAAAATTGTAACGATCCCTTTACCTTATATCCATGTAACCTGGCGGGATGTAGTCTCGTGAACCCTATCTTGACGTGGACACGTTCAAATTTTAGGTAATAAAGAATAGCGACATAAAATTTACACTGACAAGAATAGTTGTCCTTTCTTGTTATCCTACCTATGAATATCCACTGGGGAATAAAAAATTCGAAAATCGAGTAGAATCATCAGCAATATAATCAAACGGTTAATCCGCCTGTCAGGTTTTATGAATTGGAAAATACCTCTGTCAGCAAAGTACTTCTGAAGCCAATTCATTTTGACAGATAGTTGTATGTCATTTCAATATCAAATGGCATTATGGTAATTACCATGTTGATAAATACATGTATACCTTCATAAATAATTATACAATCAAACAGGCGATTGGCACGAATGAGTTAACCGATGGGCATGAGCCAGCTAAAACCTGGGTACGAGTCAACCAATTCACTTAGGTATGAGTTGTGATGGCTACTAGATGACAATAACCCATATGTTGAACTTATTCATCTGAGGTTGCCTTGAATATTACGCAACTCCATTCGTATTCATTGTCGTTACGAGTAAAAATCATTTTTTTATCTTCAAACTCAAACTGCTAGAAAAGAGTGAATCTTTTAGAAGCGTAATTAAAGGGAAGGTACTAACATTATTAAAAAAAAATATTAACAACCTTGCTGAGCATAAACCACCAGTCATGGACCTTTTAGTAAAACAAAATTCTTAATCTTGTGACTCTGATTCTGTGAAAATGTTTGTCTGTTGTTTACTGACCTATGTTGTTTCCACCTCGTAGATTTTTCTACTGATACATATACATATAGGCCTATGTGTAGATATAAACGGTTATAAGGAAGTGTTATAAATGTATGCAACACATGTAAGGTGTGAAATTAGACTTTTGCTTAGATTTATGTGTCGTTTTACGTTTTAAACGCTGTTTTATGCCACACTCAACAATTTTTCAGTTATATGGTGGCGGCCAGTTTTTAATGGTAGAGGAGAGAACTTGGTTACAATGTACCCAGGAAACCTCCAACAGTCTTTCGCAAGTAAACTAGGAAACTTTCTCACAAAATCAATGTAAGCTCCGTGGGGCTTGAACACATGCTGACTCGTAGGTGAAATATTTCACAGATTAAAGCACAATCTTCTAACTATGTGATCATGGAGGTCCTACAGATTTATGTTACACTTGACAGGTGTACTCACCTGAAATACGAGGTACTTTCACTTCTGATAAAATCCATTTCACAAAGAACAATCACTTTCTGTGATCAGTACAGATTCTGTTCCTGGGTCTACGCTTTGCAAAACCAGTGGAAGCCGTAAATAGATTACAGCGGTATGAACTGAGACTTTGTCTGAAGATATTTATTGACCATAATGTGGCTCTAAATGGTGGCTTGATTACCACCTTGGCTAGTAGCCACAGAGTCATTTATTGGTAGTGTGGTACCCTGACTTTAGTATGATTATAACCCTATACCCCCCAAGTTTCTAATTGTTATATCATGAATGAATGTAATATAAAACAATAAAATGGCAGTTGATCATCACTATGGTAACATATGAAAAATCATCATAATTACATTAAGCTATATACAGCATGGCTATTGATTCCCTTTTTTCATGTACATGTATATGAATAAAGTTTTTTAACTGTATCTCTAATTGTCTACCTATTTTGTTTGTCGTAGATCCATACAGAGAGACGCAAAGCCAATTTATATGAACAAATACCTGATCTTTGTGGTGTATTCACTTCTGATGCCATGGCAACACCTATTCATGCTTGTTCAGGGGTATGTTTTCAATTAAGGTTTTTTCCTTATAAGCCATTTTCCTTGATGGGTTTTCATTTACTTGGTATTGTCCGATTCACATAAGATGGCGGGGCAGAGTAACCTTTTGTTAATCATACGGATGATTCTACATGTACAATGTACTTCCTTTGTGGTTATGACAAGCTGTGCACGAAAACTGTTTTATTCGTCCCCGGATACTCGTAGGTACATGTATGATAACAAGTAAGAAGGATTACTCTTGCCAGTATAATGTTAATGTCAA